>OZ007590.1:202515634-203140634 GCA_963931845.1 Maratus michaelseni | reverse complement strand
AAATGAACACTTATTCGAACATGAAATCAGAATTTATAGTATCTGGTAGAAAAAGAAATCATAGTTTATACTAACCCCCAATTTACCATTAGAATCTGAGGATAAAAAGTAACAAAACAATTAAGCATTCAATTGCATATTATTCCGCCTTTGCTTTGGCTGCAAGATTTGATAATTTATTTCAAGACACTACATAATAGAATTTCATTGTTGTCCATGCATCACAAAACTAAATGGCATTCAAATACAATTTATCCAATAAGAAGTAGATTTTTAGGTGATTGTTTTGAGAATACATACAGTATAGAATTGCATCAGTTTCAGGTCTTCGAAAGCTAAAGTCTATTCAATTGACCTTTCAAGTGATTCCGAAAGTGATTGTTCAGATTTATTTGGTGACAAAAATGATGACAGTTTTAGCAATACATCATTTACTACTTTAAATTCAGAGAGTGACAATTTACAAGAAACAGATCACAAAAATAACAAGACAGTGGACAAAATTTCTGAACAAAATAATCTATATATTTTGTAAATATAAATAAGTATACTTAAAAATTTTATGTTTCATTTATTTGGTTTGATTTATTTTGATTTAAATAACTTAACTATATTGAATTTGCATTTTTGAAAATTCCTTCAAAATGCCCTTCCAAAAAACAAAATCCAATGCTGGGAGAAGAACCAAAAGGTAAAAACTGAATGACCTAAGGGTTAAAGAATGCTTTGTTTAAAATCAATATTTACCTATTTTTTTCATTATAGGTTCAATTAAAGTTTTTTCTCTTTCATAAAACCGTTAGAAAACTCATTCAGAAATTTCAGTTAACCCTCCTTCTCCCTCTGCCTCTCTGAAAAATGTAATTCTAAATTTATTATGATTTATGATTTTTCTGCAAATTATTTTTATATGCAGTAAATGAATCATACGGGGTTTATGGCTACCATTGTGAGATATATAACAGAGGTCAGGAAAATGAACAAAGTCATGTTCATGTAAACACGAACTATGTCACGAACTTCCCCCTGCAAATCGAACTTGATCTGGCCCCTTTAGTACCAATGAGCAGGTTACTGTCGTAGCGGCTGGATTTCATCATAGTCTTTAGCCGCTAATGTGCAGTATTGCGCGGGAAGCAATAGCACATGAGTCTTGAGGCAATCCTCAGAGTGAGAAAAACCAAAGTTCCACAAAATATAATTTAAGATTTCAAAAATAAATCAATGTCTCCTAAAGACAATTTCCTATATTTAATTCTAATAAACTACTAAATAATTATTGCAGAGTTCATAATAAAACATACTGTCATATCTAATAAATATTACTAAATCTAATAGCATGCTTTAATTAAACCTAAATAAAAATACTGCATTCTTCACTATAGAAGTATCAAACACTAAATCACGCTCTGCTAACAGATCAGGAAAATAAACAAAGCTATGTTCATGTAGAGATTAATGACTATCGAATCAGCTGAAATATCTTCATTTACTTGCCTACTTGGCAAGACAAACTCAAAAAACACATGAGAGAAATAACAAGCAGCAGTTAACACCTATAAGTCAACATCTCCTACATCTTTCCAAACATGACTGCCCAGAGCACAAAACCTTTAACCAACTAGACATAGACAGTCAAACTTGTACCCATTTAGACATAAAAGGTAACAACCTAACCATCTGGTGGGGAAAAAACTAAATCAAATATATTTAACCAAAATAACAATTTTTCTTTCTCGAATGGTCGTATGTGCATCGTATAAGATGTATGTGTACCACTATCACTATTACACGAGATAATATTGTTGCATGTTTTGAGTCATGCTAATAATGGCGCCCTTCATTGTTTGTCATCTGCTGAAGTGAGCCCCTGCTTACTGAAAGATTGGACAGGCCTGTTTTAGATCACCCTGCTTCAATGGTGTATCCAGGGGAGGGGGGGTTGATGGGACTACCGCCATTTTTGTTAGTCCCATATTAGTTCACATTGACAGCACAACATACCTAAATGGTGGAAGGGGGCTGATGGGGTTACAGATCCTCCCTCCCCCAATTTCTAAAATAGTCGAAAATGTCATGAAAAAAGTGCTGTTTTTTTTTGTTTGTGATAAATTTGTATTTTTTTCTATCATACAACGGACTACCCACTCTCTTCTATTTACTCCCATATTAGTGCACAGTAACACCACAGCATACCCAAAGAGGAAAAAGTAGGCTGATGGAGTACAGACCCCTCCCCATCCCAAAATGATTGAAAATGGAATGAAAAAAATGTGCTGATTTTTTTCTTTATGTTTGAGATAAATTTATAATTATTTTTTCTGTCATCCAACCCACCCTCTTCTCTTTAGTCCCATATTAGTACACAAGAGGGCAGTTATAGGGTAACAACTCCATTAACTTACTCCCATCTCTAGTGGTCGTAGTGAAATCGAAAAAAGGGCTGACTGTGTTTCTTTCTTTTTGAGATAAATTCATTTTATTTTCTGGCATGCAACGAACTTGTTTCTCTCATTAGTTCCATATCCACCTCAGTCCTGTAATCAAAATTACTTGAGACCACAAAATCTATTTTCAAATGACTGAAAAACAGCTCCATGCATGTTTTGGTGGATAAATGAATACGTATAATATTCTCGATTGGCAAGATCTAGAAGTAGTTTAATTAATTTAAAAAGTTTTAAGTCTCTTCCACAGGCGACACCAAGACTGAGGAGGAATGATTAGTGTGCAGTGATACCACAGATAATCTCAATGCGATTTCGGCTAAATCTGAAATCAGGCACTATATATGCATAGAAGACTTGACTGTGAAGGGTACTTATTAACTTTCGTTTTTGAAGGATATCTCCATGCTACAAGCATACCAAGAGGTGGGGACCTGATGGGAATAATGCCCCCTTGCCCCCCCCCCCACCCCCCTCCTAAATGATCTCAGTAAAATGGAAAAACAATAGCTGGTTTTGTTTTTTTCTGTTTTAGATAAATCTGTATATATATATATACAGTAGCTGACAAAAGTTTTGAGATAATATCTTTTTCCTCGTAACTTTTCTATAAGTAAAATTTCTTAATGATGTAAATTAGTAATTTGCACTCCTTTTAAAGCTCAACAAAATGCAACATTAGAACAATTAAGGCATATGCATGAATTAAAAATAATTTGCAAATTCACAAAAATACTTAAACAAAAGTTTTGAGACAATTCAGTTTTTCTAAACTTTTATTGAAATTAAGCATCTTAGTGTAACAAAATACAGCAATATTTAATATTTAGTTGCATATCCTTTTGCTTTGAGGACTGTGGCACATCGTCTGGACATGGAATTAACAAGGCTTTCTATGGTGGGCCTAAGGATTTTCACCCATTCCAATTGAAGATCCGGAAGGAGTTCTAGTTCTGCCTTTGAAGAATGCTTCCTTGTCTTGACTTTTCTTTTGATGTGTTCCCAAAGATGTTCAATTAGATTGAGGTCAGGTGACTAACTCGGCCAGCCCAAAACTTTAATTTTCTTAGCTGTAAACAAACTTGTCACCATTTTGAAGGTGTGCTTTGGATTATTATCCTGCTGAATCCATCCACGAGGCATCTTTTTATGAGCATAAGGCATCATGTGATCTTCTAAAATAGTTTCGTAACCATTTTGATCCATAATTCCATCAATGTGTACAAGGATGACGCCGCCATCATAATGGAAAGCTCCCCAGACCATTATTGATCCATTTTCATGCTTCATTGTTGGTACTGGAAACCCATTCTGATGCCGTTTGGACAACAAATATAACGTTGGCCACAGGGTTGGCAAGTTTCTTTCAAAGTGGAAAAAACCATGGAAAAAACTGGCCAGAAGTTTCTTCCAAGTGGAAGAAATGGAAGAAACTGTTTTTCTTTGGAATTTACCATATAAGTTGCAACTTTGTAAGATATAATAAAAATAAATGCATTTTTCTAATGGATAACCTTAAGTAAATTTAATGAGACCTATAAAAATGTAACTATAAATGATAAATTGATAATTACGTCAGTTTTTTAACCAAGATCACACACCTGTCTAAAGCTTTCTAATCATTGCGTACCTGAATAAAACTAGTAAATCTACAGATCAGAGGCCTCAACGTCAGCTCTACAAATTATTGTTCATTAATCTCACTCATTTTTAACATTATCCATATATTTAAAGCTGTTTGGTAATTCTGTCAAATCTATTCCATCGAAATTCGATCGAATACGCATGCGTCAAAAAATCACCGGCCAATGAGGTGAGGGTCTATGACTGTCTCTACAAACGTGTTTGGGATCGTATCATCTGTTGTTTTTTTCTGTTGTCACGTTGCGTTAAACCTAGGAAGATATTTATCTAGAACTCACTGTGGAGTGTTTAGAAGGTATTTATTTTATTTATTTATTTTATTTATTGTAATTTGTATGAATACTTAGATGTCCATTTCGGATTTACTGTTTAAAAATGAATTTAGGCTCATAAGTTGGCGAAATCCCGATGGAAATTTTTTTTTTAGATCTCTATCATTTTGTTTATATAGTACAGAAAATAATTATTCAAACGTGTAGAACACGTAATACAAAATTGGACCACTTATGGTCTGTTTATTATCGGGAATGAATCTTATGGTGTTCCGATTGATAATGAATTCGATTATGTAAATATAATGTCAAAAGACAGTACGCACGGTAGTAATATTTTTATTATTATGTGTTCGAAAAAAGCAGAATCTGAGCATCTGAATATAAGTTATAAAATAAACAGAAATATATTATCTCTATTCGATTTAAAAGTTTTGTCATTACATAAGTGGGCTATTTTATTTGTAAAGAGTATGTATGCATTATATTGTTTGTATGTATACAAATCTTTATAATGTTTTGATTTGCAAACTCTTAATATTTGAATAATGTTTACATTATATTTGTTTGTATGTATACAAACAATATATGTATACAAAGAAGTATATATACAAACAATGTATAATGTATCATGTAACAATATTAATATTTACATTGTATTGTTTGTATGTATACAAATCTTGAATGTTTTAAATGGGCAAATTTGTAATGTTTTTTCTGTTATTTTTTTTAAATGTCAAAAAAAGATAAATTTTCAAACTTGGTATAAATAACTTAGGTACTTTTCTCTATTATCCCATTGACCACTTTTCATAACAAAACAGAAATATATTATCTCTATTCGATTTAAAAGTTTTGTCATTATATAAGTGGGCTATTTTATTTGTAAAGAGTATGTATGCATTATATTGTTTGTATGTATACAAATCTTTAGAATGTTTTGATTTGCAAACTCTTAATATTTGAATAATGTTTACATTATATTTGTTTGTATGTATACAAACAATATATGTATACAAAGAAGTATATATGCAAATAATGTATATAATGTATCATGTAACAATATTAATATTTACATTGTATTGTTTGTATATATACAAATCTTGAATGTTTTAAATGGGCAAATTTGTAATGTTTTTTTATGTTATTTTTTTTAAATGTCAAAAAAAGATAAATTTTCAAACTTGGTATAAAAAACTTGAGTACTTCTCTATTATCCCATCGACCACTTTTCATAACAAAATACTATCGCCAAACTGTATGATTAAATGCCAAAATTGCAGTCCCATTTACTTGATGTCGAAAACATTATACGTGTTTTTTATGTCATCAAGTGGTTTTTAATTCAACATTTGCATGTATTTTTCATTATGTTTATTTGATTTATTAGTTATTTCATTAATTAAAATAACAATTGTATCCTTAAATTCTTATATTTTATTTATTTATTTTGATATTCCAATGACAACGTTCTCCCATTTATTTGGCGATAGTTTTTTTTTTATGAAAAGTGGTCGATGAGATAATAGAGAAGTACCAAAACTTAATTACGTATATGAGTATATTCTTTGACAGTATTAATCATTACTCGATATTTTAAAACTGCATCATATTTGTAGAATTATATTAATTTAAACAATGCTTCTATTGAAGTGTGAAGAACCATATACCTCTATGAAGAACCATATATTTACATAATTGTCTTCATTAGCAATCGGAACACCATAAGATTCATCCCCGATAATAAACGGACTATAAGTGGTCCAATTTTGTATTACGTGTTCTACGATATTTTTACATACATTTAAATAATCATTTTCTGTACTATATAAACAAAATGATAGAGATCTAAAAAGACAATTTCCATCGGGATCGATTTCGCGAACGTTAAAAAAGCCTAAATTCATTTTTAAACAGTAAATCCGAAATGGACACCTAAGTATTCATACAAATTATAATAAATGAAATAAATAAATACCTTCTAAACACTCCACAGTGAGTTCTATATAAATACCTTCCTAGGTTTAACGCAAAGTGCAAGAAAAAAACAACAGGAGATGATCCCAAACACGTTTCTAGAGACCGTAATAGACCTTCACCTCATTGGCCGGTCCTACCGGAAGATTTTTTTTATGCATGCGTATTGGGTCGAATATTGTTGAAACATTTGACAAAATAAGCAAACTGTTTCCACCTAGGTATTTATACACAATACAACAAATAAAATAAATGCCTTCAAAACCCTTTTGATCATCACATCAGCGTGCAAGACAATTTTTTTACCGGAAACCGTTTGATGAATTTCATTATTTTTCCGTTATCGATTGACAAATTTTACGATTTTACCGCTAACGATTGCTGAATTTCACAATTTATCGACTATTGATTAACGAATTTCATGATTTTTTCCATGAACATTTGTCGAATTGCACAAAAAAAAATTAAGAATATCGTCAAATTGTCTTGGGTAAAAAAATTTTGAATATTGTCAAATGCCATCGAGAAAAAAGTCTCTTTGTCAAATGATTTTGAAGAAAAAATCGGGAAATTCACAAAATGGTTTCGGAAAAAACTTCACCAAATGGTTTCAAAATTCTTTGAGTGACAGCGGGAAAAAAAATTTCATTTTACATTCAATCATCGCAATTGGCGAGTGTGACTAAGTTTAGCCAGTGGTGGCAATAACATCAATCACCAATTTCCAGTATTACTCGCCGATTGGTGAATGTTAATTTTGTCTTATATCACAAACTGTATTTACATATACTACTAGATATAATGATTATGAACCATGATTTTTCTGTTATTGGGCGAGATTCATGTTTTTTCAGCAATTCTTTGACGAAATTAGTGTTTTTTCAGCGATCCTTTGAAGAATTTCGCATTTTTCTCACGATCCTTAACGAAATTCGCATTTTCCAGCAATTCTTTGATAAAATACATTTTATTCCGCAATTTTTAGACGAAATTTAGTAAAAAAGCGTGATCTTTTGGTGAAATTTCCTTTTTTGCGATTCTTTGACAAAATTTGCTTATCTTTCGCGATCCTTTTGCATAATTACGTTTTTTCTGTGGTCTTTTAACAAAAGTCATGTTTTCCCATTATCCTTTGATAAAGTAGTGTTTTTTCCTCAATCATTTGACAAAATCTGTTATTTTCCCCCCGCGAAGATTGGTTAGATGTTTTTAGTCTGCAGGTGCCCTAAAAAGTCTGTGACGCCCGTTGCTGCATCGCACACATTCTTCCATGGGGCATCGAACGAAGTAAATTCAACCTAAAGAATCATTGTTTCATTCCTGACATTTCTCGAAAGAAACAACGTTCAACTCATTGACTGAATTGTAAAGGGCGAAATGTGTCAATTAGCAGAAAGTGCGCAATTTGTTCGTTCATGGGAAAAATCGTGAAATTCGTTAACCGATAGTCGATAAAATTCGAAATTCGTCAATCGATAGCGGAAGAAGTGCAAAATTCATTAATCTACACAGTGGAAAAATCGCAAAATTCATCAACTGGTTTCGGGAGAAAAATTTTTCGAATATCGTCGAATTTCTTCGAGAAAAAAATTCACAATCTGCCAATTTCGGGGATGAAATTTACCAAATGGTTTCAAAATTTGTCGCGCGACAGCAGAGAAAAAAAATCTTTTTCCATTCAATCATCGCAATTGGTGAGTGTGACTATTATGTTTGACCAGTGGTGGCAATAAAGTCCATTGCCAAATTTTCAGTATTACTCGCTGTTTGGCAAGTGCTAATTTTGTCCTATACTTCAAAACCCTTTTGATCATCACATCAGTGTGCAGGACAATTTTTTTTACGGGAGACCATTTGATGAATTTCGTGATTTTTCAGTTATCGATTGACCAATTTTACTGCTATCGATTGTTGAATTTTATAATTTATCAACTATTGATTAGCGAATTTCCTGATTTTTTCCATGAACGTTTGACGAATTACGCAAAAAAAAATCAGAATATCGTTAAATTGTCTTGGGTAAAAAAAAATTTAATATTGTCAAATGCCTTCGAGAAAAAGGTTGCAAGTTGAAATGGCTGTGACTTCTTTTTCATGTTATGCATCTCCGGTGTCCATCCCCCCCCCCCCCCCAAGTGGGACACTTTTCTAAATTTTGCACATACCCCTCATGTGATATATCGGTGGAAAAGTCTTTGACCACTTATTCATGTTATGCATCTCCGGGGTCCATCCCGCCCCCCCCCCTAAGGGGGGCACTTTTCAAAATTTTGTTGACACCCCTCATGTCATACATTGTTGGAAAGGTCTGTGACTGCTTAATCATATTATGCATCTCCGGTGTCCATCCCCCCCCCCCCCAAAGGGTACTTTCTAAATTTTGCACATTACCCTCATGTTATATATCATTGGAAAGGTCTGTGACCACTTAATCATTTTATGCATCTCCAATGTCCATCTCCCCACTTTGCCCCCCCACCCCCCTAAGGGATACTTTTCTAAATTTTGTTGACACCCCTCATGTCATATATCATTGGAAAGGTCTGTGACCACCTAATCATATTATGCATCTCCGATGCCCATCTCCCCACTCCCCCCCCCCCCCCGAAGGGGTACTTTCTAAATTTTGCACATTACCCTCATGTTATATATCATTGGAAAGGTCTGTGACCACTTAATCATTTTATGCATCTCCAATGTCCATCTCCCCACTTTGCCCCCCCCCCCCAAGAGATACTTTTCTAAATTTTGTTGACACCCCTCATGTCATATATTGTTGGAAAGGTCTGTAACTGCTTAATCATATTATGCATCTCCGATGTACATCTCCCCACTTTGCCCCCCCCAAAAGGGTACTTTCTAAATTTTGCACATTACCCTCATGTTATATATCATTGGAAAGGTCTGTAACTGCTTTATCATATTATGCATCTCCGATGTCCATCTCCACACTTTGCCCCCACCAAAGGGTACTTTCTAAATTTTGCACATTACCCTCATGTTATATATCATTAGAAAGGTCTTTGACCACTTAATCATATTATGCATCTCCGATGTCCATCTCCCCACTTTGCCCCCTCCGTACTTTCTAAATTTTGCACACAACCCTCATGTTATATATCATTGGAAAGGTCTGTGACCACTTAATCATATTATGCATCTCCAGTGTCCATCTCCTCACTTTGCCCCCCCCCCCCCCAAGGGGTACTTTCTAAATTTTGCACACAACCTCATGTTATATATCATTGGAAAGGTCTGTCACCACTTAATCATATTATGCATCTCCCATGTCCATCCCCCCACTTTGACCCCCCAAGGGTGTACTTTTCTAAATTTTGCATACACCCCTCATGTGATTTATCGATGGAAAAGTCTGTGACCACTTAATCATATTATGCTCCCCACTATGAAATTTGTCAAGTTAAAGCAACTATAAATTTTACTTTTATGGTATTATCAAGTTGTTTGCCGTCAAATTTTGACGGGTTCCATCTAGTCTGCATAATATTTGATACCCTAAAATTCAATCTTTTTAAGTTATTTATACATTTATAAAAATATAAAATTTATTGAAAGTTCCGAAAATTTTAGAAGTATCACATTAAACACAATGTTATGCAATAATAGGATAAACTACTTATTACTGTATTTTTTCAGAATAACAATGCATTACTTCAGGGGGGGGGGGAAGAGCCCTCCTGACTCCGTTGTCGCTTTAATATTCTATTATCAATTTCCAGTAATTGCACTATTTCATTTCTTGAGTATATGTCTGAATGTATTTACTATTTTAATTTCATTAGAATAACCATCTCTTTGTATAAGAGATTTTATCCTATCCTTAAAAGAATACTTATATTTCAACTACTAAACATCATATGTTGCTGAAATTGAATAAAATTTCGTGTATAAAATATACTTATACAAATGTAAATTCCTCTTATGTGACTTATATTCAATTTACACATTCAACGTTTTTATTATTTTCATTTGGAAAACCGATTTGGTAATCATTTTTTAGCAGTTAAAATAAATTCTCATCTATTTCATTAAAAAAAGCATATTAAAAACTTATATAACCTGAAAATTAGCTATTTTTAATAAACTTTCGTGTCAAAATAATGCAATTCACTTAAATTTTCCTTTGTTGATATTCTTTGAAATATAGATGCTTAGCAAACATTTAATGAAAGAGAGAAAAAAAATGCATTGGAATTTTTTGTAAAAAATGAGAAATTGAAATGTTTCATACATTTCAAATTAATGCATTAAATTTCTCAATAATTTATGCAATTAATTTCAAAATTCTAATAAATATATTGACAAATTTTCAAAGCAATAGGATTAAATTAAGATCTCCATTTTGTAAATTTAGAATCCATAATTTAGCATTTAAAATTATCCCAATGCGAAATTTTCTTTTCGGTGAATGTTAAAATTAAAAATAATCGTCTGACTCCCGATTAAAAAGTATTATAACCTAAAAATAAATGTTCTATATTTTTCGAATGAATGAATCAAATGTAACTAAAAACTATACAGCTAATTCCGGGTATCTCGCCAACATACTCACCAAAAATCAACCTAATCGAATGTTTTTTATGGCAGTTATCGCAAAACAGACGGACAGACAGACAGAAACCAAAAACTTTTCACATCTCCACAGTGAGCCTTCACTGACGTTTTGGCAATAAATGGTACTTTTCTGTTATACTAACACTAACACCATGTCAAAATGTATGCTAATGTGCCATTTATTTCAACCCTGAACATGCAAAGGATTTTTATTGCAAACCATGCCAAATATTGTGATTTGCTATTTACTGAACATGGATCTTTTTAATTATCATTCCTTAATCATAACCTCACAGAACATCTTAATTTGCTATTTTTCAAATAGAAAATATTTAATATTAAGTTGTAACTTATATTTATTGTTGACACTGATATGGATTTTATCATTTGGCAGTTACCAGGTGATGAGGAAGCTGCAGTAAAACTGCTTCATGACTTTGGATACATAAAAAAAGCTTTTATAAAAAAAAAAAAAAAAAAAAGTCTTCATTCAAAAAGAGAAACGTTTACTGCAGTGCTAAAAGACATTTACAATTCCATGCCTGTAGTTCACATTGAGTTTTATTTTATTATTTTATCATATAATATTTATTTGTTTTTTTTTTATTTTAAGTCGATATTTGCATTTATTTAATAAAATAGTTTGTGAAAGTCTGTAATTTTCAAATATTATATTTTTAATTGCTCATTTTTGTGCCAACAATGTTTTTTTCAAATGAATCATTTCACATGAATTCGATTTTGTGCTAATTATTACGCTTGGCAACAACAATGGTGTTGGTATAACTAACGGAAATGTACCAAATAAATGTATCCAAACTATACAAAATCAATTACAGGTAATTCAATTCAAAACAGGCACACTTTTTTATTATTTAAACTTCTGTAACCAGTAGTAAATAGTATGTGAATTATTTACCTACTGTAGAATGAAACTCCTTTAAATAAAAGACTGTGCTTTTAATTTATATTCATTTTATTAAGGGAACTAATATAGAATAATTATTGTATTAAAAGATTTCATTAAAATCTCCATTTTCCTTACTACAGTGCAACATAATATAACAAAACAAAAGTATTTTAGCAGTAGGATGCTGCAATCAATTTCTCAACTTAGAATGGATGAATGCAAAAGATGAAAAAATTCTTTCAAGTCCTGCAGAACTTGGAGAGTTTAAAAGAATTTTGGCATATTTGTAGCGTTTATTTTTAGAACATTTATCTTTTAAAATCAATATTGAGATATACGTGCTAGAATACATAATTACAAATTTGTTTATTTTAAGTGTTGCACAATAGTTTTTAAAATATTACATTTTTATATGATAAATAAAGAATTGGTAGGTAGTTGTTTTTTACAGAAATGACATAAACAATGAAAAAGTACCCCCCCCCCCCCCTTTACATCTAAAGTTGTAAATACCTGCTGAACCAAAAGTTTGTTATAAAAAAAATAACTTATTTTTCCATAAATAATATTTTTAATATTAATTAAAATTTCCAATTTAAATTTCATATAATTAGGTTTTGAATTTAACTCTTTTATATAGTTAATAAACTTCAATTTTGAGCATCTGTTTTGTTTTCTGTTGGTTTCTTCCATTTCTTCCAGTTTCTTCCGGAAGAAACCCAACCCTGGTTTGCCACCACTTTCAAACAAATTAAATTTGGATTAATCGCTTCTAAGGACCTTCTTCCAATTTTTGATTGTCCACGTTTCGTACTCCTTAGTGAACTTCAATCTGATTTTCCTATTCTTTGCCTGGATGAGAGGTTTTTTCTAGGGACCCATGCACACAATCCAGCAGCATCCAGACGACATCTTATGGTGTCCTTACTCACTGTGAGTCTGTTCGGTGGCCATTTCCTTACATATTTCAGCAGCATTCTTGTTTGGGTCAGCAACAGACTTCTTTCGGATCAAGACGTCTTGACGTTGAGCCATTTTTCTTGGGGCTCCTAATAATGGAAGATCGTGCACACTTTTACCATCCTTCCACTTCTTTATTATGTGGCCAACAGTTGATTTCGGAATTCCCAACTTTCTGGCGATAGCAGAATATGACATTTTTTTCCTCGCTTCTTTAATAATTAAAAGACGAATGGCCAAAGGCGTATTTTCCCTATCTTCATACTGAAACTGATACAGATACTAACATTAAGATTTTCAAGTATGAAATAGAATTCTAATGCTTTAAGGATTAAACAAGTGAATTTCACATACAACAACCCAGCTGAGGTGCTGGGTTGTTTCATGCTTTATATATGAAGCATTGCATATTTTTCCTCATGCACAGTGGGATAAACATCAGTCTAGTGTTGTGTATAAAGTACAGTGGACTCTCTCTATCTGAACACTCTCTAATGTGAACACCCCGGTATTATGAACACTTTCTGGTGGTCCCGGCGAAACTCCATAGACTTAACAAAAGATGAACTCTCTCTATTCTGAACACCCTCTAATCTGAACACCCCACTATTATGAACACCCTCTAATCTGAACACCCCACTATTATGAACGCTACTTTTGATCCACATTCTAACCCGCCTCTCCGTAAACTGAACGTGTGTTTGCAGTCGGAATGCAGGGAATTCCCGCATCATGAAAATTCGGAAAAATTGTTGCAGAAGAATAAAAAGGTTTAATGAACTCAATTTAAAAATAAAGGAACAAAATCATTTCTAGATTTTAAGATCTACCCGATGCTGAAATTTGTTTCAATAATTCATATAAAATCTTCAGTTAACAACAACAACAAAAAAAGCATTTATTATAACCAAAAAAAATAAAAATAAAAATAAAAGAAATCGAAAGAATATGTTTGTCAGAAAAAGTAAATCATGATAATCAAATTAAATGAAATGATCAAAACAATCAATTTTTATGCAAAGAGATACAAGAAAAAATAATGTAAAAACAATGTCACGTGATTTCCCCTCTCCCAAGCTGAGATAAAAATAGAAAGATTGCGCAACAGAAATGCCCACGCCCCAATGACAAATAAGACACAACAAGTGTTAGAGGGAGGGGTTAAAAAAGGATTATGGTTTCTTTTCTGCACACCTGGTTGGCAGCATTATCGCTTCTGTTTCTTTCTTCCTTTTTGCTCGGCAAAGGTAAAAATTTTTCGTTATTTCACTATCGTTGCAGGGAAAGCTTCACAACACTTACGCATATATGTCAGAAATAAGTAAGAAAACGAGAAAACGGAAAGAACTGAAGCTTCAGGAAAAATACGAAGTTGTTCAAAAATTAAAATCAAAAGTAAGTCAAAGAAAAATTGCATCTGAATTATGAATTTCAATAGGTCAAGTCAATGCCATCAGCAAGAAAGAAAGAAAGAAAAAGAAATTGTAGCCGCTTTTGAAGCAAATGAACCTTTCTCAAAGTGTAGAATTTTCGAAAAGAAAACGGGAAACGAGAACATAAACAATCACATCTGGAAGTTTTTTTGCCAAATGAGAACGAAGAATCTTCCTGTCACTGGACCCCTGCTAAAGCAGATTGCTCTGGATTTTGCAGAAAAGGAGAAAATCACGGAATTCAAGGCATCAGAAGGATGGCTGATTCGCTTCAAAAGTCGGCGTAACATCGAATTCAAAATAATCAATGGTGAAGCTGCAGACGTAAATATCGACACTGTGGAGGAATGGAAAAGAAGGCTTCCGGATATAACGAAGGATTTCAATGCCGCTGACATTTTCAATGCCGACGAAACCGGCCTGTTCTTTAGAGCTCTTCCAAATAAAACCTTAGCAGAAAGAAGCGAGAAATGCGTGGGCGGAAAAATGTCAAAAGAAAGACTTACCGTCATGCTCTGTGCCAGTTTTACGGGTGAGAAGCTCAAACCACTTGTAATCGGAAAAAGTGAAAAACCACGATGCTTCAAAAACGTGAAGATAGCATCATTGCCAGTGCACTATAAATCAAATCGAAAAGCCTGGATGACATTCACAATTTTCTCACAATGGTTGGAGGGCATTAACGAGATGATGAAGAGAGAAGGAAGAAAAATTCTTCTTTTTGTGGATAATGCCAGATCACATACAAATGTGCAGCTGAGCAACGTGAGCCTGAAGTTCCTGCCACCGAACTGTACTTCTATAATCCAACCACTGGATCAAGGAGTAATCAAGACCTTTAAAGCTTACTACCGAATTCAATTTTTGAAGAAAATGTCCGTGGTGATGGAGGAGGCAAATTCGGCAACTGAACTAACGAAGAAGGTCAATGTAATGGATGCTGTCCATTGGATATCAATTGCTTGGAATGAAGTAACCCCCTACACCATCCAAAAATGCTTCTACAAAGCTGGATTCCCGTATGAGAATGAGAAATCAAGGACAGAGAACCAAGAAGCAACAGCTGTGAGTGACTTGGGGTCAATTCTTCAGGAGCTTCATACTGAAATTGAACCTGGAGCTTATCTCAAAGCCGACGGAAGCCTTCCTGTTTGCGACAACATCGTTGAAGAGGAAGAGGGTAGTGAAGACGAAGCAGAACCAGATGAGACCGATGAAACAAGAAGTACGATTACCTTCAAGCAATATGGCCAAGGGATTCAAGACCTGTTGAACTATGTGGCTGAACATCATCCAGAAGCCTTTCCACTTCTTAAACAACTAGATAACATGTACACTGCACGAGCATACACAATGCAAAAACAGACTAAAATTACTCACTTTTTTAAGTAATGTACCAATTATGTTTTCAAGTAATGTATTGTAAGTATGTAATTGTATATTTTGTAAAAAATTTTTAATATAACATTTTAATTAACTTTTTTTAATTAAATTTTTTAATAGCTTCTAAATTCAGCACCTCCATCTCGGTAACTTGCATGGTTAACCAGGCTAAGTATTCTATACAGTCTATAAATTCAACTCATAGTAGTAATAGTAATGCATTTCCCAATCTCCCTCTATAATGAACACCCCCATAATCTGAACATTTTTGGTCGGTCCCCTGAGTGTTCAGAATAGAGAGAGTCCACTGTATATTATGTCATGTATATCACAGATACAACGACAGCAATAACATAAGTTTTTTGAGGTTAGTAATTGTGTGCTAAGGGTATCTCCATGTATATGAAATCAAATTGTTTTAAAAGATATGACATCTTTATTAATTACTAATAAAAAAAATTTAAAGCAAAGAGGTGATTTACTAAATGCATCCCAACTTTGCAGCCAGTAATTTTCATTTGGAAGATTTTTAAGTCATTATTATGACTTGTAACTGGTTATTTGTGCTTTTCTTTACACTACTATTTACACCTCACATATAGTAGCAGAAATTTTTTTATTTATTTTATTAGATTTTTAGTGTTCTAGCAGGAAATTTTGACATTCAATTTCCTCCACTCAAATCTTTGCTGTTCCACTGGGTATCTGATATATTTTTATTCAAACTCACCTATACTAATAAAAGAAAGTTTTGCTCTGTCTGTGTGTCTGTCAGTGTATGTGTGCTGTGGCTAGGAAAATCTAGCACACCTAGAAGTTTGAAAATTTAGGCAAGCCTAAAAATATGAATTAACTTTTTGTTGCTATTTAAAAAGAATATTTAATAAAGAAGTTTGTTTATGCTGAACAGAGCCCGACAGCTATCAAAATTTTGGGCTTTGGCCACAGAAAAAATTTTAGACCCTAATCGTAGATTATCACATTTTTACAAATACTGTGAATGAGAAGTGTATGAATATAACTATGTAATGCACCCGTG
Source organism: Maratus michaelseni (assembly GCA_963931845.1). Lineage (NCBI taxonomy): Eukaryota > Metazoa > Arthropoda > Arachnida > Araneae > Salticidae > Maratus > Maratus michaelseni. The sequence goes on along the minus strand of OZ007590.1, from coordinate 203,123,994 downwards.
TAAATGAAAGACTGAGAATAAATGTGAACTGAAGTTGGATTATTATTATTATTGAAATTTCTTCATAAAAAATAATTTGGCAGGCTTAAATATGTTAAATAAACATGAATTAATGCTGCACAAACTTGAAATACATATGTAACCCAAAGAAAATGCGATTTTATAGATAAGATAATCATAAAATTAAAACACCCATCTGAAAGTTTTAAACACATATAAATAAGCAGAAATATTTTGACCACACTATGAGAAACTTAAAACTTTAAATGTTCAGAAAAATTATAAATACACTTATGATATCACTGACAATTTTAACTTACATAAGTTGTATAATGAATCTAGAAATTTTAAATTTCTTATTCCATTAAGATTGTTTACAATAAATTTATTTGAAACATCAGAAATTTTCAGGCCCCTTAAATTTGTTGGTTCTGGGAAAGTGCCGCGCGTGCCTGGCCAGTAATAGGGAATTCATCCTTAAATAGAAAAAAAAATTATGAAAAAAATTTTTTTGATTGAGATTGTCCCAAGCACAATTAATTTATTGTCAATCAAGAATTGTAGCCAGAGTTTAGAGGGGGGGAGGAGGACAATTTTATAGATTATAAGCTACAATGACTTTCTTTTAAATGAAAGTATGTGAAACAACTCATTATCACTTTTCAACATATTTCAGCATGTGCGGGGGAGATCGGGTTCGGCCGCGTACCCCTCTCCCTCCTCATTTTCTCTGGCTACGGCCTTATTGTCGTCAAACACAGCCTCCCCCTTCCCCCCCCCCCTCTTCCCCGCCCCCCTAAAATTAAATCCTGGATATGCTACTGTCCTGCATTGAAAATAGGTGGACATCTGTAACTGTGATAAATGATTTCATGGGCTCGGTATGTTTGTATGCATATGTGTTAGATTAGCATGATGTATATTCATGAAGATATAAATGTTTCTTTAAAAGTTTTAAAAAATATATATAATTATAACATGCAGGATTTTCAACCTAATTTCACATTTTCAGAAAATTTGACAAAGTGCAGTCATAAAAAATATAGAAAATTTGGTTAAAATTTAAAAATTTAGGGAGGGGGTCACCCCCCTCCCCCTTGACTGCCCTGCTCTCTCCTTGCTGGCACACATGCCATATCTAAAGTCATATGCATGTTTTTCTTTAACTACCTTAAAAATTACAGTTCCAAGTAAAATGTGAACTCAACTGCCACATCTATCTAAAAGCTGTCAAAATAAAATTTGTAATTTTTAGTTTGTTTTTAATTGACATCTTTTAGTTTTCAAGTAAGGGATTGTGTGGATTCTATTAAATTTTATAACTAGTTATACAGGTTTTTCTCAAATTGTCTGCTCAACAACATGGAACTTTCTGACAAACTTTCTCACTCATTTTTAAACATAAAGGCATAATTGGCAGGTCTGACTATTGAAGCAATTTAGAATCAAATAGCATTTTCCATTTTTTGATAAATAAATTAGTTATTGCATTAAAAGTGATTTTTATCACATGACGACAAGTTTTTTCCCTTTCTTGCACTGCAGTGTTGGGAATTTGGTTCAAAACGCCCACTTTGACAGTACTTTCTGAAAGAGCATTCACCGAAAATGGAAAATGCCATTTGATTACGTAGTTTCTGAATAAGAATACCTGCCAGTTTCCGAACAAATATGAATTTAGAAATGTGTCAGAAAGTAGCTCCTTCGGATTTGAGAACAAACAGCCTTAAACACAGAGGAACTGTAACAGTGTTAATGCAGTTCAAATTTATTTGACTTATTATTATGTCTCACATTTTTACTTATTTAGGCAAAACTGTATTTGAAAGTGGATATATAACTTTTAAAAATTATATTGCCTCATCTTCTGTTTATAATTAAATCATTTTTATTATATACCTTGAGTATTTATATTCTCTATTATTTCATATTTTAAATAGACTAATTTTATTTATTTATTTTCATTTTAGTTGGTGTGGATATCCATCAGTCATATTCTTTAATTTACCAACTTTTTGATGATCCACAGAATTTAAAAGTAAGTAGATTCATATTAATGAATTTTGTTGAGATAAATTTAAAAAGAAATGCTGTTGTTTATCCATAAAAAATAAAATAAATAAATTTATGGAAAAAAAAATTAGAATAGTACATTATTGCCCCATATGTGGAATTTAAAAAAAAAAAGGGTATTTTTTTTTTCAAAATTTCATTACTTTTAATTAATTATATATTTATTTTTAGAGAAAGAATGAAGAACATATGAAAGAAAATTTGAGTAAGTTTATCATTATTCATTGCTTAAAAATTAACAGAAAAATGAAAATTTTCAAAATTAATTTTAATACAGTATAGAATCTGTTACCCAGAATGCTTGGGACATGGGATATTCTGAGTAAAATATTTGTCCATAATTCAGTACACTAAGTATTAAGAAAGGTAGAAAATAACTAAATTAAAAAACTAGTCGTTGGGGGCCACCGTAATACTTACCCATCATTGATATGCATAATGTAAAATATTAAAATAAAAATGTGTAAACTACTTATAAAATGCATTGCAATTCAAATAAAATTGTGGCTTGATGACGTCATAAACTTTAAAGGTTCGATTACTGAATTGCTTGAAAGAAACCTCCTTATAACTCCAAAAATAATAATCCTATTAACTAGCGGTTTATTGCATCTGATTAAGCGTCAAATTTCCAATTAAAATACATCTTTGAAGTGAAATTTGGATGAAATACAGGGTCATGAAAAATCGAAGAGTGTGGAAAATAGGATTCCAAATATCTCGGCAACTAATTATCCGATCGACTTCATGCTTTATGCAAAATTTATGTTTTTTCATTGTCTTTTATATTCATTTCTTAGAATAAACAATTTCGAAAATTTTTATATACCTTTTATCAGAACGAATATTTTGAGAGTCCGAAAAAAATAGTTCCGGTTAATCGAGGTTATTGAAATTAAATAGGCTTCTTCCCATTATTACATACTAAGTACATACCAAATTGCAAGTCTCTATCTCAATTTTTTCGGGAGATAGAGCGTTTACATACACACACAGACGGACGGCAAATTTTTTTTTTCTAAAAGTATGTTTTTCAGAATCTCCAGTGTCTGAAACGTGTAAATCCGTCAAAAAATTTTTTTCAATTTTCAAAACGATTACAAGACTTACCCTATACTACGTATGATGGGTACGTAATAGTGATTAATATGAATAACATATGAAAATCATACAAATTAGTTAATTTAATAATATATTTACACAAAATAAAAAAAAGAATTCTAAGTTACAATTCAAATTAGAAAAAAAATTACATCAACATATAAAATTTTGTTTTGGGACTTGAGAGCAAAATCCTTTGATTTGGATTTTTTAAACATTTATATTAAAGTTAGTTGCTTATAGCATGTCTCTTGCACTAATTAGTCCTGTATCATGTACACTGATATGAATTGTTGTCAATGGAAGTAGCTTCTCTGCTTCATTCCACAAATAAGTTTTACAGTGGAAAATATCATTTGCTCATTTGGAATTTTTTCACCCACCTCATTCTGCTGGTCTTCATCATCATTACTTCCATCAGACATATCATTTGTCATCATGTAAGAAATCTCACTGTCATATGACTAACAGGAGTATCTTCATCGGCATTTTTGACAGCTTCTTGCTGAAAAAACTTGTTTGGGAGGTAATGTCTGATATTTATAGTATGAATGTATGTGTATGCATGGTGGCCAGTTGACTTAAAAACTTGGAAAACAGAAAATTTACTGATCTTGGAAAAAAAAACTATGTAAAATTTGAAAATTTAAATGGGTTGGAGAAATTTGCTATTAATGAATTAAAAGGAAATGTTGGAAAACATAATTTATTGACAAATGGGGTGGGTGGATGAGGCTGGGTAAAATAAGAAAATTTGGATGGCTTGTCGAAATTTGCCATTATATGTATTTTTTCTCATGTTAAAGTTTTTAAGTTGGAATTTTATGTATTTCTTAATGTTCAATTTTGTATTTTACTTTAAATACAGTGTAAAAAGTATAGCATTTTATATATGCTTTTTATATGAATAATTTACCTGCCTAAAATTATTTTGTATGTATATTGTAACACTTCATATTAATTTCCTATCTCTAAATTTACAGTATGGATGAAAGGAATGATAAATCTGATTCATATTTTCTATTGTAAATTTATTTTGCTCAGTCACAAATAATTTTCTAATGATTGACATTTTATTTCATTTTTTTCTCCCATGGAGTCTAACTTTATTAATAACTCTTTTCTTAACATCTGTATAGATAAATTTTAAGCAGGGACTTTTTTTTCTGCAAATAAACATTTATAACCATTTTTATCTGACTCTGGTAAAATCAGTTAAAGTACAAAGCAAATGATCCAGAAATAACAGAAAAATTAAGGGAAAATAAAAATGTTCAAGTATTAGTAATCCTAATCTGCTATGGGTTTTAAATAGAACAAATGTAAATTACTATATATTGCACTTAAATGTATAAATATAGACTAATTTTTTTAATTAGCTGTTAGAAGTCCAATTGTGAAATTCTTCAAATTTAGTGGTGCTTGTTTTGTGATATTTATTTTACTTTTAAGTGGGTATATTACACTAAATTTAGGAAATCAAACTTTGAATCCGCTCCATTGAAGCCTTTTATTGAAATGACTTGCATTTACAATAATCTTAACTTTATAGGTATTTTGTTTTTTAAATATTGCATAGTTTTTAGTAATTTTTAGCGATGTATGTAATACATTCTCATTGCTTGATAATTGATTTCCTTGTTTCACAAAGATTGTTATATAGAGTGTACTAATTCTATTTTTATTAAGACAAATTGTTTTTACCTGTACAGTACAGTTTTAACATTTATTCGGAATAAGAATGATCTCTACTTTCAGAAAAGAGTAACTCTATGAATAACAATATAACACCTGAAATAAAAATGAGAAATTGTAACCATAAATGTGCAAACAAAAATTCTTGTTCACATCCTTGCTGTAAAATTGGTGTTGCTGTTACAATACCAAAAAAGTCTCATGTATCAAATTTTATGGATGAACTTCAAAATAGAATAAATGACACATCTAACAAAGTTAAGGTATTACTTTTTTCTTTTTATTATTATTGTAATGTTTAAATATATATGTATATTGCTGGCAATTTAAATTTGACATATCAATTATTTATACAACCATGAAGAAAATACCAATATATGAATAAATTGTGTATTTCTTTAAGTAATTATTGCATAAATATGTGTTTAAAAATGCCTATGGATTGTATGCGTAAAATATATTCAATTTTAAACAATTTTAAATCACCAATCTAATTTATAAAAAAATCTTGACTTTTGATATTTTTAGGTTATAATTTAATGTAATCTATTGATTAATAATGGAAATTCTGAAATTCCATACTATTATTTATCTTTATTATTCTCTGCTCAAATTAACTGTTGAATTTGTATTTGCATTCAGACTTGATAAAACCAAAGGACATTCTCACAGAATTTTACTCTGCATTATTTACTCCTACAAAAGAAATACAGCTTAGTCTTCATTAATCTACTAAAAAAAATTGAAATAATCTTATAAAAAAAATAAATATATATATATATATATATATATATATATATATATATATATATATATATATATACCGTAAAATCCCGAAAGTAAGCCCCCCTCCCACTTTTAAGCAATTTTTATTTTATTTTCCATTCTCAAATATACCCCCCCCCCCAAAAAAAAAAAAAAAAAAAAAAAAAAAATTATTGCATAAAAATTGATTTTAAAAATCCAAGGAAGTAAATTTTCAATCTTTTGAAACTTTTGGCAGCTTTCCACTTTTGCTTTTATACAATGCTAATGAAATCTCCCACCCACCCACTTGAAATGTCTGCTTTCCTTCTTTGCCCTCCCCAACACAAAAAGTTAAAAATTTTGAGAACCTTAAATTCTTCTGGCCTTCTTGCTGCTCGCTAGTAATATAACAATAAGTAAAAAATCAGTCCTCTAAACTACAATCTCCCCCTCCATCCAAAATTGATGTTTCCCCCCCTCCTCAGCATACAAAGTTTAAAATCTTTAAAACTCTTTATAAAAAAATATTCTATATTTGTTGCTCTCTAGTAACAATAAATAAATAATCAGCCATTTAAATTATCTCTCTACCACCTCTCCCCCCCCCCTTTTGCCCACCCAGCAAAAAAAATCTTTAAATTCGTCTGTCCTATTTGTTGATCTCTAGTAAAAAAAAATACAATTAGTAACAATAAGTAAATAATCAGTCATCTAAATTACCCCTACCCCCCCCCCCCTATCCTCTCCACTCCTCTCTGTCTAACACGTACACTTCTTCCCTTCCCTCCCTCTCTAAGTGGTAGCTTAGGTTCATTTATTGTTAAGATAGAGTATTAAATGAGTCTGAAAAGAAATTTAAAATTAAAGAGTTATAGAGGTTAAACTAAGGGGGTTTGGTACCAGAGGGGGGCAAAGGGGGAAGCAGTAATTTTGAGGAGATTTAGTTGATTGATTATTTATTGTTACAGTAAAATAACAAATAAAGAAAAAGATTTTAAATTTTTTGGGGGGGATGAGGAGGAGGGGACGATTTAGATTTATTTATTTTTCAGTGAAAATCTACCGAAATACAAAAGATTCTCGCCCCTTTTACTTCTAAATTAATTATAAAAATGGGTTTTTGAATGATTTTTTTTTATCTCGATTATAAGCCTCCCCTTCCACATTTAACTCATTTTGGTTTTGAAAAAGGGGGCTTACAATCGGGATTTTATGGTATATATAAAAAGGTTATATAATAATTATTTTTAGTAGAAGAGAGGAGTTAGTCTTTACTAGGAAAAGAAAAACAATCCATCCTTCGACTCTTTCTACAAGATCTCTCTTTGTATTTTTTTTTTAAAGATATATATATGGACAGAACATAGTGCCATACTTTTGTTATTTGGTTGTCATCATAATTTGTGTGAATTTGTAGCTACAACTTTATTTTGTGGGGATTTTTTTTTTTTACATTTTTTAGCTATTTGAGTTTTGAAAAATTCATTCAAATGCATTTTACTTCTTTAGCTTTATTTTTTAAAAGCTTTAAAAAAAATAGGAAAATAAAAGAATTATTCTATTAGGACATTATATGTGATCATTTTTTGTGATCTTCATTTTATAGCGACAACAAGTATACAAAAGTTTTATTGGTATATAACTTTTCTATGTTGTAAGAAAATGGGACACTTGTCTCTAGACATCTACACAAGCCAAAAATTTCATGTCCAGCAAAATCTACACTGTCTCTGTATAAATGCTAAAGTTCGGCTCTGCCCATTAATTTTTTCCCCATTTCATGGCCCAGCCTTAGCAAAAAAACAAATGAAATAGGGCCCAACCCAGCCTAGTCCATCTCGGTTTCTACAAAAAAAAACCTATACTTCTTAACCAGCAAAAAATGGCCCTTATCAACCCACCTCCTTTACTATATTTGGCTAAAAGATTTACATTGAATTTCTATTACTATAGTGGAAAAATTGCCACAAAGTGCGAAAAAACATTCGCAAAACACGCTCACCAAAATAGGCCAAATGGTTGTGAAACTGCAATGATTCAATTTTACACAAAAAAGGAGAAAATAAAAAATTAGGGGGGGGATTAAAATTAAAAAAAACTATTAATGAATTGTTTCATAGTAATTAAATTTTGATTATATATTGAGAAATCGATTTAGAAATCCTAAAAAGATAGTTTAAATAATGTTTGATTTTTTCCCCCTGTTAGCCATATCTCAATAAAGAAACAAGAGCAAAAGTCATATATTTTTTAAATAAATTTGAGCTTGTGCTTTCTATCAATTATAAATCAAAGCAATGACTTTTTGAATTTGGTGCACAGGCCACCTCATATTCAAGTATTTTAGCGAAAATTGTTTAGGAAAATCATGAATTGCAATCTTGAAATTAGGTGGGATTTTCAAGATAAACTTTGAATGCATATAAAAGAGTGTTTAAAAAAAAAACCTTTTTTCACTTTTATATTTATTCGCTTTTGATAACATCATTAGTCAGAAAAAATCGTTGAAAATAAGAGTGAAAAACTTCAACTGCAATATATGATAGTGGTAATACAATCTTTACTGTCATTCAGTGTAAAAATTTCTTTGATTCTTGTTCTTTCCAGCTGTTGAATTTATACATTGTGAAACCCATGTTCAAAAACATAGTTTTTATCTAAAACAAAAATTAAATGTTGCTTGATGAATGATGAATAGTATGGAATATTGAATTGTAATGTGATTATGTTGTTGCAGATATGAATCATATCACAAATTTGTCTTTAAATGTACTTCCATTTTTCTAAAAACAAATTGTAGAATGTCATTACATAATTATCCATTAAAATTTGCCTTCTGAGCTTTCAAAACATTTTGAATAAAAAAAAAAAATGTATGTGGTATTATGTATATGAGATTGTAACGGGAAAAAAAAAAAAGGTTGAAATTGAAACAATTATAAATCTATCGGAATTTGATAACATTTGTGGGATTTTTTCATGTTTTAATCATTTGACAGATTTAATAATTTTGTATGGAAAATGTTATTTATGGTAATTTTGTCCTTACTTTTCATGTATAATTATTTTGTTCATAAATTTCCACAGTTAGCATTACTTCATTTTTCAAGATTATGAATACAGTTAGTTTTAAATAATATCCTTTTCCATTTCTCTTTCTTATTAAAGGTAGGAGTTGGGAAATTTTCTGAGAATTTCAAGAAATTTGAAAATAATTACTCAATAAGTACCATATTGGTAAATTCAGAAGTAACATCTAAAGAGAAGCGCCTGTCTCCACAGCAGAATAATATGACAAAAGAAGATAAGCACTCTTATTATAACATTAATACATCAAAATATGATGAAAGTACAGAAGAAGCAGGTACTTTTTATTGACTTTTGTATAATTGAATATATTTAAATTATTTTAAGGCTTATTTACATTTGTTTGCCCTCTTTACTAAATGTTGCCTTTAGGGATAAATGTAAAATTTTAAATCTATCGTATAACTATATAGGGTAAGTGCTCCAATAGTTGGCCACTCTTCAGTAGACAGCCATAATGAGACAAAATGCTTTATAAATAGTTTATTTTTGGTTCTAAATGAAATATTACAATTCCCTATGTGCAGCCATCTTTCATCAGTCATAAGCTGTCAATCAACCATCTTTTTCTGGTTGTTCTAAAATTGAAGTCAGATAACCTTTACTCCTATTTTTCAGTTAACCAATAATTTTTTTTTTAAAGTTAAGTATTAATTTCTTTTATATTCTTTTCTAAAAAAATTAATAAGAGGCTAACCACAGGGTTTTTAAATTCTATCTTCAGCCTCTATAAAACTTAAATTTAAAAAATAATAATAATCAAGGAAGCTTAATACATTGAACTGCCACTTTAAGATTTACATTATACAGAAATTTAATTTGGTTTAAATGTAAAAATATATTGTGTTATTCATTTCTTGTAATTTAACCCTTAGTAAGAAAGTAATAATTTATGAGATAATTTAAGAAAAAGTTTGACTGATGGTTTTGATATCTGTTACTTTAAAGTAACCCTCATAAAAAATAACTTAAGAGTTTCTCAAAAAAAAAAAAAATTACTCAGAAGAAATTGTTTTTAGGAAGGTAAAGTTAGGTCTATGATTTTAAACTAAAAATTACATATAGATTGGGCAGTGGCGTTATGACTATGCTATTGAGTTATGAGATAAATTTATGATGTAGGACATAATTATTAATAGTACTTTAAAGAATTACTGGTCTATCTCACCATATCTAGATACGATATGGACAGAAGAGGGCACCAATTCTTCATTTTGACAGTACTATCATGTCGTGGAGTTTTGTCAGGAAAATAAAAAAAATTAAAGATATCAATTAGTACAGTAATCAATATCTATAACATGTTAAAATTTCATTTTGAAACTCGATGATGAGATATTAACATCAAAATGAAGAACTGGTGCTTCCTTCTGGTCATGTTGTACCAAGATATGCCAAAGCAGACCAGTCATTGTTTAACATACCCTTAATAATCTGTACCTACATAATTAATTCCTCTTTAAACTCTATCATGTCATAATATATAGACCAATATAAAAAAATACTATGTTTATAGAGTCTCAATAATACTGTATGACTTAATTTTCTTAAATAAATTTTTTAATAAACTCAAAATAGCTGATTGGTGCCTGCTGCTGCTCATATCATATTAAGATATGCTGAGACAAATCATTCTTTCATGTACAGTAAATAATCTTGTCCTACATCATAATTTCATTTCAAAACTCGACGATGTAGTAATTTTTGCCGCCATCGTCTTGTTTATGATGGCTGAACACTACGTTTAAAAGGCTGCCTACTAAAGAATTTGCTTTTTTTTAATTTAACTTTCCATTAAAAAAAAAAAAAAAACTGTCCTTTTTAAAAAAAATAATTGCTTAGACATTATATTGAAATGTATACAATCACACTGATTAAGAACAGTACATGGAAAATTAGGCTTAAAGATGAACACAGGTGAACAAATAATCTTGAATTATAGTGGCTAGATTTTCAATTTTAAACATATAAATATAATGCATTATTAGAGTAACTACAGATTCTTAGACTCGCTATTTGATTTTCTTTAAGAACGAGAGGACAAAAATGAAGACTAAGATAAATTTACTTTACCACTTTCTTCTGTAGAGATGGATCGAATATATTAGGTATATGCAAAAGTAAGTTCCGTTTTTCCAATAGATGGTGTAAGTGGTCTTATATGTATTGTGTGAATCTGGTAATACATACTTTTGAAATTTATCTTCATAACCTTCAAAATGTAGTATATGACATTTGATTAAAGTGTAAACAACATAGTTTTCTATTCAATTTAAAATGGATAGTTTCGTGCCAAATAACGGTCATTTGTGGGTAGACAACAAAGAAAGGGTTTTCTGCATCGACTTGTGACTGTAGAGGAAAAATGGATTTACTACGAGACTTCTAAACATAAAAAAACCTGGGTATAGTCTGGTGAAACTGGTCCATCACAGGCAAAGCGAAATATTCATTCTGATAAAGTTATGCTCTGTATTTGGTGGGATATAAAAGGCATTGTATATTATGAACTACTGAAACCTTCTGAAACTGTTACTGGCAAAGTCTACTGATGACAGCTAATGTGTTTGAAGCGAGCTATTCAAGAAAATCGACCAGAATGGGAGAATAGACATAATAAACTGATTTTGCAGCATGATAATGCAAAACCACACACTGCAAGAGTCGTTAAAACCTACTTAGAAGGACAGGACTGGGAAGTTCTATCCCACCCGCTATATTGACCAGACATTGCTCCTCTGGATTACTATTTATTCCGGTCAATGCAGTCAGCCCTTCAAGACATATGATTCACATCTTATGAAAGTATCAAAAATTGGCTTGACGAATGTATTGCTTCACAAGATGACTTCTTCAGACAAGGGAATCCATAAACTGCCTGAAAGATGGGTGAAGGATGTGGCTTCTGCTGGAGCATACTTTGAATATGGTACCACTTTTATATACTTGCTAAATAAACATGTAATTTTAACCAAAAAACCGAACTTACTTTTGCATATACCCACAACTTGCCATTGCAGAACTGTTGAAAAGTTCGATTATAATAATTTCTTAGTTAAAACAAGCACAACAAAAGATAATAAAATATAGACGACAAAACTACAGTAATTGCATTTAGATTTTAACTTATGTTTTATTCAAAACTTTAAATTATTGAAATTAAGGGAGTTTGCTGATGATGGACCATTCCAAGATTTAAAAAAAAAATGTACATAATGGAAGGGGGACTGCTCAGATGAACTGAGAATCTCCACTCAAAAAATTGCAGACCGTGGCACCCAAACATTTAGAAAGCACTGCGATGTCTGATCCAGAATCTCTGCAATTATCAGAAACATACAAATCTTTTGCACCTGTCCTGTTGGAATAGAAATAAATTCATTTTCTATTTTCATTAATGAGTTTTAATTGATATTTTTAAAAGTTACTGGTCAATTTTTATTAATTTTGTTTCATTGAATTCGCAATTTTTTTTACATATGTTTGCAAATTTTCGTGGATGCAGAGTAATTATTTCGACGTATTTAGAAAAGCAAGTTAAGCAAGTTGACTTTGGATCTGGCAAACCTGCATTTTTTACAGTAACCCTCTTTCTTGTCTGTATTTGATTAAAAGTCTGGTCAGTTTTTGGCCGAAATATAGAAAAGTTACGCTCCAAATTAAAAAAAATTTAATTTTTGGAATAACAAAAATTGAATGCGAGTGTACACAGAGTTTCGAATCGATATCTCAAGTACTATTTTTTTTATTCGATGATGCATGAAAAAGAGACAATTTCAATATCTGGGATTATCAAAACAGTAATTTTGTTTTGAGTTTTCGATAAATAGGCTTATTTTTTCACTAATTTTTGAGAAGTTTTTAATTAATATCTTTCTTAATTAAGGGTCGACTTCTTCAATACTAAATATCAACAATTTTGGGATTTTTTTTAATTTTTTTACACTAAGATCACTTCTTTACTTGCTCCGCGAGCAGAGTTTTTGGCATTACAGACGGCAGACAGATGTTTCCAAACATTAATAATAATGATTGTATGAAGAACAAACAAGTTTGTGTTTATAAAGAAAATGATATATTAAAATGAAAGATATGCATGAACTGACTTTTTGATCCATGTATGAAAACATTCAATATATGCAAATTACTTAGTTTGCAAGGTCATCCATAAGTAGTAAAAATAATATGTGTAGTATAAAAAAAAATCATTAGATAAAAATACTAAATACAAAATAATAAGTAAATAATAAAGAAAATATACAGTAACAAAATACAGACAAAGTATAGAAACAAAACAAAAAATGGACAAAATATTCATTTCTAAAATTATTTTTTTAATGACTGTACAATTATACGAGTAGTAATTTTCCAACTGGATGAAAAATGTCCGGGCCAGGATTCGAACCTGGGATCGCTTGGCTGAAGCCGCCACGCTCTACCACTGAGCTATCCTGGTCGAATCTGGAGGGCATAATTCATCCAGTTAACCCTATTGATCGGAGAATCTGGTCTGATATTTTAATCAGCTCAACAGAAAAGATCGCAGGTAGAGGAACTCCAGTAAACGCTGGATACGTGATTACACTAGATTAATTTTAACACAATTATTTCAAATTGGTAAATAAATCATATTGGTAAATAAATCATCATGGCTTCAGCCAAGCGATCCCAGGTTCGAATCCTGGCCCGGACATTTTTCGTCCAGTTGGAAAATTACTACTCGTATGATTTATTTACCAATTTGAAATAATTGTGTTAAAATTAATCTAGTGACTGTACAATTGTTTACAATTTTCTATGTATCAGATTGCTATATATGATTAATCACTCTTTTTTTTTATTTAAAAAATAATCGGTTAATTTTAAAAAGCATTTTTATTGTTAATAAAAAAAAGTAAGAACACAATTTTATTATATCATAGCAATAATTTTATATATTAAACATATTCAAATTCAGTGGATTTTAATTTTGTCCAGTTTCATGTACTTTTTACAAAAAATGGATAAAATGTCAATCCTGTATCTATTTAATATAGCTAAAAAAAAAAAAAAAAATCTTAATTTACTTCCCTAATATGGCTCTGAAAAATTGCAATGTGAAAGTAATCTTTTTCCTTGTTGTTAACTTTTAAGTTATACCATGAAAATAACACTTTTTTTCTATTTAATATACTGTATAATAATACAATTAATATTCAACAACTGATTTATTTTGTTAAATTTTATCAACTTTACAGCAAAGTATTCCATAAATTAATTGTACCATCATGTAATAAACATTTTTTATGGATTTATTACATTATGATTAATCCTTTTTTTTATTTCAAAATTAATCATTTAATTTTAGAAACATTTTTATAGTTAATAAAAAAGGTAAGAAATCACTCTTTTTTTATTTCCAAAATTAATCATTTAATTTTAGAGACATTTTTATAGTTAATAAAAAAGGTAAGAATACAATTTTATTATATCATAGCAATAATGTTATATGCTAAACATATTCAAATTCAGTAGATTTTAATTTTGTCCAATTTCTCCCAGTTTCATACACTTTTTACAAAAAATGAACAAAATGTCAATCCTGAATCTATTTATGAAGCTGATAAATAATCTTCATTTACTAACCTAATAAATAGCACAATGACCCAAAAATGGAAGCACTGTGACCCAGAATGAATCTTTTTTTTTGTCAGCATTGCTCTCACATGCCGTGGAAAAATAATCATATCCATGCCACTGTGAAATTGATATGTCCCATTTTGTGACAAGATGTAAATTACTAAAAAATGTGTCATGCGTCCATTGATCAAGTGGTGGAGTTACTAAGTGCAATCACCTGAAAGTCATGATATGATGAAATAAAAGAGTGGCTTTGTGACCACTATTGTGACTTAGATCATTTGTGATGTTACATCGACTGGCTGTGCTACTAGAATAAACTGACAACTTAATCATTTGAGTAAACTTCAATAAAATATATTTAAAATATTAAAATTTTGTGATAGATTTTAATGTCTTGATAAAAAAAGAGAGGAATATAGTCAGTAATTACTATAGAATAAATTAAATTTTATAATTTTTGCAAACTATTTTTCAGACATGATGATGAATAATATTTTTATGCATTTTAAAAAATTGTAAAAATTTTAGTATCTGCCAAATCACAATGCAATTTAGCTTAATTTATTTTTTGCTGATGGTTGATTCAAAATCACTCAATATGTTTAGCAGTAGCATTATTTATTTATTTATGTAGAATAAACCTATTCTGGTATTAAATAGATTTCGATTAATTGGGTCACACTAGCTCTGCCTGATTTGACCCCTGCTCCAATTATCAGAAGTTATTTTAATGATATTTTTCTAGTTTTACTTTGATGTTATGTCCCAAATAACTGGAATCTACCATATAAATATTATCTTCTTCTCTTTAATAAATAGAGAATTGTGTTATAAATTGGATTTTGTTTTCTGTAAATCTCACACATTTTGTTTAATTTAACAGATTTAAATTTTAATATTTATGAAGAAGTATCAGAAAATTTGAGTCTTGATATGTAAGTATGAATTTAATTTTGAAGAAAAGAGAGAAGGAGGCAGTCAAAATTTATGATTATTTATTCTATGAAAAGGAACTTTTCCTCCTCCTTTCTTTCAGAAGTATCTTTATTTGTAGTGTAGTAAGATAAATGGATGATAAAATAGAATTTTACAAATGTTATGTGTGTCTTTGTTTGCAGAGAAATGGAATTGTAGATTTGCCTAGATAGATAATCCTTTTTTTTATGTAATCATATAGTATTTCAGAGTTTTTTAAAAAAGAAGGGAGGGATACAAGGACCTTCTATATTCTAATTTAAAGTGTCATTCAAATAAATTCTTTGTATTATGGCAATGAAAACTGTTTTCCCATCTTTTATTTTTTTTTCTCTCGCATGCTACTAGATAAGTACTCACCGACTTGAAGTGACAGATTATATTTTAGTTGGATATTCTTTATATAAATAACTAGCCGGCTTTGATGACCAGCCTGTTTACCATACGCATGTGTTTATAGATTCAGCCAATCTAATCAGCTTTTTCTCTTTCTAACAATGCAAATAAATAATAATAATAATAATAATAAATTGTTTTTGAAAAATTAGAATGTAAAAAAAAAAGAATAGCCACCAATCATATCTGTAACAAGGAATGACATTTTAAAACTTTTTTTGGGGGAAGAAAGGGGGGTGGGATTTCTTTTGATCTTATTGTGCACTGCTGAGAAACAATGTAGTTTTATCTTACATATATTTTTTACATTTGACCAAACAACTCATCTATATTAATAAAAGAAAGATATTTGTCTCTGTATGTGTCTGTCTGTTGGAGATGGCTAGGGAATTCTATCACACATAGAGGTCTGCAAATTTGGTTCTAGTTAGATGAAGACAGGTCCAAATTCAGCTAAGGCTCAAATTTCGGATTTTTTGTTATTTTTTCTTGAACAGAAAATTTTTATATTTTCTTTCTAACTTTCCAAGTTCACTGTATTTTTAAGCCACTCATAAAACAATCATAATTCAATCCTTTTACCCTGATATAGTAAATGTTGTCCTCTTTTCAATGAAGTTTATTTGAAATCTGTACAGTGATTTTAAAGTTTTTTAAATTTTTGGTGATTATTATTATTTTTTTAAGTACCTAAATACCTATTTCACCAAAAATTGTTTGTTTTTAATCAACCAATATATATTTGTTACCTTATCCATCCAATCTTATATTTTATACCCCTGTTCCCTGTATGGAGCAGACTTTCGACAATCAATTATTAAAAAAATATATGATTTATTATTATTATTAAAATAAGGAAGGCCAGCGATTTTTTTTCTTTCTTTGTTCTAAAATGCAGCAAAGAAAGAATGGAAAAAGGTAATTGTTTATTAAGTAACCCCATAAATCGAATAAATCTGTTCCCATGATGACATTAAGTGACCTCACAGTCCAGAGCTTTTTTTTTTTGTTGCTGTTTTATTCAGCATAGGGAATTTGTTTAGAAAAACAGAGTAAGATATATTTAAAGTATTGAATTCAGGGGGTGGCCTAGGAGCATCAAAATGCCTTCCTCTCCCTGGAGCTGCATAAATCTCCCCTGGAGAAAAATGTCTAAATTCAACACTGATTTTAGGTACATTTAAGGTTATTATCCGGGCCCGATCAATGATGGGTAGATCAGCCAGTTGATAATAAATATAGGGTGATTTCAAATTCATGGTACAAACTTTAAGAGTTGGTACAGAACACTGTAACAAAAATTTTTTGTATAGGAAAGCAGGGGCGGAAATCCATTTATATAGTAAAAAATTCAGACCATCTCCCTCTAATCCGAAGTTGCGTTTTCGTTCATAACTTTAACAGTAGTGAAGATATTTTAATGAAATCCTTACAATATGCTTATGATTCATACAAAGATGAGGAGTCTGTTGAAAATTTTGTTAAAATATCTTCACTACTGTTAAAGTTAGGAATGAAAATGTGACTTTGGATTGGCATGAGATGGCCCTGTAATTTTGACTAAATAAATGAATTTTTGACCCTAGTTTCCTATACAATAAATGTTTTTTAGAGTGTTCTGTACCAACCTACTGTAAAAATCATTTATTGTATAGAAAACAAGGGTCAAAAATCCATTTTTTTAGTCAAAATTACAGGGCGGCTCACTTCAATCCGATGTCGCCTTTTCGTTCATAACCAAGTCGTTTAACCAAGGGCTGAAAAAATGATTTTTGTGATGAAAAATGAAAGTTTATTTAGTACCTGGGAGACCTCAAAAGAATGTCAGAATTGATTTTGTTTGAATTGGACCAAGATTAAATACAAAATCTTTTACTTACATTTTCTCCCACCAAGGGATGCACTCAGTTCTAAACAAACCTCTTTCCGAACGAAACTCCGGCATGTGTCCCTCCCTGCTGCTTATTACAATGTATAGAAAGCATGCTGTGCACATGCTGAAAATCGTTTAGTTCCACTTTCCACAGGGTTCATACTCTCTTTACATGATAAAATCCAAGCACCTTACCCAAAATTCAAGCACCTTTTCAGAAATGAAAATTTTAATGTTGCAAAATACTATGTCTGTTTGTATAATGCAAATATATAAAGGAAAAAAAAATTCATTTTCATATGTTTTCAGGTGAATGCCATGCATAACATATAGTAGCGAAGTCTTAAATGTTAAATATTATGAGAAAGTCTCCGAAAAATACTTTTGCAGTATACTTTGAAAGTTATCTGTGCTAACACTAGACAAAAGTAGACACTTGATAATTCTGCACTGCTATGATACACACAATTTTAAATAAAATAAAAAAAACTAAACAATTTTTTATACTTTACCTTAATTTGAAAACGTCCACTAAATCATTTTACAAAAAGGTATATTAAAACACACACACACACACACAAAGAAAAATTTGCATGTTTCAGCATGAATAATTTACTGCATTTTAAATACAAGACTTTTTTCAGCCTTTAAGCTTTTTAACTGCCTCTTCTATTTTTTCATGTAAAATTTTAACTTCAGCCTGTTTTTCTCAGGCTGTTTGACTGTATGCAGAAAGTTATTTTCTTTGTAGACTCTGTCTTCAAAGACAACTCATCCGCTGAATCCAGAAGTTCTTTGATGTCAACTTCCAGACATTTTTTCTTTTTTTTTAAGTCATCTAAACCATCTTCAAGCTTTCATTTCTTGTTCTCAGTGAGACATTTTCCTTCTCTTTTTCCTGATCTTTCAGGTACATCATGTACCTTTGTCTACCACTGGATGCAGACGAAAGTAGCTCTTTTGTTATAGGTACTTTAAGCACGCCACCACAATACTCTATATGATCTTTTATAATTCTTAAAGAAATATAAGAATGTTCTTTTAGGTTTTCCACTTCCATATTTTTGTTAATAGAGAATCCTCTCTCGACAGAAGCTTGTCCATGGGACAAAAGCAACACAAGTTTGGCCACATGAAAGGCTTTAACGTGTCCTTTAACACACATATGATCATAAAAAAATCGTCTAATCTATCTGTCGATTCATTAAAGCTCATGACAACTGATAAGTTTGTTGTTTCAAGGAAATCTTGATAATCCAGAAGAGTGGTTTCACAGTCATCTTCTGGGATCCAACCATTTTCTTGGAAGGCATTTATGATGGATTTCATTAGTGAAATGCAGTTTTCTTTGTTCCGTGCAATTTTACCAGGATTCAAACAAGATGAATTGCGTACAATACTACACTGCTCAAAACAATTAAAGGATATTGCAGTTTTAGGTGGATTTTGTATCTGGGAAACTTTTTAGCTGATTGATACATGGTCGACAGACATAGTAGGTTATATGAGAATAAATTACACATGTTTGGCAGAAAAAAATGCATTTTATTGCGCATTTGTGTACAAAAGGAAAAAAACACATTTTGTGCATATGAGAAAAAAAAGAATAAGAAAAGGTGTTTTCTTCAAAGAAAATCATTTTCAGTAGGGGGTATGGTTTCCACGGGCGGCCAGGAACGTTGAACACCTTTGAGGCATGGACTCAATGAGGCTATTAATGACGAGTTGGGGTATTCTGCCCCACTCTTCCAGAAGAGCTCTTTCCAGTTCTTGGAGAGTTTGTGGGGGTTGTTGGCGGCCAGAAACTCGTCTTCCTAGAGCGTCCCAAACGTGCTCGATTGGATTCATGTCTGGAGAACACGCTGGCCATTCCATTCGAACGATTCCTTCCTCGAAAAGGAAATCCTCCACCAGGTTTGCACGATGTGGCCTGCAGTTATCGTCCATTAAAATGAAGTTATCTCCGATTGCTGCAGCGTAAGGGACTACAATAGGTCTGAGGATCTCATCCCTATATCGGCGACCAGTCAGAGCTCCATCTCGAATGATGTAGAGGTCAGTGCGCCCGTCAATGGAGATGCCACCATACACCAACACTCCTCTACCGCCAAATCTGACACTTTCGTGCACGAACGCAGGATTATTCCTACTGCCACGGTCCCTCCAGATGAAAATACGCCTATTATCCGGATGCACAGAAAAACGGGACTCGTCAGAAAACAGAATATTGCTCCATTCATTTCTCCTCCAGTTGACATGCTCGGCTGCCCACTCCCTGCGGTCGCGACGATGCCTTGATGTTAATTTAACACATACCATCGGTCGGCGAGCATACAGACCTACAGCATGGAGCCGGTTTCGGACAGTCTGAGTTGAAATCGTGGTGCCTGTAGCCGAGCGAAGGTGTTGTTGGAGAAGAGTAGCGTTCATGTTTCGGTGTCTCCGAGCTGTTAACGCTAAATACCGATCTTCATTGGGCGTTGTTGCCCGTCTACGACCTTGCCCTGGTCTTCGGCCTGCACATCCACTCTCCAAAAAACGGTTCCAGATCCTGGAAATGACACTTTGTGACTCTCCAATGGTTTGCGCTACTTCGGCTTGAGTTTGGCCCCCTTCTAACCTACCAACAATTCTCCAAGCTTCTGAATCTGTCAAATGACTTCGCTGAGACATCGTACTCATCGAAACAAAGCAATCACTGAATGCCGATCATCCTTGTCTTCATTCTCTTTTATCCAGTTGAAAGTCAAATTTCATTCGCTACCGCTGAAGCGACATTTTTGACGTCGAACTCAAAATTTGCATACTCCACAGTTTGAAAACCAGAAACATTTGCATTTGTGATTCTCTTCTTCTATTTTCGGCAAAAAAAATTTCGTTTATATCTTTATTTTATATAAAACTTCAAATATCCTTTAATTGTTTTGAGCAGTGTATAATTTATGGGGCTTATTTCGATGATTTTTTTTCATCATTGCACAAATGAAGTCCCTTATTTCTTGCTTCAGAGCAATAACGTCACTTTCTTTCACAGATTTCTGTTCTGTTAAGATTTTTGAGCATTTTTTCCCCAGTGAATCCAGTTTCTATTTTAGCAATGGAATTCAACATATCAGTTTTGAATTCAAACTGAGAAAATTTCGAAACTGTTACATTTTTTATTTCCCCATCCTTAAGAATTTTGTTATTCAGTAAGCATGACCGAATTAACTTTGTTAAATCGGAGGCAAAAAATGGCAGCACAGGTTTTTTAGTTTGACATTTCGTCATGAAAGGCTGCACCAAAGATGCAACTGATGAGAGAAAATGCAACTTAACAATTAACAATTCATCTTTTAAAAAAGATTTTATGGAGTCATATGTGCGATTGGGATTTTTTTTTTTTTTTTTTTTTTTTTTTTTTGACAAAAGAGATGAATGACTTTAAATCTTCCAAGATTTCAATGGCTCTTTTTATAGCTAGTAGGCTGTCAAGCCATCTAATGTCAGCAGAACTTCAAGGCAGTCTTGCCAGTTGATGATACTTCATAATAATCTTGAAGCTTTGCTGGAGAGTACTTGCCTATGCAAATTAATCAAAAATACATCCATTTGCCAATTTGAAGAAGCCCCACTAGCTTTAAATGCATTATGTAACAGATGCAAGCCGCAGGTAACTATATTTAGTATACCATGATCATACTTTTTTTTAAGTTTTTTTGGAGATTTTCATATACCTTCCAGTTTATAGCTGGGCCATCCTGCACAATATTTCCCAAATTAAAATTACTAAGTGCAGTTTTTATGCCATTAAGCAAGTTATTTGCTGTTGAATGACCCCAAAAAACTGAATTTATGTACCTAGTACATACCTGGTTTAAGCTTGGATGCCAAAATCGGAGTAATAAATCCATTTGCTTGGACTGTGTCGATTTATTCAGCGTTTCATCAAATAACACAGTAAAATTACCTTTGTCCACTAATTTGATTAAGAGATCTTTAAACTGTGGTGCAATGCCAAAACAACATAAGTAAGCACATTTTGCTGGTGATAATGTAAATTGTTTAGCAATATTGCTATCTGTGAACTTAATTTTCAGTACATCGCCTACTTCTGAGCAAGAATTGTAGGAGTAATTTGAAGTCGCACATTTTAATGCCCACAAAACCTCAGCTGTTAAAACTTCTTTGCCAGCCATAAATTCACTTATAGGTTTAGGGTTAAATGATAAGGCAGGAGCTTGTGAGGTTGAAGGAACAGACATTTCTGAGGTTGAAGCTGCAGACAATGGTAAAGATACAGAAGCTTCTAACTCCTCAGAGGGCTGTTGCAATAAAATAGTTACTTTTCCACAGTCAAAAACAGATTTTTGCATCTTTGAAGTAGCCAGTAACTTTTTGTGTTGAGCTCATAGAAAATTTAAATTATTCAATGTCGCTATGCATCATAATAGAAAATTCACACTATTTCTAAGTAATTTTTACTTTCTTCTATCTTTACAGGAAGAAAGTTTTGGATTCATGAAAATTTTCGACTTCCGGTTTTCGACGAATTTATACGTTTTAGAAGGTCCTGAACACGATTTGACTGTTTTTAAAAGTGTCTGTCTGTGAGTCTGTGACTCTGTCTGTCTGTATGTGAAAAAAAATTTGTGGGCGCTCTATCTCAAGAACTAATGCACTAAATTTAATAAAACTTTATATTCAGTTAGTTCCTGATACAAATTGGTGCTGATTAGTTTTTGGTGAAAATTGCCCAACAGGTGGCGCTGCTAAGCTGCATTTTTCGCGATTTCCGCAATAGCTCTATGTCAAGAACTAATGCACTCATTTTCATGAAACTTCAGATTCAGTTAGACCTTGACATAAATAGATGCTGATTACGTTTTGGTGTAGCTATCCCAACAGGTGGCACTGTTATACCAATTTTTTCATAATTTTTACAATAGCTATATCTCAAGAACGAATGCATGAAATTTCATAAAACTTCATATTCTATTAGACCTTGACATAAATAGCTGCTGCTGCAATTTTTTTCACATGTTTAAAAAAGAGAAAGAAGTGAGGGGATTAATTAAAATGAGATAATAAAAAGAGATAATAAAAATCGCATAAAACTGGAATTATTAAAAATAAAAAATTAATAATAATAAAATTATCATCTGTTCAGTTTGAAAGATTTTCTTTAAAAAAATTTAAATAATGCAAATTCAATTGGAGTTGGGCGGCATGCACGAGATACGCTGTCGAAAGCAGTCTAGGGACAACAATCACAGTTTCGTTTTTAAAGATTTTTGTAAAAAATATAAATTCAATAGGGACCTTGATCAACATCGGCCAACGTGCACGAGATACACTGTCGAAGGTAGTGGAGCTACAGATCACAGGTTAGTTTTGAAATATTTTCATATAAAAATAAAAATTCGATCGGGGCCCTGGCAACATCGGCAGAACACACGGAAATAAGCAGCCAAAGTCAGTAGAGGTCCCAATTCGTTTTGAAAGATTTTTGTTTTAAAATATAAAATCATACAAATTTGATCGGGGCCCGGGCAACACTGTGCGGGTCAACTAGTATGCAATAAAAACAACACTAATTAATGAATCAATTCACAATGCAAATATTGTCAGAACTAAATTTAGGAATGAGACAATTTTTCTTTCTTTTTGGTGGGAGTTCAATCATTGCATTATTAACAAATAAGTATTTGATTAATCAAAAAAAGTCACGTAACAAAAATAAATTTCATTATTTTTCTTCAAACTAAAATTAAAGTAAATCCAAATAATTTAAATTATGAAATTAAAACAATTAGAATTACAACAAGGGCGACGACCTTTCCTTGCTCCGTTTGCTGGTACCCATGATTCACAACATGTGAATAACATTGCTATCACATCGCCTCCAATCTTCCTCACATTTTACAATAGGTATCAGAATTATATATTTATTGTGATGGAAAACACTTCCCTCTCATATGATTTGTTAATGCAGGTTCTCCCATATTCTCCAATTGCCGGGTAACACAGCATAACTTGCATCGGAACTGGTATGCACTATTCGGTACTGCTTCTAACCAACACTTGTTTGTATTTTTCTCGTTCTAGCCACAAGTCACTGAAATTGCACGTTCTAGGCATCGTTATAGCATAGATCTCAATGAATAATTATTACTACAGATCTACAGAATGCACAAGTACAGATGAAAACTATTTGTTGTGAAAATAAAACGATTTTGAAACAAATATTTTCGCCTGTTTTTTAAAGCTTGCAATTATATTTTATTTCGAATATCTGAATAAGAAAAATTAAGCACCTATAAAAAAAATAATGAAAATTAAGCACCTTCATTAAAATTTAAACAAATTCAAGCACTTTCAAGGACCTTTTTTCTCTTAAAAATTCAAGGACTTTCAAGCACCGTATGAACCCTGTTTCCACCACTATAGGGCAGAAAATCTATGTCTTAATTAATCGATACCTTAATTAATTCATGTAAAGTTGAATGAATCAATTCTCGTTGAAATCGGACCAATTTTAAATGCAAAATTTTTTAGCTCCACTTCCTACCACTAGGTGGTGCACTCTGTTCTAAACAAAATTCTTTCTGATCGAAACTCCGGTACGTGTCCCTGCTGCCTATGACACCGTATAGCAGGCTAGCTGCGCACATGCTACAAATTCTTTTAGTACTGTTTTCTACTGCCAAGTGGCACCAAATCTGTATCTTAATTAGTTGTTAAGTTGAATAAACTAATTCTCATTGAAATTGGGCCCATAGAACTCGAGAAAATACTCCTCTTTGGTGATTAATGTTCATAAATAGTGGTAACCAAGGGCTGAAAAAATGCTACCGAAGTTTATCTAGTACCTGGGGGACCTGAGAAAAGGTTTTGTTTGAATCCGACTACTAATAAAAAAGTTATAATATTGGAGGCAGGGAGGAAGCAGGAAGTTTCAATCAGAGCATTAATGCGATATTTAAATTACAATCGAACACTCACCTCCTCCCCACACAGAATTAAACCATCGACGTTAAAAAATTAGGAATTATCATTAACTTTTGAAACAGAAACAAAAGGACTATTTTTTCTTTTTTTTTTTTTTATATACAAAAACAGTAAGTTATCGTTGTTAATTTCTGAAATCAAATACATAAATGACGTCACATACATGAAAAAACTCTAAAAATTGCATAAAACAAATCATGAAAAACTCACAACTCTACAACTCTGTTCAAATTGCAATCAGCTGACGACCTTTCCATCTGCCAATCACAATTGCCCAGTTGACTTCCCGCTGTGCTTACAATCCAATCAGCTACTAATCACAACTGCCCTCCAACAGTGTTTGACTTCTAGCAGCATCAAGTGACATCATACGGTGCAAAACATGAAAAAAAGGTTAAAAAATGCATAAAAAATTAAAATAAAAAAAATCAGGATAATAAATAATCCACCCTTCCCTTTTAAAATCATGATTTTTTTTATCTGTAAAGAATTGTCAACTTTCTCCAAGCTAAAAAGAGGGGAAAAAAATGACGATTTTGAGCGTAGCTGAGGCTGAAATGGAAGCAGTTACCGAACTAATCAAGCATTCTGGGCAAAATTTCTAAATGTGGAAGGGAAAAACTCGCCAAAAATTCAAAAATCGATGTACGAATTTTGCATAAACTTTATTGAAAAGAGGACAAAATTTACTATATTGGGCTAAAAGAATGGAATCAAATTCCGGTTACTAATGTAGAAAAAATCACAGAAAAACATGAAAAAACATTAAAAATCGCATAAAAAATTTAATTTAAAAAAATCTATTCAAAAATTTAAAAATCAGGCTTTGAGGTGCAAAACTACATGCATAGAGGTACCTTCCCACCAAATTTTGTAGCTCTGCATGTAGCAGTCTCTTCAGAACACAAACGAGAAACACACACACAAACTTCCTTCTTTGTTACAGTTAGAGATGTAGTTATTATTATCTAAACTTTTTTTTTGTAAAATAAATCACATATACTCAAACCAATCTTCAAGAACCAAATGTCTTTTTTGTGGCTAAAGAAAAAAGATGAAATAGTTTAAGAGTCGTGTCTCTCTTAACTTTTCCTAGTCCATTTAAAAAGTTCTTTCCATAGTTTTAGAAATTTTTCGTCAATATATTTATTACATCTTATTCAGAATTTAAAATTTCACAACTTTACTATTAAATATGAAGTTTTCTAGACAATTACAAAATTGCCATATAATAACATTATTATTAAATTTATAAAATTCATAAACATTATAATGTTATGTTTTTCATATCCAATTAAATGTATACTTTATTATCTATGCATTTTTGTAATAAGTATTTTTTTTCCAGAAATTTTAAGACTGACTACATTAAGAATAAATTGCAGAATTCAATAGAACCCCTAAAACAGGTATTTGAAATAGTATATGATTACTTTTATGGTTAGTTAGGTTTTTTTTCTTTATTTATGAAATTTAAAAAAAAAAGAAAGAAAGAACGTTATTGTAATATTCTTTGCCACATCTCTATTGGATAATATGCAACCACTTTTTTTTCCCTTCAAATGACTCAATTTATTACTAAGTTGATGCACGATGATGATTTTTAAATTTTTTTCAACATTTCTAGTTTACCAGTATCTTATGAAGAAAAGCAATCATATACAAATTACAAAAGTATATATATACAGCTAAATCCATAAAATAATATGTAAATCATTATAAATATTTATGAAATGTAATCTGTTGACAATTAAGAAACAAAATAAAACTGTGAAATGAAGATTGTTTCATTCTGTTTCTTATTTATAATTTGGATGGTTTCTACATAACTGTTTGCATGTTTTGAATACTTAATTATATAGATTTTATGTTCTGTTGCTTGTATCTGTTTTTCTTTTTATATTGATTTCAGGAAAAAAAAAACTGTTTGAAATGATATTTATGTAGATTTTGATATTGTTATGTTGATAATTTGAATTTTGCTAATTAAGTTTAAAAAAAAAAAAAAAAAAAAAAAAAAAAAATGTTGATAATTTGGGTTTTTTTTAAATAAATAATTAAATAAATATTAAAAGGTAATTAATTAAATTAATAAATAAATGGGGTTATGATTTCTTTAGGTTGTTTTATTTACATTATTACTTTTTCTAACTTTAGGATGTCTCTAAATTTTCTGTCAGACAATTTATTGGAAATTGCTCCATATTATATCATTTAAATTTTTGTTGTGTTTAATAACGTTTTGAGGAGATTTTTTTTGTATTGGCTCGGCGCCTGCCGATGTAAAGACCTTTTCCTCGAATAATTATGAATATAATGAATAAAAATTCAAGTTAATAATACTTCAAATGTATAAAAAAAAAAAAAAATAGCTAAAGTTAATTTTGGTTCATAATTTATCTTTGAAAATACGTATTTAAATGTAAAAATATTATTATTTTAAAGGTTTTTAGAGATGTTCTGTTGAAAATTGTATGTCTAAATTTTCATTTCATATTTTACTAAGCACGTGGTGCCGATGTTACGATGTTTTGTGTATTCTTCCGCGGCAATCGGACCACGTTTTTATGTGTGTTTTTACTCCATTTTAAAATTAGAATTTATTGTAAAAGAAAATATGTAAAATATAAACTGTACATCGATAAGCAAATTTTGGAATGTTTTTAAATTAATCAACAAACTGAAAGATCATCATCTTTGGCGCGCCATCGGATTATTTGCCGTGGCATGAAGCGAAGGTGCGCGACGGCAAGTGGATAAAAGGACTGGCGATTCACGGAGACGGGACTTTTTTTTTTTGGGACGGTTCTTGGACCATCGGAAGGGTGGAGAAAAGTACGAGCGGAATCTGGCTGGTGATCGGGACATCGACTTTTCGACGAACGGAGGCGGCAGAAAGAGCGATGGTTATAGGAAAAGGAGTGTTTTGATTTCTAGAGCTAGAGAAGGAGAGTGAAATCGGAAATGAGTATCAGAGGATCAATTATGATGGAAAGAAAGAGAGACAGAATCACCGAATATGTGTCTAATTACTTGATAGAGATTTCATGATAAGTTAGAGTTGTGGTCGACCACGTGGTGAGAATATTACCTTTTTTTTATTTCTCCGGAGAAAAAAATGTTTCCATTAAATAAATGCTAAAAGTAATCAGACAATTGTAAATAATTCTCCTTGTAATGTTGTGCTGATAATTTAATTCAATAGTCATAAATCAAGCTATTCATGTTAAAAAGGAAATATGTCTGTAATAAGATTCCACGATGTATTTTTTATTTGTTCTTTAAACTATTGTTTCTTTAACTTTTAATAAATCTTACTATTTGTTTTACAAAGAAAAATCTCTATTTTCTTTTCTGTTTTTCATACAGCAGCAAAAGATGTTCCGTTCTGTTTTTAGGTTTTTCAGAGTGAATAAGTTCAAAATTCTATACGATCAAGGCTTTATTTATTCATCATTAAATTCATTATATATAAAAGATTTGAATTTTTGGTAGATTGTTTTTTTTTCTACCACGTGTTTGTGTCTGCCTAAGGAAGTTTTAGGTACGACACAACAATATATGTATTTCAATTCGTTACCTTTATTTGAATTTGCTAGTACCTTGGATAAGTTTGTTAATCAAGAAGTTTTAATAATGCATTCGAAAATAACTTTGAAAATCTGACTAACATTATTATGGACAATGGTGCTAAATTTTAAGTTTATTTTTGATACATGTTAAAGTTCTTTGATTTCAATAAAATATTTAGAAGTTGTTTACTGGTGAGACATATTTAAAAAAATAATATGGCATTCATTGAATGCTTTGGGTTTGAACCTTGTTTAAGCATCGGAAATATACTACAGTATAGAACCAGTTATCCAGAATGGTAGATGTATTATGGATAACTGGTTGCTCTTTAATTTACTTGAACTTGATGCTTGAATTATTACTTTTTTGATTTTCTCTGCAGATTTTTCCGCAAAGAAAATAAAAAAAGTAATTAACAGCAGAAATAGAGATCAATCTCAGCTATCCAATACAAAAAAAAAAAAAAAAAATCATTTAAAAATACTGAAATGCAAATGAGATATTAGAAAATAACTGCCTCATAGGATTAACATTAATGACAGGTGTTTTCGCGTGAGGAGAGAGGACCCTTAAGCCATAATAATGCTTTTGGTAAGCAGGAAACTTTCCGATCTCCTTTGTCCGATCGACTCCATCAGAACTTTGTCAACATCATCATTTTTGGCATGATGCATTGTTTTTCTGTCAGTTTAAAGATTTGAATTATTAGCGTTTTCATAAAATTTTAAAATGTCTTTTTTCTGCATTTTTAGGTCATAAATAGTTGATAATCCAACATGGTAGGTGTCATGTAAATTTTTAACTGAACTACCTTCGTCAATGTTTTTTAAATTTATACTTTCATTTCAATACTCAAAACTACCTGTTTTCTTTTTACATTTTCCTTGTCATTTTGCCATTCCTATTTACTCAAAAAGCTATTTAAAAAAATGAATCAACTAATTTTTTGAACATTTCATGATTTTGACAAACCAAAAATCAACATATAATCCTCATGGTAAGCACGTGACGAAGTTGAAAGTAAACAAAACAGAACAGTTGCCAATCTGAAGAATCAATGTAGCAAAACATTCTTTCTCTGTTTATTCACATCTATGGAGACATGAACACATAAGTTAAATGTATTGATCAGAAAAAATACTTAAAAGTTTATCTGAAGAATTTATAATCACAGGAAATTTATTACGAAAGCAGTTTTTTATTTTTTTTTTTTTTTGTTTACTGCCATTGTTTTGCCTTTTTTCTAAGAACTTCATTTCCATTCCGAATACCATTTAGTCTGGCATCATCTGCTGAGAAAAATAAGAAATAATTAAAGCAATGTATGTCAAACTGTAACTTTTAACGAATAGTTATGACTCTTTTCTTCATACCCCCATGTAGGTGAATAAACAGTGCATTTTCTATGTGTTTCTTCAGATTATAAATAGTTTTGCCTTTTTTAGGATTTCGTTCATCTCACGAAACCCTATTCGTCCCGCTTCTCTGTCTGTCCGTCACAGATCCGGTTCTCAGAAACTGTATAACTTACAGACTTAAAATTTTGTGTACTTACAGCTGAATGCCTACTGTCATGCTGAAAATCCTAAAATTTGGAAAAAATCTTATTATTTTAATATAAAGAGGTAAAAAACCAAAAATCTAACAGCCTTTTCTTATTAAATTCAAACATTTTTCATTATAGCAGTTGCCAACAATTAAAAATCCACAATAAAATTCTTTCTACAATAATTAATTTTCTATTGAAAGATTTCCACAGGGAAAATGAAAATGAAATAAAAAGTTTCACCTATTGAAAAAAGATTAATGTGACGTCATATTGGTTAAAAAAAAAAAGGGAATTTTCAACATTTCTCAACTACACAAGGGAGTATTAGTATGTGTAAGTACAGAAAGTAGGTTAATATGACGTCATTAGAGAATTAAAAAGAAAATTAATCTGATGTCATATTGGATGTTTAACGGGCTTTTTCAAATGTTTGAGAATAATACAAAGAGTATCAATATGAGTAGTAGAGAAAGCAACTGGATATGATGTCAGCAAGTAATTATTACGTCATATGAGTTTGAGGAACATATTGAATCATGATAAAATCCCGATTATGGAAATATTGGCATATTTTAACATTTTGAAGGTACATACAACATGTTTAATTTTGAAATTGATTTTTTTTTAATATTGCATTTATTCCACATGACAGATATTATTATAACAGAGTATAATAGTAGGCTTTGCCCACTATCGGCTGGTTCAGATATTTGGAAAAACAAGAAAAATAGACTGGTAAATTTTTACTTTATAAAAAACATGACTTTATTTTTTATTTTTAATGAAATTTATTTGGATTTATTAAAGAAAGGATAAAGCGTTTTGAAAAGAATATTAAACAAAACCCTTTGTGCGATCTTCGATCACACTTACCTACTTGTTTAATATATGTCCGCATAGTAGAAATAGTGCTAGGAAGCAAAAATATTACCATAGTCTTATAAAATATATTATATATATATATATATACACATCACTTGCCAATGAAATGATAAATCCTAAACAAAAAATTATACATCACTAATTAAAATAAATAAATAAAAACACAGTGTTGAAAACATAATACAGTAGAGTCTCGATAATTCGAGTCTCGATTGTTCGAGTTTCCCGTAAATCCGAGTTAGTGAAAAAAATCAGTTTAGCTTCCAAATAATGACGAACATATACGCAACACATGAAAGAATTATTTCGCACCACAAAATTCAAGTATCTGGTTTTTACTGTTGTTCGACGGGTCATATGTCAACTGCGCACCCCGAAGCCACTCTCTTAAAAAAACGGGTATATTCTTCCTATAAGTGCAGGGGATCCCGCCGGGTGAAATTGGAGAGAATCAGAGAATAGTTGTTCAACGAGCTTCAGCCCCACTCACTCTTTATGTCTACTGCGAACGTATCAGAACAGAAGTAAACTAGATGCTTTTTCTACTAACAACTGCTCTGATTTATCCTTGGACAGAAAATCCTTAAAAAAGTCTGAGTATGAAAAAACTGGTGAGCCACTTTGTATGTGGATTACACAGCAAAGTATAAAAGTATGCCCTCTTTCAGGTCCGATTCTTCAAGAAAAAGCTTTGCTATTTCGAAAAGAATTTGAAGAAAGTGATGAAAACTTCACTGCTAGTGTAGGCTGGTTTGAAAAGTTGAAAAAATATATCGTATCCGGCAGCTAGACATCTGTCGAGAGAAGCTATCTGAAAGATTCTGAGGTCGTCGCCGTGCAATTTTGCAAGAAATTGTAGGAAGCCATGACAAATGAAAACCTTACGAACGACCAGCTTTATAATTTCAATGAAGCTGGCCTTAATTTCAAAATGCTACCATCTAAAACAATCGCGTCAAGCTAAGAGAAAAGTCTCACATAAAAGCAAAGATAGGTTAACACTTCTTGCTGCATCAAATGCTTTAGGAAATCACAAGATTAAACTTGTTGTTATCAGAAAAGCTGCAAAGCCAAAAAAGAGCATTTAAGCATGTCTCGATATCTTCACTGTCGGTTACTTATATGAACCAAAAAGTGCTTGGATGACTCAAGAAATATTAATTTTTTTTTACGATTTTGTGCCAGAAGTTATAGAGGAATGGATAAATAGTCACGAACAACTAGAATTTACGGATTCTGCCAGAATCAGACAGATTCCACACCACTAATGAGTCACAGCAAGGGGCTGTCTGCTGCGCTAGAATCCGCCATGCTATACGTAGAGCAGTAGACTGAGTCGACTCCAGCCGACAATATGCTGCTTTGACGATGGCGTGATATTGCTGCACGGAAACGAGACAATGTGTCAAAAAAAAAACAGTTGACAATTATTTTAAGATATAATTAACCTGTTGCTATATGCAGTAATGTAATAATTTGTAAGTACATTTTTAACACTTTCCAACCTAGTTGAAAAGTGTTTATGACTTCGGTTTGTCTGACCGTCTGTCCGTACTCTAACTCCCGTAAATATGCTCGGATTGCCCTGCAATTTTTATATGTTATAATCGTTATCTATAGCATGTTCCCTATTTCAACGGAAGTGTGTATCACTTATAGTTTTTTTACAGGGACACTCAAAAGAATTCCGTTACATTGCGGTCTAAGGGGAAAAATCATTTGCGGTTTACTTAAATAATGTTTCACTATTTTAAATGCATTGAAATTTATATATATCACTAAGGTGCATTAGAAGAAGCTTAATATGGAATAGGGTGTGCATAGCACTTATACTTACTTTACAGGGACAGTCAAAAGAATTCCGTTACATTACGTCTATGGAGAAAAATCGTCTGCGGTTTATTTAAATAATGTTTCACTATTTTAAACGCATTGAAATTTATATAAGGTTCATTACAAGAGACTTACTACAGAATATTGTGTGTATAGCAGTCATCGTTCATTTACAGGGACACACAAAAGAATTCTCTACTGTATGTTAACAATAATTCCTGCAAGTGCGTTTTAAGTTACTGAATGCGATTTTAATTTTAAATCGCTTTTTGTATATTACGTGGTGTGTATAAATTCTGTAGATCCTATACAGGGAAGCACAAAAGTTCGGGAACAGATTTCCGTATTATTTAACTCCAGACGGAGAATTTTAAACTGTGCTACGTGTTTCCTAACTGAACTAAAATTTAGCATCCTATGTAGTATATATACAAATCTATAGATCCTATGCAGGGCTGAATAAAAGTATTCGGATTACTTAGATGTTATCTTTTAGCTTATTAAAGAGCATGATTCATAAAATTATTTTGGAAGCGTTGGAAAGTGTTACATAATCTATGCTTGACGCATGATTTTTCGTTCTTGTTCATTTAAATATACACTTAAATTTAAAAATTGCTTTATCTTCATTTATTTATTAATTAAATTTTATGATTTCGATAATTCGAGTTTTCGATAGTTCGAGGTAATCCCGGTCCCGTCCACCTCGAATTATCGAGACTCTACTGTAAATAGCATTTTTTTTTCTGGAAAGATTCGGCAGTTGGTCAGATGAAAATGCGATCTGGTTAACTGGTTTCTAGATAAATGGTTCTATACTGTATATCCGATAGGTGAATTTTAAACTGTGATTTCAACGAATTTTAAACATTTTTGATATAGTTACCTTATATCCCTTCAGTTACATTTTTGGTATACCAAATTAAAAAATTTCCTACAAATTTTCTTTCTTGTCAAAATAGCAAACTTGGTGTAAGGCCAATTTGTTTAATTTCTAATAAGTAAATCTGATGTATAGGGTGTGTAGTCATGTTTTACTTCTAAAAATAAGCACCTGTAAGCACTTTTTAAGCACATTCACAGATAAGGACTAGTTTATGAAGTCTTATGAAATGCATGTTTTGCAAAATATTCATACCACAAATCATTATATTTTGTTTAACTAAGTATAACGAAATTTATTTAAATCAATATTATCAGTAGTAAATCAATGAAATTTGACCTACTGGGAAAGTTAAAAGTGAGATGACAAATTCAAATAAAAATTATCATTTTATCATTTGCTTATGTTTCAAGACTCAATAGCCTGCTGCAGTTTCTTCCATGTTGTCCTGTTTTTATGGGCTTTTCATGATCCTAAATACCTTTTTGCTAAATTTCTTAGCATTGCATAATCACCCATACAGACAAACAGTTTCTTTTATCATAGAGATTAATGGTAAATACAATTTTATTATTTTTAACACTTTCCAACATAGTAGTTGAAAAGTGTTTATAAAATTGTCTTATCTGTCTGTTCTCTAACTCACGTAAATATACTCGGATTCACGTGTAATTTTTATAAGTTGATGAAGTTCACTGTAGAATGTTCGCTATTAAAAATGGAAGTGTGTAGCATTTATAGTTCATTTACAGGGATACACAAAAGAATTCCTTTACATTATGGTCTATGGGGAAAAGTCATTTACTGTGTATTTTATTGAAATTGTTTATTTAGATATCTTATTTCATTGTATGAAGAAATGAAATTTATTAATGATGGTAAGTGTTTCATAATCTATTCCTGATGCATGATTTTTGTTCTTCTTTCTTTGAAATTGGACTCTGGTAACTCTAGTTTTCATTTACTTATTAAAATATTTCTCCAAATATCATAGGGTTCACGCTAGAGTGTGGGATCCGATGATTCCTGCAATGTTTTTAAGAATCCCACTCTTATTGTTTTTTACCTAGTGCAAATTCTGTTTATCTACTTTTTTTAATTGACTTATATTGTACACTGATGTTTATAAAAGTTGTAATACAGATGAAAGTATATTTCTTCTACAATGTAATATAGAATTATGAAGAGATCTTATACTTTTATCAATTACTAGGAAAACCCACAGCTTCGCTCGTGTAATTGTTGAAATATATTAAGTGGTATTTGAGTGTTTCTTTTAATTGGAGGAAATTTAACTGCCACAGATAATTCAAAAGTTATTAATTAAGCCACATTTTGAATAAACTTCATTCTTATACCACATTAGGCAAACATGAGACTTATATGAATGAGAAAAATAATTCTTAATAAATGATATTTTAGAATGTATTTTGAACTCTGATTTATTAAACTTTACACTTTGTTTCTTCTTCGAGTCAGGAAATGTCTTTAGCTTCTTTTTCTTTAGAGGTTTGAAAAACCCTTCTGGCTTTGAATCTTCAGACAGCTATTCTCTCTTGAAAGTTTGGTAAGTTTTTTCACCCACCTCATGTTCTTTGACCATGTTTTTGACAATTTCTCGGTTTGGCACTGCTCCAGTTGATAATATGTCTAAATCTTGGAAAGGATTTATCTATTTATTGATGATCATGTTCTGTAAAGCTGAGATATCCCGTTCGTGTTTCTGGATCTTGCTCAAAGAGAGATTTGGATGTAGAACAGATTTTTCTGATGAACTAACTTTGGTTCTTTTAAGAATCATGTGAAGAAATGCTGTTCTGATATCAGAGTTTAAATAGTATCTCTCAACTGCAGCAGGTCTTTAGCTGTACTACGTTATACCTTTTGACCCCTGCATGTCTT
The DNA here is from genome assembly GCA_963931845.1 of Maratus michaelseni. Lineage (NCBI taxonomy): Eukaryota > Metazoa > Arthropoda > Arachnida > Araneae > Salticidae > Maratus > Maratus michaelseni. Next base: position 203,088,813 of record OZ007590.1, on the reverse strand, counting down.
TATTTATTGTCTCTTCAATCGCCTGGACCACAGGGATTCTGCCAAATGCGTTTTGTTGTCCAATCTGCACACCAAAGCCTCCTCAAATAAAAGAAGCATAGATGGTTGAATGATCAGTTTCTAATGCCATCATGTCAGCATAATTGACACTTAGATAACATACGTAGTAAATTATATTTTCAAAAACAAGTAAACATTTAACAGTTTTCTAGTTTAAATTACAGAAATTTGAGAAGAAACACTGTGTTGTCAGATTTATGAAAAGTAAGAATTTCTAAAATTATTTTTAATATGGCAGAGAACAAAAATTATACAATGAATAATGAATGTCTTTACAATAGAAAAAAAAGTTTATTTTACAAATATATTTTTTAAGCTTTGAAATCGGTTCCATCATTTAGAAATCCTTACTTTTTAGTAAATATGGCAATACTGTTGACGTGCGATAACTACAAAATTGTAGCTTTATATAACAATACTTGGAAGGTTTATCTTTAAGATGCCAAAAACTGTATGTTGATAGCTTTTATACTTATTAATTTAATAGTATGCAAAACCAAGAAAAGCTTCCGATCACCTTGTTTATCAGTGGTCATTTTCCAATATGGCATCCATTAGCTATCATGGATAAATGTCATGCTGTTGTTGTGGTGAATCTAAAAATGTATGGTTTACCAAGTCCTCTGACATGAAACCACATGAGATCCTGGCTCAATGACTATTTGTATTTTTATAAACTTCTATTTTCCAGTTTTAAGCTACTGTTTATACAAATATTTTACTAATTATAAAGTACTAAAAAATTATTTTTGTAGTATTTTTCTTAGACTATCCTTTTTTATCTACATTGTGCAAATCAAAAATTTCTGGAATTAATTTAATATAATCAAATAATCATGAGCAAATAAGCCTTTTTTGAACCAGAAATTTTACTTAAGTAAGTGAAATTAAACACCTACCACAAAAAAATAAATTACATCTTATTAAATAAAATTTCTGGTTCTAAATAGGTTTATTTGACCTGTATGATATGCTAAATGCATTCAGAGAACTTTTGGATTGCACACATATATATTAAAACCTAAGTAATTTATTCCAGGAATAATCAATTAGATGCTGAAGTTGCATTAAGTGAACATTTTAAACAGAAATTAATTTATTATTTCCCTAATGCTTTTTTGATAGGGAAAGTTAAATTAATATTGAAGATATGTTACATTAAAAAAGCATTTCATACTAAAAATGTGATTTTCTTTAACATAAAATTTCTATGTTTCAAGAAAAATATTCACAGACGTATAATTAGTTAGCTTATCACCAGGAATTAAAAAGAAATTAAGCTGATTTTATTACTGTAACTGATAAAAATACAATGCTTGCGTAATTTTGAATTTCATGCTTATTTTTAGGATGTCAAACAAGCTGAAAGCACACCGAAATTCTATCTATTTCCTGAGAATCATCCTAATGCTAAATGCAAAGTGTAAAAATATTTTTACTTATTTTTATTTCAGTTATTTCAGATTTTTTAGAATATTTTACTGAGTTTTAAATTACTTTATAGGGAGAAGTGGGAAGATCAAGAAGCAGCAGAAGAAACATTTAACATGTGCTTAAAATTCTTATCAAATCACACAATAATTTAAAGATTGTTTTTTAAAGACAAAACAAGTTGCTGTAACCTTATAAAGTTCTATCTCTTTATTATATCTTTAATAAACTAAAATACATGACATTTTTTGGTGTTATATTTTTTCTTCTGTATTTACAGTAGAACTAACAGTATCAACAGCCTATGAAAAAGAAAAAATAATAAGTTACACAAATTATAAATATTACTTTTACAATTGCTTTAAAAATGTGTTTTACAGCACACAAAATACTTACTAGTCAAATTCTTATTTACATTAAAAAAAAATTGGGTAACAAGTAAATAACAAATTTAAATAAGCAAATTATTATTATTCATGATCATTTTGAAACCTGATGTCTACAGCCCACTAGTAAATGTATACCTGAAAATTGATAAAATTCGAAGTATTTTCAGTAAGTTTTGGTTGTACAAATAAAACTATTGTTATTTTACTTAATAGAGCAGTGGTTCCCAATGTGGTGTGCACACTAGAGATGAGACGGGCTCAGCCCGCACCCGGCTCGGGCTCGATTTTTATATCAGTCTTCGGGCTCGGACTCATTCTTTCTGAAACTAACAATTTTATTTATTCTCATATAGAAAAAAATAACTTTTTTCCCCTAAAAAATTACGTATTCCATTTTAAGTCATTTTAATGCTATTTTGATCAGAATGAATAAAAGGGGAAGCAGAAATCTTATTTTTCTTTTCCAGTTTTAGAATGCTACTTTAAAAGAAAATTTGCAAATTTATGTGCGGCATTGACGCGTCGACTGGATGATATGGCGCTAGAGTTGTGGGTTTTCCGGAAAATTTTGAAATGGAAAATTTTCTGGGAAATTTTCCGAAAATTTTCTAAGCCACTAAATTAATAAAGTATTGTAAAATTAAACTCTCGTTCACTAGAGGCTACAAGTAAACAAAACTGGAGTATTTTCATCAACTCTGGATGTGATGCAGTTTTGAGTTTTCCCCTTCCACCAAAAAACAATAAGCAAATAAATTAAATAATTTGCAAAGCATAGAAATCGTGATTTATAAGTTTTCAATCAAGTGCAAAGCTGAAAAGTTAAAATATAATTATTCTTTAAGGTGATTCTCAAATGATCTGCTGAACAACGCGAAACTTTCTGACACAATTTCATACTCATTTTTAAACGCAAAGGCATAAAATTGGCAGGCCTGTCCATTGAAGCAATTTGCAATCGAAATGAATTTTCCATTTTTTGATAAATAATAAATTATTTATCGAGTTATAGGCAATTTGTGTCACGTGATAACACATTTTTCTCCTTTCTGGCACTGAATTATCAAGAATTCGGCTCAAAACGCCAACTTTGATAGTGTTTTCTGTAGGATCTTCTGTCCTTACCAAAAAAGGGAAGAATGTTTCGATTGCAAAGTTTCTGAATTACAACACCTGCCCATTTCACGCGTTTCTGAACAAAAATGAATTAAAAGATGTGTCCGAAAGTAGCCCCTTTGGGTTTGAGAACAGCCTTAATAACTATTATGCATATGTAATCAGGGGGTGATTGTGGGTTCATGAAAAAATACCTGAAATTTTAGCAAGAAAATGTTTTCGTATGGAGAGAGGGGGGAGGGAACAAATAATTTATTACAGGGAGGTCAAATTATGAAAAATATGAATTTTAATTATGTTTAGCAATCATATGGAATTGCTATTTTAGTCTTATTTTATGAATTTAACAATCAGAAAAAAAACAGAATTTCTGTATTGAAAATGAAAAAAATACCTTAATTCAGGTATATAACCTGAACACAATCACCCCTGTATAATGTCTCAGTAATTAATTAAAAAATACCATATTGGGCAAAATATCAAATAACAAGAGAAGTGGGTGATTCATTTTCTGTGAGTGCTCTTTTATTATGAAAGGGTGAATTGACTTGTTATGAGTTGCAAATTAAACAATATGGCAAATCTTAAGTTAGAATTATAACCTGTAGTTTTTGTTTAAATATTACAGAAAATGACTAATAAAAGAAAATATGGAAAGTTCAAATATGTCCTATAAAAAATTTACTAAAAAATTGCCTGTTACAAATTTAAAATTTTCTGGAAAAACATAGTCGAAAATTTTCCATTTTGGAAAATTTCCCGCGGAAAATTTTCCTCCCCACATCTCTATATGGCGCCAATGGGAAAAAGGCGCTTTGTAAAAGTAGGATATTTTTTCCATTGGAACGTTTATTTATTTTTAGGTATCTAAAGTGAAGTGAATACTTTCTTTTGTTTATAGTTAATCAGCACTAGCTTAAGATTTCAAAATTTGTAGTCTTTTATTGTGTGCGAGTTATAATGGCTCTTCATATGAAAATAACCTTAGTGATTCTATTTTTCATCATGAACTCTGCTCATGTTAAAGCTCTGCTCTGAACATTTACAAAGTCACTCACATTCGTAAGTCATAATAATTGTCATATATTGTTATTCCGATAAAAAAGCAATCGAAAAGTGTTTCCCCTTTGCCTATAAAAGCATAGGATCTTTCAGATAACGGTGCCAAATTTTAAATTTAAGCTGATTTTCAGGAACACGAAATATTGTTTTAATTAAGGAATCAATTATAATTTACGAAATACACCTATTATAGGAAATAGAAAAACGGCATAGGAATAGTAATTTCTGCAAATTTCATTAATTTATTCATAAAACGCACTTCATTAATGTGTCCATCAGGTTTTCTTATTGGGTAAGAAAATTATGAGAATCTTTTAAGGAAGTATATTTTTATTTCATACCAAACTTCTCTTTTGAAACGACTGAATGTAAATTCGCATAAAATTTAATTATGTGCTGTAGATACAGAGTTATTTTCATGCAAGAAGTTTTTAAATATGGGATATTACTGTTAAAACTTTTTTTAATATTATGCATTTTTTTTCGATATCAGGCTCCGAAAAGAGAGCCCGAACTCATCTGTAGTGCACACCTCCGCAGGGGGCAATTCCAGATTTGTTATTATTAGCCATTCCCTCTTTTTTTTTTTTTTTTTTTAATAATGTTATAGACTAAAAAGAAAAGTAATTCATTTTTTTTTAAATTAAAATGAAAAAAATATTTTTTTCATTCAAAATACTACAACAACCAAAATAATTGTATGAAAATTTTAAATTCATAACTAGACAATTAGAATTTTTAAATATTTTGATTTTTGACTTGTATTTCTTGAATAAGACCTTATTTCTATTTGCTCTGCAATATATTTCAAGGAGAAACTTTTGTACATTAAACTTTAAGGCTCTATTTAAACTGTCTTGAATTAAATTTAACATAAAAATATTTGAAATATCTGGACAAGGTACTACCAAAGTTAATGAATTCCCAAACGAGCATTATAAAAGGAAATGGTTTATTAGTAAACGTCTTATGGCTATGGTACAGGTCTCATACCAATATATAAATATACATTATGAAAACAAATTATAGGTGCAGATTCACGGTCGCCAGATGGCGACTAAATTTTTTGCATTGGCCACTAACTTTCGATGTCTAAGTAGAAGGACTTGCATTACTTCCGCTAAGTTGGCAAGTGTTTTACAGGGATCCCCTTTTTCCGCCGAACGATAGTTTTTTAAAAATCAAATCTGCGGATTGTCCTCCATAGTTCCGCGATATTTAGCACATTTTTTCTTTTTTTCTATTGTACATAATTCAAAAATATGATTGGACATGGATGCCACATTTCCGCTGATTTGCAAATTTCTTGTTTTCCTTTTTTTAAGAGATCTGCAATGTCCAAGGAATCAGAAAAAAATTATGTTGATATGCACCGCGAATGCATTATGTGACGATATCATACCACAATTAGGACGCAACATAGCAAATTCGTGCAGAGAAGAGATTAATTTTGGTATTAACTCATTAAATTTGTAGCTCTGTGAATTTCGCCAATCTGTCGCAGAAAAAAATCGCGACCTGCATCAAACAATCACGCAATAAAACAGCAAAATTTGTCAACTTTTAATTCTTTTGCTTTTAGTTACAAATATATTTATTTATATTTTTAAAAACAGCTTACCATTTCATTATTATTTAAACAGCTATCATCAAATAAACTTTCAATTTTTTTCCCAAACTTATTAAAAATAACGGCTGGGTCTAACATCTTGGTTGTCAAAAGGAAATTTATAGGTGCAAAATTTGACCAATGACCTGTAATTGCGAGATTTCCAGTGAGGAGATGGACAATCCCCCCCCCCTCTCCCTAACTCAAAATCGGCACTTCCTGTATTGTATACCTCCTTTTTTTTTTACAACTACACCCCTGCATATAACACTTTTGTTTCACACTGAGGTAAGGTGGCAATAAACAATAAAACTCTTGTAGATATAAAAGCAAATATTATTGCATTCATTGTATTGCATGTTCATTGCATTTACAGAGCTATTGTCAGGTAACTGGGGATGCAATTTAACTTAGGTGGAAAGAAAAAAAAAATATATCAAAGGAATTTTCTTCTAAACTAAAGCGGTAAGGGAAAAGATCAAAGAATGAATTTTCTTTTAAAAAGATTCTGTATGCAAAGTTAGGATACGGGAGAGGCAAGAATTTTGTTATTCAAAATATAGGAATTTTAGGGTGAGATGTAACAAAAACAGCAAATGCGTAAACAGAGTCGTAAAATTTAAGATATGAATACATACAGAGGTGGTTTGAGTCGCCGAAAGAACGGGGTTCAGAGTTTCATAAAAGCGGCTTTATTCACAAATATGAATGCAAGGTTTACGAAGGTGGCGCAAGAATGAGGACAGCTGCAAGGTACAGGTGTGACCAAGAGAAGGGCTTGATCAGGGTAGGTTAGAGGGAAAAAATAAGACCCCCTTGAGAGGGGAGAGAAATAAACGTAATTTGTATAGAAGGGTTGGACATCCAACGAAATTGGTAGGAAAATAATAGGAAACTGGGTATCCAGTCAGAAAAGTTTATGATATGAATGGAAAGAGAATCGGTCTCCTCGCGTTGGCTAAGAAAGAATTTTGTATGAAAATGGGGGTTGCGAATATTAAGTAGTACGGCAAAAAAAAAGTACGGTGCGAAAAAAAGCTCGAGATAGATGGATAATTTTAGCTATGATGGAGTAACAACACTTTGGAGAGTCAAGTGAGTGCGGAAAGCCAAGATATTGAATTGTGAGAGTGCTTGAAAAAAAAGACTTGAACCTTTCAGCATGGAGTGTCCTATGACTGTTATATGGGGTAAGCAAATCTTTATCATAATCTTTGAGCTAAACCAATTAAAGGGATATCTCACTCATTTCTTAACTTGAATTAATTTTATTGATACTGAATTATTGGGTGGTTAGAATTTAAATATTATATATACATAATAAAATACCAGTATAGTATTATTAAATTTGTTTTTCTCTTTCTTTTCGTTCTCTGAAATATGTTTTTGAATATTTCGTTTTATTATATCTTATCCTGTATCTTATTTATACCACGGCATATTCTATTTAAATTTTAAAATTAGAAATTGAAAAATATCTTACAAAATTTTATTATATAAGAAATTTTTTTGATTATCCCTTGATTTTATTGAATTTAATCAAAATGGATCAAGACACACAAACTAATAATCAGGAATCAGATGCGTTTATCAGAAAATTGGCGGGTTTTCAAAATGTCATTCCTCAATACGATTCAATATCTTCGATAACTCCTAAATTTTTTGTTGAGAATCTCGAACTTATTACTGAGTTGGCACATTGTAGTAAAGATGAAAAATTATTAATTATGCGTTCTAGAATAAGAAATGAAGCGTTGACTAGTATGATAAATTCACCGGACTTAAATTGTGAAAAAAATTATGATGAATTCAAAAGTAAATTTTTGGCACATTTTGACACGGAATATAGCCTCGGGGCCAAACAGAGGCATTTTTCTAATTGTAAGATGTTACCAAATGAACAGGTGAAAAATTATGTGGCGAGAGTAAGTTTAGCGACAAGGAATTTTTTTAACGACCCGGATTTAAATAATCCAGCAGTAAAAACGTTATTTGAGCAGACAAAGCTAGCAAAATTTATTGAGGGATTACTTTCTCCATATAAATCTTCAATTATCTTAAAGGAACCAAACTCGTTTCAAGAAGCGGTGGATTTCGTATTACGATTACAAGCGAATGAGATAAATTTAAATGACTCCCCTTTAATACAACCAGTGAACAACTTAAATATGGAGTCCATTGCCCATAAACTCAAAGATGTGATAGATGCTCATGCTAATTCGACTCGGGAAATGATAAATGCTATTACAAAAGAGGTAGAAAGTCTTAAAATAAATTCGCAGCTTTCTAATCAGCCAGCAAATAATTCTACTTCTTTTCGAAACTCCGCTAGACAAATTTCAAACTCTGGTAACTATAATAGGCACTCACAACAAAGAAATTCCCCTAGATGTTCGATATGTTACAGAACTAACCACACTTCGCCTCAATGCTTTTACAATACCTCGAATAATAGAAATGCAAGAGGTAGATACAATACTATACAAAATAACGGGAGATCCAATTATTCAACACAGACTGGTCATTGGAACCCCGATAGATATCAATCACGGAATGATAAAAGATCACAGCCCAGACAGGGAAACTTTTAGGGGGGTACACTGACCTCAGGCCGTGTCAGTTGAATTCCCCTTCTCACGGAGAAAAAAAAAGGCCCTTAGTGAAAAGAGTAGAATCGGTGAATACTCAGGTATTGGGAAATGAAAATAAATGTACATTACCAGTGATAGATTTAGTAACATCCGGAGAATTAATTGTTTGATTGATAGCGGAGCAACTTGTAGCTTATTAGACTTTGATATTATAATTTAAATATTATAAATATTGGAATCTAAGGAAAATTTAAAAGTGTAGATAATTTATTAAAAATCTCTTATTAAAATTTTATTACGAGTTTTCAATTTTTTTTCTTTTCTGAAAATTAACCTATATAAATGCAATTGCTTTGAAATTAGTTAGAAGATATATTTGTTCTATTTAAATTTTAGTCAAAATGATAATAATACTTATAAAGACGATAATAATGTAAAATAAAATTAAATAAATAAATTATTTAATTAATTATATAAATAAAATTTTACAATAAATAATAATATTTATAAAATGATTTTGCTCAAAGATATTGTATGGTGAAGATTTGTTTTATTTCCTATTTATAGTGCTATTCACTTTCTTGCTGATGGAAGTAGCACAATCAATCAGACATCGGCATAAGCATGGACTTTTATGCAAATTTCAGAACGAGTACAGCTGCTCAAAGATTAGTAAGCAATTGTGGTTAAGATTGTCTTTACCACCAAATGCTTGCTTTCTCCACGATTGCAGCGAGTGTCTGATAGTTAATCAGACGTTCGTAATGGACAAATCCTTAGAACTGGTGAAGCCTACTTCGTTCATTAATAACTAACTCCTGTTATGCTGCACTGGAAAGAAATGCGGTGCAACGTGCAAACATGAATATGCTACCCTTAGTATTGTTAATTTTTACAGGCATTTTTACTACAGTTAATACAGATTGTAGTTCAAATACAATTATTAAATCCGATCTAAAATCTTGCGAAGTCTTAAATGATGGATCAAAAAACTGTCAAATTTTTACAACGGCTGAAATTACATTGAAATCCATTTCGGCTGAGAATTGTTTGTGGTTTTCCGATGAAAATGACAACCATTTGTTCACAATTAAAATAAGATTAGACGATATTGTATGTTCATTCACGAAAGAACGATTATATTTTACTTTTCCGGTAACCACTAAACAAATTAGTCAAATTTCATGTATTTTCAACAGGTTCTGTGGTCGCGGATACCACTGCAAACTGAGGGTTATAGGAAGGCAAGGAATCCATTTTGAAGCTGAGTCCGAGGAAAGCAGACACTTTCCAGGATTTTCCGGATGCGTAGGTGGCAATAGTGGAAACAGTTGTCTAATTTTGACTCGTCCTAGCTGCAATTTTCACAGAATCTGGTATGAACCAGATTTGTTAAATAGTTTTGAAGTATCAAAACTCACTGGTCATAAGTGTGAATATAGAATTTCAGTATTGCAATCTGAAAATAATACAGTCTCACGTTTGCTAATATCAGATTCTGCTTACACGCCGAATGGAATAAAAATTTCAATTTTGGGTTCTTATGACCAACCACAATTGTATATTAATGAGAAATTAGTTCAAAGAGTTGGAAGACCAGAAGAGGCCTATTTGGTATCTGCGTGTGAGCGTAGCATTCCACAGCCTAATATGATAGGATCGATTCAAGCGAACTCTTCATATACTACAGATTTTATATTTTCGCCTGAACTTACTACATGCGATTACTTTGAAGACAATCTTAGGTGTTTAACAGCACCTGACAGCGTTGCTCGTCTTCGTGCTTCACAGGAGTATGCTCTGCCACTTCAAAAACATATTCATTTATTTCACATCGAGGACGAGAAATTAAAATCTACGCAATTATTATCTTCAGCAGTGAGAGTGCAACTTCATTTTCGTAATTATAAGATCGCTCTCCAAACATCCACAGTCTGCCCTCAATTTGATGAAAAAAGTATTACAGTAACAGGTTGCTATAATTGTGCCCTCTTATCTCGACTCAGTTTTCAGGCACATAGTTCGTGTCAACCAGGATTAGTCACTGTACAATTACAAGAAATCTCGGTACATACTAAAGCTATATTTCTGAGTTTAGAATCTAGCGAACATATTATAAAATTTCAAGCTGAACGTAAATGTGCCACTGAAAAATTGTGCCTTAAATCGGCAACGTTGAAGCAATGTAATACATTTAAGTATTGCTTGAGGAGCCATCAGTGGAACTTCTAGCTCTTAATACTAACTATACACGTAGTGTGAGTTTGACAACGTCCAGCACTTTTTGGGACTGGTTGCAACTCCCCAATATGGGGTCATCATTATTTTTTCTGAAACTGATTGGGTCAACATTATTTATTGTATGTTTATTAATTACAACTTTTGCCACTCTTATAACATGTTGTTGTAGAGCTCGTTAGTTTATGTTTTGTTTTATATAAATAATTTTTTTTTTCCATTTAGTTCACTAATGAGGAGATATTCTCTTTATTCATATACTCTTCAATCTAAATATATGTGCAGATAGAAGGAAGAGTATAGTTTTATATTAAATTCTCCGACTATATTTATAAAATAAGGGGATTTCGGTATCTTTAGACTTCTTATGGAATTTCCAGGTTGTAAGGCCTTATGATTTTAATTTTATTTTCCCCTCAAAAAAAAAAAAAAAAAAAAAAAAAAAAAAAAATGTATATATATATATATATATATATATTCTTAATGATAAAGATAAGGAAATTATTTAGGTGACATTATGACTAAATATTTCCTGATTGGTGATTCTACTTATTTATTTTAATGGTACGTGCTTATTATATATTATTCAGTATTTCTTTATTCAATTTTAGGTTTGTGTTCAACATGTATATTTATATTTATTTCAATGATTTTTATGTATTATGTGATACTGTTTCTACAGAGATGCCTTTTCAATTTTTTTTTAGCGTAAGTTAAGCAATTTTCTTTTTTTTTTTCCTTTTTTTTTTCTTTCAACCTGTTTGTATATTGTCAGGTAACTGGGGATGCAATTTAACTTAGGTGGAAAGAAAAAAAAAATATATCAAAGGAATTTTCTTCTAAACTAAAGCGGTAAGGGAAAAGATCAAAGAATGAATTTTCTTTTAAAAAGATTCTGTATGCAAAGTTAGGATACGGGAGAGGCAAGAATTTTGTTATTCAAAATATAGGAATTTTAGGGTGAGATGTAACAAAAACGGCAAATGCGTAAACAGAGTCGTAAAATTTAAGATATGAATACATACAGAGGTGGTTTGAGTCGCCGAAAGAACGGGGTTCAGAGTTTCATAAAAGCGGCTTTATTCACAAATATGAATGCAAGGTTTACGAAGGTGGCGCAAGAATGAGGACAGCTGCAAGGTACAGGTGTGACCAAGAGAAGGGTTTGATCAGGGTAGGTTAGAGGGAAAAAATAAGACCCCCTTGAGAGGGGAGAGAAATAAACGTAATTTGTATAGAAGGGTTGGACATCCAACGAAATTGGTAGGAAAATAATAGGAAACTGGGTATCCAGTCAGAAAAGTTTATAATATGAATGGAAAGAGAATCGGTCTCCTCGCGTTGGCTAAGAAAGAATTTTGAATGAAAATGGGGGTTACGAATATTAAGTAGTAAGGCAAAAAAAAAGTATGGTGCGAAAAAAAGCTCGAGATAGATGGATAATTTTAGCTATGATGGAGTAACAACACTTTGGAGAGTCAAGTGAGTGCGGAAAGCCAAGATATTGAATTGTGAGAGTGCTTGAAAAAAAAGACTTGAACCTTTCAGCATGGAGTGTCCTATGACTGTTATATGGGGTAAGCAAATCTTTATCATAATCTTTGAGCTAAACCAATTAAAGGCATCTTTGTAGCTAATAGTTTAAAATTGATACACATTTAAATTCAAACTGAGTTGTGTAATTCTAAAATATAATAAATTGTATTTAAGTAAAATGATATTTGTAATTTTATCTAATACTTTATTAAATATATTTAAACTTATTTAAGAGTTTTAATTGAGTAAATCTTGTTGTTTACTTTTAAAGTTTGGACTACAGGGAATTGCCTGGGTTATATTCACTAACGACACGGGAAAAGGAAAATAAATCAAAGGGGTTTGTAAACAGAATTTATTATCGTTAAATATAATTTATCCAAAATAGAGATTAGTTTGGATTACAATAATAGTATAGAAGAGAACTTCAAGTAATTTAAAGGTATGCAACCCAGTAGTCCAGCACTATGTTAACATATTTGAGACAAAATTTTACCTGTTTAGTAAGTTAACAAATTGTGAAAGGATTTTTTATTGTTAAGGCTCTTTTAAGCTTCCTCCATGTCAATAAGAATTAACTTTTTAAATAATAAAAATTAGATATTATATAGAGGGGAATCATGATTTTACAAGTGTTTAGGTAAGGTGTGGCCAAAAAAAAAAAAAAAAAAAAAAGTTGGGAACCACTGTATTAGAGCATAGAAAAAGTTTTTCTAAATATTACTTATAGGACCCAGGAACCATTTGAAACTAAAATTCCACAACTTTTACAAAAATAACTATTTTGACTTAAATGGCTTTTGAAATGATGAAGAATAACATTTGAAACACTTTTACAATTTAAACTATGCCTCTAAAACTAATGGTTTAGGAATTACCTATTGGACAATAATAAGAGGCGACACTCTGTATAGTAACTTACTTATGACTACCAGTTTTTAAGTTGAGACCTGTGTATTCACAGAAACCTTCATTACACAATCAAAAACGGTTGGGGATACAACATGGTTACTTAAAAAGTATTAAAAACACAGATTGCTAAAGATTTATTCTCAGTGTCAAAATATCCAACTAATTCCTATGAAGAGTTCCTATGAGTATTTTTATTTCATTAAATTCAAAGCTTTTTAATTTCCTCTGTTATAATGTATGAGATTTAGCAAAAGTTCTTAAACTCCAGTCTAAGGAAGTTTCGTGTTCAATGTAAATTTTTTTTATGTATCTAGAATCTGAGAGAAATATTGAAAGAAGAAACTAAGAATACTGTAAAAAAATACTGTGCAAGTGCATATATATATCTATTAGTTTATATATCCTCTATTCTATATTATGAAGAATAGTAGTAATTTCAGTCTTAAATCCTGGAGGTCTACAAACACAAAAGAAATATGAAAAGAGGTCCATGGTAACTACTAAAAGTTTAAGAGCCACTGAAATACAGAATGAATAAGAATTATCTTTACAACTTTGACATTCAATAAAATCTAAAAGAAATAAGATAACTAAGTTATAATGCTTGTACATACAGCAACATATAAAGTTTTATTTGTAAGAAAAATCTGGAGTGACTCCACTCAACTTCCCAAACACTGGTGTATGTACCCATAAAATCAAATATATATATATATAACCATAAATGAAACATTACCATAACACCAACTTAAACTATGAAATAATGATTTAGTATGTAATAATTAGTTGACAATGAAAGTATTCCCCAATACTCTGAATATAGATACCAAAAACTTATTTAAAAGAAGAAGAAATTAAATTAAAAATTGAATAAATGAAATTGAATGAATGAAATGAAATTTGTGGAATTTAGACAGAATTATCAAGTCCCAAATGCCTAAATACCACAAATAAAATGAGTAGTTTCATCATCATATTAGCCATAACATTGCTAAAGAATATGATTTTGGGACTACCTACTCATAAACAATGAATAAAACCTGTGAAAAAATCTTAAAGATAAAAAATAAATACAATATTAAAAAAGAAAGAAATCTTACCCATAATAAACAGATTAAAACTTGAAATAGAGTCATAAAGTGCGAAATCCATTTGGATTAAAAAAGATATTGGTGCACTTAATGAATCAGATATATGAGCAAAAATAGACAGAGGGAATGAATTGCAAAAAATCTTTACATGTTGCCAAAATTAGAATTTGAAAATGATTTACCATGTTGCCAATATAGGTTTTAGAATAATATGAATATTATTGTAAAGCAACACAAACCATGGTGCTGCCATCTATGAGGGAAAAAATGAATATACGATGAATGAAAATAGCAGTGGAAGAAAATTAATATTTAAAAATTAAACCAAATACTATCTAAAGATGATATCAATTAGTTAAATAATAAATAAATTAAATAATAAATAGAATATCCAATTACATTAAAGTAATGGATGTATTAATGAATAATTCTATGTTGAAAATAAGATGGAAGATGGAAAAATTTATAATTAATGATTAATGCAACATAAAAATATATGTACCTTGAAATGACATAGCCACTATAAAATAGCTGTGCCAAAAATGCAACATCACATAAATTAAATTAAAATTAAAATACTAAATAATTGAATTGAGATACTAAGGATTTAAAATTAATATTAATTAAATATTGAAATTAATTAGTAACATATAATGTTTCTGCATACAAAGTTAAAAATTAAATACACTTGATATAAGTGGTTAGGGTAGGACATTTAATAAAAATTAATACATGTATTATATTAACATTTTAGAAAAGTATACATTATATTAGAAGTTAATATGATATTGTCCACCGTAGGCATTAATGTAAATACAATATAGCAAAAACATCCTTACTAGTAATGAATATAAATTCATTTAAATTAATTAATGAATATGTAAATATAACTACATTAATTTGCATATAAAAGTATCATATCACAATCCATTATAAAATGTGTAATAGCAAACGTGTGTGTAAATCAAAATGCCCCCCACCTTTTTTTTTTTTAATATAAATTAACCATGCGTTTTTTCCATACAACATATATATATATATATATATATATATACACCAGAAAGACCCGTGCGAAGCTTTCGCACTGCAATCTTTGAGATTATTTTCTGGTACGTTTTAGCACTATTTTTTAATTAACTGATTTTTTTTTTTAAAATCAAACAACGCGTTTTAACGAAATGTGGGTGCACTATCTTAGAAACTTGTTCAAAAACTTTTCAAATGATACATCCTCATTCATCATTGTATGTTTTGTAAGTGCATAGAAAAAAGGATGTTGACAACAGAAATAATATATATAATGATTGCTTGTGTATAAGAAAATAGGAATAGATTACTAGAAATTTTTTTGCCAAATTTTCTTTTCCCGCCAAGGTTATTTCTCTAGGTTCCCAAGACCCCTATACTGAAAAAAAAATTGAAACACTGAATCAGACGTTTAGGGAATTCATATGAAAGCATTTCCTCAGATTTTGCAAAACTGTTCCAGAAATGTCTTAAATACATAAATCAATATTTGGTACACAACTTTTTTGCAAGCCTATGGAAACTTAAACATGGGATGTTCAAACTTTGTGGTCCAGCAGCCATTTAAGTGACGTCAGATTTCGCTGGCATATTAACAGCTTAATGAAATATTAAAAAATAAATACAATTTTTGTGAATCTTAATGAACTGTATATCTAAATGGAAGATAATCCTTAAATTACCTAATCTACTGGTTCTCCGATACAGTACGTATGTACTCAGCCATGATTAAACAAATAAACAATAGGTGATGCACACGTAAAAATTAAATAAAAACAGGATTAAAAGCTCTATGTTTTTCAAAAAGTACGTGCAAGAAATAAATTAACAATTGTATTTTAATTACATTATAGCATGACATCATCTGATAATGCAGTATTTTATTTTTGTAGCAATACTGATTTGAGAAAACCTTTCATTTCATTTATGAAAACAGTGTCAATTTAATTTCTAATTAACAACAATTTTTAATCAAGAAACATGTTTTAAAGAAATGTAAGTGTACTATGTCATCAGCCTGTTCAAAATCCTTTGATATGCCATCTCATTCATCGTTTTGCATGTTGTATTTTCTTAGGAAAAAGGATGTTGACAACAGAAATAATATATACAATATATTTCTGACATAGTGGAATCATCTGGGTTCGAACACTAGATCTCCAACTTTGAAACTGGATATGTTACCTTAAAGCCACTAAATGTTTCATTACATCACCACAATATTTATCACTCATACTGTTCACATTTCCTCATAGAATCAGTCACAAAATGGTTTTAAAAAGTATTTAATATCTAATCCACCATCCGATTTTTACGAAAATCTATACAGTTCTTGCAACAGTATGATCCATAACATGTTTGCCAAATGGAAGCTCAGTCAGAAATACCGTTTGGGTGTTATATTGTGTTCACTCTCATGCATACAAATCATGATTACAATACTTTCCTTACACTATGTGTTCACAAAATAAAAAATCCCTGACGGCTCGGCCTACAGGCACATGTAGATTTCAAAGACGCAGACCATGGGACGCCTGTTTGTTGGAAATTGCGGAAGAAATGAACTTTTTGCCATGATGCCGCAGTTGGGTTCTATAAGGGACCGTCCACTTCGAAATCTAACTTGTTCGCAGGCGAAGCCGGCAGGGAATTTTTGGTTTTTAATTTTTTTTTGCTATAAGGGTTGGTCCTATAAAAAACTTGTCAATATAAAAGTTGTAGATAATTTTAAGGAGATTTACAATAAATTTAAGCGGATTTGATATCTTGTAAATTAATGAAGTTATGAATTTTTTCTTCTAAACCCCCCCCCCCCCTTCCTCCCCGCCCCTTGGGACTATTTTTAACATCAAAAATCTGTTACACATAAATTTTCGGTCCTTTTCCTAGAAGTAATTATAACTTTAAACGGATTCGATACATATCATAATTAAGACATGGTTTTTTTCTGTTTTCACAAAAAGCCCCCCATTTCCCCCCCCCTGCCGCTTGGTTCGATTTTGCCCATTAACGAACTCGACCGAGATTTTATGCCCCTTGATTTTATGTATCAGTTTGGAAGAGATTTGTGAAGAATTATTCAAGTTATCGTTTCCATAAAAAAGTGACATAGATAGATAAAGTTTTGAACTGAGGGTGGTTTTGTGTTCTGCGAGTCATAATCGGCATAGATCTGCAAAAATTCCAACTTAGGGGAGAATGTAATAGATAGTATTTCTTACGAAGTCTATCTAAAATGAGAAAGAGGTGGTAGTTGTATTTTTTTTTTAAATATACAAATATTAGTCTACTCCCTTCCAAATATGCTCCAGCATATCTACATGGATACTTGCAATTTCATTTGTGATTCTTGTCTTCAAATTATTGATATTAGTCACCAGTAGGGTTGCCAGTTTGGCCTCCTTTTTTATTCAGAAATTCCAAATTCATACCAGAAATTTCGAATAGTAATTTTTTTTATTATTTAATGACAGACATTTTGTGATTACATGAAAGTAAAAATTCTTATTTCGAAATTTTTCAGTATGAATTTGGAATTTCAGATTAAAAATAGACGACAAACTGGCAATCCTAAGTACAGTACACACTGTCTTTAATGTATCGTCATAGAAAAAAATCATACAGCATGTTATCTGATGATTTAAATGAGCAAGGTATAGGACTTGGCCAATCCATTTGTTTGGTAATTCCTTTTGCGTACAAATTTAAAAATCTTTGTTTACTTTGCTTACAACTAAAAATTTATGTGTTGCTGTTACATGTACAAGTAATATAACTCAATTATTTTATTTCTTTCAGATTTTATAAAGTGTCACCGTTGTAAAGGAAATTTTTATTTGCCTTCCGGCAGTTGTCAAAACCACCTGTTAATTTTTTAAGTTATAATTAAAAGCAAAAACAATTTTTTAAACAAACCTTCTTATTTCGCAAAAATGTTATTCCTTCCTCCTCAAAAGCAATTTCAGTAGCTCTGAAAATCGCATCACCATCTAAATATTGACCAGTCCTTTCAATTTCTTGATATTTTTCTACAAATCTAATTAAAAGTATTTTATTAATTTTCATGCATCATTAAACTTACATAAACATAACAAAATATAGTTGTGAACTTCAATAAACTGAAATAAAATAATTATAACATAATTAGTAGATTAAAAGCATAATTTACATTATAAAAAAAATAAAATCAAACAATGAAATCAATTTTTTTAGCAATTTTGACAATCTTAAATTAATTTCTCTGAAAAATCTAGTTTGTTCAAGAACAGGATATTATTTTATTAATAAAATCAATAGACTTATCATTTCATATTTATGTGTTGGAATGAAGCGAGCGAAACATTTTTATGTGCGCAATCATACCTGCGCACTGCCTGCTTTCCCCTCCCACCCACACACACTCAGTCTGCGAGCGACCGTGAGATCGGAGAGATGTACGGAGAGAAGTAAAATTTTATTTTCTGTGTGATACAAGATAAGCAAATATATCTCTGTGTGATTAAGAAGAATTATATGTTTAAACTAATTGTTTTGTGTTGCAGTGTGTCGTCCAATAAATTGTTTTGTTCTGTAGAGATCCATGGTTTACTTCGTGAGTTATATTAGTAACAGAACAACAAATGGTAGCAAGAACAGTGGTTGTTGAATTTTGAAACCGAAAGTGATTGTGTTAAGATAAACATGGACAAATTAAACGTACCTGAATTAAATGGAACCAATTACTTTATATGGAGCCTAAAAATTAAAGCAGCTTTAAGTCTAAAAAGATTGGACAGTGTCATATCTGAAATTAAAGCCAAAGATCTAAGTGAAAAAGATTCCATCGAATGGGACCAGAAAAATAATGACGCCGTAGCCTATATTAAATTGTCATTGTCGGATGAACAGGCGTTGCAGTTTGCAGCCGAAGAAAATGCAAAAATTTTATGGGAAAAAATAAAATCTACTTTCACCGGTCAAGCAGAAGACAGAAGGATTGACGCGGGTAACGAACTAAAGAACTTAGAAATGAAATCAAATGAATCAGCAAATGATTATATTGCCAGAGCCCGCGGAATTGCCACTAAATGTCAAACGCTTGGATTGACTGTAACAGATCGAGAATTAGTGTTCTACACGGTACGTGGGCTGAAAGGAAAGTTTTCAAAAGTAAGGGACATTTTAAAGACACAGCGTGAAAAATCTATGGATGAAGTGTTAGAAATTCTACGGGAAGAAGAACAAACGAATACTCCGCGTTCTGAAGGGACCGCCGCTGAAGTATTTTACTCTAAGAAAAACAAAAGTCCAAGACTGTGTTACATTTGTAGACGTCCGAATCACGTTGCAAAGGATTGTTTTTACAGGAACAATAATTCTAGAAATGACAAGTCCAGTGGAAATCGACAAAGAAGAAAAACGCACTATGATGTAAATTATTCATTTAAGGACAGAAAAAATTCTGCACTGACTATTTCACCTGAAAACTATGAACTGTGTGACAATATATGGTTGTTGGACAGTGGTGCAACTTCCCATATGTGTAATAACAAACTGTGGTTTAAGACTCTAATTCCTGAAGAAAAGGATATATATCAAGCAGGTAAAAATTCAAAACTAATTTCGAAGGGTTTAGGTATAGTATCCTGTAATACGGTAAGTAAAAATAATTCCATCCATTTAACTATTAATGATGTTAGCTTTGTACCAGATTTGAGATATAATTTACTATCAGTCACTTGTCTAATGGATAAGGGTTGTAAAATTATTTCTAAACATAACTGTGTGCTAATTTTTGATAAGTATAATACTTTTCTATTTAAAGCATTTAAGAATGATAATCGATTAGAGATTAAACTTGAACCTGCCTGTAATACTCAGTGTAATTTTACTCGTAAAAGTACTAGTAATTATGAACTCTGGCATAACAGATTGTGTCACTTAAATTCAAAATATATGTTACAAATGAAAGAGTATATTGATCTTAAAGATGTAAATGTGTCTGATTTTAAATGTGATACATGTGATATAAGTAAGATAACCAGGAAAAGTCATCCGAACATTGATATTGACCAAAGTTCTGATATAATTGAGTTATTTCATGTAGATTTGTGTGGCCCGATAAAGCCTGAATCACTTGGTGGGGCAAAATATTTTATGATACTAGTGGATGATTTTTCTGGAATGTATTTTACTTATTTCCTCAAAAGTAAAGATGAAGTATTTGATATATTTTATAAATTTAAAGCTAAATATGAAAATCTTATGGGTAAAAGAATTAAAAAAGTGAGAAGTGACAATGGACTCGAATTTGTAAACACAGAATTAGATAATTATCTTGCTAATTCAGGTATATTTCATGAAAAAACAATTCCATATAATAGCGAAAGCAACGGAAAAGCCGAGAGAGCTAACAGGGTTCTATTAGATAGGGCTAGATCTTTGTTATATGAAAGTGAACTTCCTAACAAATTCTGGGCAGAAGCTATTAATTGTAGTACACAAATATCTAATATAACACCGCGTAAAGGAAAAGAAAAAATCCCCTTAGAAATTTGGACAGGTAAAAAGCCCAATTTAAACTATGTGAGAAAATTTGGCTGTTTAGCTTACTTTCATATTCCTAAAACAATGAGAAATAAATTCGATGTACCCGGAAGAAAAGGAATTATGTTAGGTTATGCGAGAGATAGGATAGGATATCGTATTTATGATGTGCAAAATAAGAAAATAATTGAAGAGCGTTCTGTTAAATTCAATGAAATGATAAAAGGGAGTAAATATTTTGGATTATGTAAATTTTCCGAGTGTTGGGATATTGAATCGCTAATAAATAAAAATTTTCAGGGGGAAAATGAAATTAATGGAAGTGAAAGGAATAAAATTATCAATTTAGAGATTTCTGACGCAACAGAAATAAATAACAGTTGCGCAATCCCATCAACAGAGCTTAATTTATCTCCAGGTAGACATGACGGCGGCAATTTGACCGGAGCGGGGGAAGGAAACAAGAACAAAATGAAAACCCGAAATGAAAATATTGAAGTTCGAAGGTCAGAAAGATTGAAAAATAAATATTCGTCAGCTAATTTAACTGATAATGTCCCAAGTAATTATTTAGAGGCAATAAATAGTTTGAATTCACATGAGTGGGAAAAAGCTATGAAAAGCGAATTGGATTCTTTAATTAAGCATAATGTTTGGGAAATTGTAGATATGCCAGAAAAAACAAAATTGATTAAAAGTAAATGGGTATATGTTTTAAAAGAGGGCGATAATAAGGAAATAAAATACAAAGCAAGACTGGTAGCAGCTGGATTTAATCAGATTAAAAATAAAGATTATTCTGAGTCATATTCACCTGTTGTAAATATCGAGTCATTTAGATTACTAATTGCACTTGCAGCTAAATTAAATTTGATTGTTAAATTTTTTGATGTTAAAACAGCATATTTGTATAGTGACTTGCAAGAAACATTATATATGACACCACCACCTGGTTACGAAAATTTAATAGGAGTTAATAAAGTTTGTAAATTGAAAAAGAGTATTTACGGATTACCCCAATCCGGTAGAAACTGGTATTTTAAAATTAAAGAAGTACTCTGTAATATTGGATTAAATCAGTTAGGTTCTGATAACTGTATGTTTATTAAAGTTGAGAATGATAACATTTTTATAATATGTATGTATGTTGATGATTTAGCTATTTTTTGTAATAATCAAACAATGTATGAAAATATTGTTTCTAAAATTAAAAATGTATTTGAATTGTATGAAAATAAGAACTCTAAATTTTTAGGTATTGAAATTGAAAAATATGATAAAGGTATCAGTTTGTCACAAGTTGAATATATTGAATCATTGTTGGAAAAACATAATTTAGAAAATTGTAAATCTATGAAAACACCTATTGTTAAAGGTGAAGATAAAAGTTTCCCTCCAACAAATGAATTGTTTGACATGACTAAGTATCAGGAAATTATTGGTGAACTTTTATATTTAGCTAATAGAACACGTCCTGATATATCATTTGTCACGACTTATTTGTCTCAATTTAATCACAAACCAGAAAAGAGGCATTACATTTTGGCTAAAAGAGTATTAAGGTATTTAAAAGGCACAAAAGATAAAAAATTATTTTACAACAATGAATTTGGGTATTTAAATAGTAGTTCAGACGCTAGTTGGGGAAATGGAGAAAATGGAAAGTCTTTTTCAGGGGGAGTTGTCTTATTAGGAAAGTCATTAATATCTTGGAAATGTCGTAAACAAAAAAGTGTTAGTCTTTCTACTTGTGAAGCAGAATTATTTTCTATTTCAGAAATTTGTAAGGATATAATATGGACAGTAAATTTATTATCTGAGTTAAATTGTAAACAATTTATAAAGGATGCCATAATTTTAAGTAGTGATAGCCAAGCAGCAATACAATGGATAAAATGTACAAGATCATCAAATAAATCTAGACATATGAACTTGAGATTTCATTTTGTAAGAGATTTGTTGTCAGAAGGTATTATTTCATTGGAATATGTTCAAAGTGAACATATTATTTCAGATTTCCTTACTAAAGCTGTAAATGAGGATAAATTGATTTATTCTATGGAAAGTATTTCATTATTATGATATGTGTAATTATTGTATGTAATTTGTGTGTAATTTTATGTAATTTTTGTATGTATATGTATTTGTGTATTTTTGAACTGTTTAAAGAAAAAAAATGTATCTCTCGCAGGAGGGGTGTGTTGGAATGAAGCGAGCGAAACATTTTTATGTGCGCAATCATACCTGCACACTGCCTGCTTTCCCCTCCCACCCACACACACTCAGTCTGCGAGCGACCGTGAGATCGGAGAGATGTACGGAGAGAAGTAAAATTTTATTTTCTGTGTGATACAAGATAAGCAAATATATCTCTGTGTGATTAAGAAGAATTATATGTTTAAACTAATTGTTTTGTGTTGCAGTGTGTCGTCCAATAAATTGTTTTGTTCTGTAGAGATCCATGGTTTACTTCGTGAGTTATATTAGTAACAGAACAACAATATGTTTATTATCTTTTGTCTTAAAGTCATGGTTGGGATTTTAGACCGGACATGTGGTATTTACTGTCCAAAACTACATTAAAATGTCTAAAACCTAAAAAGTACGAAATTTTTAAACACTGCTTGCATGACATATTTACAAAATTAATAAGTATTTGATAATATTTTTCCCTTAAATTTTAGGGTTTTTTTTTTTTAAATATTTTTTAGTGTTTCTATTATTGTAAATAATCTATAATAGTTCTATTTAGAGATCGACCGAAATTTCGGTTTCGGCGTAAAATCGGAGTTCGCCGAATATTCGTTTTCGGCGAAATTGCTGCCAAATTTTCGGCCTGACCGAAACTCAACCGAAACTATCTGTATTTCAAAATCTCGTTCCTTCCTTCGGAAATTTTCAACTTTACTCATTTTGATATGAGTTGTATCGGCTGAAATGAGACACTGTTTATTGCTGTGAACTCAACTGTTTATCAGTATCTGTTATGACTGATTCATGATGCAAGTGTAAATTATAAATCAAGCAATGCATATATGACTCAATTTAAAAGACGCTTGCCACATGCTGTTTAAAAACTGCAAACTTAACAGTAATAGAAAAGTTTTACTTTGAAACTCCAGATTGTTTCGAATGCTTTATGAGAAAGGTGATGTTAAAACATATGAATATTTACGCAGAGGTGCCAAACTCCCACTAATCTTCCGTAATATGTGGTTTAATCTGACCCAGTTTAACAATGCTTCAAACCAGAAAAATTATTGGATGAATCTTTATTTATTTAATTTCAGGTTTCTAAGTAGAATGTATTTAATTTAATTTCTTAATAAAATTTCTGGTGTGAAGCATGTTAAACCTGTGTCAAATTAACCCACATATTACGGAAGATTAATGAGAGCTTGGCACCTCTGTTTACGAAATTTATTACAAAAGATATATAGAGGTATGTGTACTTAAAATATTTTTTTATTAGATGAAATTCTTATAATTGTAAACTATTTCTGTCTTATTGATAAATTAATTACGTTTTATTTTATATGAAAATAAATAATTTTGGATAGAGGCAAGGAGAGTCAACTTGGCACCGGAGATAAAATTTTCAAACAGGGGTGCCATTTCAATACTTTCTTAGGGAGGCAGGGAGAGGCAAAGCTTTTTTTTTTTTTGGGGGGGGGGGGTGAGGGAGGCGGTGAATGAGCAAAGATTTATTTTGATCTTATTGTGCACATCCTAAAAGAAAATTGACAACTGTTACATTTTTATACTTATATATATATATATATATATATATATTTATTTAAAATTAGCTAAAGTACAAAATAATGTTAAACATGTCTCATTTTGAGAATATTGAAATCGTAATAAAATTTATAATTAATAATTTCTAGGCTGAAAATGTTGTCTTAGTGCTAATTTTCCTTTTTTAGTCAAATTGAACAAATTATTTTAGCTTTTGTGCCCTTTACTTAAACTAATCTCTAATGACTCATACATTCTTATCATATTCTTTGAGGGAGAAACTGCCCCGTAAGTTTCCCAAATGACACTCCTGTTTGTAAAAAATCGCGCATATGTTTGCCTAAAATATATGAAAATATGAATATATTTAAAATAAACGAACTGAAAATATGAATACATTTAAAAAATTTAATATTCATTATTGAATTTGTTTTACATCATTTACCTACATTGTTAATTAATTATTGATAAATGCCCATAATTATTGGTTGTTATAAAATAATGAAATATAAAAGTTGTATTATTTATGTTTCATTTTTATTTGAAACCCATACACACACACATATATGTACGTTTGTTTGTTAGAAATGTGGTTCAATACACGTATAATTAATAAATTAATTAGTAATGTGATTAGTTATTATTAAGTCATTATTAATTATTTGTTATTAATTAATTAACTAATTAATAATTATATGCAGTTATGTATGTATTAATCAGTTTTTATAATTTTTTGACACTTTCGGTTTCGGTTTCTCCCGAAAGTGGGAAGATCACCGAAATTCGGTTACGTTTCGGTTTCGGTCGATCTCTAGTTCTATTATAAGAAAATTTCAGAACCTTTAAATATTTATTAATAATAAGAAATTATTATAACAATACCACCAAAATAAAACAGTAATTGCAATTCTATTTATAGATCACATGGCATGTTATTAGATATGCAATAGAAAAAAAGAAAAAACCTTTTTTAAACATTTGTGCTTTTGTTCAGATTTTTTTGCAAAAATTAATGCTATTTTAAAGAAATCCTATTTAAGTTTTTTTTTTTTTTTAAATCCTAGATAAGATAAAATAAATAATACAGACACTTGTATTTAAAAGGTACAGAAGCTATTTTTTCAAATTATATTTTTATAATGATGTATTGTGGTTATAAAATATTAAAAAAAGAAAGTGTTCCTTTGTGTTTGATTCAGAAATATCCTGGAAGCACTTTCCTTTTAATTGCATATGAAGATGAAGCAGCACCATTTATTTCTACTTGTTTTACTGAATCTGGAAGAAATGAAAATCTAATTACATGGTGGACTGCAATGGGAAAATTACTGGAACTAGAATGATATTTTCAAAGACTTTTTTATTATCACATCCTGCAAGTTCAACATCAATTGAAAGAATGTTCTCAAATTTTGGAGCAATTCATTCAAAAATTAGGAATCAATCGTCTTGGGGTAAATACAACAGCTAACAGGTCATGTGCATCAGATATTAAAAGGACCAATTGAGCTAGATTACCAACTTTTTTCACTTTGTTTAAATTTATTCACATGGCATTTATAATCGCACTTTATTTTCATAGCAACAAGAAAAGAAAAGGAGTGAACATACTTCAAAGTATCTGTACTTGATGGGTCTACTCAAGTGGTCCTCATTATGTGGCCTGTGTACGGCCCTCAAATTAATTTCTTAGGGTCCTGCAAGATGGACAAATATATATATATTTTTTTAACCGCCCCTGTAAAAATTTAAATTTCTATCATTTATACTTTACTGCAACTTACACTTTATCTGCTATATCCTTGATGAGTGTAAAAAAGTTGTTGTATTGTATATATATATATATATATTAATTATTGACATTTTTTTACAACTAGATAAAACATTATTAACACCTATCTACTGTAACTTTTTGAAGCAAATTGGAAATTCTCACATATATTTTTTTTTTTGTAAGATTAAATCCAGAATCTTAAATACATAGACAGTGAAACATCCTTGAACGGTCACCTCTAAACAATGACAACCTCCGAATACCGGCCACATATTGATGAAACCAAACAGGTTCCATAGCATTAACATTAGTACGAATCTCAAAATAAGGAATTCTGAACAACGGCCACTCAAAAGTCACGAGAAAAAAAATTTAACAGATCCTCATACAATTTCATATTTATTTGCAAACCGAAATGTGAAGCAGATCAAACAAAATTTACTTGATATGTCAACAAAAAGTCACTTGCTCTCTTAATTCTTTTCCAAAAACTAATATCTTAATCCTTCTAATAACCATTTCTGCCTCAAGATGTCATAAATTCCCAAGGCTCAAGGACAGAGTGCACAAAAAGAATTTCATTTCACTGCGGGTAATGGGACAACCAACAACAAATAATCCGTTAAACTAACAATGTGACCACCCAGTCTTTTTTCTACATTTTTTCCTTGGGTTGGGGGTCGTGAAAATATCCCTTTGTCCATAGAAATTGCCCTGAAAGTTTCATTGGGAGGGGGGAAAGCATTTTCATTTGGAAACAACAGAGAGACTAATTCTGTAAACATTGAGCATCTTTGGAAATTTCAGTTTTCTGGAAACTTCTGAACAAAAATTTTTAAAGATTAATAATTCTCTTGTTCAACTTTTCTGCAGTCTGTCTTATTTGTGCTCCAACGTATAACTTGAGAGTACCGTTCTTACTAGTCTGTGATTCTTCATACAATGCTACCAACTATCGTATTAAAATTCATCATTTGATTACGAGTGGAAAATCCCGATGAGTTCTAAACGAAAATTCCAAAATTTTCAGTATTAAGATATATATCAAAATTTTGATGAACCTTCTTAAAATCCAAAATTTTGCATTAAATCATAATGATGATGAGTTGTATAGCAAAACAACTCATATTGTTATTTCTTTGGAGAAAGATATTTGCAGCAAAAAAAAAAGCAACTGCAAATCATTGATTTTTTTAATGTATTCAAACAATAAAGATTAATTAAAATGACTGTGCATTTCTATTTAAATTTATGTATTTTGATTTTTTTTAAATGGAACCTTTGAATAACATCCACTTCTGAAGAATGGTCACTTTTCACTGGTAACTGTTATTCAGAGTTTACACTGTAATTAAAAATGCATATAATTAAAAATTCATCTCATAGATAGCACATAAATAAGTGAATTTCATGTATCTTTTAATTACTAGAAAACTTATCAAAAGTTTAACTTTTTTTTTTTAAGTTAAAAAGAATATTAGGTATTTCTAGAGTACATTAAACTAAATAAACTTGTTTGGAGTGTATATGGTGGTATATGCAAAGAACCTCCATACTGTGATTGTCACATAAAGCTATATAGTGTATATTCTCTAGCATATACCCTCTGGTTATTTTATGACCACAGCAATGTCTGTTGGTCTAATTATTGATTAAATATTCAAGAAATTATAAAATTGTAAGCTTTTTTTTTCTAATTTCCTAACCCTTAACACTAGTTTATTTCAGACAGAAATTTAAAATATAGGAAAATGTTTTAAAAAATTAAAGAAAATAAAAACTTACCTCTGAATAATAGACTTTGAACCAGAAGTCAACATGTTGTGCACACTTACATTTCCATATATCTTCAAAAATTTCCTAAGTAATTTACATGTATATTACTAATGAAATAATCATAAACAATTCAGTGAATTTAAAATTTGCATTCAACAAATAATAATAATAAAAGTAAAAGCATAGACAATATTGTCAGTAGAGGTACTTTAATGAACAGCAGAATACTGATTGTCAAAACTTCTCAATCCCTTCCTCCTCTCATCCCTTGATATCTACTATATATATAAAACACAAATGGAAACTTCGTTCCGTTCCTTTATAATTCAAGTTCCTCGTAATGGATTTTGATGGAACTTGCACTGTTCGATAGATAATTTTTCAGGGAAGGTTTTACTATATAGCACAACGATCTACATAGATTAGTTATAGAATTATGATGGCAAGTTCTGTTATTTTGGACGAAAAGGTTACCATTGGTCGTTTTTTGGCGACCATTATCGTTGGTGAAAGAATTGAAACTGCTATATAATTTAGAAAATAATACAAACACATCGAAAAATAAAAGTTACTAATTTTATTTAAAATAAATAAGGGGAAAAAACGAAAAACTGTTTTGATGACAAATAATGTTGTAAAACGAAAATATTTAATTTATACATGAAAAAGAATGTTCGTAATACTTACAAAATTATTCAATGAGAAATATTGCAATTAAAACCATATTTGACGATTTATCGTTTGCGTCAGGTTAAGAAAAAATACTTCTAAAAATTTAATAATAAAATCTGAGTAACAATTTTGTTTAAAAAGGACTGTATTTGTGAGTTACATTTTATTTGTTTATTTATGATTTTGATTTTACTTTTGTTGCCAAACAATTCGATTTTAAGCCAAAAAGGCATAAGCGTGACATCAGTCCGAGCGGTGTTAAAAAATATGATGTTTTTTCAAGTATACGACAGCATTTTTAGCATAGTTTTTTATATCGAATGTAATATCAGTTAATTTTATAGAAATGAAGTCAAATATTTAAATTTTAGTGTAAATTATAACACATATTTAAAAAGTTTTTCACCATTCATTTCTTTTTAGTTTTCGTTGCATACCTTTTTTTTTTCTTGTTGAAATTTTTTAAAAGATATTGGAATAATCTTCTGTAATCAGGTCACCTGCCAATTAGCGTATATATTATATTGTTGGAAATTTTGGAATAACTGTTGCAGATGTACTGGGGTTGGCGCCATATTTGTTTTCGCCATTTTGGCTCAGAAAAACCAAGACCAAAAAAACAGAAAAACCCAAAGACCAGTTTTTGCACCCGTTAGGCCTAGATTCCTAAAGCAGTATGTTAGTTTGATTTTATTATAAAACACACACAATTTTTATTATAAAACACACATAAATTATTTTATTTTAAAACACACACAATGATTAATTTATTATAAAACTCACATTATTTAATTTAATGTAAAACCAATAGAATCTGATCTACCGAATTGCCATACGAAGCGAAATCTCGCCAAAATCGCCGGATTGCTCAGCCATAAAATCACCATTTTGGTGCCAAACGGATACCACGGTGCGTCTGTGACATCTGTACCAAAATTTCTTTTTTATTTGAAGGGAACTTTGGACGGTAAATCCGATTGGAGAGGATTACACGCAATTTGTACTCAGCAATTAGTAAATTTATGTATTTTCATTATGAAGCAAACAGAGAAAAGAAGATTTATGATTATATATTTATTCACTGTCAGCTATTTTACTATCACTAAACAAGCAATACTTGCAATGTACCAAACAATCTTGGACATGCCAATGATGGCCAAGTAACAATATTTGCTGATTTATCAGTTTAGCCTAAGATACAAAAAAAAAGTACCTGGAATTTAGATTAAATATAATTTTGATCATTACAATGCAATATCTGCTAACTCACAACTCTAGCCGCTAAACTTAGGGACAAATTATCGATTAAATTCATTATAGGGTTTATTTAGACAACAGACTGAAGAATAATCTAATCTTCAAAACAAAAGAAATCAAGACTATATATTTCTCAGTGTTATTATGCTCATTAGAAAAATGCAAAAAAAAAAAAAAGCTTTGGTTTAAGTATTCAACAAAATAATTATTACTAAAAATTTTGCATAACTAATTTTATTTATCATTCTCAAGTAGTTTTATTGGTGAAAGATCTATAATTCAGTCAACAGCAATTTGACATTATTTAATAGAACGTAGTTTGGCGTGTAATTAACTTCGTTTTGTAGCTAACTCTGGTACATTTGTAACCATATCACTGCAAAAACTTCTAAGCTTTGACTTCCAACTTGACTGTGAACCCGATTACGGAAGACTAGGAAGATTTTATTTGATGCAAACTAGAGGATTATTTTTCTATCAGAATAAGATTTTGAGGTTTTTTTCCAGTTTAATTGTTACATGATTGCAACTGGTATATAAAGTGAAAAGGCAGTAAAAATGACATAATTTTAATTTTATTCAAAGAACAATTCGTCTTTAAAAACCCACTTTTTTAAGATTCACATTTCTTTTAAATATGAAAGTTAAACACTGTTCTTTATGTGCAAGTAATTTATTGTTTTTTTCCCTATATTTAATCTCCTGGAATCCAAAGATAGAAAACTACAGTAGATCTGCCAGAAGATGACGTATACTACGAAATATAATGTAATGTAGAGTGAGATTTTAGTTAAACTACCAGAACCACGCATAGCGCCAAGCTGAGAGATAACAAACAAGAAATAACAAACGAAAATGAATAACCCGAACATTATTTAAATTCAATGGTCAATCTCTACAATGATTGTTCTCTTTTTTAGTAGTAGGGTGACTAGAGGACATTTTAATTTCTATTGGACATAATGGCCACATTTGTCTACCAAACTCTACTATAAATGATGTAATAAAAGAGTTGTTTCTTAATAGCCTGAATTTTGTTTAACACCTAAGATAAAATAATAGTGCAATGGCATTCGCATTGTACTGAACAATGCAGAAGGAGAAGATCCAAATTACTTGAAAATACATGGTCGAATTCACCATTTCATTTTGTTCAAGGTTTATTTTGAAAATTGACCAGTGCAGCGGGCATAGCCTGCTAGTTAACAATACAAAGCATGTAAAATTTATAGATTTTTTAAAAAGATAAATGGTCAATTTTCACTAGCTTGAATAACTTAAGGAAATAAAAAATGTTTTAATAAAAAATCAATAAAATGGATATTTTCTGCAGACTGATTTTGAAAAAAATATATATTTATCTTTATTATTTTTGTAGTTGATCGGGCTAATATGTGAGTAGGCTGAGTGATATCTGAAAATTTAAAATCTCAATATATCAACAAGTTAATATTGGTGATATATCGCGATATTAATTTAAAGTAGGGGTGCGAGGGACATTTACTATTTTTGAAAGACAAATTACATTGTAGAAAAAATTTAAACACAAAACAGAGTAAAAACCAATGAATCATTGTTTTTATATCTATTTGCTGATACAACATAATTTATATTCTTTTATTAAAAGAAAAAAAACAAATATAGTAAAAATGAACCAAATGACTAATACCTATTTCCATTTACACCATTACTTTCATAAAGTTGTTTTTAAAGATAGTATTTTCCATATTCTTCTCATTTTATTGTATTAATCTTTTTTAACCCCTTGGAGACGAGCATAAGATGCTCAGAATCCTCGATTATTCCCACCAGTTACTTTTTATTGTAAATTTTGCGTTAAGTAATCCTAGCATTTCTGCGATTCAATTAGCCAAAAATTTCTGTCTTTAAAAACCGGTGGTAAAATATTAAAAATTCTGTAAAGGACGCTCGTCTCGAAGGGGTTAAAAAAGCTTTTCATTTTCACTACCATTTAATTTTGATGTGTACGAAAATCATTCATTGGGTTCAGGTTAACTTGAAATAAAATTTTCAGGTTCGAATTGCATGTGCAGGATTGAAGTGCAGACCTTCATTCTGAGTATAAGTTTAAAATATCAAGATGGGATTTTAAATGCTTTAAATGTTGTTGACTTTAAGAAATTTTAAAAATATTGCAAATTTTGAAAAGCTTACGTTTTACTATAAAAATTAATCTTGACAAAATTGCAATTTAAATTTTTCTCCAATTCTTTTAGTTAAATATTATTGAGTTAAATTTTTTAATGTATCTCTTATTTAAAAAAAAAAAAAAAAAAAAAAGAGATTCTTGTTTATTGAATTACTGATAGACAGTACACACCCTGTACAGAAATTTAATTTCATGAAAAAATTCACTAGAATAAGGAATACATTAAATTCGATAATCCATTGAAATTCCCCATAAAAAATTTCAATTTATTTAAAATGCCTTCATATCACCGGGGTAATAAAAAAATACGGAGTCTATCCGATTCCGGACACTTATTTTAAGGGCAGATATTAATTCATTTGGAAAAACCATGTTCTAGCAATCATTATCAGTGCCATCAGCAATAACAGGCACATATTCAAGCTCATGCTATAGGCCATGATATATCAAGCCTTTTGATATATCGCAATATGTATGGACAAATAGCAGCAGCTGAGCAAGAAAAGGGTGATAAGTGTTATTCATCTCTAACGAGCAGTGGATTTTGTGGTTTGCGGGGGGAAAAGTATGAACTTAACAAGTGAAGTTACTGAGATATTCTTTATTTGTAGATAATCAACAAAAGAGAGATAATCAGTGGAAGTAGATTTTGTGGTTCGATTGAAGCAGGCCAGTGAATAAATACATGGACTGGATGAAAGAAGAATTGCAGATATTGGTAAGAGATATACGGAGCTGTTTTTCAGGGTTTAAAATTACTGTGTAGGCAAAACAATATTATTGTTATTGGGATATATCAGCAGAGTCGGAGCTTAGATATCGTTATTGTGATAATTAAAAAGTATCAATATATGACCAATATATTGATAAATAATCCAGCTCTACTTGTGAGTAGATGTATTTCAGAGATGCAACAGAAAAATTACAATACAGTTAAATATGGCTGGGCAAGCAATAAAAATAAAATAAGAATCATAGAGGAAATAATAAAACTTTGTAAAACTAGTCAGATGTGCCAATCCCAAAACTTTCTTCTATCTTATACGCGTTAATACTTCAAAAAGCGTAGTTAGTTTAAATATGCATTTTAGAAGCCACAAATGCAGCATAGTAGTGCCACCTATTATATGATTTACACAAAAACCTAATCAGCACCAATTTATGTCAAGGTCTAACAGAATATGAAGTTTGATGAAATTCCGTGCATTAATTCTTGAGATATGACTATCGCTTAAATCGTTTAAATCCTGAAAAATGCAGTATAGCAGCACCACCTGTTAGGCTATTTACACCAAAACCAAATCAACAACAACTTATGTCAATGTCTAACTGAATCTGAAGTTTGATGAAAATTCGTACTTTAGTTCTGGAGATAGAACTACTGTGGAAATCGTGAAAAATGCCACATAGCAGCACCATCTGTTAGGCGATTTACACCAAAAATGAATCGGTACTAATTTATATCAAGGTCTAACTGAATCTAAAGTTTTATTTTATTCAGTACATTAGTTATTGAGATATGACTAACGCTAAAATTCTGTAAATCCTGCTAAATGCAGCATAGCAGCATCACCTGTTGGAAAATTTACACCAAAACCTAATCAACAACAACTTATGCGTCCAACTGAATCTGAAGTTTGATGAAATTCTGTGCATTAGTTTTTGAGATATGCATATGCTATCATAAAAATCATCAAAAATGAAGCATAGAAGCACCACCTGTTGGCTATTTACACCAAAACGTAATTATTGTCTATTTATGTCAATGTCTAACAGAATGTGATGTTTAGTGAAATTCTGTGCATTAGTTCTTAAGATATAGCTATCGCGAAAAACACAGCATAGCAGCACCACCTGTTGGACTATTTACACCAAAAACTAATCAGCAATCAGCACCAATTTATATCAAGGTCTAAATGAATCTAAAGTTTTATTAAATTCCATGCATTAGTTCTTGCCCACAAAATTTTTGTCACATACAAATATTTTCTAAAAACACTCAAATCGTGTTCAGGACCTTCTAACGTATAAATCCGTCGAAAATTTTCATGAATCCAATACTTTCTTCTTGTAAAGATAAAAGAAAGTAAACAAGTGGGTAAATGTGATCGAAGATCACATAAAGAGTTTCGTTTAATATTCCTTTCAAAACACTTTATCCTTTCTTTAACAAATCCAAATAAATTTCATTTTCCAAAAAAAAGTCATGTTTTTTATAAAGTAAAATCTGAACCAGTCCGATAGCGGCCAAAGCCCGCTATTATACTCTGTCATAATAATATCTGTCATGTGGACTAAATGCGATATAAAAAAATAAAAAATCAATTTCAAAATTAAACATGTTGTATGATCTTCAAAATGTTAAAATATGCCAATATTTCCATAATCAGGTTTTTATCACGATTCAATACATTTCTCAAACTTATATATTTAATATTCTCTATTACTCATATTACTCTCTTTGTATTATTCTCAAACATTTGAAAAATCCATTACGACGTCAGATTAATTTTCTTTTTAATTCTCTAATGATGTCCTATTAAGCTGCTTTCTGTATTTACACTTTGAAAATTTCCGTTTTATTACCAATATATGATGTCATATTAATCTTTTTTTTGTTTTCAATGGGTGAAACTTTTTACTTTATTTTCATTTTTCACATGGAAATCTTTCAAAAGAAAATTAATTATTGTAGAAAGAATTTTATTGTGGATTTTTAATTGTTGGCAACTGCTATAACAAAAAATATTTAAATTTAATAGGAAAAGGCTGCTAGATTTTTGTTTTTTTTCTCTATATATAAAAATATGATTTTTTCAAATTTTATGATTTTGAGCTTCATAGCAGGTATTCAGCTATAAGTACACAAAGTTTCAACTCTGTAAGTTAAATAATTTCTGAGAACCGGCTCTGTGATGGACAGACAATGAAGCGCGAGTAATAGGGTTTTGTGAGATGAACAAAACCCTAAAAAGAGGGGTATTTTTCCAAAAGGTCGTAACACGAAATTTGAGATAAAAGTATGTCATTGTTTGTTATTAGACATCAACAGATAGGAAATGTATTTCATATGCAATGTAGAAAATTTTCAAATAATTTCAATTTTATTGGCATGATGCAATATGCAAAAAAGCATATAGGAATGTCTCTCCAAATTTTTTTTCAGTTGAATGATAGTAAAAAGGAGTGGGAATTGAATAGAATTTTGTGAACAGAGCATGGCTTGTGTAAAAGTGCCAAATAGCTAGAGAGACAAAACCTGATTTTGAATCAGAGTTGGCAAGTTTCAGTCAGTGCAGTTTAAAACTACATCTCAAAATCAGTTACAACTGGCTGACATGGTAGAAACTATTTTCTGTCATAAAAGTGACACTAATCTGTAAGTGTGATCGCACACACGGTTTCGTTTAATATTCTCTAATGACATCATATTAACCTGCTTTCTGTACATACTCATACTCCTTGTATTATTGAGAAATGTTTGAAAATTTCCGTTTTATTACCAATATGACGTCATATTAATCTTTTTTTCAATTGGTGAAACTTTTTATTTCATTTTCATTTTTCACGTGGAAATCTTTCAATAGAAAATTAATTATTGTAGAAAGAATTTTATTGTGGATTTTAATTGTTGGCAACTGCTATAACGAAAAATGTTTAAATTTAATAGGAAAAGGCTGTTAGATGTTTGATTTTTTATCTCTCTATATTAAAACTTAAAACAATACGATTTTTTTAATTTTTCTGATTTTCAGCTTCACAGTAGTTATTCAGCTATAAGTACACAAAATTTCAAATCTGTAAGTTATATATTTTCGGAGAACCGGCTCTGTGATGGACAGAAAATGCAGCGGGACGAAAAGGGTTTCGTGAGATGAACGAAACCCTACAAATTAGAAAATGATTTTAATAAAAATATTTACTGAAATACCATGAAGAAATAGTAAAGAAATCATTTTATAGTTAATGAAAGTGGAATATATTTACATTATGTATTCAAATTATTTAATGAATGTACCACATATCTCAGTAACTTCAGAAAATTTATTATTAAACCTATATTTTTTTTAAGATAAAGAAAATAGACTGTGAGTGACTGTTTCTTAACTCACAACTTGCTTTCATTTGTGCAAAAACATTAATGTAAAAAATTGTGGCATGAATTTTTTTTTTTATTTGCTTATTGCATCCCATTTAACATATTTTAAGAAGAGTAGTTTGGCACAGCAGAGTGTTTTTTACGACAAGCCTTTATTGTTGTCCACATTCACTTTAAACCACATTGTTGTCAACATCACACTCATGTGTCATCACCCTACACATGTGGTGCAGTGGAATGTTGATTTCGGAAAGTCCATGGGTTTGATGGTGAGTGGTGAGGATGTGGAAGATTTGGTGGATGAACACAGTGAAGAACTCACCACTGAAGAGCTGCAAGACTTTAACCTAGAAGTGCAACAGATGGCAGGCGAAGAAGTTGCTTCAGATGAGGAAGAAGAGACAGGGAGGAATGTGCCTTCTTTAAAGATTAATGACATCTTCTCTACGTGGAGTAAGATACAGGGGTTTGTGGAGAAAAACCACCGAGACAAAGCTGTTGCAAGCTGTTTCTGCAACTTGTTTAATGGTAATGTCTTGCCTCATTTTAGGCAAATCTTAAAAAAGTCAGCAGAAACAGACCACTTTGGACATTTTTTTGAGCGACATAGGTCCTCTGACTTTGAAGCTAGTCATACTGCCAAAAGATCAAAAAAGGAAATGACCCCACATATAGTGCCTTGATACCATACACCAAGAACACTATATTAATTTCTTATTGTTTTTAGTATTAAACGCTACACACATTCTCTATAAATTGTGTTTTTGGTATGTATTTTGGAGTGTTTAGAATGAATTAATTGGATTTACATAGATTCATATGGAAACAATTGCCTCGGTTTTCGTCGGTTTCGGATTTCGCCGATTGTTTTCAGACAGATTATCAGTGAAAACTGAGGTATCACTGTATTACTATGTACCTTAACAATATATTCGAATTTTTGTGGTGATTGGCGAAATTTTACAAAAGTACCCTAGACAGACAAAAGAAAAAAAAAAGAGAGAGACATCTAAAATTGTCATGTTTAACAGTTTTGGATCAGGATGAAATTTATAAAGAATCCCAATCAAAATGTGCCCTTTTCAAGAAAAAAAAATATCAAAATCAGAGCAATCATTCAGAAGCTATACATGGATATGCATTTAAAAGTAAAATTCCAAACACATGAATTATATAACCTCCTTTGTTTGAAGCTGAATAATAAAATATAAAATCTATCAACCCTCCTTCCTAAGTAATCTAGAACAAAAGACAAGTTTTGGACACTTGAAATCTAAACATCTCTTTAATTTATTAAAAACAAATGAGAACTTTAGAAAAAAAAATCTTCTAGAAAATTGATATACACACAAATGTTAACAAATGCTATAACTTAAATTTTTAAGTGTAGCAGCTACTATAAACTACTATAAGTGGTACTTCTTTGTTACAGCAGCCTCCCGAGGATGAATTGCCAAGTGACTGAGATATATCACCAAATTAGATTATAAAATAGCATCAAATGGTTTACATTTCTGTTAACGTTACCATCATATTGCTTTTTTGTTGATATTTCAGAACATATTTCATATGGTTTTTAAAATTGCATGGTGTACTGTTTTTTCTTAAATTGCTTGTATTTAGTTTTATAAATATGGAAACAATCTTTGATTTACCTAGTAATGAGATGAATGCAATCTCATTTTTTCAAACATGTTTTTTATTTAACAAATAAGTATGCAAAAATGGCTATGATATGAAACTGTATGTTTCTAATGATGGAACTATATGGGGATGCAATGCAAAAAGTTGGAAAAAAAAAAAAAAAAGAGGCCTCTGTGTTAGAAATTCGTTTAGAGCTTCAAAAATACCATACGTAAATTGCTTTAATGTTTGTATACTGTTGGACAGAGGAATTAACGTCCATAAAAAATTGTAAGAGACAACAAAATATGGGTGGAAATACAATTGGTTGAAATATTTACATGAGAAGAGTGTATTCCCTACACCTAATACAAAGATTTAATGGCCGAATTGGTGGTGCAAATAAATTGTTGAAACAGACAAAAGTTTGTTCATACATGGCAGGGTACTCCCACAACAGTGGATTTTTGAACACATATGCTGGCAAAATGGCAAATGCTTTCTTGTTCAAATCTCAAAATGATATCTTACATAATTTTTGGAAAAAAAGTTTTGATAAATTATTGAAAGCAATTTTGGAAATATGGCTATAAACAACAGTGGATTTTTGAACACATATGCTGGCAAAATGGCGAATGCTTTCTCGTTCAAATCTCAAAATGATATCTTACATAATTTTTGGAAAAAAAGTTTTGATAAATTATTGAAAGCAATTTTAGAAATATGGCTTATAATATAAGGTGTAATATCAAAAAGTTGTTATTCTTGTGAAGTATTGTAAGAAATTGTTATGAAACATTGATAAGAATTTGTTATGAAACCTTGTAATATATTCTTATTAACATAAAATATTATATTATTTAATGCTATGGTATTTATTTTGTATATTTCTATTATATGTGCACGCTACATTTGCACTTCACAAGTTTGGCTATGATCTTGGCAAAATTGACTGCAACGTTGGCATAATCATAATTGTAGAGGCCACTATAACAAAGAAAAGTACTTTATAAGTAAATATAGGTTAAAATTGGATTTTTATTCTTCCAACTAAGCAAATAAAGCAACAGATTAGTCAAATGTTTTTATTAATGGCAAAAGAAAAGGACTCAGGAGAATAAATATCAGCATCGATATTTACAAAAACAGTACTTTAATTTTTTATTTATTTTGAAAGGGATGGGGAAAAAATTGAGAGTCAATTGTTGATCCACTGTTGTAAAATTTCATGAATGTACTAATATTTACAAGAAAAATGTGAGTAATTATGAATACTGGTTTATTGTATGTTTTAAAACGTTATTGGTGCCAAAAAGCTGCTAAGATTTTGGGTTGTTTGATTTGTTATTTGGGCATAACATATTGCTCTTGTTTGCAGTTTTTATTATTTCTATAACAATTAATTATATTGAAATGTAAATTTTTCTTAATATCATAAAATTAAAAGTTTTACTTTAAAAAACTACAATACTAGGTTGCTATTCAATAAATTCAAGGATAAAAAAAAAATCTAGCTTTCTTTTCTTTTTAAACAAAATTTGCTTTTACATCTTGGTATGAACTCCACCAATGTTTACAATTTATGATTAGGTTTTAAGGGTGTAGTGGAGGGTATACACTGTACGTTAGGTATGCTCCAAGTTAGTGCAAAGAACAGAATGATCTCCTCAAATGTATACTTTTATGCATGTGGTAAAATCGTAATTGCAAGTTGTTATGTTAAAGAGGATTTCATCTCAGCTGGGTAAATATTTAATGACAGACCTGGTGCGCTCATCTCTCTGTGATAAAAATATTCACTATGAAATGGCTCAAAAATTTTACAGATTTCAAGTAATTTTTAATTTATAATACTCTACCCTCTTATTATATCCTCAGGATACAATATTGGTTTGATCTCTTTATCTACAGCAGGGCGCAGGTAAGCTGGCTCATATTTTGGAGGAAAAGCCTTATAGACATCATACCAAATTGGCTTATCTTGTTCTTTTATAGCTCCAGCTTTTAAAATTCCACTTAATCTAATAAAAAATGAATAGTAATATAATGTTTAATAATCTAATACAAATAAAAGTTCATTTTTAAAAAATCATGGTAAATCAAAATTAAGCAGATCTAAAAGCATGGAATAAATAATAGCACTACAAATAAAATAAATCAAGATAGTAATAATTTTAATTAAAAGATAATAGAATAATAAGATAATAATTCTAAAAGCAAATAGAAGAAAATAAGACAGTTTGGTTAGGATCATTTGAATAGTTTAAAAATTAAAATATAATGCACTTGATAATTTACAGGACACCTGAAAAATTTTAATTAAAACATTACTTTCAGAAAAAAAAGTAGAAATACTATTTTTTTTTTTTTTTGGCTTTGGGTTACAATAGGTAAATTTTAACCCAGGATAAAACATGGACTACTTTATTTTCTGCATAAACATGTAGTTTTAAATATTTTTCTTAGTACTTCTTTGCAGTTTGGTGTCAATTTGCCATACACAATTTATCATATACATATTATATTGCTTATTATAATAATTAACATTTTACAGACTGATTTCACATGCAGGGATATTTGATATTATTTTGCTTTCTACTGCTTTAGTCTAAAAATGTCAATAATTAAAATGGAAAGAATGTTTTCTTTATAATGACTTTTGTGAATATGAAAGTTTAATGAATTAGAATATTTCTTACTGAAATTATTAGAGACTGATTAGATATTGCTTTAGATCACCAGAAAAATAGCATGTACTTTATGATAAAAGTACCCCTATCATAAGAAAAAGGATTAAGATAAATGCTACAAAAATTACAAAAAGATTATCAGTTGGCATGGACATACAGAGGTTGAAAAGGAGCATGTAATGTTTGTGCTGGTCTGGTGTGGGTTTTGTCAAGGACTCACACATCTTAAAACATCACAATTTTAACAGTCAGCACAAAAAGACAAAAACAAATACATATACTTCGCAGAAGGCGTGTACACACAAAACTCAATAGAAAAAAACAACATTTGGTCTCGGGACGAGATCCATTCTCAAAACTAACTACATGTCACAACTCAACTACTTCTACAGAGTTACAGACCCGCGAAAAGTTATTCGCTCTCTTCAGTTCAGTTCGGACTTGGCAAAATATCTGCCAAAAGTGGCAATAGTGCCATCTATATGTTGTTTCATTTAGGGAAAGGCAGTTATTTTGTTATAGCCTCCCCCTCTGGTTCCGAAGTCGTCCCGACGAGGAATCAGAAATTTTAGGCGGTCGACAACGGTTGCATGGGCAATTCATCAGCACCTCGATATGGACTGAGTGCGGATGTGTGGTAAGTGCCTACCGAAATGTTAGGATTATTTGGATGAGCAATTTCATACGTTGTTAATGATTTTTGAGTTAAGATGGTATACGGACCATCACGGCGCGGCATGAATTTAGCACTCCGTTTTTGTTTAGCGTTACTAAGTGGGTGTAAAGTCACCCACACCTGATCTCCAGGGTTGTAATTTGGACCTGCTACGCTTCCTATCCGCATAGAATTTACGTTTATCTTGCTTTTCTTCAACTAGATCATGTACTCTAGATGAAAAGTTTGCGAAATTTTTAAGGTATGGGGTAATTTCAGGGACGAAATTATCGTTATTAATCACAGTTCTTAAATCATGCGTAACATCGTCGAGTGTATGCATCTCACGCACAAATTGCAAATATGCGGCAGTTTGACCGGTAGTTTCACACTTTGCGGAATTCATTGCAAACCTAACAGCTGGTAAGCACTCTTCCCAGGAGCTATGGTCGTCTCCTACTAAAATGGCAAGTCGAGGTTTTAAATCTCAATTTTTACGCTCAACAGGGTTCGCTTGAGGGTGGTAAACAGGTGTTAGACTTTGTTTAATGTCCAACAGATGACATAATTGTTGCATGACATCGCTCACAAATTGGGGTCCATTATCATTAACTATTCTTTTGGGTAAGCCATAACGTAAAAATATTTCATTAAGGAGAATTAATGCACATTCCCTAGCAGTAGCCTGTGATAATGCAAACAGCTCCATCCACCGTGCTGCACAATCCTCAACAATAAAAATCCATCGTTTTCCAGTTTTAGTTTCTGGAAGAGGCCCAAACAAATCTGATAGAGAGAGTTTCTAGCCTTTGAGCATAAATTGGAGTTTGCAGCAGTCCAGCTGGTTTTTGATTGGAGGCTTTATACCAGTTGCAATCAGGACAAGCTTTAACATAATCTGATATGAATTTTCTCATGCCGGTCCAGTAATATTTTTAACAATTCGACGGAAAGTTCCTTCGGCGCCATAGTGTCCAGCGGTCAGAGCATCATGGTATTCTTTTAGGATTCTTTCACGGTCATGAGTTGGAACTACCAACTGAGCTTCTTTGACTTCAGAATCAGGGGCATATCAATACAGTACACCCTGATTCATTAGATAACCTCTTTCAGTCCAATTAACTAAATCCGTAGTAGGGGAGTTAGTCTCAAAACTATCTATAATTTTCTTCAGTTCTGGATCTTTCAACTGTTCTTCTCGAATGTCTTTAGAACTTTTAATGGGAAAGTCCACTATGACAGTATTCACTTCACATGAATCTTCTGTACAATCTGGGCGGGATAGCATATCCGCAACTACATTTGCTTTTCCTGGGATATACTCTATTTTGAGATTGTAGGCTTGTATCTGCAACACCCATCTGGCCAATCTACCTGATGGAGATTTTAGGCTCATCAACCATTGGAGAGGTTGATAGTCTGAGGCTACGGTGATTTCAGAACCTTCAATATAGCCTCGAAATTTATTTAGAGCCCATACAACGGCTAAGGCTTCACGCTCTGTGGTAGAATAGTTTCGCTCAGCAGGATTAAGAAGTCTGCTGGCATACTCGACAGGATGTTCCTCAGATCCTTGGCCGTGGAGTAGAACTGCTCCAAGAGCATATACACTGGCATCTGTTCGAAGAATGAATGAATGGCTTTGTCATATCAGCTTGATGCAATATAGGAGTGGTGACGAGGCATTGCTTTAGAGTGGCAAAAGCTTTTTCTTCTTCAGTTCCCCATTTCCACTGAAACTTTCTTTTTAGTAAGATTACTTAGTGGACATGAAATATCAGAAAAATGTTCAATAAATCTACGGTACCATGAACAAGTTTGTAAGAATGATTGTACCTGTTTTACAGTCTTTGGAGAGGGTATTTTCATAATGGCTGCAACTTTCTCTTGGTCAACTTCAATGCCTTTGCTTGTAATCCAATGTCCGAGATACTTGACTCGCGAACAAGCAAAGTAACATTTGTCACGGTTAGCATGAAGTTTAAACTTGGATAGTCTCTCAAACACTAATCTTAAATCGGAAAGATGTTGCTCAAAAGTCGATGACAGAACAATGATATCATCCAAGTATATCAAAATTTTAACGTTGTTAAATCCATACCGGAATTTATCCATTAGTCTCTGAAACGTTGCAGGAGCATTGCGTAATCCAAAAGGCATTCTAACAAAGCGAAATGTTCCAAATGGACAAATGAAAGCTGTTTTATCTCTATCAGCGGCAGTCACATTAACTTGGTGGTAACCAGATTTCAGGTCAATGGTTGACATGTAAGCTGTAGGAGTAGCATCCTGTAATAAATCATTGCATGCTGATGGAATGCTACAGAGTGATCAATTAAATTATTTGAATTTAAGTCTGACTGCATAGGATTTACCACTATATTGCTGTTAATTGATTAATATGAGTATTTTAAATTATCCGAGACGTATAGTATTTATTTTGCACCTATGACTCTAAGGATCTGATATGATAATTTATACTTAGAAAATTTTATTAGACAAATTATCAATTAATTATAGAAAAGAAAAAGTTGCGTTGTGAATTATTTTGAAGTTCGGATCCTCTTTGAGCCAATTACAATCATCAAAGGTTACCTGCAGAGAGTTATGTAACATTAAATATATAATGGCTTATTTTAAAACCTAGATTGTAATATTAAAGAAAACATTTCCTAAAATAAAAGACTTAATATTAATTCAATAAATTAAGTAAACAAAAGGAAAACTGACTAAAATTAATTGAATATAAAATTGAGTTTATTTACAAGGTAATTATAAGCATATGATTAAAAACAAACATAAATGTTTAAAAAAAATAAAAATATTCAATCCTAGTTGAGAACTGTATTCTCAACATTTATTTTCTGGGAATTACAGTTTATCTTACTGAATTAACAAATTCGATTTTGAAAGGCAGAGTTCCATACCCTAGAAGTATTTATTTGATTAGCCTTTTATATTTAGATCGGGGTAGGATCTTCATACACACTTAAATTCGTATTATTAAAAGAATATAGCTTAATTAAATAAAATGGAACA
Organism: Maratus michaelseni; assembly: GCA_963931845.1. Taxonomy (NCBI): domain Eukaryota; kingdom Metazoa; phylum Arthropoda; class Arachnida; order Araneae; family Salticidae; genus Maratus; species Maratus michaelseni. The sequence goes on along the minus strand of OZ007590.1, from coordinate 203,044,733 downwards.
ATGGTGAAGGAAGATTGTTTGTTACCTTATATTACTAGATAACGTTGACAGCAGGAGGTAATGGCTGACGCGTTTTCGCTTTTTCTTAGCGCGTACATTTCCATCTATTGGCACACACACTCAAAATCTGTTTTTTTAGTTAGAGAGCAGTCAACCTTCTACTTTTCCATCTTTTTTGAATCTGAACTCTCAAGAAAAATCACATTCTTTTCGTGGAGCAAAAAAAAAGGGATGGAACCATTTTTCCCTTTTCACATAAAATTAAGGCCTTATACGTTTTAACTTCTTGAAAATTTGCATGTTTCGGCCATACCTCTGATTTTAGAGAGATGACCATTGGCATGCGGGAGAAATTTGGTACTCCCCTTGAGTGTTTCATAGGTCCGTCGGTACAATAGCGATTCCTCTTGACGCCGTGCTGTGTCTGGGAGGTAAAGATGCTTTGACTTGTGAGGTCTTCGTGCCTATTTAAGCTCTCATAAATAAATGTGTCATATTATTGTTCTGACAATTTTCTCCATGACATTTTTATTAGGTGTAGTTAAATCATTCGTGGGAACGGAAAACCAAATATTTCCTTGACTGCCGTGGTTCACTTTGTTCCATAATTATCTATCTGTATGCGCTGATCCTAAAATGGATCATTAATTTGTATTGTTCACTGTTCACTGATTAAAATGATACCAAATACTCTGCTAATATGCAGAAAAAAAACCAAATACTTTTTTTTTTATAGTGTGTGCTAGTTTAGATCTAGATGGTGGTATTTCTCACCATCATCTCTTCCCCCGACATTAGAAAAAAAAAGGTCCACAGTATCTTTTTTTATATATATATATATATAGCCACAAAGTACTCGATGAAAGTCCATCGTCGTATTATATTGAAGATCAAAACTGAAAATGTTCACATGGAAAAGTCTAGGAACTTGGGATAAGCTGGGGTGTCACTAGGTTTGGAGTGTAAGTAGGTTTGTAACACCAGAAAAAAGTTTTACACATTGGTGAAATAAAGCGTAATCAAAAGTTCACTGTTGAAAAATCTGATGAAAGACATGACTTCTTCAGCAAGTTATCATGTGTAGTTGGTTTCAATTTCCATTGTTCCAAAAACATTTATTAAAATTTTGAGTTTTAATAGGTCCAAATCCAAATAAAGCAGGAAAATTTGAATAAGCCAAATAATAAAATAAAATGCCCGAGAGAAGAAAGAAAAAAAAAATAATTTTCTTTTCCACTCTTATATTTTTAGTTATTACATACATATAAATTGGCAAATCTTTTATTTTAATTATTACAGGCTAATTAGGTACCCATACGTTGAAACACAATATACAGAATCATTTAAAACAAATACTCAATATAATCAGTAAGCTGTATGCATTGATAATGAATACCATACAATTAAAAAAAAAATTATATAATATATGAAAAACATTGAGAGAAAACACATCTATATAATCACATGTCTGTTGTACTACAATCTGTATTATAAACATTATAATCTAATTCTCACATGAATTATTTTCTCTTGAGCAGAAAGGAAAACTTCTTTATTTTTTTTATATATATATAAAGAAAATGTTATGTTAAAAAAAAAAAATCTTATCATTCTTACTAAAACAATTGTTTTGGAATATGGGAAAAGGCTACTTTTCTGAATGAAAGATATTCTCAATAATAATATATTTTCATAAAAGAAACAGATCGAAAAAATGAAAATTTGTTTTCTTCTTTCGATACCAAAAATTTAAATATCCATCTATAAAGTCAAACACAATACCCTTTTAAACTGCCTTCCTTGGAATGGACGGGGTTGGGAAAAAAAAAAAAAAAAAAGGCAGAAGAAGAAAAAGAAAAAAAACAGTAATCTTTTCTCCCTCTAATCCATCACCGCTAAGCGGAAGGATAGAGAATGACAGCTACTGAGCTCACCTGTGGAAAAACTGACCCCCCCTTTTTTTTTTTTTTTTTTTTTTACATTCGTATCCAGGTGTACACAAGGGAAGATTTGCGAAATGCATGTACTAGCGATCGTTGCTATCCCTCAGGTGTATGATTACTAAACTCCTGGATTTTCGACTCTACAAAAAGGGGTGAAATGTGTTAATTGCACGTGTAATTGGTGAAAGGTAGTGCAGCTATGATTTACAGCTAGGAATTATGATTTATGTTGTTAAAAATAAAAATTATACTGTGTGGTTAAAAAAAAAAAAGTCGTGTATACCCGGCTTGGATTTAAAAAAAAAATGAGGTATGTTTAAATCTGTATATCTACTTAATATTTTCTATAAAAAAAAAAAAATCGGTACACGTGTAACGTGGTCAAATCCGTTTGCATCGCACTATCTTCTCGTCAATTTATATATTTACTTATTTATTTATATTGTGTATAAAAACGTAATGTATTATAATATATATATTTTTTTAATATAATATTGATTTTCTAGTTACAATTTAAGTTAGCGAGAACAAGCGAGCGTTGCTTTGCACAAACGAAAATGTGCATGCAATTGTAAAATATTTATTTAATTATTTATTCTTCTTATTATTATTATTTTAAAATATATTAACGTGTAAATATACATATTTAAGGAATCGAAAGCGAGCGTTCGCTTTTCTTTTCTCTTATTATTTTTTGTTTTATAAAATATTACATATAATAGTTAGAAAAAAAAAATTAAACAAATTCTTTTTTTTGTAAAGTTTGGAAATTTAGTCAATTAGAAATATCTCAGCTAAATGCATTATTAGATGCTCTGCGCAGATAGTCTCAATTTCGCCTGCAAAAACGAGACTTTAACATCCAATAAATTGCTGAAATGATCATTGACATGTATCCAACACCTTTTTATTATTATTATTTTTTAAGTATGAAATAATTTACCTAAATATTTAAGGTATAAATTAAACATCCAATTTATGTTTTGTAATAATTGAAACGTTCAATGGTATTTTTTTTTATTTTTTATTTTTTTTTTGTAATTAAATTATCTGAAATGTTAATCCTTAGGGACAACTAATAATTTTTTTTTTTTTTTTTTTTTTTTTTTTTTACTTGTTTGTTTTATAATATGAAATCGTACTATTATTCTAAAATTAAAATTGAAACGCGTTGTTCTAACCAAGTTATAGATTATATCAAATATTAAACTAAAATAATTTTGTAAAATCTGACCGATTTTTTTTGTTATAATAATTCAAGTGGATTCGTCAATCCGTGGCTTTAAGCAAAGGATGAATTATTATAAATATTGGTCAATATAAAATGTTGTATTATTATTATTTATATTTGTGTCGCCGAGTGAATAGATGTTGACTTGTAATTTTAAATCGATTAGTTATATGTTTTGTGCTACATATAAAGACTTTTATTTTCACTTTTAGTAGAGGGGGTAAGGTTATATATTAAAATTTTTTTTTGTTTTGTTATATAAATTAGTATAAAATGGGTTTGAAAGGGTGATACCCTGGCAAGGCTGCCTCTGTTTTTATTTTTACCGTAATTATTATTTTTTTTTATTTAACGTGCATGTTTGTTCATAACTCCCTCTGACGAGCCAAATCCCTCAGTAGTACACTGTGTAGCAAAGAAAAAAAAACTTGCAGTATCCTCCCTAAATGATCTTTTTTTTTTTTTTTTTTTTTTTAAATAGTAACCTGTCCTCAATGTACTGTAAATAAACAATAATGGAAAATTATAAAATGTGTACTAAACTAAAGAAAAATAAGACATCTATAAACGATAAAAATTTAAAATAAATATATACATATTGCCTCGAGAGCAATAAAAGAGAAAAAAAATTTCTCGCTTCCCTATCTAGGAATTTATGTGTATAGTCTGTGATTCCACTTTCGTTGGTGAGAATAATTTATTTATGTGGCGTTTAATAGTCGCTTTATCTGGGAATGCAATTTCCTTTAATAGGTAATTGTTATTCCTAAGCTTCCTTACCACCTCGAATGGTCCCAAGAATTTTGGCTGAAGTACACCTGGTTTACCCACGACTTTTAAGTAGCATTCTTGTCCCGTTTGTAGAAATTTTACTTTTTGGACTGGAGTACTGTCGATGTACTCCGCCATCATTTTTTTTTGGTTTTGTAAGGCTAATTTCTTTATTTCCTCAATATGTTGGACTCTATTTTTAACGTAGGTTTTGACAATTATGTCTTGGTCGGGCAAGTGTATGGAAAAAGGAGTTCTTATTTCTCTACCGAAAAATAGAAGTGCCGGAGAAAATCCCGTAGCTCTGTGCGGCGTACTGTTATAATTAATTTTAAAAAAATCAATCCTGGTATCCCATTCTAAAGAGTTTTTACACATAGCCACAATTGAATTTTTTAATATTTTATTACTGATTTCACAGAGCCCATTACTGCGTGGATTATTCACGGACGTAAAATCTAGGTCTATGTTAAGAGAATCCATGTATTCTTTGAATAAATCAGAGTGAAAATACCGGCCATTATCCAATTTTATGGATCGCGCCAATCCGAAATTACTAAAATAGCGATTCAATACATTTAGAAGTGTTTGTGATTCACAATTGCGAACCGGTACAGCCTCCAAGAATCTTGATGTGGAATCAATAATCATAAATACAAATTTATTTTTGCGTAGCGTCATTGGAAGCAAACCAATTAAATCTATATGCAAAACTGATCCAATTTCTTTATCTTTGATTATTTTTTGTGTGGGAACTTTAATAGTTTGATGTTGTTTAGTCGTGTTACATGGTATACATTTAGTACAATAATTCTTTACATCCCTGTACATCCCGTACCAGTAGAATCTAGCTTTTATTATTTGATAAGTTTTAAAAAATCCGAAATGTGGTTTATGAGCTTCCTGTATTATTTCAGCTTTAAGTTTATCCGGAGCAATTAACAGTTCATTTGTATCAGAGCCTGGCTTTAATATTAATATTTCTTTTTGATTGAGAGTGAATTTTTTTGTGGTTTTGTTTTGTTTGTCAGTTTTAATTTTGTTTATTATTTTATTTAATTTTTCGTCTTCTAATTGTTGTAGTTTAATGTTTTCATCTGATAGAGCTTTGTTTACCGTAAACAATGAATTTTGCAATTTTTCTCTTGAAATTATATTATTAATGTTCCTCGAAACATAATCAGCAGGATTTTTAGATCCCTCGATATGCTGAAAAGAGTAGTTAAAAGGGGACAAATTGTCCAACCACCTTGCTACAATGTCTGGTTGCTTTTCCAAATTTAAAAAATACGTTAGCGCTTTGGAGTCTGTATAAATATTAAATTTTCTCCCTGCGAGAATATGCTTGAAATACATCACCGCTTCATGAACCGCCAGTAGTTCGAGTTTGAAACTGGGGTAGTTCTTTTCGGGATCCCTTAATTTTCGCCCAAAATGTTCAATTGGCAGCTGTTCTCCGTCGTATTCTTGTGCTAAAATTCCAGAAATAGCTGTTTTAGAAGCGTCTGTGATTAAAATGAAATCTTTTGAGAAATCCGGGGGTTTTAATGTGGGATTTTTAACTATCGCTGCTTGGATTTCTTTGAAAGCATTTTCTTCTATGTCAGACCACTTAAATTTCACTTTGTCTTTAGTAAGATTAATTAATGGGTCAACTATTTTAGAATAGTCTTTAATAAGCGATCTAAAATAATTCGAAAGACCAAGTAGAGATTTAACTCCCTTCTTATTTTTAGGTTTAACTAAATTTTGAATTTTATCTATGTTTCTTTTTGAAGGAGAGTATCCTTCGCTGTTTAGGGTGAAACCGAGAAATTCAATTTCTGACATACAGACTTGTATTTTAGTAGGCTCAATAGTTAAATTATTTTCAATAAAAGCTTTAAGGACTTTGTCTAACAGATCTAACATTTCTTCGAGTGAGTCGGATGCTAGGATCACATCGTCAATAAAATAAGCGACTTGATCTTCATTAAAGTGGCCCAACACTTTATCAATTAATTCTGCAAACACCGCAGTACTGAGTCGCGTTCCGAAAGGCAATCTTAAAAAGGAGAATTTACCGTGCTCCGTTATGAAAGCTAATTTTTCAGTGTCTTCTTCACGTAAATTTATTTGGAAAAACGCACTGTGTAGATCCAGTACTGTATAATATTTTTTTCCACTCATTCTCCGCAGAATCTCTTTAATTTCGGGTATGGGGTACGCATAATTTTGAAGTATTTCATTTAAAAGTCTATAATCGACCGCCATACGATATTTAACTTCATTAGCCTGTTCGTTTTTCTGCAAAGATTTTTTTTTAACGAAAATAACAGGGAAAGCGTAATCAGAGTTGGATTTACGAATGATATTTGCTCTCAAAAGTTTTTCAATTTCTTTTTTAGCATACTCCTTAACATTATGTGCAGTTTTGTATGGTTTAGTCTGCAGAGGATAATTATGTATTACATTAAATCTTGGGACGACTAATGAAGATTGTCCGAGTGTATCGTAATTCTTAGAAAAGGCATGTGCATTATTTAGAAGTATTTTTTTTAATTTTTCTGCTGTGTCCGAGTCTAAATGTTGTAAATTAAAGTCGTCTGATCTAAGTTCTGCTTTTCTCCGTTCACGAACTTGCTCTAAATTCAGATTATTAATGTGCACTACCTGCTTCGTTACTTCTTGACCCTCAGTGTCAACTGATTTTATTTCAAAATGTTTAGAAATTTTGCCAATGTTCATTCCCTCTGTTAAGATTAATTTTTGTTGTGATTTGTTAGTGATTATTATATGAATTTTATTATCCTTGGCAATTTCGTGAATTGATGTTTTATAATAAATTTTCATATTATGTTTAATCGGTTCCAAGAGTATTGTATTTGTAGTTGCGAATTTATCTGGATCTAATAGTAATGCAACAATTTTTTTTTTGCCTGGTAGTAACTCCGTTGTCTGTGTTAGTTTTGCTGTAACAAAATTTTTGTGCGAGATACGTTTTTTTTTCTTTTTGCGTATTGTTTCTTTATTTTGATTCTCATTAGAGTTAGCAGTTAAGTTACTTATCAGACTTTGAGGTTCATTTTCTAGAAATTGAAGTGCAATGTTTTTGTTTTTTAATTTCATGGTTTTATCTTCAAAATCTAGGATAATATTATTTGTTTTGAGGAAATCGAATCCCAATAGCATATTGTAGTTCCGACCAAAATCTTGAGTTGTAACATAGAATGCCCCCGATACAAAAACGTTTTCCAATTTGAAAGTTAATTTAATGCATTGCTTAAAAGAGATTGTCGAATTTGTTAATGTTTGAATTTTTACCTGGTTACAGAGATTTTTATATTTTACGTGTGCATTCTTTAATTGTTCGAACAATATAGGTGATGCCAAAGTTACTGCCGCCCCACTGTCTGTCAAAGCATTAATCTTAACACCATTAATTTCAAAAGTAATAATCGGAAGTTGAGAATTGTCATTACTTTTGACACTAGCAATAATTTTGTTATTTTTTTTAGACCCGCAGTGAGACTTACGCGGGTGCCTTGTATTTGAGAATGTAAGTCCCGACTTTAGTTTCCCTTATTGTTACTAGAATTCTGATCATGATCTTTATCTTGTTTATTGTTTTCAAATGTCTGCTGTGAATTATTTTTTTTTGTATAATCATGTTTTTTATAATTATTTTGCTTGTAGCCCCCTCTATGCCCTCTATAATTTCTTCGCTGGTCATATGATCTCTGTTCGTTGAAATTGCCTCCATAATTTCCGAAACTGGGATATGATATCGGCATAAATTGTTGGTGGGGTGGGGGTGGTGTATAGTACATGTACTGAGGAGCAGAATATTGCATAGGGTTGAAGTTTTGGTGCGTGTAATTTGGGGTTTGCTGAAAGTTTCCCTGAGCTTGTTGGTTTCCCCCTTGATAAAAATTTGGTTTTTCGATTTGAATATTCTCAGGAATTTTTTTATTTTCGTCCACGTAATTACTGCTGTTTTGTTCGTTGCCCTTGTAAAACCAACAATGTGGGTTCGTATGGGATGTGGATTTACAGTACTTGCAAAACCTAGTTGTATCATTGTTAGTGGCATTTACCTTTAATTTTATGTTATTTAATTCCGCGGTTAATAATTTTATATTCTCTGCACTTTCTACATTGAGTTTAAGCAGTTCATTTAACAAATCAGAATCTTTAGTTTTGGAAATGTTGTTGATGTCCTTTAAATTGACATGTGAATAAGCCTCCTCTAATTTTAAGGCTATGTTGCACGCTGTTTTAAAGTCCGGCGGAGAGTTTTTTCTTACTTCCAGACTTAAATCACTACGAATTGATTCCAAAAACTGAGATAATTTGATCATTTCCATGAATGTAGAGCTGTTGTTAGCTCCTATATCTTGCCCACTTTTTTTTAGATAAAGGTCTGCTGCCGCATTAAACTCTAATATAAATTCGTTCATGTTTTGTTCCGGTTTTTGTTTGAGATTGCAAAATTTCTTTTGCGCTTCTAGAAATGTGGTTTTGGGTTCGAATAATTGTTTTAACTTTGTTTTAAAGGTTTCTAAGTTCTGTTCCACGAACAAATTTTGATCCCTCATCAATTTATCTTTAGCAGGTCCTACAATTTTCGCCTTTAATATAGTTAATTTAGAATCATTATTCAATTCAGTTTTATTGATGAGATTGTCAAATTGTAAGAAAAAATGGTTAATATTTGCTTCTTTTTTTCCATCATAGTATGGAATCAGATTAATTAGGCTATCTGCATTTGGGGTGTCCATTGTAGTAATTTTAGGAGTAGCTTTTTCAGAATTTATAATTTTCTTCTCTTTCTTTTTTTTCTTATTATTATTATTACTATTATTACAAATAATATTAGTGTCTACAGTTTGATTATTTAATTCGCGTAATTGTTGTCTAGTTTTGACACCAGTATCTATTCTACTAATTCTTTGACTTTTACGCTTATTCATCCAATTAAAGTACAAAAATCATAAAATAGAGAGAGAGCAAAAAAAAAAAAATTGTTTAACATAAAATAAAAGATACCCAATGGTGAATTGTTATGCACTGTTCGAGAAATTAATTATATATAACATATATCATTTCAATATTTGAGCATTATTATGTATTTATTTTATATTTGCTGCTGTTGCAGTATATGTAACACAAGTCATATTTTCAATTCTTTGTTAATACAAATCAATCCAATAACACTTATTATTATTTAATATATCATTATATATTTAGTGAGGTACCCAAAAAGAATTGCCAGGTATATGCATGTTACAGAGTGTATGAAGATTCCCCAATGAATGCTTAATTTTTTTTTTTTTTTTTTTTTTTTTTTTTTTTTTTTTTTAATTAGTTGTTGAAAAGAGGAAAAAAAAATTTTTCAAAAGAATTAGAATTAGGAACATTTATGTTAGCAAAAAAAAAAATTTTTTTGTTAGTCTTAATATTGCATATATATTTTTATATTTAAAAAATTATATAATAACCTAAAGTTCTATTTCTAAAATTAAATTAATATATTAAAATAATTTAGAAAGAGGTAACGGTACCACTTCTAATTCGGTAAACCCTATGATGGAATGCTACAGAGTGATCAATTAAATTATTTGAATTTAAGTCTGACTGCATAGGATTTACCACTATATTGCTGTTAATTGATTAATATGAGTATTTTAAATTATCCGAGACGTATAGTATTTATTTTGCACCTATGACTCTAAGGATCTGATATGATAATTTATACTTAGAAAATTTTATTAGACAAATTATCAATTAATTATAGAAAAGAAAAAGTTGCGTTGTGAATTATTTTGAAGTTCGGATCCTCTTTGAGCCAATTACAATCATCAAAGGTTACCTGCAGAGAGTTATGTAACATTAAATATATAATGGCTTATTTTAAAACCTAGATTGTAATATTAAAGAAAACATTTCCTAAAATAAAAGACTTAATATTAATTCAATAAATTAAGTAAACAAAAGGAAAACTGACTAAAATTAATTGAATATAAAATTGAGTTTATTTACAAGGTAATTATAAGCATATGATTAAAAACAAACATAAATGTTTAAAAAAAATAAAAATATTCAATCCTAGTTGAGAACTGTATTCTCAACATTTATTTTCTGGGAATTACAGTTTATCTTACTGAATTAACAAATTCGATTTTGAAAGGCAGAGTTCCATACCCTAGAAGTATTTATTTGATTAGCCTTTTATATTTAGATCGGGGTAGGATCTTCATACACACTTAAATTCGTATTATTAAAAGAATATAGCTTAATTAAATAAAATGGAACAATGGTGAAGGAAGATTGTTTGTTACCTTATATTACTAGATAACGTTGACAGCAGGAGGTAATGGCTGACGCGTTTTCGCTTTTTCTTAGCGCGTACATTTCCATCTATTGGCACACACACTCAAAATCTGTTTTTTTAGTTAGAGAGCAGTCAACCTTCTACTTTTCCATCTTTTTTGAATCTGAACTCTCAAGAAAAATCACATTCTTTTCGTGGAGCAAAAAAAAAGGGATGGAACCATTTTTCCCTTTTCACATAAAATTAAGGCCTTATACGTTTTAACTTCTTGAAAATTTGCATGTTTCGGCCATACCTCTGATTTTAGAGAGATGACCATTGGCATGCGGGAGAAATTTGGTACTCCCCTTGAGTGTTTCATAGGTCCGTCGGTACAATAGCGATTCCTCTTGACGCCGTGCTGTGTCTGGGAGGTAAAGATGCTTTGACTTGTGAGGTCTTCGTGCCTATTTAAGCTCTCATAAATAAATGTGTCATATTATTGTTCTGACAATTTTCTCCATGACATTTTTATTAGGTGTAGTTAAATCATTCGTGGGAACGGAAAACCAAATATTTCCTTGACTGCCGTGGTTCACTTTGTTCCATAATTATCTATCTGTATGCGCTGATCCTAAAATGGATCATTAATTTGTATTGTTCACTGTTCACTGATTAAAATGATACCAAATACTCTGCTAATATGCAGAAAAAAAACCAAATACTTTTTTTTTTATAGTGTGTGCTAGTTTAGATCTAGATGGTGGTATTTCTCACCATCACATGCAAATGTGCAAATACTTCAATATCCAGTTGCCGAATAGTGACTCATTTTTTAAATCATATTTTTTAACATTATCAGAAAAAGTTAGTGCAAAATTAATTTGCGTCTTACCACCATTATTCCGTTAAAACAATGTTAGTAGACATAAATATTCATATTTCCACTAAAATAAAATTATAGGATTTATATATAGTAAATGAAAATATAATATTTAAAATATGACAACTAATTATTTATAATTAAAGGCAAGTTACAGTGCTCAGCATTTTCAGGCTCTGTTACGTTTTTGATAAAAAATATTTTCCTTTTTCTGAGATAGAATAAGCGTTCACTCCTCTGGTTAGCTCTTTTTCTTGTGTTTTCAACATTTCTAAAGTAAAAATGATTTTATCGCATCTTTTGTCACTTTTTTGTCTATGGATGGAAGACCAGCTGTGGTAAAATAATACTAATGATAAAAATAATTGTGCCACTTTCTTGAATAGTTGCCCCTTTGTACTACAAAAAAAGATACTTGCAATGAGGAGCTTCTCTATTTAAATTCTGTTAGAAAACATTTGTCATAGGAAAAGTAAGTAACAATGTGCATGTAGGAAAAGAAAAAGCCACTCCAATAGAATGTTCAGTAATTATAAATAATACAGATTTATAAGTATGAAAAACAGAGAAATTACTTAATTGTTTATCTTTTTATGTTCATTGACCCTGAATAAAAGAAAAAAAAACTATTAATATATGTATATTAGAATAGGCAAAAGACAAAACATGATTAAATTTCAATACTTAATTACTAAAAAGCATTTGTTTTTAACTTAATAAATGAGGTTAAATCTATTAGTAACATTTGAATGACAAAAAATTATAATAATTTAAAGTTTTTCTTCCTTCAGCAAGCACAAAATAAAAATATTACTATCGAAATTAAAAACGAAAAAGTATTCGACCAGATACCGGATATTCGGGATCCGGTGAAAATTCACATCCGGTGCATCCCTATTCAACAACTAAGTTTATATAAAAAAAAAATAAATACTATACAAATTTTGCTGATTATTCATTTTTTTTAAACATTGATACAATGGTGGTTTAAGTTTTGGTTGTTGTAAATATATTTTTTCTGTAGTCTATGAACACTCATTACTTCATGCTCGGAAATAAAATTTTGTTGCTCAAGGAAATTTAAATATTTATATCCCAGTTCTATACCCTGTATATAAGTTATCTTTAGTATTTTCATCCTCTGATTCAGTGTCAGAATCAATGCCGGTTTCAGTGTTGTTTAAAGCAATAGCTATAATTTCATCATCAGTCATTGAATGAGTTATAGTTGGCTCATTTTCGCAAGCTTGCCATTGAACCAAATTTTGATCCATTAAAAATGCAGGACCAGCATTCACTGCCTCTTTTGAATAATTTAAAAGCTCACTGTTTTTTGCCTTTGCATCTCTAGTATGAAAGCCACTGAAATCTGGAATTTGACTACGTTCAGCAGTGTTAGAAATTAGCGGTCATAAGTCGTCAAATGCAACTAGATTATTGCATTTCATGAGCACAAAATTATGCCTAGTCATCAAATTTGACACCTAACATTCTTTCTGAGTGGGTGGTCCACTGTGCCCCATGTTGAAGTTCAACAAATAATCATATTAATATTGTTTATAGCTTTCTTTTAAACATATTCACTTTAAAGTTAAATAAAAACAAGTAACTTAACTTTGCAAAAAAGCTGTTTTATCTTATTTATCTACAACCTTTAATTACTAAGAAAATAAAAATATGATGATGAAAAATTTTACTTTTAGAAGCTCAAAACAACCAATCAGAATAAAATGGTTCAATCTGAGCTAAACATATTTTCTGAAGGCTATAAATAATCAGTGCAGTGCTGTTGTCTATTAGGATAGAAGAGAAGATTAAAAAAAAATTAAATAAATAAAATATTAGGGGGTGGTCCACTGTGCCCATAGGTCCAGTGTGTACCAGTCTCCCCTATATATTTGAAAATAGATCTATCATTCCACGACCCACTGATGGGTTGCAATCCATAGTTTGGAAATGACTGCTACAGAACTAATATATATATATATTTTTTTAAATAATTATTTATCATATGATGAGACTGCATGAAAACAGGTGAACGCAATCAGATAAATGAGATTTTATTCTTCTCATTTGAGAATTTTACTCCAAAATAATCAATAAACAAAGTAAGAACTCACCTCTCAAATATAGAGCCAATTCTCTGTAATCTACTTCCAGCCATTTCAATATTCAATGTAACTGATGGGAATTCTGTATTATTAGGTGTTTGCAAAAGGCCTTTTCAATCTAAAAGTTAAATATTTAAAAACAACATTCAATTACTCAGTACTTTCATAGAAAGCCAGAGTTCCGCATGGGTTTAAGAAAGGGTAGGGTGTGCTGATGTGGGAAAAAGACATTTTTTACATTCTTAAGGCTGCTCGTCAGTAAACTTCCCAATTCCCCTCGCTAATGTTATTCCTATGGGCGTAGGATGCATTCGAGATTTTAAAATATCTCCTCAGAAAATCAATATTTTTAACTTCTGTTTTTTTTTTTTTTTTTTTTTTTTTTGTTCTTAAAGAATGTCTCTTATTTTCTTAGTTGTCAATTTTTTTCTAAAATATATACTTAATTTTATATGAAATGTTAAAATTGTATTCAGTTTCGCTAAGATTTTAACACATAAAAATATAAATTAAGCACATAGTTTATAAATATTTTGATAACTAAGAAAAAAAGAGACATTCTTTAAGAACAGTACACAGGAAACACAAGTTAAAAATATTAATTTCCCGAGGAGAAAATTTAAAAAATACAAATGCATCCTACGCCCATTGGATTAACATTAGCGAGGAGAATCGGGAAGATTACTGACAAGCAGCCTTAAGGGCACTTTAAAAAAATTTTTAAGGTATCTACTTTTAATATTTAATTGTTCAGGGCACTCTTTTCAAGACACAATAAGTCAGTTTTTACTATGCAAGCAAATATTTTCATTAAAAAAAAACTGTAAGGATACCACTTTTTTATCTTAAGGGCAAGAAAGGTGCTATTTTTTAATCAAAGGAGGGTACAATACAAACACAGTACATCAGCTTCCTGAAAATATCTGGTGAGAGAGGGAACTCTGGAAAGCTATCAACCATTTTTACTCATCAGAAAACTTTTTACTAATGTTGCCATGTACTGCCAATAATGGATAAACTAGTTTCCAGTTTTAAATAACATTAGAATAGCTGCTATATAGTACAACATGGCAGTGGGCACTGAAGATTTTTTTTATACTTTGCAGATCAAGCTCTCAGCTTTAAAAAAAAATTGCTAAAATTTAATTTTTGTCTCTAGATTTATTGTATTTTCTTCTTATATTTTCTTTGTAAATGTAAATTTTGCGTATTTTGTGTGCTAATAATATTTCTTATGAGGGTCATTCCATGGTAACTTGCGTTAAATTTAGAACAATTGACTTCAGTAATTTTCTTAATATAACATCAAAAAAATATTAAAAATGTAAAGTTGATGTGATTTGTTAATAAGAACTACTCAAAGCTTAATTTGGAGGAAAATTACTTAAATTTAGTGCTATTTCTTGAACTTTGGCAATTATATTTATTGTGGTAACTTACGTTACTGAAAAAGGGAACAGTGTTATATTGCTATTGACGTTTGGATAAAATACTGTTCTATTGAAGATGACATGGCTTAAAAAGTATATACATTCCATTCTTTAAGTAATGTAATTTATGAAATTTTAAAACTTTAGATCAACAACTTAATTTATTATAATTTTTTTTTAAAGTAACTTACGTTACACATTTCATTTTTACAAAAGTGTTTTCTCTTGCATCATATTTATTACAATACACTGAATAATTAAACATAATAATGAAACTTCATAAAATATAATGAAATAGTATAAAATAACTGATATTGTAGGTATAAGTTACATAATATAACAAAAATATTATAAAATATGAGCTTTTTTAGTTTTTTAATTTGAAATGTCCTCTGGCATTAACCACTACTGGTGGTTTTATTTTCTTGATCAAATATATTATACAGGGTGACCGAAAAAGGTTCGACGGATTTGAAAGAATCATAACTCTAAAAATAATTGAGTAAATGAAATTATTTTCTTTCCAAAGTACTCGGCAATTATCCAAGATTTGTTAGATGTAGCTATTTTAAAGTCGTGATATTCAGACGATGTGCAAAATCGATGATCTGAAAAATGCAAATCGCACCACACATTCGAAATTTTCACTTTTTGCTTGGGCTATTCGTCTACATAGGGGATCCTTTCCTACTAAATCGACGATGCTGAAGAACTTTCTAATTGACTTTTTCCCCATACCTTGAATAGTTTTAGACTTGTATGCTTTCCATTCCAGAATCATTGAAGAAAATTGCGAATGTGTGGTGTGATTTGCATTTTTCAGATCATCAATTCTACGCATCGTCTGAATGTCATGACTTTAAAACACCTACATCTAACAAATCTTGGATAATTGCCGAGTACTTTGGAAAGAAAATAATTGGGTTTACTCAATTACTTTTAGAGTTATAATTCTTTCAAATCCGTCCAACCTTTTTCGGACACCCGATATATATTATATACACTATCAAATATACTATTATATACATATATATTTGTAAGAACAAATACAAAGGAACAAAGAAAAGTCTCCTTTTTAATTATTTATCTCAGATATTAGTAAGTAAACAAGATTCACTTCTATATAGAATATGAAATGTGTATGGAAACTTACATTTCATCATATTGGTAACTTACGTTACGAATTTTAACTATTGCTAATTGCAGAAAAGAAGGTATATATAAAAGCAAAGTATTGATTTTTGCTTAGTACATAGCTGGTAGAAAGAGAAAAACATGCTTTAAAGGTTAAATTTATCTTTTATCTTTTTTGCCAAAAACAATTGTTTGTTTTTGGTAACTTACGTTACATGTAGCAAACCATTAAAAATTCCTTTGAAACTGCAGTAATTTACAACTGAAATACTTATCTAAACTGTTTTGCTATTATTTAAGTAACTATTAAGTAAAAATAACCTTGTTTATGAATCTATAAAGCATAAAAACAAAATTAAATCGCCTTCAAAATCCAACAACGTGTGTACTCCAAAATAGAACAAACTCAAGCATACTTTAGAATGTTGCCACTTCTGAAAAACTAAATTCTAAAAAAAATTATATATTGTTGCTAAAGAACTGTACTTTTTTTAACCCAAAACTATCTGAAACAGTTTTATTACTAATTTTTTTTTTTTTTTCAAAATTTTCCCTATGAGCATGGAATTGCCCATGATGGTAAGCTAAGTACAGCATTCTTGGGTTTCAGATAAATTTTGGTTTGCTACAGATTAACACAGAGAATTCTGCTACAGGGGATATATGTATATTTGTTTAAACATCATTTATATCTTTCTTTAATATAGATTTCATCATTTTGAGAGGCATAAAAAGTCTTTTCACAATTAAAAGCATTAGCAGTAATTTGGTGAAATCAAAGAATGATAGTATATATATATATATATCCTTATATATTATTTCTCCTGTCAACATCCCTTTTACTCAGAAAATATGAAACTCAGAACAACGAATGAGATACCATATGAAAGGTTTTAGAACAGGCTTCTGACATAGCCGACTTAACAAATCGTTAAAACATGTTTTTGATTAAAATTTGCTGAAATTAAAAAATTAAATCGGCATTGTTTTCATGAAAGAACTGAAAGGTTTTCCTGAAATTATTGTTGCCAAAAAAATAAAATACCACATTATATGATGCTCATAGCAATTATTATAAAAAACACCGCACGGGTTTATTTTATACTTATGATTAAAAAGCGAAATTGAAATTGAAATGTTTAGATTGATATTTCTAAGTCCCATGGTTTTCCCGAAGCAGATGACGTCATCCTCTAATGCAGTCAAAATACGATTGTTAATTTTTTTTCTCGCGCGTGCCTTTAGCAATCTTGGATCAGTTTTTAGTCTAACTTTGATGGAATAAATTAAATGATATTCTGGCTTGACTAACAACTAAATGTCGTTTGCAGATATTTTTATCCTTGCTTTTTCTTTAGAAGTTTAAACCTGCATCTAATAAATATTACATATTGATAAAAAATTATACTTCTCTATTATCCCGTCGACCACTTTTCATAACAAAAAACTATCGCCAAATAAACGGGAGAACGTTGCCATTGGAATATCAAAAAATAAATAAAATATAAGAATTTAAGGACACAATTGTTATTTTAATTATAAAAATAACTACTAAATCAGTAAAACATAATGAAAAATACACGCAAATGTCGAATGTAATACCACTAGATGACGTAACAAACACGCATAATGATTCTGACATCAAGTAAATGGGACTGCATTTTTGGCATTTAATCTTACAGTTTGTCGGTAGTTTTTTGTTATGAAAAGCGGTCGACAGGTTAATAGAGAAGTACCTAAAAATATTAGATTTCAGTGCAAAATCTTCGCACGGGCCCTTTGGTATATATGTAATAATAAAAAAATTTCGCCATTTTTCGTTAGTTAAATTATTCCAAATTCTTACAATTCTTTTTTTCCCTCTCTTTTTAAAATATCTCTTAAATCTATTTTATATTTTATTCCATAACTTTAATCAAAATATTCTTTTATTTATCATTCTAAAAATCTTAATCTGTTAAAAGCTACACGTATTTATTAAAACCTTATTCTATTAAATTGCAAAACTGCTTCTGAAACGCACCTGCTTAAATTCTTCTTATTTGAGACATTGAATTTTTATTCTTTGGAACTTTTGTAATACCATTTTTTATTTAATTCATTCGGCATCCCAGGATTCCTGGCGTTTCCCGCTCAAGGCTTTTTTACCTTTTTAAATTGCCGCTTCTGATAAAGAGTTTTGGTCATACGTCATATACACACCTTCTTGGCCTCATTTTTTCAACCATTAGCCTTTTCTATCCCCCTGGCTCCCTCTGAACATCGATGTGAGTGGGCCAGCTTTTTTCGCGCTTCTGTCACTTTGGGCAAGGTTTTGAGGTATTTATACGGTTGCCTTCGGAGACAGATTTTTACACGAATTAATTGTTGTCATCTATAAGCCGTCACTGGGGAAGTCTACACTATTTTGTCGGTAGTATGTTCTTCAAGTTCTGCAAATTCTTCAATGGCTTTAATGTGTTCGGGTTTTTGATGAAGCGAAAGTCGGTGGAGTTGCTTTCATCTCTGTTATCATAATAAAGTCTTTGCTCATCTATTAAGTCTTTCTGAATGTTTTTGGGAAAATTCTATTGGAATTAACTGCCTCTACTCAGCTTTCACGATTGCATTATACTATGATGTTCAAATGTGACTCGTACTCCGAGATTTGCCTTCATAGTGATTAAATTGGAATAATACCTCGCCGAATGTCATGACTGTTTTTCAATGATCTCGACTGTGCCTACATCGAACTGATTATACGGTAATTTTCGTGGGGTTCGGACTGATATGTCATCACGGGAGTATGATGGAATGAACGTTTCAAGTCGACAGTAATAGTAATCATCTATAATGTGTCAAAAAGTACGACAGGATATTTGATGACCTGTGTAAAAAGCATTTTGGAGACTTCCCAGTTATACTGGAGAATACTACCGATTAGTTGTCAATCTATCACTCATAAGGAGAAGTGATAACTAAATAAAATAACGACATGTTTATAAATTTATTCCAAAAGTGACATCTGTAAGTTAAATTATTCTTTTATTTTTGTTGATTTGTTATTATTGGCTTACACAGAACAAAATTTGTTCTTAGAATATTTTAGAAGACTAGTGTTCCTTTTATCCTGAACATTTAGAACGTACGAAATTTAATATTTATTCTTATGTATTGTTAAAAAATTAATTTTATTTGGTTATGCTCACAAATATTACCGAAAGTTTTTGAACTGTTCTGATCTTTATTTATTCCTATATCACTTCATTTTACAAGAGCAACTTAATTCTATGTTCTTAGTTTATCATTTAATTTAGTCCTTTTCATTCTGTGATAATTTATTCATAGGAAATAATTTCTATTTATTGAAAAAAAAAATGAGTAATCTCTTTTCATTATTTATTAAGTAAAATGTATTGGATCATATTCTATGCCATTCAAAAAATGCATAAAAATTTATTAGATTCTCTGAAATTATAGCTTACATCACTGATTGCATAATAATCGCAAAAATAGCTTTGAAGTTTCTTAATTTAAGAGTAATGAAAAGTTTGCGTTGAAGTTACATAACATTGAAAAGGTAAAATTATTGTGTGCAGTTTAATTTATTTGTTTATTTCATTACTTTTGTTTTTTGATGCTATGTTCCGAGAGTACAAATCAAGAGCCAAAAATTTTGTTCTTACGAAATAATGCTACTTATTTTAAAAAATGTTTTATTTATTTATTTCATTCTATTTTCTTTTGTGATATTTTTTTATATACAGCAAATTTATTTATAGGAATATAGAGTAACAGTACATTTACTATTTAAGTGGAATGAATTTAAATATGAATTTGACATTTTTACTGTTAAATATTATTTGTTCTTGTTAGTTAAATTATTAAGAGTTAGATATTTTTACAGTTGTTGTTAAGTTAAAGAATTCTTTATACATTTTTTTTTTTACATGTTATTAAAGTCAGGGTTTGTTAAAGTTATTGCTGAAAGTAAGGGTACTCAAACAAAAATGGCTGAAAAAGAGCTTAATGTTGTTATTTTTTATCCAGAAAGTGGTATGAATATTACGTCTTGGCTTAAACATTTCAAAGGTTCCTCCCCTCCAGATAAAAAAGATTGGAAAATCAACAATATTTCCAAATATTTGAAGGGCGAAAAATTAAAGGTTTATGACAATGAATGTCTAGAATGTAAAGAGTATGAAAAAATTGCTGAAATCTTAACTGAAAAATTTCTGAAAATAACAGTCTCCCGTTTTTCTGATTTCGCCTTGCTGAAATTGCATGACTTAAACAACTTAGAAAGATATTTTCATCAGAAAATCGAGATAGGTCGACAACTTAAACTATGTGAAACCATTATTTTACAGGGATTGACCGACAGCTTAAAACCTGAATACCAGAACTATTTAATAGTAAATCCTCCCGAATCTACTACCGATTGGTATAGATTAGTTAAACAACTTGTTGTCATTCCACCTCATTCTAGCAGTAATAATAATAGTAATGTTAGAAATATGTCTCAAAATTCCAGACCTTTTTCTCAACCAAATAATTCACCTAGACATTGGATTTGCCCTCAACCCAATTACAGGAATCCAAATTTCCAAGCAGCAACTAATTTTAACCCTTCAACGTCCAGGTTCGTTAGTCCCAGATTGCCTGTCAACCATTATCAAAGAAGGATTCCTAGTCGACCATGTAGATTGTGTCTGAATAGGGGAATTTCAGAAGCTTATCATTGGGAGAGGAATTGTATCTTTAACTTAAACCCTCCACAAACAGGTAATATTCCTGTTAGTAGCCAGTCACCAAGTCACTCCAATGCCTGACAGTTAATTATTGCTGGGTATGCCAATCATAAAAAATTAAATTATGTTATTGATTCTGGGTCGACAATATCTATTCTTCCATTTAAATTTATTCGTTATTTAAGTGCTAAAATTGTAAATATTTCACCTATTATTGTGGGTCAAGCTAAAGGTAAAGTTACAATTAATAAGTCATGTAAATTATTAGTTAAAATAGGTAATATTACACATTATATTAAATTTTTGTTATGTGACAGTGATTTGGAATATGCTATATTAGGATTACCTGGTTGTTCTCAATTTAACTTAATCATAGACTGTGCAAATTGTCGAGTTACTCAAGGAGATCTTGTCTTAAATCAAAATGTTGACATATCCAGTAATAAATTACGATTATTGTATTTTAATGTTCAAGAAAAGTCTCAATATGTGCAGCCCGATTATGGAAATATCATGGCTCCTCAATCCTTCACGCAATTTAATGTTAATGATTATGATTTAATAGGGGAAATAAATACAGTAGAAAACAAAGTTTTAAGGGATATAATGGGGAATTATTTGGATATTTTTTCAAAAAATAAATATGATGTGGGGAAGATTAATATTGAGCCACAGCGTATCTTTCTCAAATCTGACCTACCTATATCTATGAGGCCTTATCGTACTTCAACTGTGGAAGAAAAAGAAATCTCTGAACAAATTCAATCATTATTATCTGCTGGATTAATCAAAGAAAGCAATAGCCCATATTCTTCACCAGTCACTTTAGTAGAAAAACGCGATGAAGGTAAAAAAACTAGATTATGTGTAGATTATAGAAAACTTAATTCCATAATGAAAAATGATGCAGAACCCTTACCCCGTATTGACGACATTTTAGACAAATTAAGTAGTGCCCAGTATTTTTCTACCCTGGATTTAGCCTCAGGCTACTGGCACATACCCATACATCCAGCAGACACTGAAAAATTAGCTTTTACTACCAATTGTGGACTTTGGGAATGGAATGTTCTCCCTCTTGGGGTAAAGGTAGGACCATCAATATTCAATAGAACTATTAGGAGAATTCTTACTAAACATAAAATTAACTTTGCTTGCTACTATTTTGATGACATAATTATTTTTTCTTCAACTTTGGAAGAGCATTTACAACATCTCAACAGAATATTTGAATTATGCAGAATGGAAAATCTTAAACTTAAATTATCTAAGTGTAACTTTGTCCAAAAAACAATTAATTTCTTAGGTTATGAGATAAAAAATGGTACTTTAACTCCTGCTAACAATAATATAGAAGCTATCAAAAAATTAAAACCCCCTTCAAATGTTAAAGAACTCCAAAGGTTTTTAGGATCTATTAATGTCTATCATAAATTTATTAATAAATATGCAGAAATCAGACAACCTCTCAATAAATTTCTCAAAAAAGATACTATTTGGGAATGGAACTTAGATTGTCAAAATTCTTTTCAAAAACTAAAAGATGCCCTAATTGCTAAACCTGTTTTGAAAATTTATGACCCTAAATACCCCTCCATATGTTTATTGATGCCTCACAGGTGGCAGTAGGTGCAGTCCTTAAGCAGCCTGATAATAATAATTTCTTACACCCAATTGCATACTATTCTAGAGGATTGAGAAGTTATGAAAAGAATTATTTTATTACAGAACTGGAGTGTCTTGCCATCATTGACACATTAGACAAATTTTATCACTACTTCCATGGTGTTAAATTTACTAATCACACAGATCATGCGTCTCTTGTCTGGTTAAGAAATGTCAAACATTTAAGAGGAAGATTATTCAGATGGTCCTTAAAGTTAAGTATGTTCGAGTATGATATTGTATATTTAAATTGTTCCACAAATGTCGAAGCCGACATGTTGTCCAGAAATCCTACTACATATCTTATTCAACCACTTACCTTTCTTTTGGATGTTAGGGAAGTCATAGAGATGCAACAAAAAGATAATGTGTGTGGAAAAAACTATTTCAAGGAAAATGGACTTATGATAGTAAAAAAGAAAGGTTTTAGAAAAATAGTAGTACCCATGTCTTTAAGAAGAAAATTGCTTAATGTTACTCATGAAAAATTTGGTCATCCTGGTATTAAAAAAATGCTAAACTTAATATCTCCTAATTATTATTGGCCTGATATGACTCAAGATATAACTAATTTTGTAAAACACTGTGATGTCTGTCAAAAGAATAAAAAGCAGAGACAGAAAAAATTGGCTTATTACAAGCTATGACCACCACAGATCAACCTTTCGAATGCATTTCTGTTGATACTGTGGGAGGCTTTAATTACTACAATTCCACAAAAAAATATTTACATCTTATAATCGACCATGCTACTAGATATGTTTGGGCCTTTCCCTCAAAAAGTGTTACCACAGAAACTTATATACTAATTGTCTAAAACAAGTTTTTAATATTCAAACACCACAACAATTATTCTGTTTTAATAAAATTCTTAATGTCCAGACCCATCAAAAAGTATTAAGTGATAGGAATGCAGTCTTTACTTCATCTAGATTAAAAAAATTCCTGTGAAACCACAATATTAAGCAACGTTTAACCACATCACATCATCCACAAACGAATGGCAAATGTGAGAGAGCGAACCAGACAATAGTGACTAGATTGAAGTGTAAAGTCAATTCTACTAACTCCAAAATTCCTTGGACAAAAATTTTGACAGAAGTAGTTAATGAGTATAACAATACCCCTCATTATATCACTAAATTCCCTCCTGCTTACTTACTTTTTGGCCAATTACCCTATGATTCCCCTCTTCAACAAAATTATTACCCTCCTGTTCAAGAAGCCCTTAAACATGTTTAAAAAATGCACAGATGAATTTTATTGGAGAAATAAAAAATATTACGACCGAAATTATCTAGAACCAAAATTTGAGATTGGAGATCTTGTAATTTATGAAGAGTTCCAATATCCTAATACCAGAAAACTTTCACAAGTCTTTAGTGGTCCTTATCAAATCCTTAATAAGTTATCTGATGTCAATTTTGAAATTAATAGACAGATTCAAAATAAACCTACTGAAATAGTACATGTATCAAAATTACGCCCTTATTATCCTCCTGATCAATTATAGTCCAAATATAAACGAAATAAAGTAAATACTATTTAACTAATTAATTCTCTTCTGTATAACAGTGGTGTTCTTGCTTGTGCACCCGAGTGTGTCACTGTTGAAGTTTCCACTTGAGTTAACTTTTTATGCAGGCGTAATTTAGTTAAGTTAGGAGTTTCTAATACTGAATTGAATTAGATTAGAATAGTAAATTAAACAGTATTAACTAAATTAATAAAATAAACTGGATTAATTTATATATTAAACTAATCAAATATTATCTTAATAATAATTGAGAATTGCCCAACCTTTCTTAATATGCTACAAGGTCCCATTTTTTCATTTCACAACTTATGTTTTCTTGTTTGACTGAAAGCAAGATAATTACATAACCATTATCTACACAAATAATGATTGTTTCTCACGAATTTTTCTTATTTATTCCTTACTTTATATTATGTATTTTATTTGAGTATATTCTCATGCCTCATTCACTACTATATGGATGAGATATCAATTATATACTTAAGAAAGTAATTAAAGAAAGTGTGTGATATTTTGAATTATAATGCTTGTTATTGCTGAACTTATTGTTGAATATTATTATTAGTTATACTATTATAATTGATGTTGAGAGAGAATATAATGAAGAACACTAGTGATCACTATGATAAACAAGATGAATTAATTGATACTGATGATAATTGAGATTTAATATTACTTGAGTTTAAATATGTTGAGATATATAATTTACTTCTAGAGGTAAACAAGTAATAAAGTAGTAAAGGTAATGGAAGTTATAAAGGTAATAATGGTAATAGTAATTTTGATGTTGAGTAAAAAGCTCTTATACTGCTTACATTATCTATTTGCCTTTTTAGATTAATTACCATTTGTCAGACAAACTACACCATGACCAAAAACTCATTTCTCATTAGTTTTTCCGAGCATTCCATTCAGGAACGAGTTTTTCAGACAGACATAAGTTTAATATTTGAAATTAACTTATGATTATTGTTAAGTATTATTATTATTTTAATTTCTTATTGTTGATATTATTCTTATTATTATTATTATTAATGTATTATTTTATTTATTATGTTTTATTGTTGTTAATATTAGTCTTAGTACTATTTTCGAGTTGTTGCTAATAAATATAAAGCATTCAGATGAACTTTAATTTCTGAAAAATGATTTTCATAAAGAAGATCAGTAAGATCTAAAGTTTGAAGGATTTTTTCTTTTCCAATTTGTCAATTGTTCAGTTTGTGAGGTATGCAAATAACTTTTTTGGATGGACTATCACTCAGAAGAGAACGGAACAACAAATTAAGCAACAATTCTACAAGCAATTTGCAACAAATTTTGTAAGATGATATTCTTGAAGTATGTTATCTATTATCTTAAATTGTTACAATGGTTTTCTTATTTTGTTTAATATTTCTAAAGCTTTTTATGTCATTGTTAACAAGATTAATATCTTGTAATTGTATTTTTATTAACAACTTCACCAATTCGCGTTATAGTTATTAAATTTTATGTTATTTGGTATTAATGAATAATTTTTGGAAATGTACTTATTTTGACTTTCTCCAGTTGACAAATTGTAATCCAAGTCCGTGTAACATTTCCCTTCAATGAACTTGCAGGTCATCTGACCTACTGGTTCATTCATCTTTTTGGGTGGGGGGATATGTAATAATAAACATTTTTCACCATTTTTCCTTAATTAAATTATTCCAAATTCTTACAATTCTTTTTTTCCCTCTCTTTTTAAAATATCTCTTAAATCTATTTTATATTTTATTCCATAACTTTAATCAAAATATTCTTTTATTTATCATTCTAAAAATCTTAATCTGTTAAAAGCTACACGTATTTAATAAAACCTTATTCTATTAAATTGCAAAACTGCCTCTGAAACGCACCTGCTTAAATTCTTCTTATTTGAGACATTGAATTTTTATTCTTTGGAACTTTTGTAATACCATTTTTTATTTAATTCATTCGGAATCC
Organism: Maratus michaelseni; assembly: GCA_963931845.1. NCBI lineage: Eukaryota > Metazoa > Arthropoda > Arachnida > Araneae > Salticidae > Maratus > Maratus michaelseni. The sequence goes on along the minus strand of OZ007590.1, from coordinate 203,019,035 downwards.
CAGGATTCCTGGCGTTTCCCGCTCAAGGCTTTTTTACCTTTTTAAATTGCCGCTTCTGATAAAGAGTTTTGGTCATACGTCATGTACACACCTTCTTGGCCTCAGTTTTCCAACCATTAGCGAGAAGGCCCCACCTTTTCTATCCCCCTGGCTCTCTCCGAACATTGATGTGAGTGGGCCAGCTTTTTTCGCGCTTCTGTCGCTTTGGGCAAGATTTTGAGGTATTTATACAGTTGCACTGGCTTCGGAGACAGATTTTTACACGAATTAATTGTTGTCATCTATAAGCCGTCACTGGGGAAGTCTACACTATTTCGTCGGTAGTATGTTCTTCAAGTTCTGCAAATTCTTCAATGGCTTTAATGTGTTCGGGTTTTTGATGAAGCGAAAGTCGGTGGAGTTGCTTTCATCTCTGTTATCATAATAAAGTCCTTGCTCATCTATTAAGTCTTTCTGAATGTTTTTGGGAAAATTCTATTGGAATTAACTGCCTCTACTCAGCTTTCACGATTGCATTATACTATGATGTTCAAATGTGACTCGTACTCCGAGATTTGCCTTCATAGTGATTAAATCGGAATAATACCTCGCCGAATGTCATGACTGTTTTTCAATGATCTCGACTGCGCCTACATCGAACTGATTATACGGTAATTTTCGTGGGGTTCGGACTGATATGTCATCACGGGAGTATGATGGAACGAACGTTTCAAGTCGACAGTAATAGTAATCATCTATAATGTGTCATATATATATATTATTAATACATGAAAGTTTATTTTTATAAAATTAGTATTCCATTAAGCTTTTATATTTATAGAAATTATTAAGTCAATCAACTACTATGCAAGATATGATAAAAAAGAAGTAGAAAATTTTATTTAAACAAATATCCATAAAATTACCAAGAAGAATTCTTTCTTAAGAAATTTTGGAATACCATGTATAAAAATTTTTACTTGTTAAAATAATATATTCTAGAAAAATATTTATAAAAATTTGCTTTTGATAAATATTTGCTTTTTATCCAAAGAGCATTTACTGAAATATTCTAAATAAAATTAGCTATACACTAGTTTTAGTTTTTTTTTTTCTTTCTAAGGGGACACATCTTCCTAAGTATTTTGTGAATCTAAGGAGGAAAAAAAATTGGTTATGATACATCTTGATAATTTTATAAATATTCTGCACAGAAACTGCTCAAAATTGTGATTTTTTTTTAAAAGTCAAACTGAACATCCCCCTAAATATCCAGTCCTGACTTTACATACTGAATTTTAATATTGATATTGATATAAAAAGTCAGGTTTTTGACAGTATAAACTGTCATGTCAAAAACTTTGTCGAAAACTTCAAATAGTACATTGATTATATAAAATTTCACATTAAATGTCACACATATATAACATTACATGTAATGTTTAAAATGTAACTATTACTGTATATCAATAATTAATGTGTAGTAAAATATTATTAAATAAAACCCTGTGAAATTTTTAACCCTGTAAAAAAATTTTTGAATAAAATTGTGCTTTTTAAAAAGTAAATATAAGATTTGAAACTGCTCATGCTCACATGTGTGAGCTGCACATTTTTTCTCTTCCTTAAAAAATCTTACATGTCCTAATAATTTAAAACAATGATAGGGTAAACAGTACAGTTACTGGCACTATATACAGTTATTGGCACCTTCGTATTCAAATAAAAATATTAAGGGAAAAGTAGCCAAATTTAGGCATTTTTTCCGTTAATGGAAACTTAGCTATTGTATTAAGTTATTGGTTTGGCACAGGCTTGAAAACCGCACTAACCAAAAAGTCGCCAAACGTCAGTGCATGAGTGTATTCCAAATTATGCATTTAAAAACCTGACAAAATAAAAATAATTAATGAAGAGTATGTTTTTATGGAATAGAATTTTGTGAAGGGTTCTATTTTATTAAGAAGTATTTTGTGAAGGAGCGTGTTTGATATGGATTTTTGTTAAGGGGCAATAAATAGGCCCCAAGTTTTGTCTGGATCAACCTTTGTTGTCTCTGTTGGAAAAAGCTGAGAAAATGTGAGCCGAGATAACTGATAAATAATTTATTTACCTTTCAAAACTAATTAATTAACTGCATTAAAAGAATAAGGCAATAGGGGAGACCGGTACCCAGTGGACCACTTTTTCAGTTAACATTTTTTTTCTCTTTAACAGACTGACTGATCTGTATGAAAATATTTTTGAATATTCCTTAAACCTTCTTACATCCATCATAATTTTCAATACATTTTTCAAAAAAAAAAAATATATATATATATTCACTTGTAAAGTGGACCAGTGTACCCTGGAAGCGGGGTACAGTGGTCCACCCACTGGGATACAGTGGACCACTATTAGGTATTATCTAAAATACAATATAAATCTATTTTTCATTAATCTAATTCTTTTTTGTTGCCCCTTCACCCGCAAAATAACATAGTAATATAAATTTTGAGACAAAAACAAAAAAATTATTATATTTTGAAAATAATAACAGATTAATACAGGAACTATTGCAATTTAGTTGAAGTTATTACTTAAGTACAAAAAAATCAGCTCACATTAAAATTTGCAAATGAAATTCCAAAGTACTTATGAGTAAGATTGAGCCTGGAATTTTCAAGAAATAATTTTGGGTCTGAGAGCAACATTATGAAATCATTGACATCAACAGCAGACTCATCTACAGTTTCGGGAGAAATAAACTGATTTCCATTCAATTTGCGTCTCATGAATCTTACTTGAATAGAATCATCAACAATTAGACTACAGTTATATTTATCAAAGGCAGTAAATACAAAACAAAATATTTCTTACTATGTTAAATAAAATGTTATTTTTATTTGTTTACTTTATTTTACAGTTAAATCTACTTTAAAACAATCTTTCTTTATAGAAAATAAGCAATTATTAAATATTTTGAACATTCTGCATTAGAGGAGCAGAGTGGATTGTGGACCACTGTGCCCCAGGAGTGGGTGGTCCACTGTACCCCATGTTGAAGTTCAATAAATAATCATATTAATATTGTTTATAGCTTTCTTTAAAACATATTAACTTTAAAGTAAAATAAAAACAAGTATCTTAGCTTTGCAAAAAAGCTGTTTTATTTTATTTATCTACAACCTTTAATTACTAAAAAAATAAAAATATTATGATGAAAAATTTTACTTTTAGAAGCTCAAAACAACAAAGCAGGATAAAATAGTTCAATCTGAGCTAAACATATATTTTGAAGGCTATAAATAATCATTGCAGTGCTGTTGTCTATTAGGATAGAAGAGAAGCTTAAAAAAATTTTAAATAAATAAAATATTAGGGGGTGGTCCACTGTGTCCATAGGTCCAGTGTGTACCGGTCTCCCCTACACGTTATAAGCAGGGTGCCATTTCAAAACTTTGCTGGAGGGGGACAATAATATCTCTTGATCTTGTGCGCAGTTACGATATTGATACAGTTTTAGTCTCACACATGTGTTTAAAAATAGCTAAAGTACTCATTAACGATAAATGTGTTTCATTTTGAGAATGTTGCAATAGCAAAGCTTTAACAGATGTTATTTATCGATTGATAATTATTCGTTCCTGTGTTTAAAATGTTTATTTAATGCTCATTTTTCTATTGTAATTAAATCTGCTAAAATTCTAAAAGACAAACGTCTGTTTATTTCATTGGTACTACTTATATATTTTTAATGAAACATACAAATAAGAACGTGAAACAGTAAAGAAATACATTCGGAAAATATGCCATTTCAGGAGGTAGATAACTCTTAAAACTAATGTTTATAAATTGGAAAATAATAATTTTTCAAGTAGAATAAAAGTACATTCAACTTACAAATACAGTATGGCATGCTTACTATCATGGAGATAGAAATAAGAAGGAGAACAGTGAAGATAGGCTTTCAAGATCAGAACATGGACCGGGGATTAGTACCCAGTTCGCGGCGCTGGTGCTCCCAAAGGCCGGTCATGTGACCTGTCAAACATGACAAATTGTCATCTGCTCTTCCTGCATTTGGTTTCGAGCATGGTAAAGAGTTGGCAGTCGAAACCGGAAATAGAGGGCGCTACACTCCCCAAAGGCCCAAAAGACCAGAAACGCCGCCATACTAGAGGTACCGCTTTTAGTTCCATAAGTAGAAACATTATCTTTGTTCTCCTTCTCTCTATCTCCCTGCTTACTATGATGTTTATTTATTATTAAGTGGGTTGATTGGTTGGCTGGCTAGGCAATTCAGATGAATGAAACCATGGAGTTGATGCTTTGTAGCAGTTGCCTCTAACGGCGAACGGCTCATATGCGCTCCAAATATATGAACGAATAGTTCCGGTTTCCGGGACTTTCAAAACAACAACAAATCTTGTTTTCATGTTTTTATGATGTTTTTAAAAAGTTTTCATGTAACATATTAGTAATAGACAGGATTCCAAGTTTTTGAGAAAAAAAATGACTGCTCCTGTAATTCCTATAAATTCTGAAATCGATGATTTAAATGAAGCTGAAGATATTGCAAAAACAGTATTTCAACAACATTGTATTGAAATGATAAAAGATATTATGCAGTATAGCCCAGGTAAAATATAAATATTCTGATTTACCAAATATTCAATTAAACCCTTTTTCCCCATTTTTAAGTGCTGAAGCTTTCTTTTTTTCAGAGTGGTCACAAACTTGGAAAACATCGAAATATCAGGGAAATTCAAACTTAACCTGGAAATTCATTGAAACAAATGTTAATTTCCATTACGATTGCGGTAATCTGAATGAAAAAAAATAATCTCAGCACTCGGACTCAGTCCGTGCCGGAAACCACCTTGGACTCTATTTTTATACCAGTCTTCCGGCTCAGCCTCATGGTAAAAATTTCAATTATACAAAAATGAAAAAAAAAAAAAAAAAAAAAAAAAAAAAAACTCGTTATTTGAAAAACAAGAATGTGGACTAAGTTTCTTACAGTGTTTTACAATCCTTTAAAAACTGAAAGTAAACTGAATTGATAATAATAAGATATATAAAGAGAAATATTCTTTCTGATTTTGAAGCCTTTGCACAGTCACTGCTAGTAACATAAAGAAGTCCTGAGATATTTCTCTTCTGTTTGAAGTCCCCTGTTTATTGGAAAACAGAATTAATGTCTTTCTGCCATAATTGTACAATGATATTTTAGCAGAATGAAAACGGTGACTTTTACAGATTTTTGGAAGTGGTTAGAAATAAAAAACAAATTTGCCATTTTAAATGATTTTCAGGAACATGAAAATTGAGGCTTTTAAATGAAATTATTTGAACTTGAAACAATTTTAAAATGTTATAATGTTAACAAATTTCTGCTGTGTGCTTTTAATAATATCCGTCATAGCCCCCCCCCCCCCCCCCTCAAAAAAAGAACTTATATCTAGGATGAAAAGGAATGATTGTATTTTCCTAGTATAAATCTTTAATTGGTGACACTTGATATGCAAGTTATTCTCAGATAATGGGTAATTTTATGTTCTCTAAAAAATATGAATTAATCAAGTCAGCTATGAATTTTGGTTTTTGTGAGCATTTGTATTTAAACACTCACTACATTATGTACTGTAAATATGAAAAAAAAAAATCAATATTTAAAAAAATTGTAAAGTTGTAAATGTCATTGCCAAGGCTTGTCACAAACTTCAAATTTATTAATTGAAAGTGAAACCCTTATTTTTAAGATTGGGAAAGCTTTAGAACAAATGCAATGATTATGTGAATATATTTCCTTTCCCTATTTTTTACACATTTAAACTTTAGTGAAAACAGAAAACATTTCAGTTAATCATTCGGTCCTTTAAAAAAAAAAAAAAAAAAAAGTGCCAAAATATAATGTCAAGTAAACAAATTTAAGAATGTTGCCATTCCAAACTTTTATACGTAAGAATATTAAGGAAATAAAGTTTAAAACATCACTAAAGAATAGCATGCTTTAAAAATTTCAAACAAATTTGATAAATTTAAGACATTGCGTAGCAAAAATTTAGTGACGCCAATTATTCTAAACATTCTTTTGCCCCAAATCGCCTGAACAAAAGTGACAATTTGCAGTACTTATTCTGGAGGCCAAAAATCTCTAATGCCATTCAAAATAGTAACAAAATGATCATCTTTTCTATGCATTAGATGCCATATAAACACAGTTAAACATGAATCTAAGTGTTGACGTGCTGTTCGGCAGTGTTTCTTGTTTCACCATTGAGCTTAGCCCCAAAGGCATTCGATGTTTTGTGTTATGTGCACCAGTATCTGGATATATAAAATTATAACGATTTTGCGAATCTGCAGCATTTAATTTAGTCAGTTTTATAAGGCTACCATGAATCTGAAAAAATGATAGAGCCATATCTATATATATATTTGTCTTACGTGGCGCGAAAATCGGGCTGAATTTGTAACTTATGGTTTGGCAACAACTGTAGTTTCCAGAGCTCAGACCAATGAAAGACTAGATTGTGTTAGATCAGCTCCACCTCCAATATGGCGGTAAGTGTGAGAGTAGTGAAACCATAGAATGAAACTCAAACTAGCAATTATTAAAAATAAAATAACATGTACGTAATCCAAAGCGTCTGAGATGATTCCTCATTTTAATTATGAGCAATATCGTTAATTTCAAATGAATTCTCCTCTTATTTAGAATTCATTTACGAATTTCACTCACTCAAAAGTCGGAGAAAAAAAAATCAATTGTCTTGATTGCACCTGGCGCCATCTGTTGATGTATTGATGAAGTAAAAAATAATTTCTACGTAGTTTTTTTTTTTTCTTTTTTTTCTAATGAATTTAAGTCATGCTGTACAAAAGATCCTTTTTTCATAGTATTTAAAAGATTTATATACTCATTGGTAGCGCCAACTAAATACATTTTCAGTTGTGTTTTCAACGGAGAATTACTTTTTACATTAAAAAAATTGTCAGTTTCATATGTTCAAATGTTTTATGGTAGAAATCATTCCGGCTAGAATTGCTGAAAAAAAGGGACGAGCGAGCTGTGACCGCGTAGCAGTCTCAATGTGAATTGCTTCGCAATTCACGGGGGGTTGGCGAGCATTAGCGAGTAGGGGGCTGAGCCCCCTAGTTTTATACATTCTTTTATTTCTCCCGTCAGTTCTGTTGGGAACTTTTACTATAAAACATTCATCTGTTTCTCAGAATAATCCTCCAAACAACCAATGCTGAGGAAGAATTCGACCGGCCTGATTTTTCTTTTTTTTTTTTTCGCTTTTACAAGAAACTTTTATGAATATCTACAACTCTGTTTGACCCTCCAATATAGATGAAAACTGGGAAATTTAGTTAGTAGCCAGTGGCCGGTAGACTCAGTTTCATTAGTGGCCTCTTTATAAAGTTAGTGGCCACTACAGAGCTGCCAACTGCTACGAAAAAATCGTAGTTGCTACGATTTTGAACCACAAACTACGATGCTACGAAAATCTGTCTAAAACTACGATTTTCTGCAAAAAAAAAACTCGAATTTTCTCACATGATCACGCGAAAAATCACGAATTTCGTCACAGGATCAAGCTTAGAAATGCGAATTTCGTCACAGGATCGCTGAAAAAACGCGAATTTCGCCAAAGTATCGCCGAAAAAACGTGAATTTCATTCAACTGATTGCTGAAAAAAATGCGAATTTCATCAAAAGATCGTTCAGGGGTGATTCTGGTCCAAATTTTCCGAAAAATTAAGGCAATGATTTCCGAAAAAAAAAAATATATATATCGGTCATAAATCCGAAAATTCGGACATTAAATGTATCGGTATTTCAGCAAATGATCGCCGAAAAAAAAACAATCTCGTCTTTCGTTTGAAGAAAAGTCGCCAATTTTGTCAAAAGATCGTGGGAAAAACGTGACTTTTGTCAGAAAATCACGAAAAAACGGCAAATTTCGTCAAAAACATTGCAAAAAACGACAAATTTCGTCAAAAGATCGCAAAAAACGGCAAATTTCATCATAAACATTGCGAAAAACGGCAAATTTCGTCAAAAGATCGCGAAAAAACGACAAATTTTTGTCAACAGATCACGGGAAAAACGTGACTTTCGTCAGAAAATTGCGAAAAATGGCAAATTTCGTCTAAAACATTATGAAAAACGGTAAATTTCGTCAAAAGATCACAAAAAAGGACAAATTTTGTCAACAGATCGCGGGAAAAACGTGACTTTCGTCAGAGAATCGCGTAAAAACGGCAAATTTCGTCAAAAACATTGCGAAAAGCGGCAAATTTCGTTAAAAGATCGCGAAAAAGCAGCAAATTTTGTCAACAGATCGCGGGAAAAACGTGACTTTCGTCCGAAAATCACGAAAAAACGGCAAATTTCGTCAAAAACATTGCGAAAAACGACAAATTTCGTCAAAAGATCACGAAAAAACGACAAATTTTTGTCAACAGATCACAGGGAAAACGTGACTTTCGTCAGAAAATCGCGAAAAAATGGCAAATTTCGTCTAAAACATTATGAAAAACGGTAAATTTCGTCAAAAGATCGCAAAAAAGGACAAATTTTGTGAAAAACATTGCAAAAAATGGCAAATTTTGTCAAAAGATCGCGAAAAAACGACAAATTTTGTCAACAGATCGCGGGAAAAACGTGACTTTCGTCAGAGAATCGCGTAAAAACGGCAAATTTCTTCAAAAACATTGCGAAAAGCGGCAAATTTTGTTAAAAGATCGCGAAAAAGCAGCAAATTTTGTCAACAGATCGCGGGAAAAACGTGACTTTCGTCCAAAAATCACGAAAAAACGGCAAATTTCGTCAAAAACATTGCGAAAAACGACAAATTTCGTCAAAAGATCGCAAAAAAAAGGCAAATTTTGTCATAAACATTGCGAAAAACGGCAAATTTCGTCAAAAGATCGCGAAAAAACGACAAATTTCGTGAAAAACATTGCGAAAAATGGCAAATTTCGTCAAAAGATCTCGAAAAACGACAAATTTTTGTCAACAGATCGCGGGGAAAACGACAGATTTCGTCAGAAAATCGCAAAAAATGGCTAATTTCGTCAAAAACATTGCGAAAAACGGCAAATTTCGTCAAAAAATAGCAAAAAAACGACAAATTTCGTGAAAAACATTGCGAAAAATGGCAAATTTCGTCAAAAGATCGCGAAAAAACGACAAATTTTGTCAACAGATCGCGGGAAAAACGTGACTTTCGTCAGAGAATCACGAAAATACAGCAAATTTCGTCAAAAACATTGCGAAAAACGGCAAATTTCGTCAAAAGATCACAAAAAAGGACAAATTTTGTCAACAGATCGCGGGAAAAACGTGACTTTCGTCAGAGAATCACGAAAAAACGGCAAATTTCGTCAAAAACATTGCGAAAAACGACAAATTTCGTCAAAAGATCGCGAAAAAACGACAAATTTTTGTCAACAGATCACGGGGAAAACGTGACTTTCGTCAGAAAATCGCGAAAAAATGGCAAATTTCGTCTAAAACATTATGAAAAACGGTAAATTTCGTCAAAAGATCGCAAAAAAGGACAAATTTTGTGAAAAACATTGCGAAAAATGGCAAATTTTGTCAAAAGATCGCGAAAAAACGACAAATTTTGTCAACAGATCGCGGGAAAAACGTGACTTTCGTCAGAGAATCGCGTAAAAACGGCAAATTTCTTCAAAAACATTGCGAAAAGCGGCAAATTTTGTTAAAAGATCGCGAAAAAGCAGCAAATTTTGTCAACAGATCGCGGGCAAAACGTGACTTTCGTCCAAAAATCACGAAAAAACGGCAAATTTCGTCAAAAACATTGCGAAAAACGACAAATTTCGTCAAAAGATCGCAAAAAAACGGCAAATTTCGTCATAAACATTGCGAAAAACGGCAAATTTCGTCAAAAGATCGCGAAAAAACGACAAATTTCGTGAAAAACATTGCGAAAAATGGCAAATTTCGTCAAAAGATCGCGAAAAACGACAAATTTTTGTCAACAGATCGCGGGGAAAACGACAGATTTCGTCAGAAAATCGCGAAAAACGGCTAATTTCGTCAAAAACATTGCGAAAAACGGCAAATTTCGTCAAAAAATAGCAAAAAAGCGACAAATTTCGTGAAAAACATTGCGAAAAATGGCAAATTTCGTCAAAAGATCGCGAAAAAACGACAAATTTTGTCAACAGATCGCGGGAAAAACGTGACTTTCGTCAGAGAATCACGAAAATACAGCAAATTTCGTCAAAAACATTGCGAAAAACGGCAAATTTCGTCAAAAGATCGCGAAAAAACGACAAATTTTTGTCAACAGATCGCGGGAAAAACGTGACTTTCGTCAGAGAATCGCGTAAAAACGGTAAATTCCATCAAAAACATTGCGAAAAAAGGCAAATTGCGTCAAAAAATATCGAAAAAACGCAAATTTTATCAACAGATCTTAGAAAAAAAACTGCAAATTTCGTCAAAGAGATGCAAAAAAAAGTGGCGGGAGTGGACACCCCCACTCCCGGTTGTATCAGCTTACTCGACCTGATGAAGGACTCAGACATTTTTCTCTGGAAGATATACCCGTAGTTCCATCACCCCACTCCCCCCAACTGCCTTGGAATCTCTCAGAAAATTCACTGTGAAGTTCAGAAATTTGGCTTAAGAGTGGACAGAGCATTAATTGAATAGGAATAATTATGTTTAATCAATCCCACCCGCAACAAAAAAACAAGAACGAAAAATCATGCGTCAAGCATAGATTATGTAGCACTTTCCAACGCTTCCAAAATAATTTTACAAAACATACCGTTTAATAAGCTAAAAGATAACATCTAAGTAAACAATTTGGAAAACGCATAACATATTTAAAAACATAATTTCAGGAATTTCCAACAGATACAATATTCGGAAAAATATCCGAATACTTTTATTCAGCCCTGTATATGATCTATAGATTTGTATATGCTAGGATGCTAAATTTTAATTTAAGTTAGGAAACGCGTAGCACAGTTTAAAATTATCTTTCTGGAGTTTCTGTCAATAAACGGAAATGTGTTCGCGAACTTTTATGCTGCCCTGTATAGAATCTACAGAATTTATACACACCACGTAATAGACAAAAAGCGAGTTAATATTAAAATCGCGTTTAGTAACTTAAAACGCACTTCCAGGAATTAGTGTTAACAGACAGTAGAGAATTCTTTTGTGTGTCCCTGTAAATGAACGATGACTGCTATACACACACTATTCTGTAGTAAGCCTCTTGTAATGCACCTTAGATATATATATATAAATTTCAATGCGTTTAAAATAGTTAAACATTATTTAAATAAACCGCAGACGATTTTTCTCCATAGACGTCATGTAACGGAATTCTTTTGACTGTCCCTGTAAAGTAACTATAAGTGCTATGCACACCCTATTCCATATTAAGCTTCTTCTAATGCACCTTAGTGATATATATAAATTTCAATGCGTTTAAAATAGTGAAACATTATTTAAATAAACCGCAAATGATTTTTCCCCATAGACTGCAATGTAACGGAATTCTTTTGAGTGTCCCTGTAATAAAACTATAAGTGCTACACACTTCCGTTGAAATAGGGAACATGCTATAGATAACGACAATAACATATAAAAATTGCAGAGCAATCCGAGCATATTTACGGGAGTTAGAGCACGGACAGACGGCCATACGGCCAGACAAACCGAAGTCATAAGCACTTTTCAACTAGGTTGGAAAGTGTTAATTAGTAAAAACAAAAGAGTCTCCTACTTTGTGTGCTTATGGATATACACATGCATTTAATTGATTAGTATTTGCTAGCTTAAAATTTACAGCGTAAAAAACAGCCACCAACCAACCAACCTTCAGATAAAATTGAATTTGGTGTGCTACTATTTCTCATTTTCAAAGGTTGGCACTATTATGTTTAAAACTTTCTTGATATCTAGATAAATTATAATCGTTGTATATAAACATATTTTTCTATAAGAGTTTTATACCTATGGACCCTATTCTCATTGACGTCAAAGTCACGTGCTTTGGGGAAACATTGCCGATATTGTAGTCCTTAATTATGCAAAGACTCGCTTGCAACTCAAGACTGCAAGCCATAGAGCAGCAACGGACCAGATTTTCGCGATTTTGAGTCAGTGCTTTGGGGAAACATTTCGGAAATCGTAACCTCGAACCCAAACGGATAATAGGGTCCATTGTATGAGTATGAATGTATTTTGCATGATTAAACAGTATATCTTGAAGAAAAATAATCCAACTGGTGAGCATGTGGCAGGATTCGAAATATTGAAGATACTGTTGAAATGTCCTTAAAATCCACTCGTATCCAGTGGGAAAAAATGAATAAATTACTTGAAATGCATGTGGAATCAAAGCTGATGAATATATTTTGCAGAATAAAACTGTATTTCTTGAAAAAATAATCCAACTGTAAGCACATGAGAAAAAGCTGAAATATTGAAAATACAGCTAAGTCGTTGAAATCTGTTTGCATCTGGTAGGAAAAAGAATTAACCACTTCTCTAATTAGATGTAATCAGTGTAGAGATGCATATTTCGATGAAAAAAGGTGTATTTCACTTGGCGATCGATAACAGATTTTTTAATCGCCATTTGGCGAGTGGCGACTAGGGTGGCGATCGATGGCTGATTTTTTAATTGCCACGTGGCCTATACCCTCCAATTTTTCCAGATTTTCTTGTTAAAAGGTTAGATATACAAACTTCTCTGAGATAATTATTCCAATCAATAACTATACAATGACTAAATCCAGATGCTTTTTTTCTCCATTTTATTGATGTTGATTCATCAGACCAGGTATAACTGAATCTTAATGCAGTTACAAATGTTAATTTGGAGCCATCCAACCAGCTTTCTTTTCTAATGGATATTCTTTTATCACAGTTTTTCACATTTGACTGTCCACTGTTTATCAGTTTGTAGATAGTCTCATATCATGCCCATCAATACACATTTTTTTCATGACAGAATTCCATATTTTTGAAAATAGGTTATTGCCCCATTTTCTTTAGATGGCTGATCTGTATCATTTTTTTCTCAAAATGCAAGAGAAAGCATGGAAATAGAATTTAGCTAATATCATTCATTAGAAACACTAAACTGACTTATCCTCAAAATAAACAAAAATGGAAAATGTACATCATGTGCTAGCTTTGTATTTAAAATCAAACATTATTTTGGAGTTAAATCCAACAGTTTTTAATTAATTTTTCTTAATTATCATTTCGGCTTGTGGATAAATGTGTGTGACATCAGTTAAAATTGATAGATTTTACGCATTGCAATATTTTTGCAATGTTTTTCTGTTTTATTATCATGACATAATCGTTTAATGACATAATTGTTATTTTAATTAACGAACGAACTAAACAAATAGTAAAACATCATTAAAAATTACAGAGGAAACATCAAATTAAAATTATCTTGATAACATAACAAACATGTGTAAACTGTTTTTTTTTCTATGAAAAGTGGTCGACAGAATAATAGACAAATACCAATTATCCTTATTTGAATTTAATCTCTATTGTCATTACGTGATGTACAGTAATTTTTAGGTGCATTCGTAATTATATAAATACGTAGCACCTATTGTCGTCAGGTACGTTCGTTTGTCAGTCTGCATATAACAATGCAAAAACTACCCAACCGAATGGTTTGAAATTTAAGATATATTGTCTTTGCAGAATTTTGTTGAGACGTTTCAAATTTTATGAAAAGCGAATTAAAAATTTAGAAGATATTAATAAAAATATTTATTAAGAAATTTGAATTTTTTTAAAAATCTGTGCTTACTTGTTATAGGAGCTTTCAAAGTTTAATCGTCAAGTGACCGAGATACTTATTTTATTACAGAAATTAATCTCCAGACAATATAATTCATTTAACAGAATTAAAAATCATTAAGATCTTTATTTATGTAACTAGCTTGAGTACGAACACACCTCGTTTGTCACGTTTGGCATACAATTTCCAACTTTTGTATTCAGCTCCCCACTAGATGTTGTTTTGATATGAGATTATTCTTGCCTTGTACAGTACCACAAGATCTAACAAGCAGTAATGTCTATTTTTTATTAACTATGCAAGAACTTGTAGTGTGATTTTTTTTTTTTTTTTTTTTTTTTTTAAATATCAACTTTTACTAAGTATGACTGTATGCATTAGAGTAATGTTGTAAAAGAAATTATCTATGAAAATTTCATTATTTTAACGCTAACCTGGAAATATCAGGGAATTTTAACATAAGATATTTGTGACCACCCTGTTTTTTGTGATCAGGGTTCAATATTTCATGAAGTAAAAAAAGACGTCTCGCATAAACATTTCTTTACAAAGTGGCCTTTTATCGATCTATCCTCTCCTGCTTGGCGCCCGATTTGTACACATTAGGGTTGTATAACTCCAAATGTAGAAAATGATAGACTCACTTTAATTCGATTATTTTTAAATTTATTTAAATATGCTTTTAATGACAATTTGAAAAGTACTTTTGGAGTCATTTATACTTGTACAAGGATGAATTCTCTAGTCGCACCAAGAATTTTAACATTCTGTTTATTAAAAATTTTAATAATAATTTTTTGCACTCTTATTATTTTTATTTTTTTTGGTCATAATGGAGTATTTTGTTTGTGTTAGTGAATAAAATTTAAATGACGTATGACATTCCTTTGATATGTTTTTTCGTCCTCATAATTTTAATGTGCCGCAAAAGTTTAACCATGGATTTAGGTGTGCCGTAAGATAAAAAAGTTTGAGAAACAATGTATTTTAGTATAAGTGACTCCAAAAGTAGTACCTACTTTTCAAATTGTCATTAAAAGCATATTTAAATATCTTTAAAAATGATCGAATTAGAGTGGACTGGGTCTATAATTTTTTTACATTTGGAGTTACAATACAACCCTACTGTCTACAAATCGGGCCCCAAGCAGGAGAGGATAGCACAGTTTGAAAAAAGACATGGTGCTGATTGTGACAAAAGAACACCATTTTTATTTATTTTTTTGGACTGGTGGCAAGAAGGGTGCAAATTTTTTGGATGTGGGGCAAGAAGGCCACTATTTTGTAAATTCAAGGGAAGGCAATATGCAGTATACCCTGCTGAAACTCTCTGGAAATTCAAACGTTTTTCTAATGAAACTGCAAGTTGTTTACCATCAAATCTTGATGGGTAACTATCTAGCTTTTTTTCTTGAATTTCTGAATTATTATGTAGCTTATTCACTTATTTTTATCTTTTTTACTTTTAGATGCATTTGGAGATTTGTCTAAGTTAAAAAACCATATGACTAAATTAGCTGAATCACAAAAAGAAATACATAGTATTCTTCATGGAATTAATGAAATGAATTCTCTTGTAAGTTTAAATTTGCTGTCAGAATGTTTAAAAATATTGCTACATGTGTATTTTCCTGAATGAAATTGCCATACTTATTATATAGCAATGAATTGACTCCCTTTTCAGCAATCAAATGAAAGATGATCATAAAATGGATGTTGCTTCAAAATTTATCTTTACTTTTCGAAATATAGATAAGCAATTTACAATGAGACAATCTAAAACATAATTGTTAGTACATTATTACATGTAGAATGTGAAATAACATTTTAAAATTATAAGTAGTAAAAACATAATATAGTAGAAACCCATTACAAAAAACTCTACAGGACTGCTAAAATATTTTGTTGTAAAGATTTTTTCATTGTAATGAAATTACTCTTAATTTATATAATGCATTACATACATAAATTTAATGTTTAAGATGGATTTACCTCTCATAAAGTTAAATAAAAGCAAGTATCTTACCTTTGCAAAATAGCTGTTTTATCTTATTTATCTACAACCTTTAATATTTAATTACTAAAAAATGAAAAATATGATGATGAAAAATTTTACTTTTAGAAGCTCGAAACAACCAATCAGGATAAAATGGTTCACTCTGTCTGAGCTAAACATGTGCTCTGAAGGCTTTAAAATAATCAAACCAGTGTTGTTGTCTATTAGGATAGAAGAGAAGCTTAAAAATTTTTTAAATAAATAAAATATTAGAGGGTGGTCTACAGGTTCAATGTGCACTGGTCCCCTCTATATTGCAGAAAATCTATGATTTTTGTTTGTACAAGAAAATCTGTAAGTTGACAATAACGAAAGCATGTGTAACAATTGAATATGGGAAAATACTGTTGATGAGATACAATGCTACACTTTATCTTCTCCATTCTATTCGAAGAATATTTCATTTCTGTTAAGCAATTTAAGAAAAAAAATGAGTTAGATGAAGATTTTTCATTGTAACGGATTTCCTAATAAAATGTACTTTGTTAGGTCATAATTTTTAATTCATTGGGGTTAATGCAATTTGAAAAAGGAACTTGTCAAATTTCATTGTAATGGGAATCTACTGTATGAAAAGTAATGAGATGCAGTAATTAATTTAACTAGTGTCTCAAAATAGAAAAAAAAATCGCTTGCATTTTGAAAAATATCTTCGTTGCACCAACATTTTGCAATCAGAAGAATTAATTTTTTTTTTTTGGCAATAACAGTAATTTGAATAATACCAAAAGTGCACATTGAGATTTATAAAAAAAAATTTAATGGATTTGGTATTTAATCACCCACAAATGTAGCCAAGTGCATGAAAATCCATAAGTATTCAAAAATATATATTTCTTGAGTTTGCTTTTATTCATTATTGTTACAGATGAAATATAAACTTTTTATATTATAATATTTTTTTGCTTTTTCCAAAATGCATAAGTATTCAAAAATATATATTTCTTGAGTTTGCTTTTATTCATTATTGTTATAGATGAAATATAAACTTTTTATATTATAATATTTTTTTGCTTTCATGCCTACTTGGATGTTAGTTGGTAAGTTACTTAAATGTACTTGACTAATAACTTAATGAATTGATTCTAAATATATTTTACTTCTATACTAGTTATTTTATACAAATGTATCAGGCGAACATATAAAGCATTATTTACTTAAAATAGCATTATGGTTACTACAAAATAACTGAAAATTATATGTAAAAATATTGTTGAAATGGTCTGTCCAAGTCATGGGCGTACCCAAGAGGTGGGCTGATGGAGCTACAGCAACACCTCCTATATACAAAGCCTTCACAGTGAATTGTAATGGCCGATCCCGTAGTCCGACTTCCTACTTCAACAATACGCGAGCTTGCGTACGCTCACAGATTGAAGTTGGAACTTTAATTCATCCGTGAAAGTTGCATTTAGAATTATTTCCCTTAACTTTTTTTAAACATTTCAACAGGATGAGTGTTTTTTCACCATTCAATTACAAATTGAATAAAATCCAATGTCTCCAATATTTATTGAATATTTCTTTTTAATAATTAACATATCCCAATACAAAAATTTTGTAATTTAAATAAATTATGATAAATATCAAAAACTACTAAAATGTAATTGATTTTTCGTATTAAACTTGCATAGTGTTTCCGCTAGGCTTTTTTTGAAGGGCGCAGCGCCCTGCCCTTTTAAAAATCGGCAAAATGCGCCCTGCCCTTTTTGAAATCAGCAAAATGCGCCCCCGAAAAACGGCAAATTTCGTCAAAAGATCACGAAAAAACGACAAATTTTGTCAACATATCACGGGAAAAACGTGACTTTCGTCAGAGAATCGCGAAAAAACGGCAAATTTCGTCAAAAACATTGCAAAAAGAGGCAAATTTCGTCAAAAGATCGCAAAAAAACGGTAAATTTTGTCAACAAATCGCGGGGAAAACATGACTTTCGTTAGAAAATCGCGAAAAAACGGCAAATTTCATCAAAAACATTGCGAAAAACGACAAATTTCGTCAAAAGATCGCGAGAAAACGGCAAATTTCATAAAAAGCATTGCGGAAAACGGCAAATTTTGTCAAAATATCTCGAAAAAACGGCAAATTTCGTCAAAAACATTGTGAAAAACGGCAAATTTCGTCAGAGAATCGAGTAAAAACGGCAAATTTCGTCAAAAATATAGCGAAAAGCGGCAAATTTCGTCAAAAGATTGCGAAAAAACAGTAAAATTTGTCAACAAATCGCGGGAAAAACGTGACTTTCGTTAGAGAATCGCGAAAAAACGGCAAATTTCGTCAAAAGATCGCGATAAAACGCAAATTTCGTCAAAGGGACGCAATCCCCTCCCCTTAACACCCTGGGGGAAAAAACCTCATCTTTTGCTCTCCCAGCTCATCAAGCTTAAAAGCCTTTATCTTTTTTTTTTTTTTTTACTTTTTCTGCTCTGTCACTTTATTATAGCAAATAATCGATCAAGTAATTTTCCACACCCTCACCCAAAATTGATGCCCACCCCTTCTTTCCAAGCACACGAAATTTAAGGTTAAAACTCTTTTATTTAAATTTTTTTGTCCTATTTTTAAATCTTTAGTAAGGTAACTAAATCAGTCATCTTAAGTTCAAAATTTGTTTCCCCCTTAAAATTCATAGTTTAGAGGCAGCTAATAATTTTATATCCACATATGTTAACCTAATTACTTACTAGAACCTTAAAATATCAATTTAATAAAAATGTATTTCTATAATTTATGTTACTAAATGTGTGTACAAACATTGATGAGTATATGATGAACAATAATGAGTTTTTTATATTGGTTCCAAATAAGTATACTTTTTTTTTATGAAACAAAGCCCTTTTTCGCTGAAACTAGTGCCCTTTTTATGCTTCAATAGTGCCCTTTTTGCGACTAGCACCCTGCCCTTTTTTTTTCTAGAGTGAACACTAAACTTGCATTTATTCCATTTGAATAAAATTATTGTTAATGTAATCAAGTTCTATATTTAAATCAGATATTTTAAATTACAGTTGTTCACTCTCCCCCCCCCCCCCCCCTCCCCTTGACAACCAAATTTTCTTTCTAGATTTACATGTATACATATCAGGGTTGGGTTTTTGACATGACAGTGGTAAAAACCGTGTTTTTACCGGTTTATTCCATCAAAAACCTATCATTTTCGATTGTCCTCCAGATTATGGTATAATTGTAGCATATATTCAGATTATGGTATAATTCTAGCATATAATACATTTCTAGATTGATTTTACCTTGTTGTTCTTGTTATTATTATTATTTACAATTACATTTGTTAAATTTATTTAAAAGAAGATCATTTCCTAATATGGGAAAGATTTAAAAATACAAGAGTAAAAGAAAAGAACAATATTTGTCATAATCTTCACTAATATAGATTCTACTAACTGCAATTAACATTAATATTAAATGATAATAAAAGGTTATTAAAATTATTAAATAACATTCAATATACATTCTTAATAAAGTACATTAAAATTATTTTAGATATGCAAAAATGCTGTTACATTGTTTGACAATAGATGTTAAGCATAGACTGGCAGTGAATAAATTTGAATATTCTTTGATATCTACATATTTAAAACGCCCCAGTGGCAGAAACACGGCGACATAGTCGCGGACAAAGAAAATCTCTTGCAGACAATTTCCGTCTGCACTAATGAAATTAATTAAAAACATTGTCCGCAACTTTCGGGCTGCGGGAACACGGTAAAAACACACGCATTTCGGCAAAGGAGCGGTCTAAAAACAGGCAAATTGGGGCAAAGGATAGCGGTAAAAACACGTTCATTTCGGCAAAGGATCGCGGCAAAAAAACACGAATTTCAGCAAAGGATCGCGGCAAAAACACGTGAATTACGGCAAAATATTGCGGCAAAAACACGTGAATTTCGGTAAAAGTCCGTGGTAAAAACACGCGAATTTCGGCAAAGGATCGCGGCAAAAACACATGAATTTCGGCAACGGATCGTGGTAAAAAAATCGAATCCCAGCAAAAGATCGCGGTAAAAACATTCAAATTTCGGCAAAAGATCGCAGTAAGAACACAGAAATTTCGGCAAAAGATCGTGGTGAAAACACGCAAAATTCGGCAAAACATCGCAGTTAAAGCACGCGAATTTCGGCAAAAGATCGCGGTAAAAACACGCGAATTTCGGCAAAAGATCACGGTAAAAACATGCGAATTTCGGCAAAGGATCGCGGCAAAAACACATGAATTTCGGCAACGGATCGTGGTAAAAAAATCGAATCCCAGCAAAAGATCACGGTAAAAACATTCAAATTTCGGCAAAAGATCGCAGTAAGAACACAGAAATTTCGGCAAAAGATCGTGGTGAAAACACGCAAAATTCGGCAAAACATCGCAGTTAAAGCACGCGAATTTCGGCAAAAGATCGTGGTAAAAACACGCGAATTTCAGCAAAAGATCACGGTAAAAACATGCGAATTTCGGCAAAGGATCACGGTAAAAACACGCAAATTTCGGCAAAGGATTGCGGTAAAAACACAGAAATTTCGGCAAAAGATCTTGGTAAAAACAAGCAAATTTTGGCAAAAGATCGCTGTTAAAAAAAAAATAACGCGATTTTCATTAAACAATTGTGGGGGAAAAAATAATCGTGAGCATAGACAGAATTTACTGCATAAAAAGACTGCTAAAATATTGAAAGCCAGTTCCTTTTACTAATGTCTAAAGATTGTCGCAAAATGAGAAAAAATGCTAAAAATTGCAAAAAAATTCAAAAATAGATGTAGGAATTCCGGATTGCTTTTACTAATGTAGCAAATTCGCTGCAAAAAGCAATAAAATAAAATAAATAAAAATACATAAATTAAGAAAATTAGTACAAAAGCGGGCTTTGAAATGCTTAACTTCAGACTCTTCCTGCCAAATCTTGCAGCTCTGCACTTAGCAGTCTCTTCAGAAAACATCACACACAGACAAACATCTATGTTTAATACATAAATTTTTAAATCTGAAACAATATACAGATACAGAACCAACTTTTATAAAATTGGGTTAATCCGAACCCAACCTGCAGGATAATAAACTCAACTCGTACTGAAAACAGAGTTAACCTGATCTACAGTTGATGCAGGACTTTAAGACATTTTTCTACAGAAGGAATTTCTGTAGCTAGGTCAGGAGAGGGAAATTTGATCCTCCACACCTCCCACCCTGGATCCTTTCAGAAAATTCTCTGTGAATTTCAGAAAATATTCTTTTACTCAGAATCACCCTTGGTCTCGGGATAAGTGTATCCTTCCCATTTTAGAAATCCTACAAAAAGTGAGATGATGAAACGACATGTAACATCAAAAGTTATAAGCAGATTTTATGAGAATGCATCATACTTACCATGTTTTAAATAAAATGATGAAAAATCCCTAGTTTAGTGTATTATTTATTCATTAAAATTACATGCAAAATTTGCAGACAGATTATGAAATTTTAAAAGCTTGTCGCAGACAGCTGCAGAACTTTCTGCCACTGGGTAAAACGCTAAGCGTTTTGTTTCGACAATCCGTGAGAACAAACTACTACATCAAATTACATCATTCTTTTTTTAAATGAAAGATATTTGGTCACAGATTTGTTATCGTGCATTCGTTTGTTCGGAAATTTAATTAATTAGCCGTAATCTTAAATTAAAATTTTACTTCTGCTTATGATGTCGTAAAGTCAGCAATCGGATTAACGCCCACTGTTGTGATGTACAGAGTTTATTTTCTGAACTCAATGATTGCGAGCATAAAAAATAAATATTAAATATTAAAAGCACGTGAATTTTATTCCGAATTTTTTAATTTGTAAGTTAAAATATAGTTAAAATGTTTAAGTATTTCGGTAAAAATATTTATCCGTGTGTTTTATAAGCAAATAAAAATTCATATTTACTGTGACGTCATGGAAATATTGTCCATTGGGTTCATTTTATCATTAAGCATTATAACTTTGTTGATACCATTTTTTTCATTACAATTAAATGTAAAATATATTTTTATTTGTATGCATGGTACTTAAGCATAAATGTACGTGTGAAAAGTTTGTACCGGTGAAAATGACGTTATGCTTAGCTTGAAATGCATTTTAACATTGATAAAACTAAAAAGAAAAATTTATATGATTGTGTCAACATGGCGTAATATTAACTGATATTTAAATTTTTAATTTTAAAGATTAGAACTGGAGCCTTTATTGGTTGCTTCATCTTGATTGCATACCTTGATTACATGTTAACAATTACTTTTTTTAAATTATAAGATTAAGTTATAGGAATTATAGGATTTAAATTATTAAGATTTCCTTTTTTAATAAAAAATTCACAAAAGTAAAGAATTTCAGGAAAAAAAAACTTGAAATAATGATTGTATTTTTAGCTAGAATAAACAATGTAAGGCTAATATTTTATAGGAATTATTTTGGTATGTTTGTTATAAGTTCATTTAACAGTTCCTTATTAGCGGCAAAGTCTTATTTCTTTCACTGTGAATTTTTCTTTCGATGTCAAAAAATGGTAGTCTACTTTTGGATGCCAACCAAAACACAATGGCAATATTTAGAAATGTATAACGGTTGTGACAACAAACGGCACTATCGCTTTAGCTTTCATCGCGCTTACATCACTTCTAAATACTAAAAATTTAATTTTTTTACTACATTTTACAATTTTAATTCTTACATCCTCAATTAGAAAAAAAAAATTAGCTTTCGATTGAAATTTATTTGAAATCTGCCGCTTAATTTAACGACTTTTTAAATAATTTTCAAGCATGAAATATTTTTCAATTCTATCTCAACAATGACCATCCTTTTGTTTTAATAATGTAAAATAGCCCCTTGGAAAGTTGCAACAATTGAAAATAGGTATCCCTAACCTTCATGAGAAGTGGAAAAAAAAAAAATAATAATAAAAACCTGATAAATCATAAGATCAGATTATCCATAAGATAAGAGTATTTTGGCGATAATATAAAATCTGTCAAAAGAAAAAAAACTATTTTTAGTTTATGATTAACATAAAATTGATATGTTGAATTCGTTGATGTATATGTTGAATCAGAATATGCTAGGAACTGTTATTTATTATTTTTTTAAAGATCCATTGGATATTTAACTGTATAAGAGACCGACTGTGATGGAAAAGGAATAATTATCCTGATTATGTAAAGGGATAGAAGAAACCATACAAATAAATTACAATTGAAAACGTTAAAATTCTCCCTCATCTGCATATTAATTTATTATTTTTAACAAAAATTCTTCATTTTTACATAAAAATTGATTAGCTTAAAAACAATGGATGTGTTTTAGAAGATATGGATTTGAAACGAACAATGATTAAAGAGGACATTTTAAAACTTTTAATTTAAACATTTTAAAACTTTTTTTAACGTTGAATTTCAACGGTGCCTTTGAGCAGATGCAATACATATGCGCATAGGAGCTCATTCGATTGCATTATCACATGGGGGGGGGGGGGGGGGGGAAGGGTGCTTATACTATGTTCTTTTATTTACTGAATATGAGATGAAAGTAGGAAATTTGTATGATACTTTATGATAGGACTATTTGTATGATACTTTATAGGCCCATGACCTTTTTTTTTTTTTTTTTTTTTCGTGGGGAATATGGTGGTAATGTCAAACTGATTTGCATTACACATTTGTTTACGGAGTGTTCATTTGGAGTTTGCTAAGGGGGGGAGGGGGGGATTTTTTAAAATAAAATATTTGAAAGACTGTTTCATACGAAGCCCTACTTAAATAATAAAGAAGCTTATTTTACTGATATTGTTATAGTATTTTTTTCCGTCACGTTTTGACGGGTTCCATCTAGTAATATTTTAAAATGCATATCTTATGTATTTCATAAATGCAATTATGGTGATTTTGATTTGCACTTAAATAAGTAGAATCTTAAAGTTTATTTTTCAACAATGTAATAAATTGTACAGAAATTATACACATTGTTTAATCTAAAATTATAGGTTATATAATTTCTTCAAAAAATCTAATTTTTTTAGACTTTGCCAAATAGTTTAAGATTATTGCAGAGATCTTCTAACAGAGATGTACACATATTATTCTAATGCAATTCTTTTTTGTTTTTCTTGGATGGATAAATATTTTAGTTTTTTTGATACTGAATATTTTATGTAAAACAACTTAATATTAAAGATAGAATGAAAAAAAAAAAAAAGTAAAAACAAACTACTAAAAAAATGGGTTTTTGACGGTAAAAACCGTCATGCGTCAAAAACTTGCCAACCCTGATACATATACTATTTACAATATAAAGATTATTTTTCAATAGATTTGAAGCCTCGTTACTAATATATATCTTTGGATATTTAATTAGAAAGTTACAAGAACTTGATATGTTTTTTGAAATTCATAGATATTATAATTATATATATATATATATATAAGGGGGGGGGAGCATTGATAAACAAAAATAAGGGGTACTTAATGCTTAAAAAATATACTAAAAGGGAATTTTTAATTTAGAAATACAAAAGTTTCTTTACTTTATTGAAATCACTATTTTAAAAGAATAAAATATAAGAATAATCTGTATTAAAAAATTTAAATTTACGAGGAAATATTTTCTGTAAAAATCTGAAGCTCAACTATATCAACATTTCAATTTTTCTATAAAAATTGCTAAAATCTGCAATTTTAATAATTACTAGTTTTCAAACAGCAGCTAAATTCTTTTATATGGCTGAAATTTGATGGCCTAGAAATAAAAATATAGGGTTGAAAATGTACTAATAAAAAATATGCTGTGTGAGAGAGTTTCTTTTTTTTTTTTCCACTCCTTCAAATGAAAAAAAAAAAAAAAAAAAAAATACAGCGTTTTTTGTATAATAGTTTTTCAAGGGTATCCGTGGCTTTCCTTTTAACCTAATATCTTTTATTTCAGAACTCTTTTAAACATTAATTTAGCAAATTTTCGCTTATTTTTACCTTATTTGATACTGAGACATATTTTAAAGACTTGGGGCACTAAGTATTATCTCTTATTTATTTATATCATTGTTTTAATGTAATTATTATGTATAATCAGTTCTGTTATACATATATAAGATAGAAATCTTGTTTTTTGAAGACAAAAACTGGAGTCATTTGCCTAGAGAGAGATAAAATGTTTTTCAGTAAATCATAAAAGGAAGATTTTACTTGTTTTCTAGCTTTTAATTCATTTATTATTCAATATTTTTTACAAGACTTTGTTTATACTAGACTTTGTATTCGAAAATACTTGCTAATTTAAATCATATAATATTTATATATGTTAAATTATTTTCTGTATCTATTTAAAGCTTTTGTTTATTCAATGTAGTCATTATCATCCCTCCCATTACGCGGATGTAAACACTTTCTGGTATTTAAACCGTCAAATATAAATAATTAATAACGAGACCTTATTGTACTCAAATTGTTCATGTCGAAACTATTTTTATATAAAAAAAAATGTGCTACAATAATTTTATAAGTCAACATATAACTCTATAAATATCGCCAGGTGCTATTGAAAAATAAATTTAAGAAAAAAAATAAATAAATAACACTTACAAGATCAAACAACTCTCAGCATTCTCTAATTATAAAGAGAGTAAATAGTAATAATAATAATAATAATAATTTGCTCCCATAAAATCAACTTTAAAATTAAGAGTAAAAAAAAAAAAAAAAAAAAAAAAAGGAAGAAGATAATTGACAAAAGCAATATACGAACTGCTGCTAGTTAATACTATGATAATAGTAAACACACTCTTGACATATTTTCATCCAGATTACTCATAGTAAATGATTAGAAACTATTAGAAAGTAAAATAATTATATGATTTAAAAAATATATTTGAATACAAACGCATAAACTGGAATTTTGAAAAAATATATAATAACGAAATAAAGCATAGCTAAAGAACGGGGATCTTTTTTTTTCTTTTTTAAATCTGCATGCATAAAGTTTATCTTTAGACACATAAATTAAGAACAAAGTCCTGTGAAACTGAAAATATACTGAGTTGAAGTAAACTAATAATCAGATAAAATGCAAAATCATCCTTTTTTTATGACTTAAAACACAATACTTATTCTAGGCAAATGATTGAAAGCTATTGTAATATACACATGGTTTAAAAACTAAATTTGTATCTTACATACATATAAGAAATTATATAATAATAATGTTATTAAAACAATGATATAAGAAAACAAAGACAAAACTTACTTTTATTCTTTAAAATGTCTCCATATCCAAAGTTGTACTTATTTTCACAATTGTAAATACGTGATACGTGCTCTCGCATTTTATCCTAAAGGTGAACTGACCAATCAAGCATGCAACTGGGAAGGTCAACGATAAGCGGAAATAACTTCGGACTACCGTCTCCGCCATATTGCCTCTTCCGGAATTCACTGTGAAGGCTTTGAATATAGGGGGTGTTGGCTACAGCCCCCTCCGAAATAGTCAGAAGATAAATGAAAAAGTGCGGATTTTTTTTCCTTTTTTTAGAGATAAATTTATATATATATTTCTCTATGATACAATGGACTAGCCACTCTGTTAGCCCCATATTAGTGTACAGTGACACTACAGTATACCCAAAGAGAGCGAAAGGGGCTGATGTGGTTACAGCCCACCCCCCACCCCCCCTTCCCCTCCAGGAAATAGTCGAAAATGAAATGCAAAAAGTGCTGTTTTTTTCCTTTCTTTTTGAAATAAATTTATAATTTTTTCTGTCATACAACGGATCAACCATACTCATTATTCCCATATTAGTGCACAGTGACACCACAGTAAACCCAAAAAGGGCTGATGAGGTTAAAGCTTACTCTCACCCACCCATTGGAAATAGTCTAAAGTGAAATGAATAGAGTGCTGATTCTTTATAATAGTCCTTTTTTTAGAAAAGTTTATAATTTATTTTTCATGCAACGGACTAGTCACTCTGTTTAATCCTATATTAGTGTACAGAGACACTACAATATACCCAAAGAGGAGGAAAAGGATTGATGGGGTTACAGGCCCCTTCTCTCTCCAAAATGGTCGCAATAAAATGAATACAAATATGGTTGATTTTGTTTCTTGTTTTTCAAGATAAATTTATCAGCTTTTTCTGTTATACAACTCACTAGCCATTATAGATACTTCTACATCTGTGCAGTGACACCACAGCATACCCCAAAAGGAAGAAGGGGGCTGATTATCACAGGGGCACACATGTATCCCAGGCTCACATTTTTAGGGGACCCAAAATGCATTTTGTCCCCCTTCCAAAAATACAAATTAATGCAAAGTTCCATCTATACTTTATAGAAAAAAGGATTTTGTCCCATTCATATATATTAAACTCAGTGTTCTTCACTAACGGCAATGAGTAGTGTAAACTTCAAAATTCTGATAATCATGGATATTACGTCAAACATGATTCATTCAATCCCTTAGTATTAGAGTTTTACTTGCTCTAAATAGCATATAGTGCAAAAAATTTTACCTTCCCACAATTTTTTAATGCATTTTTACATGTGTCTAGATTATATTATTTTTTCATAAAAAATACGGTTTAAATTTTAATCTGAACACAATGTTGTTTGTCATGTTTATAATGCAATTTTCTTGAGAAAGGGGCAAATGACCTGTGTGTCCTGGGTCCCACATAGAGTTAACCAGGCCTTGGGGCTGATGGGGTTACTACCCCTTCCATCTCCAAATTCGTCGCAATAAAATAAATAAATGCTGATTTTTTTTCTTTATTTTTGAGATAAATTTATAATTATTTTCTGTTATACAAGGGATTAGCATGGATGTAACGAAGGGTATAAGGTGCCATACGCCATGTATCTTCTTTTTCTAAAGTAATGCTATAGCATGTACTCTCTAGCGTATACCTTTAGCCTATAGCATATATCCTCTGGTACTTTTACGCCTATAGCACTATGGACTAGCCATTCTCACTAATCCCATATTAGTGTACGAGGTAGAGTCAATAAATTCCCGGAATGGTCGCCTACATTCACGCAGGTGTTCGTTGGAGGGGAAATATCTTTTTTGGAGGTTGGCAGCACTGATAAGGAAAACACACATGCATCTGGAATTCATTTCCGGTACTGTTGGCGTTAGCTGCAGATCATTTCTGACAAAGCGAATTTTTCATTCGTTGGATTTTGAAATGTAGTCTTTAGAGCAGCGTGCATACATCAAATTCTGCGTTTTGCTCGAGAAATCGTCTTCTGAGACGCTTGAGATGCTGAAGAAAGCATACAGAAACAATGGCATAAGCGTTTTCGTAAAGGTTAGCAAAAACATCACCAAGGAAGGAAAAATTTTGTTTGGACAAAAGCCGGGGGAAAGTGATGTTGGAGGTGTTTTTTGATTACGAGGGCATCATTCACTACGAATTTATTCATGAAGGCCAAACTGTCAATAAAGCACTTTACCTGGAGATCCTTGAAGACTACAAGATGCAACAGACGAAAACGACCTGAAAAATGGGCAACAAATGATTGGTTTCTTTTACACGACAATGCTCCACCACATTACGCTCTGGTTGTGAAAAATTACCTTTTTCTTTTTTTAATTAGTTTTATTGAATTCTCGATTTACTTTCTTCTTTCTGAACCTTAAATTAAACAATAATTAAATTAATAATTTAATTTTTTTTTTAATCTTATCTAACCAATCACTTATTTATTAACAAGAAATTACAATTCATCATAACTTGCAAGATAAAATTTCCAAACATAAATTAAATTATTGAAACAAATAGTTACGTCAATGTATCAGAAAATTAAAAGTAATCGGTGATGAATGTGCATTTGGATTTATATATTTAAATATTATATACTTTTTTTATTGCTATATATATAATTTGATTATGATTACATTATTTACTTTTATGAAATCGATAATATTGAAGTGATATTTATTGCAAAACTTATTTGAAATCATTATCCTTCCATTTTAGCACTCATTCATGCATTAATATTGATACAGTCGAACCTCCATATATCGAAGTAGCAAATTTTCCGGAAAAAATTCGATATATAGAAGCGATCTGAGTTTTATAATAATTACTCCTAAAACATTAAAATTAAAGTTAATTTTTGTATACGGAACTGCATTTCTAATGCGAATTGCATTAAATGAAAGTTAATAATAAAAAAAATGAATTAGTATGAAAGGTTTATTGAGTAGGGGAGACCGGTACACACTGGACCTATGGGCACAGTGGACCATCCCTTAATATTTTATTTATTTAAATTTTTTTTAAGCTTCTCTTCTATCCTAATAGACAACAGCACTGCAATGATTATTTATAGCCTTCAGAAAATATGTTTAGCTCAGATTGAACTATTTTATCCTGATTGGTTGTTTTGAGCTTCTAAAAGTAAAATTTTTCATCATCATATTTTTATTTTTTTAGTAATTAAAGGTTGTAGATAAATAAAATAAAACAGCTTTTTTGCAAAGCTAAGATACTTGTTTTTATTTTACTTTAAAGTTAATATGTTTTAAAGAAAGCTATAAACAATATTAATATGATTATTTATTGAACTTCAACATGGGGTACAGTGGACCACCCACTCCTGGGGCACAGTGGTCCACAATCCACTCTGCTCCTCTAATGCAGAATGTTCAAAATATTTAATAATTGCTTATTTTCTATAAAGAAAGATTGTTTTAAAGTAGGTTTAACTGTAAAATACAGTAAACAAACAAAAATAACAATTTTTTTAACATAGTAAGAAATATTTTGTTTTGTATTTACTGCCTTTGATAAATATAACTGTAGTCTAATTGTTGATGATTCTATTCAAGTAAGATTCATGAGACGTAAATTGAATGGAAATCAGTTTATTTCTCCCGAAACTGTAGATGAATCTGCTGTTGATGTCAATGATTTCATAATGTTGCTCTCAGACCCAAAATTATTTCTTGAAAATTCTCTTACTCATAAGTACTTTGAAATTTCATTTGCAAATTTTATTGTGTGCTGATTTTTTTGTACTTAAGTAATAACTTCAACTAAATTGCAATTGTTCCTGTATTAATCTGTTATTATTTTCAAAATATAATTAATTTTTTGTTTTTGTTTCAAAATTTATATTACTCTGTTATTTTGCGGGTGAAGGGGCAACAAAAAAGAATTAGATTAATGAAAAATAGATTTATATTGTATTTTAGATAATACCTAATAGTGGTCCACTGTACCCCGGTGGGTGGACCAGTGTACCCCGCTTCCGCGGTACACTGGTCCACTTTACAAGCGTAAATGATTTTTTTTTTTTTTTTTTTTTTTTTTTGAAAAATGTATTGAAAACTATGTTGTGAGAAAATTATGATGGATGTAAGAAGGTTTAAAGAATATTCAAAAATATTTTCATACAGATTGGTCAGTCTGTTAAAGAGAAAAAAAATGTTAACTGAAAAAGTGGTCCACTGTGTACCGGTCTCCCCTACTACATACCTTTTATAAAAACAATAATCCAGACAGTGGTTACAATGCTCACAGTTACATTCTGTTAAAAAAACTACGAATATCTTGCTAAACAGCCACTTTTGCAGAAAGTTCATCAAAGAAATGTTTGCATTTATTCAGTCCACTAAAAACTTCATGAGGAACATTTTCCGCGAATTGAAGTCCACGACATATTGTTTCAAACGCCTCTCGCATTTCTTTTTTCGATGGCTTGGAAATGTTTTCAGATTCATTTACTTCCCCTGGTTCTTCGATTTCTGTTTCAGATTCATGAAATGAATTCAAGTATGTCGTCGTCTGTAGGATAATCAGCAATAATTAACGTATCATCAACTGTCAGAAATTCGTTAAGAAGAATACCGTCTGTAATGTGACCTTGTGAACGCAAATTTTCCCAAGACTGTTGAATTTGCGGGAACACGTCCTGTTCTTCGATTTCCGGTAATACACTGAACCCAGCTTTTGCGAAACAGTTTTTTATTGTAGATTCAGAAACGTCATTTTCCCAAACTTTGGCTAATTCTGTCACACATATCCTCAAATCAATCACCTTATGTAAAGGTTTTTCATTTTCAAATGTCCAGATAAGTCGTCGGAGAATGCGTTTTCTGTAATGAAGTTTCAAGTTTTTTATTACATCCTGGTCCATTTGTTGCAATTTTGAAGTGGTGTTCGGGGGAAGAAAAAGCAAATCGACATTTGATAAGTTTGAAGACACATTAGGATGAGCCGGCAATTGTCTACAAGTAAAGCAATTTTTCTATTTTGATCACTCATTTTTCTATCCAATTTCAAAATTCACTTTTCAAAAATTTCACCTGTCATCCATGAGTTTCTATTGGAACAATAGTCAACCTCTAAAGATGTTACATTTTTTAATACTCTAGGGTTCTTACTTTTACCTACTACCAATAATCAAAGTATTTCTTTGCCACTCATGTTAGCGCCTACCAGTACTGTTATTCTGTCCTTACTGTTCTTGCCTCCATGACAATCATCGTCTTTGAAAGTCAGAGTTTTGTTGGGTAAACACTTATAAAAGAGTCCCATTTCATCAGCATTAAAAATATCATCGGGCTGATAATCTTTTAGAATTTTTTTCAAATTGTTGCTTTTCCAGTCATCACAGACTACTTCAGATACACTTACTTTCTGCGGAAATAACCTTTTCCTTGATGCCATGCCTTTTCTTAAATTTGTCAAGCCACCCGGAACTTGCTTGAAATTCATCACATCCAAAATATTTAGCATACTCTAATGCCTTCTCTTTTATGAGAGGACCAGAGATCGGCAAGTTTTGGTCTCAAACAATCTTTATCCATTTTAAAACGGCCTCGTCCACTGTATCGTAAGTGCATGTTTTCGAACATTTTCTGTTAGGTTCAATACATTCATAGGATTTCATTACGGCATTCCGATTTTTTATAATAGTCGACAATGTGCTTGCAGGAATACCAAATTTAGAAAAAATGTCTTTTTTGCACATTCCGCTAGCTACATCCTTCAGCAATTCAACTTTATCCACAACACTAAGAGATTTTCTTTTTGACATTGTGATCGAGAGAAAAAGTAAAAGCTCAAAATGAATTTATAAAACACTACTTAAATTTTCACTGAAACTAAGCAGACTTAGGAGTGAGGGCCAACCATCAGACAAAAGGGAATGCTAGAAACTGGTTTCACCACAGAGACCCAGATTTGGTAACATTTTCTTGAAGAATGTGGAGGGCAGAGATGCGTGCCAAACCGGCTTTTCTCCTGGCAAAAGCTCCTCGGAATCTCTCGCCGGATTATGAGTTGATCCAGAATGAAATCCAAAAGTTGCCAATAAGGCGATCACTGCCAAAAAAGACATCCTTTTGGCGATGAAAGAACGAAAACATGTTGGATTCAAGTTCTGGTTGAAAGAACAATGGGGCTCGCGTTTCTCTACTGGACAGGTCGCCACCGAAATTCGAAAACGAGTTGGGGGAACAACAACCTGTTTGTCCATCCCTCATCCCCAGCTGGAATGTGGGGTTTGTAGTGACCTTCAATAAACTTCCTTTATCCCCCTGACCTTCATTTTTCGTGAGACAACAGGTTTAAAGTGGAATAAAATCTCTCAATATGTCTTGAAAAAAGTTTCGATGTATAGAGGTTTTTTCGATATACAGAAACAGTTTTTCTATATAATGAACATGGAGATTTGCTAAAAGTTCGATATGTGTAAGTTCGATATATGGAGGTTCGACTGTAATTTATTTTATATCGGCAAAAAAAATGTAAACAATGACCTATAATTTTAAAAATTCTATAATCCGCACAACCCTTGGTTTCAGACTTTGTGGATTAGAGGGAGTTAACTGTACATGTACAAGACATGTAAGGCCTATAAGTTTAATCTGTATTAGGCATCACAGTTTCTGTCAACACCCCTATGCATGCATGCATTTTTAATTTCCTGTGAAATGAAAATCACACTTGCTATGATTTTGAAGTTAGCTTTACGTGCTACTACATTATTCTAATAATTCTAAGTGATATTTCTTCCTCTTGCAGCAGGGGAGTTAGGAGAAAACGTTACATTAGGATAAAAAAATTATTTAAAGTGACAAAGTTTTTAAAAAAGAAAAAGTAGATTTTATCTATTTTTCAGTTATTTTTTTGAGTAATTAAAACAACATTTTTTACAGAAATTTTAATGTTGTTTTCTGACCAACTAGATAATTCATACTATATTTTGCTTCTAATTTTTTATTTAATTTTTTGGAAAAGATTGGTAAAGTGAATTTAGCTGAACAAGAAGTCAAAATGCAGTTTGAAAAATGTATGGATGAGTACACTGAAGGAAATGACATTGATGATGAACAGAGAGAAATAATTTCTTCAATCAATGATTTTATATATAATGATCAAGATGAACAAGATTCAGGTTAGTATTTTTTGCTTAAACCACTTTCTGGTGTAAAAATAGGTTATTTTGAAACATTAAATATTTTAATGCAAATATGTGTATTAATCCACAAATTGATGTATTTAAAACAGATGAAATGTTTTAATGAACAAAAAATAATTTTTAATTTTTACACACTTTCTCATATTTAATTATCTGGACTAAATACAAGAACAAAAAATCATGTATCAGGCATAAATTATGAAACACTTTCTAACTCTAACAGAATATTGTTAAGAAGTTTAATTTTTTCATACAATGAAATGAGATATCTAAATAAATAATTTAAAAGACACATAACTTAGTAAAAATCCATTTTCATCAATTGCTGTCTAATGTCAGCAAATTCTTTCCCGCAGCCTTGTATACGATGTTTATAATTAGATTTCCTTGCCAATTGTGTGTGGTTTTCCCACTTTTGTGATTAACAATGAAATATTATATGTGACTCATAGTCCATCATCTTTTTGTTTCAAAGACGACTCAAAAAGGTTTTATACTGTTTGCTGTTTTAATATTTCTCTTCCGGTCCTTGAAAATAGGATAAATCATTGTCATTTTTATCAACATGCATTTTATTCAAATACTCTTGTATCCTAGAAGACTTCATGAATTCATTTGTAAAAACTTTTTGGCTAATTAAAACAGGTAATGATTGGTTTGTAGGAAAATGCGTAAGTCCATGTTTCAAATACTCAATACTATACTGCCAGCATTTCTTCCTTGATTCAGACATTTTGAAAAACAAAATTTTCTCGTTTTAAGTTAAAATAAATAACTATTCAACAGACTTATAGATAGTAATAAAAATAATGGCTGTAATGACTTCTATCAATTTCACTCAGAATAAACAAATTTCTTGAGCAGATTCAAATGACAGGTTCGTTTGAAAATGACTGTTCAGGTATGTGTTGCCATCTTTCTGACATTTTTTGAAATACAGTTTAATAAAAGAAGGAATTTGGTTCCAAATTTTTAACCAGCCTAAATAGCAAATTTTGCACTCCACGATTTTTAATGTGATTTATAGCGATTTTTTTATATTCATGAACGAGTTGCAGTTATAATGTTTTAGCCCGCTATAATAAAATTTTGTCTTTTGTGAGTTTTAGAGTTTAGTCGTGTTCCATGGCAATTTTTTGACATTCGTAAAAGAAATTCGATTTGGGGTTCCCAGCTCTAGGTTAGTTTGTATAGATTTTCATTTGAAGATATATTTATTGTTTTTATCATGATTATAATGTTTATAGGGGAGGGGGGTCACGAATAAAATGTTAATGTTGTCCGGGCCCGGCCAACGGCGGCGTGGTCAGCTAGTTTTATTATATTAATTTCCTAAATAGATAGGTATGCCACGGCCACATCCTTTTGACGGTCTTGTCTCCCATTTACTGCTGAACCCGCTACCACCCTTCTAGGAGACTCCAGTGCCCACTGGGATGCAGTACCGCCCCTGTTTTAAACCTATGATCTGTGGGAAAGTCTGAAATAATGAAACAGGATTTCAGATTGCTCTAACTGCATATATCCTAATAAATTTAATTTTTAAAGATTTTTTTTTTTTTTTTTTTCAGATTTAAAGTCAATTTTGAGTTTAGTTTTGTGCATCCAATGAGCATATTCTGTTCTCTGTGTTTGTATCCTGTGATTTTCTATTTTCACTTTCTCCAAGAATGCAAGTATTTTATGAACGAACGTGTGATGTATTAGTACTTCCTGTCGAAAATTAATCAGTCTAAGTTAAAACATTTGATCATATTATTTGTCTGTGAAATTCTAATGGATAAAAAAAGAAAAGAAAAATTTTACTGTTACACATTATATTTAGAGTGGTCCACTTTGCAGAAAAATATAGCAATAAAGCTTTTAAATGTTATTAATGCTTTCTCGCTATAACTTAGTTTAATTTTATTATTATTATCCTAGAATGCTTCTGAAAACTAAAAAAAGACTGTTTTGGCCTTTTTTAAAATGCCACTTAAATAATTGCTGGAACTGTAAATTATTTTTTTAATGTTATAATTATCTTTAAAAGAGACATTTCTTTAATTACTCTAACCTTTTCTTGAAGGAAATTTAATATCAATAAATACTTTTTATAAATAACCCGCATATTTTTTACATTCTCTACTATTGACACAAAAATAGTAAAGAAGTATGGAAAATACCTGAGTAAATATGGTATATTTATAGATAGATAGATTCAACAAATAAGCATTATTTGCTAAATATGATGTCAATTTTGGTTGTGAAAATTTAGAGCTCTCCATATTAAGTTTGAAAATCAATGGATTATTATAAAAATTGTATTATTCAACTTCTCGGTATACTTCAAACTTGGATGCTTTGCTAGTCCTGTATTTATGTTTTCTGGCTCATTGAATTATTATCCCTATATTTATTTATTAGCTTTAAAAATTGTAACTCTGCTTAAATACTTTATTTATTTATTATTATTATTTATGAATTTGTGTTGGTTTGTTTAATTTATAAAGCTGTAACTGACATATTTAGCTTACTTCTTAACATCATCCTTTATAATTTTAGATGCTGAGAAAAATGATACTGAGTTATTAGTGACAAAAGAAACTCAAACTTACAAAGATCCTTTAACCCAAGTTACTATGAAGGATCCTCTCAAGTGCAAACTTTGCAACCATGCATATGAAAGAAGTACTATTCTGCAGTATCTTGGTGAATCAAGGAAAAAGTAAGTTCTAAATATTTATTTCCTTCTTTCTCTAAAAAAGTCTGTCTTCTTTGTAATAACATGTAATATGCACTAATGTCTGAGTTGTAAGTAAAAGTTTATTATGGGTTTTTCATGCATAATTATCCGATTTTCTTCAAATTTTGTATATAGGTTCATTCTGATAAGGTGCTTCCCTGATTAGTTTTGGGGATTCATTGGTTAAGTATTAAGGGGGGAACAGGGGGATAATCCCCCCTCTTAATTTATTGTTGATGTCTTTATTTTTCGAGGGGCATTATTCTTTGAAATAAGAGTATAACATACAATTCGTGTGAATAGCCTGTGGGCTCAATGCCATCTGTTTAACTGGACACTTTTCTTTTTTTTTCTTATTTTAACAAAAAAAAAGTTTTTCTAATAAGATTCTTTATTTTATAGAAAAAAAAATCTGTGTATTTCACTGAAAAAAATTTAAGCTGTATACAAATTCAATAAAGTAAATTTGATGCAAATGAGAATACTTATTTTTTCTGCCAAAATTGTTGTAGCAGTTTTTTTTTAAAAAGCCTATGCAAAGCAAAATAATGTATGTTATATGTTAGAGTTGCACTGAATAGTAAATTTAGATGAATGCTTAACATTCGATTCACAAATAAACAAAATATTCAAGCTACCGAATAACAGATATTTGGATGGCCAAATAATCCTATATTTCAGGGTTTAAAGATATTAAAAAGTTAAATTTTAAAACAATTTTGAATCATATTTAATACAAATATTTCCATTTTTCTGAACAGGACCTTTTTACATGTAAATTTTACACTGAAAAAAGAAAATCTGTGCTTTGGGTTATTATTTAGGAAAAGAGTATTCTTTTAAGAATACTCATTAATTATTAAATCATTTCATTGAATACTAAATTAATAAAACTTTTAAATTTTGTCACTTCCTCTGTGAATTAAAATAAATGATTGAATAAATTTTTCTTATATTCTAAAACAGCCTTGAATAAAATATTCTTTTATTCTAAAACAAATAATTTAAAAATCAAAGAGAATTTTTGTTTTTAGCTAAATCAGTTATGCTTTTTAGGGACCATCTCCTACTTCCCTTTTCTTTGAGTTAATTATGACTCACTGGAAGGAATTATCAGGTTGTATCAAAAGTACTTTCGATTTTTGAATGCTTTTATACCAAAGCATGTAGCTGGCATTTTCTCATCCCTATTGTTGAAGATAAAATGTTATTTAAGAGAATAGATGTCCCTCTATATTCTATAATCATACAAGCTTCTTTCTCTCATTTTTAGGTCACATAATGAGTGATACAAATGTTGAGATTTTTTGCATCTTAAGACATGATTTTAAACTAAACCTTAAAACCAATAAAGCTGTCCTCAAAACTTGTGTAATTTCTAGCTAGGACAATAGTATTGTCTGGACAGTTCAAAACAAATCCAAATGTTTTAAGAAAGGAGACACACTGAAATCAAGCCCAGAAGTCACAGGCCATTAGTTGTGAATTTTGACCACTTTGAAGAGAAAAAAGACAAAAATCAATTCCCCACAATCAGTTTTTATGCTAAAAATGAACAAAACTACACATTTAAAAATATAATTTTTGTCGCTTCTAGGTTTGATTTCAAGGATGAGGTCCCCTTCCGTAAAACGTTTGTATTTGTTTTGAATTGTCCAAATACTACTCTTGTTCTGTCTTCCAACTGCAAGAGTTTTGAGGACAGCTTTATTAGCTTTAAGGCCTAGTTTAACATCACAAGAGTTATCATGAGTCAACATCATCCTTAAGATGCAAAAAAATCTCAACATTTGTATCACTCATTATGTGACAGAAAAATGAGATGTAAAGAAGATGTGCCACCACTTTAAAATCAGGAGCAAGACTGAAGAAAAAAGACAAAGTTCTTTCTAAAGGCCTTAAGAACTAAGCTCCATGTAGTCAGTTGTCATGGTGCGTAAGGTTAGTTGTATTAAAAAAACATGACTCGCGACTTTGTTGCAGATTACACTGATTTATTAATCCAGATTGGTGATACATTCAGAGACTGGGAGTTCGATAAAAGCCTCAAGAACCATAATCTTTAGAGACTTATTTTCCTGAGGTTGGTAGAACACCTCAAATGCCGCTAAAAGTTCCAACATTCATTGTTAAAAGTTCCATCATTTGTTATCCATCATTATCTTTTGGAATTACTAGTTTTTTATAGGCTGTGATTTCGTCTAAAGAAAAGTCCTATATAAAAAAAATGACACTCACAAATGTAATACTAAATATTTTAGGTTAACTTTATGATATTGAGTTAATTTTAGCATTGGGATAGTAAAAGTAGTAATTAGTTTAATTATGTAAGCATTTTTGAAATATTTAGTATTAACCGAGTTGGACTGTATATAATTTAAATATATATCATGTCATATATAAGAGAATTTCACTATCCTGAAATGAAATACACTAAATTTATTCAATTTTATAAGATGAGATCTAACATGAAAATGATAATATGAAACATAAATATACCCATGCTCCAACAGTCCCAAAAGAGGGAAGTGACTGTATAGTGTTTATAAACATAGAAAAATTATTTGTGTTGTGATCAAAATTAAAATTTTTAAGAAAAAAAATTTTTTTTTCAATTTTTTTTTAACACTCATGAGAAATTAAATTTCAGTGAAATTTTTCAAGTTGCAGAAATTAATCATTTTGAAGCAATTGTATTATAAAATCATCTAGCAATTTTCTAAAATAATAAAAAGTAAATACCGTATTTACCCGCGTATAAGTCGAGAAATTTCGGACAAAAAAAGACTTTAAAGTTGGGGGGGTCGACTTATGCGAGGGTCCTTAATTTTTTTTTTCCGAGTGAATTTCATCCGGTTGTTCACACTAACAAAGGGCGGTAATATTAGAAAGCCCGACATTGCATTAACTGCCCAGTGGTTTAAAGATGCCTGGAATCAAATTCCTTTCAAACTGATTACAAAATCGTTCAAGAATTGCTGCATAAGCAACGAACAGGAAGGCACAGAAGATGATGCCATTTTCGAAAGTAATAACGACGAGGAAAAATGTAGTGATACAGAGCTTGAAAACATGTATCATGATGAGCCGATGACAACGAAGGATTTTTGTGAATTGTTTGGCGAGTCCGATACTGAATCGGATCTTGAATCAGTTTAACTTTGTATATTATTATCTTCATTATTGTATATTTAGTACTTTTTCTTTCAGATGATTTCGAATAAATGTACAAAAAAATAAATAAATAAAGTTCCTTTATTATTGTATATTTAGTATACTTTCTTTTTTTTCCATGTGATTTTGAATAATGTATTTTTAAAAAAAAATCAAATTTATTGATCGGAAAAGTGGGGGGTCGACTTATACACAGGATTTTTAAAAAATTCAAATTTATTGATCGGGAAAGTGGGGGGTCGACTTATACGCGGGATTGACGTATATGCGGGTAAATATGGTACTCAATCAGGTGCATCAACTCAAGATGTAATTAGTAATGTTATGCTGAGTATAAAATTTGCCTTTTTTATTATTTTTATTCAATGATATCAAAAATATGAGCTCAAAATTTATTTTATTTTTTATGATAATAAATAAAATAAAGAAATAAAAGGGGCAGCTGTTCCATTAATACAGGGATAAAATATCTTTCAATTCTTGATTTCTTTATATCAAGAATATTCAGTTTACATGTTGCAGTTAATTGCTATAACTGAGATGATTTATCATGATCATACATGCTTAAAAGGAAATATGATATACATTTATCATTATTTTATAAAACACTGAATGAGGCTGAAACAACTATTCATTGGAATATGAAAAGAGTTTTATATCAATGACACACTCGTGGACTTATTCTTGACTACAAATGAACTACCACCAATCAAATAGTAAGGGGCACTGCATCTACTCACAAAAAAAATTGCATGAAATACTGTATTATTGATTACATCAACTGAAACGAGACAATCTTGCTGATCTCAAATGTATACATGATGATGTAGTTTCCTTTCTAAGAACAGGAGCTATTATTTTGCAGATCACAAACACTTACAGATGTCACAGCACCCATCTTGACAAAAGGGGAAAAATAGCTGGAACCATCGAGTGTTACACATGATGATGGGTTTCACTCATAAAAAAAATTGGAACTGCCATCCCACAGCCAAAGACATGACAACTTTGCAGATCACAAGTGCATATAAATGAGGAAAGCTGATGTCATAGCACTTACTCATTTTGACAAAGAAAAAATATAGCTAGAATCATTTCATAATCCAGACAACTTTTTTTTAAATATCTCTTGGAAAAACTTTAAGCAAGAAGCAAAAATTGGTAACATTAAATTCTCGGAGTGCAAACTGAGTGCCAGTCTATATATGAATACTTACTCACGCTGTCCATGTGTCCCTTTTTTTTTTTTTCCAGTGTTACACTTCAGAAAGCCAGACTCTTGATATGATTATGTTTTCAGAATTTCCTCTTGAAACAAATTTCGCAATGTTAAGCATCTACCAATCAGAGAGCTGCATGCATGTTGCTAAATTCGTGAGAAGCTGAATTTTTTATCTAAAATTCTCAAAATAGTCCAAGGATTTTACCAGAGATCAGCAAAACTTTGACCAATCGGCTGTTATGGTTGCGACTGAAACCAATTAAATTTACTTTAATCAAAACAATTATCAGCATTAATTA
This sequence comes from Maratus michaelseni, assembly GCA_963931845.1. Lineage (NCBI taxonomy): Eukaryota > Metazoa > Arthropoda > Arachnida > Araneae > Salticidae > Maratus > Maratus michaelseni. The sequence goes on along the minus strand of OZ007590.1, from coordinate 202,978,308 downwards.
ACTATATACATATATATATAGCTTTGCTACAAAATATTAACTTAAATAAAAAGCCTTTCATTAATTTCAAATTGCAAAGCATAAAAACTTTTAACTTTAATTTTAAACAATTAACTTTAAATAATTATCACTGAAAAGCTTTAATTATATAATAGTATCCTAATAATATTATAAATCTCATTGTGTGCAAATGTTAGGCTGAAGCCAGCGTCAAAATGGAGCATTTAATGATCCTGTATTTTTGCATATAGGTTGATTATAATCCTCAAATTAACATAGGCTGGTTTTTGTTTATTTTATTCAAATATTTTCTTTAATAATTAAAAATTTCATTATTTTCATAGAGAATAAATGGACATTTTTCCATACAATTTAACCATTTTACTTTATCGTTGCTAGGGCTTTGATCGTTGCCACAAAAATAAAAACACGGAAAAATAATTTTTCCCCAACAACTAATTTTCAATTGAACGATTTTCACGTGAAAACTGAAAATTCAAAAAATTCAAAAGAAGGTGAATTTCCGTGATATTTGAAACAAAAATATGGAGTATTTGTTATTATACATGAAGTATGAATATCGGTTAAAATAAAAAGATATTTTTCTGCCAAAAACTGCATTATAATTAGAAGGAAAAGTGCAACAATAATTATATTATTAAAAAATAGATTTCGCTTGGACCATGGAACTATGAAAAGGATCCTCCTCGGCTTGGACAATATGACGTCATAAATAAAACATGTATTTTCAAATATTCGTAATAATACAAGGAGCATGAATATCAATGTATAATGAAAGTAAATAGATAATGGACGTAATATTTAAGATGAAAAACTGAAATATATTTTATCTATACTGGTTAATATTTAGCTTGAATACCAGTTACACACAAATATGAGTTTTCCGCTAAAATTTATGTCCTGATTGCCAGAAAAAGAAAATTAACAAGAATTGTGCGATTTAAAAGAGATTTCTCTGAGGAAAAAGTGACGTCATATTTGAAATAAAATGGGAATTTTCAAATGTGTTTTAGAAAGAGTGTGAATCAATTCATTACATTAATAATACAAGAATCGGTAAGTTTAGAAAGTAGATGAGTTTCACGTCATATTTAAAACGAAAAATTTAAATATATTTTTTTTAGCTTTTTTTTTAGCTAGCGATTATTATGCATGAATATCAGTTACATACAGATGAGAGTTTTTTGCCAAAAACTACACCATTATTATTAGGAAAATAAAAATAATTACGAATCTATTATATTAAAATCTGACCGCCTGTTTGTATTTCGCAGAGGATGTCATAAACTCTCAGAATTTAAAAAAATGATTTAAATTCCGAGATATGATTATTATTATTTTTTTTTTTATAAATTTAACGAAGTTGCTCTAAAAATGGCAACTAAATTATTCCAATTTTGTGGATAAAAAAGAAGAAATGAAATGGAATAATATATTTTTTCTCATTAAAACTGAAAAAAAGAATTTATTTTCAATTTGAATAGATGGTGAAAGAAAAAAAAAATCTTGATTACAGTAAAATTTTTTAAAAATAAAAAAGTATTTTCACATATTCAAACTTCATGAGTCAATTTATTCTGGAGAACAAATATCGTCTGTCAACATATTTTCATTTAGAAATAAAGATTTTTTTTCAGTTGTAGTACAGCGCCTAGAAAATAGGCGCTGTAGTTATAGATTAAATCAAGGAGGCAAATTTAAGCTCCATGCATTTAGGTCTACAATTATTGCTCCCTATTCACAAGAATTGAATTTAATGAAAAAGAATATACTATTTCCATTATCTTTGAAGGATGGCTATTAAAACGTTTCACAAAGGCGTTAAAAGTAAAATGGTTTACCAGGTAAACTTGACATATGTTTTTACACAATTCGCCGATTTCCACGATTTTATTTGGCCCGCCTTTTTTATTGGTTGCAGTTTCCTTTTCGTGATTATTTGTCACAAAATTTCACTTTTTTAAAACTTAGTTATGTCAAGGCCTCTATAACATAGAAATACTGTATTGTCTCCTATGGAATGTGATCAAGAGTTAGTTAATTATTTACGTTTCTAATTATCGGGAATGAAACATTTTGCTTAATTAATGAATTTATTCTTATTTTAATGATACGTGAACGAAGTCACGGGTAACAGCTAGTTTATTATAAAATTGAAAGAAAAACACTCCAGCTCAACGTCCAATAAAATCTTAATTTGTTTGAAATGATTGCTGTAAAGTTGAAACTATGTTGCACCCTGGACTGTGTAGATAAACATTAAACTCAATACAATAATATACTGTCCTGCAACCACAAAAGAATCCATTTCAAAACTAAAACAAACTGAGTTCTAACCATAAATCACCGGAGAGTTAATGAAAGCTTAAAACATACCTTTCCTAAAACAGTTACTGCCTAAAAACAATGAATGTGTTTCCTTTTATTGTTAATATGAAAACTCCTTGTATAAATTAAAGCATCCGTTTAAACATATAATATATCCGGCCAGCAGAGAAAAGTAAAACACCTCTAACTCCCAAGATTAAACTCATTAACTCTCTGAGCGTTTTGAAAAAGGGTAAAATTGTAATGTTGTTTTCTCTGCATTTTGTTTTAAATGCTAAAAAAATATGGTTCTTTCAGCATTATAAATAAAACTTAATTACAAATATGAATATAACCCTTGAGAGTATTAATCATTCTTCAATGTTTTGAAAATTCATTAAATCTATAGAATTATATTATCTTAAACATTGCATATATTGCAGTGAAACCTGGAGCTTAGTGAACGGAATATTACGTTCCACACGCTTAGAGGGTTAAAATAAAGGTCACCCATCACGGTGCCAATGAACTAACACTTCCATAATGTCAGCTGTTGTTTAAATAGGATTCCATTAATGCATTACAATACACAATGGGTATGGCTCCTAATATAAAGCAGTTTCTCGATGACAACATAACAAAAACATCGCTTGGTTTAACACAGGGAAAGGTTTCAACCTTTGAAGTATATTCAAATTATTGAGACTGTCGTATCCACATGTGGATAGTGAACATATTCATTCCTCAGCCGGAAGCCTGCTCACAAAGTCCATGCTTTCCGCCTTCTCGAAAGATTGCACAAAGCGATGAATCAAAACAAAACAGAAATGTTCGTGAGCTGGACATGTACCACCATCTAGTAGCGAGCTCCGGCATTGCGGCGAAACTTATTGGAGATTCAAATGTGCATAGATGGGGAGAAGAATGCTGATGCGTACAGAAATAAAACGGTGTAATGGATATGGATGATTAAAAGATTGCGATAAGGTTAAAAATAGATGAGAGAGGACCAGCCCAGCTAATTAAAAGGCAGTTAAAAGAATTTAATAAAGGTTTTATTTAAACACACTTTGAGAATTGAAGCAGTAAGAAAAGGCCTAAAAAGTACAATTTTTGCTGTCAAAAATCGAACTTGGTTGCATGTACGCCATGTAGAAAACATCAAATTTAAAATGATGGCAGGAAATTTAAAAAAAAAAAAAAAGTAATAAGATCATTATGTATTATTTTGGAAATTTTAAATCAAATTTTGAGTGAAAAAATGTCATAATTATCAGAAAAATTGTGGAAAAATCATTAACAATAAATAAAAGCAATTTAAATAATAATTTTCATTAATTTTTATTTTAAATTTTTATTTAATAGGGATTTTTTTTATTATTATTATTATTTACTAAAAATGAGGATTGATTGAGGACACTTTTGATTTAAACATTTAATTAAGATTGTTACAGTTAATTACTATTTTAATTCAGACATTTATAGTTAAAATTAAAGTTTGTAAAAATAAAGAAATATTATAACTATTTTATAATTGAATAGATTGTAAAAAGTTATGTTTGGTTAACCCTTTCAGGGGCGAGTTGTGTTTCTGTAATATTGAATTCACATCTGAATTTTTGAAAAATTTTATTTCAAAATAACAATTTTAATTTTACAGCTCCCCCTTCCCCTCTAAAGTTAAAAAAGTAAAAATTTTATTGAAAATGCTGGTTTAATTCCTGATTAAAATGAAATAAAATATATCCAATCACCCTTCAAGGGATTAAATTGTTCAGTATTTGTTGACTGTCCCATTGACCATTATTTGCAGTAAATGTGATTTAATGGCAATAATGCATAAGTGTTGACATCATATTTATTGTCAATTGTGGTGTTGCATGTCTTACACGATACATCTCTTGCATTAGCTGACATGCCAATAAATTTGAGGAAGACAAAGCCTGATTACTGCAGGGGCAAACTTTAACAAATATTTCTGAATAGCAATTGTTGCCTTATTCAGACATAGAATTTTTGTCATAAATATGTTGAAAATTACTATTCAGTAAAAATAGTGGAATTTTGTTTTATCATTATTCTACTTTCACATTAGGATTACCTATTGCTATTCTAATGTATATGCTTTGTATAGAAGTTCGTCTTTTCCTTGGAATAGATTGTACAAAAAGTTCTATACTTAGATTTACATAGATGCATCATAAACAATTTTTAAACTCTAAGATGGTTCGCATAACAATAAAATTTAGAAGCACTGTGTTAATATATTATATAAGAAATTATAATTATATTTTATAGGTTTTTTTTATTTATTATGATGAATTTATGACTTGCTTTGCTCTTATTCAAATATATATATATGACATATGAAATACAGAAATTTATTTATATTTTTAATTTTTCTTCTTTTATTTTAGATGTCCATATATTGGTTGCCAGGAAATGATTGGAAAGAAAGATTTAGTGGAACATTTTGCATTAAAAGTGAAGCTCAGTAAGTTATTTTTATTTAACCTAAAATTATATCATATTATAGCTTGTTTTTTCCTATTTGTTAATGTATATAAATTTCAGCATATTTTGCTTTTGAAACATTTTTTATAATATATTTCCTGCACCTATATTTTCGATGAAAGAAAATTATGTAGGGAGAAATAATTGCTTTTCTCATTTATGTAAAATCCAGTATCTAGTAAATAGAAATATCTCAACTATCGTGAATTACAAAGTAGTATTCAATGGAATGAAAAAGAAAAATATTCACTAAAATCATATCAATTTAACATACATTTATGCAAAAGTGATACAAAGTAAAAGTATAAACATTTAAAATTAATATTACGATTACAGATGTAACAAATAGTGATTTGGACAAATACCAGCATTTTTTTTAATTATACATTTTTTTTTCTAATTTAAAAATGGAAATAAAATTAAACTTGATTTTTTATTATTTATATGTTTTAACAGCTTAAGGGGGCATAGCTTTTCAAAAAATTTTGAGTTTTTAGAAACAACTAACTGACTTGCAAAGCTTTGCTCGGCCCGTGATAAAATCTTAAATAAACCCCAAATTTGTATTATTTTATATATTTTACCCAATTTTGTATGAATTTATATCTTTAATGGCAAAATCAAAAAACATTTACTTCTTTTTTCAAGTAGGATTGTTATATAGTTTTAAAAAAATAGCTTTTGTTGTCCAAACTCTTTGAAATTTTCAATGGTCATAAATATAACGGTTTTATAGCCTGTGTAAAAATTACGTCAGAAATGCTATTATCTGGTTGTAAAATAAATATGTTTTCTTTTCGTGTTGGGTACATTAACATTAAAAAAATATATATATTCATCGTCCGATCTATCTTAAATTTTAGCCGTTTATAAATATAACTGTTTCCAAGTCCTCTGTAAAATTATGTGAAAATATATGCATTTTAAATAGTGAAAATGTTACCTGAAGCCAAGCGTGACCACACAAAACATCCTGTTATTTTGGGTTTTTGCCGAAAATATCTCAGATTTTATTTTTAAAAAAGTACTTGTTCTGGTCCAAACACTTTGAAATTGTTGTAGGTGATGTAAATCTGGTCTACCGAGATGTTCTAAAAAGATTGTGTCGAAATACGAATGTTTAGTAACTTTTAGCGTAAGAAAAAAAATCTTCTCGTGAGGTGCGAAATGACCTGCATTTGCAGGTGTTTTTCAAAGGGTTAAAACCCATATTTAAAAAAAAAAAAAATAATTATACCGTCTATTAGAAGAAGGTTTCAGCTCTAAGAGCATATGTTTGTTTCTCTGTATCTCTAAAATTGTGCTATTGAGGGGCGTTGACATAAGGGAGAAAACATAAGCCCAGGAAAACGACACTTTTTCAAAGGGTTAACATAAAATTTTTTTCAAATTTATTATGACATTGGCGACTTAAGAGTGCGACCTTTCAAAATAGGCTTTTCGTTTTTAAATAAACCAAACAGTTTAGTCGATAGATAATTTAAAACAGAATTGAGAAATAAACACATTGTTCATGTAAATGGTTCTTCATTCTTGTGTGCTGCAGTAAATCAGGTTCTGGGCATGTGCGAGATCTGAAAGCCAGCTCGCAAAAAAAGAGATGAGTTATTGATCTGTTTTTAATTAATATTTTTATTAATTTTCAAAGTTTTAAAATTCTGAGACTTAGGTGCACCAGGCCAGGCCTTGGACTATCCATACCTAAATTTTCAGACTTCTAGGTGGGCTAAATTTTGCTAACCATCGCGAACACACACACACACACACAGAGCAAAACTTTCTTTTATTAGTACAGATATATGTGAAAGAACAATATTTAGAGAGAACATTTAAAAAGAAACACATAAAAAAATTCTTATAATTATGCTAAATATGACTAAAAATGTGTAAAAACTTAATAAAAATGTGTTTTCATATAAGCAATGGTTAAATGAACACTTTAAAACGATTTTATCTCAAAATATTAAAACATATGCTGATCACTTTAAACATAGAGTTGAGACCCCAAAAGTTGAAAAACTGTGTCAAACTACTGAAAAATTGGGACCTTTTTAAAAAAAAATTTGAAAAAAAGTTAAGAACTCTGCATTTGAAATTTTTTGCTTTTAAGTATAATTTTAAATGTGGTTTGCAATAATATTTTGTAAATAACATTAAGATGTTGTAAAAATGTACGCATATTATAGACAAAATATTAGAACTATGAAAACTTTCAATCACAAGTACTACTAAAGTAGTATTCAATAACTGCATTATAATAATATTTATTAAATATTGTTCTTTACAATCTTGCCTAAATACAAAAACTAATTTTATATGCATTTCCTGTGTTTGATCCTAATTAACCATATTAAAATTTCTAGTCAATTTGTGCATTTTTTTCTTCAGAAGATAGTGCAAATGGACATGGAAATACGACCAGGCAAACTTTTACTCAGATGCTAACAAAACTTACACAGAGTCATCTTGAAAATACACTGACAAACAAAGAATAATAAAAATCGATGCATTTAATCCAAAGTAAAACCTGAAGATGCTCTGAAAAATACATATTTTTTTAATTGAATAATATCCTCTGTAAAAAATAAAAATTAAAACAATATGAAATTAGAAAAAAGAGAGATGAGTAGATAAGGCTTGTTTTTGGTCCATTCAGGCAGGGTCAAATATTTTTTTTAAAGTGATTATTGTGGTAAAATTTATAATATATAAATTTACTGGTTTTTGCGATTGATTTTTGTCTCTAGACACTATAGAAGATCTGAAACAGATGTTTAGCAAATTTCAATGCAATTTGACATTTTTTAAATCAGTTGTTTTGTTTTTCTCGATAAGTTCACATAACCACCTGTCTGATTTTTATTTATGTTAATATTTGAGTAAGAAAAGGTTAAGCATGCATGAAATCAGAGAAAGAAAAAAGTTTTATCCATCTTTAAAAAATATTTTTAAAATATTACATATAAATACAATAATTGAACTATTTCATTTAAATCATAAAACAGTACAAAGGCTAATTCAAGGGGAAATTTTTTTAAATTATATTAAGAAAATTAACTGTGAGGAACAAGATATATTTTTTACATAAATTTTATTTTGATGTTTTAAAAAAATAAGAAGAAATTCTCTAACAGTTTTCCATCTGAAAAATATTTCTTGGAAGTATAAATAGCCAATTTTGATGAAAATTGGCAATGGTGTTCTGTAGTGCACCATTGCAAGCCCTGGCTCAAAAGACAGTGCTCTTACTCATATGTTTTTTTTTTATATATATATATAACTTTTTGAAGATTTAACAATAGTAGACCCTTAATGTATTTTTTTAATAATATAACCTTGATGCTAAAAGTAAAACATGATTTACTAAATCTAAATTACTAATAAAAATTTTTATCTATAGATAATTGTAATTCATATACATTTTATTTAAAACAGGATAATTACCACTGTTAAATATGTTTTTAAATTTGGTATTTGTTAATTTAAAAAACTTATAGCACAAAAATTAAGAATTTGTATTTTATCCTTTTATACTATACCTATCAAATTCATTTTCTGTAACTGAGGATGGTAAGTTATTTCCACTAAAATATAAAGAATATGCTACACTTCTACTATCCAGTGATACTTTTAACCTTTCTTACATTAAAATTTAATGAGATCCTCATAATATCTACTCTTCTCTATAATTGACAACGAAATACCTCCTGAGATATCCTTGGTCAAGTAAATTTTATTCTGAGCTACTTGTGTCCACATTGATCAACAAATTTGTGAAAGCTATTTTTATATGTGCCTACAGTCATTAGTGTCAGAGTACATTAGAATTAAATAACATTTTTCTATAAATGTATTCAATGTGGAGCTGTAATAATTTTTTCTCCAATGAAGATATTTCCTTGACAGCCTAGTAACAGAATTTTCTTGTCAATCTGCAGCAGACCAAAATTTATTTGTGTCCTAACAATGCTGGACCAAGTTTACTATCATAAGAAATAATAACCTATAAAATAAGCAAAATTTCTATTTTAGAAAAAATATAAAAAGATGATTTAAATACAATAAATCTAGACAAACTAAATTTTAGCAATTTTTGAAGTCCAGCATTTTTTTTTCTTTAATGCTTTTAGATTAATCTGTAAGATCTAAAATAATCTGCAGCACCCACTGCTATACAGCTTTGTTTCTAAAATTGTCTAAATTCTCCAACTTTGACACCCTTTTCTAAAAGATCCTTAGCATTTATAGAAAATGTTATTTGATTTCTTAGTATTTGAATAAAAATAATTTTAAATTGTGTGTATTTAAGAAGGAAAATGGCTTCATGAATGAGAAATGGCCAATTTGTATTTCACTGAAGCATTGCCAAAAAAGAAAATTATCGGAAATCTTTTTGGCTAAATATCGAAAAATATTCAGTCACAGATATTCGGCTAAACTGGCATCAGACTTTGGCTAGCTGAATATTATTAAAAAAACACCAAATACTGAATATTGGCTGAATATTTGTTACATCCCTAATTAATATAATAAATTTTTAACTCTAATGTCCTTTTTGATGGACTCTTCTTTTCACGTGTTTTTATAGCAATGAAAAAAAATTCAAACTGCCGATAAAATGCGAGGGATTTCTTTTCATCATTATAATATAACGTGGCTAAATCTGTTCCCGCAAACTGTTATCTATATATATAAATGAAAGTCCTGACTGGGGAGAACATCAACGTGCAGCCTAAACTACTGAACCTACAAAAACGAAAATTGGGGGGAAAATACTTCTTAGAATGTAGAGGCGCACTAAGAAGGGCTTTTCTAAAACACCACCTCTAAGGGGGGAAAAAGGGTAAAAAACTTAAATTTCTTAAAAATCGGGTATTATAGTTATGTGACAAATGATAACATATTTTAATGTGTTTTTGTATGCTGAATCGAATGTTACCAAGTACATTCTTCTAAGTCCTATAGTTTGTGAGATATTGCATATCTTTGTAACAATTATCATTCTACATTGTTTACTTATAGAATAAGGGGGAAAAGTTCTATAATCAGTTGAACCCATGAAACATTAGCCTTTTTAAAAAATTCTACAGAATAGATTTGGATGGAATTTGCATTGTTAATTTTTCAGGGAAGACTTTAATAAATTGCATATTGTTATATCGTTGGTTCTTTAGCAAATTCTACTGTAAATGATTATATAAAAGAGTTGATCTTTAGTAGCCCAAATTTTGTGCAAAATTTAGAAAATATAACAGCGCAATGACGTTCATTTCATTTTACAGCATTGCTGAAGGACAAACAAAGAAAGGGTTCATATTGCTTTAAAACACAAGATCAAATTCATGGGGGTATTTCGTTTGGACAAACTGACCAGCATAGCAAGCAAAGCCTGCTAGTTAATATAAAAAAATTTTAACTCTAATCTCCTTTTTGATAGAAACAAGTTTGAAAATATAACAAGAAAGCAAAATCATGCATCAAGCATAGATTATGAAACACTTTGCAACACTTCCAAAATACTGTAACAGAACTATACAATTTAAAAAGGTGAAAGAAGATATCTAAGTAAACAATTTCGAAAATGCATAACACATTTGAAAACCAGCTTTCAGTAATTACCATCCATAGCCAGAAAGGTACTTAAATTGTGTTGTGGATCATTGTACATAACCTATAGATCTGTATATATGCTACATAGTGTAGTAAAATTTAACTCAGTTATGCATAACACAGTCAAAAATTCACCTTCAGCAATTTCTATTATTAGATGCAAATATGCTCGAATAATTTTGTACAGCCATGTATATTATCTACAGATTTTAATACACTCCACAAAACCAAAATTTAATGCAGGAAAAAAACTATACAACGCAACTGAAAACGCACTTTAAAAAATTACCATCCATAGTTGTCGATCTATCCCATTCTTTACATATAGCCCTGTATATGAATTTATTTATATTCTATGAAATTATCTTAGTATCTTACTTATAATAAAATCCAAAGGCGAGAAAGTGTCTGTAACGGTACCGGGCTGTATCACTCTGATCTGCGAGTCGACCGTAGTTAAACGCCATGTTAGGCTTACTGAAAAATATATGCTAACACATAATAACACTAAATGATAATATCTTCTACTTGAAATAACGTTTGTTCAGCATATTTTCGTATAAAACATGTATATCATATCCAGTTATAATGTTTTAAGTTTTAAATTAAAAATAACAGATTAAACATCCGATTACCTGATGTAAATAAACGAATAATGTTGCAATTCAAAAACACAAATCCCATATCTAGAAAAAATAAAAGGAATGACTCTTTGAACGTTTCATTAAAATATCCAATTATGCTCTTAAAATATTTGTAAAAGCATTTTAAAGTCTTTAAATATTTAAAGGATTTTCTCAAATTTATTTCTGTAAGCATATTATTCCTGAAATCACTTTTTCAGAAATAGCGATGATACCTTTCGAGGCTTTGCAATGCATCTGCCAGCATTTTAGATATTGTTCGTAAATACTATTCTGGCGCCATCTTCTGACAATAAATACAAATTATACGTTTCTGTTAGAAAAAAAAAAATTAATTAATAATACAACTTTATTATAATTTACATAATAATAAAGTTGTAAAATAATATAAAATGTACGTAAGCATATTTTTAGAATAAGAAAATTCAGGATGTATTGATTTATTACAAGATCAACTTTTTTTAATGATTTAAATTATTTTTATTATTAATTTTGAAAGGGAAATATTTGACTTTGTGTAAAAATTAATGCATTCTTTCAGATTATGAAGAAGCTAAAAGATCGTTTTCGTATTATTGAGAGCGAAAATTAATACCTATAATTTACTTAACATAATTAATTATTGAGACCTTAATTAATTATTGAGACCTTAATTAATTATTGAGATCGTTATTAGGATTGAGATTTTAATTATTCAGAAAAATATTTAGAAATTTTGAGTTGAAAAACAAAGATAAAGAAAAAAATTACGTTTCATAAAATTTACCATTAACAGTAAAATTTACCATTAACCCTCTATATTACCTAATATTACCTTAACAGTTCAGGTCAGTTTTCCCTATTGTCGATAAACAGTATATGAATATTTTTATCAATTATTTAAAATTTTAACTGAAAACCCCAATTTCTACCCACCGTCCTAGGACGGGCATTTACACTAGTACTAAATATAGTTCAGCTGGAAAGTGTATAACTCAATTAAAAGACACCCTTAATCAATTCATGTTCATACACAGTAATTCTTACAAATTATTTTGTATGCCCCTGTATATGATCTATAGAATATATACACAACACATAGTATGCAAAAATGTACTTAAACATAGCAATGCACACCACATCTGAAAACATTTTTCCATCTTTTATTGTTCATAGACAGTATTGTAACCGAAATCTTTTGAGTGTCCCTGTAAATGAACAATAATTGTTATGCATGTCATATTCTACAATAAACATCTTGTAGTGCACCTCAATAATGTATATAAATTCCATCAACATGTTTGAAATAGAGTGTAACATTATTAAAACACACTGCAAACATTTTTTCCTCGTAGACCATTATGTAGCCAAATTCTTTTGAGTTACCCTTTAAATGAATGATAAATACTTTACACACTATATTCTAAAGGAAACATGTTTTAGTGCACTTCACAATAAATGCATATCAATTTCATTATGTTTGGAATAACGTAACATCGTTAAAATACACCACAAAAATTTTTTCCTATTGACCCTAACGTAATGAGATTGCTTTGAGCATCTGTGTAAACAAACTATAAATACTACACACTCCATTTTCAGTAGGGTTCTATGGTAAATATAGATGTTTTATTGTTTAAAAAAAAAAAAAAAAAAAAAAAATCAGTAAAAGCAAAATTTATTGGTCAGGTGTTGTCATTGTCATTATGATATCAGCATGTTACTCACAGACATGTGTTTGCTTTATGATATATATATATATATATGTGTGTGTGTGTGTGTGTGTGTATGTCTCTCCCTACTCTATTGTCTCTTTGAGTGTTCCATAGTTGTTCTACAAAACTGCATAATTAGAGACTGACATCTGTGGCAAATGCTATGGGCACAGATTTCAAAAAGTGCAATTCAGGTTGCTATTAAAAAACATTATTGATGTCCACAAGGTCTTTAAATAAAAAGTGACCTGAGCTATAATGCTTGTTCTGTGGCAAATGTTAACATAATGAGATAATAGTATTATTTATCCTATTATAGTCAAACATACCAAAGTGCTACTGGAATGTGCGAGAAATATTTGATGAAGCAAAATTTAAAAAATTGCATATAATAAAGAAATTAAATAGTGAGAAACAAAAAATGAACTTATATAATTAAGAAAGAGAATAATCAATAAGGATCTCAAATTGTGTAATTATATATATCTGTTTATGTATATATTTATGCATAACATTCAAAAAGATGCACTAATCTTTTTTTTAAATCATTTCTCAGATGCTTTCATGCGAATTTTGTTTGGATGTGGATTGTTTAACTATCCTTGTATTTTCTAGCTGAAATATAAATTGATAATGAAATTTGATTTTCATTACCAAAGTGGGTTGGGTTGGGTTGATTATTGACGGCCAATTATCTACACTTGGGATATAGGCCCGGGGGGAGTGCCCTTCGTGGGGGTCTTTCAAAGGGAACCTAACCCGTATTTACGCATGGATAAATCCACGGCTCGAAGAAAACCACGAAAACTCCGAACGATTAGGCCGACGGGCGCAATTGGGATCGAACCCAGCACCTCCCGTCTACCAGCTTCGAGAACAGAACCTCTCAGCCACTCACCACCAAAGTGGAATGCAACATATTGTACCTTTGAAAGTGGTCATTAAAAATATATGTAGTTTTTTATAATGCTATATCATATTTTTGAACATATCCAGGGTTCTCACAGACTCCTTAGACTCCTTGGAAACTCCTTAGAAATGAAAACATTCCCAAGTAGTACTTAGAACTACTTAGATAAGCAAACCACTCCTTAAATTGTATTGTGGCTTCAGACGCAAGCGATATTGCGGCCGAGGGAAAAAAATCGGGGTTGTAAAACGCACGGTAAATCCTTTATACACGTCAATTATCTGAAGCACAGCATTGATTGGTTAGGATAATCTTATAGCAGGGCTCCCACTAAGTCCGTTTTTCAATTATTAGGTCCGTAAAGTCCATTTTTCAACACTGTACTTTACTTTAAATTTTATCAATGTTTGGCATTTAGCCAAAAATCTCGGAAAAATCGCGTTTTTTGCAAATATATCCCAAAAAATACTGTCAAATTTCGTCAATCGATCGCGGAAAAAATTAGTAAATTTTGTCAAAGGATTGTGAAAAGACTCGAATTTCTCCAACAGATCGAGAAGAATGCGGATTTTCTCAAAAGATCACAAAAAATGTGAATTTCCTCAAAAAATCATTAAAAACACGTAAATTTTGTCAAAGGATCGCGAAAAACACGTGAATTTTGTCAAAGGATCAGAAAAAACATGCGGTTTCCATCAAAAGATTGTGAAAAAAAACGTCAATTTCGTCAACCAATAGAAATAAAATGCGAATTCCCTAAAAGATCGTGCAAAAACACGAATTTCCCCCAGAAGGTCGCAAAAAACACATGAATTTCATCAAAGTTTCACCTTCAACGAAATCGATTACAGCTGTTCTAAAAGTATAAATTCAAAACTTGTTATATTTTTTCTTGTATGTTGCATTTAGCATTTTTTTTTTTTTTTTTTTTTTTACCTTTTAAAATTTTTTTAAAGATGTATCATGTATGTGATATACATAATAAGTGTTTGAGGTTTGACTAATCTCTATTTATATGACCATTGGTCACTGCGTAAAAAAGTTGATTGTCTATTTAGTATTTAAACTTACAAAATCAGTAAGCAATATTTTGTGAATACTGTGCAATTCCAGCACTAACAATTAGATTTTAGTAGAGTAAAATTTGTTTTTGTCTCCAAATTGGCCATTAAAAATTGGCGTGTGCATACCACATAACGATGCAGTACATAAAAACAACAGCAACAAAAAATTGGAAATCCTTAACATTTTTTGGACTCCTTGGATTTTTTCGGTACTCCTTGGATTTTTCTTCCCAACTCTGTATGAACCCTGCATATCGTACCTAATCAACACAAAAATTATCAGATTACCTCAAAATTGTAATGTATTATTTAAGTACATTCTAGTATTTTTCCTTTTGAAAATTAACTACTTAACTGTGTTATTTTGATGACTAAACAGACTATTTCAGTTAGTAAAAATGCCTTTAGCTAGTAACTTTAGGATTCTTTCTGAACTTGGAAGTGTATTTTGTATAGTTTAAGAGATGTGATTATTTTGCTGAAAACTTGCACATGTGTAAGAAAAATCATGGGTGAAGTTTTTACAAAAAAATTACTCGGTTGCAGTACCATGTCAAATTCCTGATACATTTTTATCTCTGGTTATTTAATTTCAAATTCCTATGAAATTTGTTTGCATTGTTCTGTTAGAATACAGAAATTTCCCTTAAATTGGTCATTTAATTTTTATTTTTGAGGGCACATCAAAAATCTGAATATATTATCATATATACAACAGCTAACCAGGAAAAGTCGGTGGATTTAGCAGCACAGGAAAAAAGCAAGAAATACTGAATGAAACCCGGAAATTTCAATGCAATGTTGAACTTAACCACATGTGACATGATTTCATGAGAGAATTATCTAGAAAGGTCAGGAAAAATGAAAAAGTACTGGTCACCACTAATATGGTTTGAATAATGTCTCACCTTCTAAGTCTACATCAGGTTGTGTTTGCAAAACTCTACTGTATAATGAGGGGATAATGACGCTTTCAAATGGCAGAACAAATAAATATACATTTGTATGAATTAAAATTCCTTTCATTCAGCTCATTATTAGATATACAAGTATGCATTCATTAGTATATATACTTATCTTAATATCTGTACATTTTCTTTTTATTTTCTAGGTGTGCTAGAAAGTATGTGAGTGGGTAAAATGTACATTTCTTCAGTGCAACTTCATGTTATGAAACCAGTGTTGTATATATTTTTTACGTATAGCATGTAAATTTATGAAGATAATAAATTTTATTTGACGGCTTTGAATTTTATATGTTATAAATTTAATCATATATTAAGAGTAGAATTACATACACACATCTACAGGGTATCCCTTATCGTTGACCAACAACTAATTCCTAAATTGTTAGTTTTAGAGGTGTAGTTCCAATTGCAAAAATGTTTCAAATGTTTTTCTTCATCATATGAAAATTCATTTACATCAGAATAGTTATTATTTTTTTAAAGTTACAAAATTTTAATTCTTAATAATGTATTCCTAATTCGTCTAAGGGTCCTGTAAATTATATTTAGAACTATTTTCTCCATACTCTAGTAGGTAAAACAGTTTCCATTTTTGTGTAACCAAAAAAAGTTATGATACTTTGAATTTTATGCCTTTTCTGGTACTTACTAAAAATGTGTTTTTTCCTTTTTTAATGGGATTTTTCTATTCTGCTACAAATCTCTCTTTTTTAAAGAAAATTCATTCATGTTTTTTATCTGCTTATAACACCATGATTCTTTACAGAAAATGAACTCAACTTACTCAATGAGGGTTTCACAGATTCCCAAAATAATTGATACAAAAATATTTATCTACCTTCAATAATGTTGCTAGACTTTCAAAACTTGAGCATTTTTCAAGACACTTTTTACACTATTATTACCTTTTTTTTTTTTTTTTTTTTTTTTTTTTTATAATTCAATTCCATATATTAAGGATATTATTCAAAAGTTTTCATGTAAGTTTTATATTCAAAGTACAAAAATATAATAAGTAATTTTTAACAAAGAATTGAAGTAAATTCAAATGATTTGTTTCTCCATCCACAACTTGCTTACAAATGTGGAAGGAGGGAGAGAAATGTTATAACATTGCCCTTTTATTATTATCATTTATTTATTGCATCATGTAGTACATATACTTATTCTTGTCCTAATCATGTCCATTGAAAGTTATTCATATTTTATCAGTTTATTTTGATCCTTTTAAATTTGTTACAACGGGCTGGTTGGCCTGCTTACTTCCTTTATCAGCCCGGCTGGTCCATTATTCTGCCGGCCCGGCCTGTTTTAAAATTTGTCTTCATTTTGCCAGGCCCATGCAGACTTCTAACTCAAGCCCCCAGCAGAATTAGAACATGTCCACAATTCACATGTGAAAATACCTGGACACATAGGCGTAGCGTGACCGAAAATTTTGGGGGGGCACAAATGTTTATTAAACACACATAGCCATGTATATACAGTGGTTTCCTTGTTAAAAATGGCCTCAGTTAACAACGCTGCGGCAATTTTACCACATTGGAATTCAGTTTCGATCTTCTACTCCACTATAATGAATTTTTTACGAAATGTTTGTGATTTTTAGCGTTTTTTGACAATTTCTTAACATTTGTGTTAGGAATTAAGTTTCAATATTTTAACACAATTCTGTAACTTTTGTTCTTTGCATTTAAAAAAAAAAAAATTCACGAACTTTTTATGGGATTTTTATGGGCTTTTTGCAGCGATTTTTTAAACATTCGTAGGAGAAACAGGGTTTCATTTTTTCAGCTACTGTGCTATTTTTTAATTTTTTGCAAATTTATTATGCGATTTTTCGCATTTCGTGGCGATTTTTTTGACATTCGTAAATGGAATCCAACTTCAACCTTTTAGCCCAATAAAGCAAATTTTGTGATCTGCGATTTTTAGATTTTTTACGATTTTCTAATGTGATTTTAATCGTTTTTTAGCGTTCCGTGACGATTTCCTTAAACATTCGTAAAATACGTCTGGTTTCAATCCTTCAGCTCAATATATTAAATTTTCTCTTTAGCGATTTTGAAAATTTTACCAAAATTTTTATGCGATTTTTAGTGTTTTTTCCGCGTTTTGTGGCATTTTTTAACATTTGTGGTACTAATCTGGTTTCAACCTTTTAACCCATTATAGTAAATTTTGTACTCTACGATTTTTAATTTTTTCATGAATTTTATATGATATTTTGCCGTTTTTTCGCTTTCTACTGCGATTTTAAAACACTTGTAAAAGGAATCCAGTTTTAATCTTTCAACCCATTATACTAAATTTTGTAATCTGCAATTTTTTAACTTTTTGCGAATTTTTTATGCAACTTTTTACGTTTCGCAGAAGTTTTTTAACATTTGTAACAAAAATCCGGTTACACCTTTTTAACCCAATACAGTAAATTTTGGCCTCTTTTCAATAAACTTTGTTCAGAACTCGTATACCGACTTTTGAATTTTCTCTAATTTTTTTATGCGTTTTTTAGCGTTTTTTCGTGCTTTGTGGCGATTTTTTGACATTCGTAAAAGGAATCCAGCTACAATCTTTTAATCCAATATAATAAATTGTGTTCTCTGCGATTTTTGAATTTTTCGTGAATTTTTTTATTCGATTTTTCATTTTTTTTTCGCGTTTCGGGGAGATATTTTCACATTCGTAAAAATAATCTGGTTTCAAACTTTTAGTCCAATTAAAGTAATTTTTTTTCTCTTTTCAAAAAGTTTATTCGGAATTAAAACAATGATTTTAACAATTATTTTAAGTTTTCATGCGAATTTAACATTGTTTCGCGTTTTGCGGCGATATTTTGACATTCGTAAAAGAATTTCAGCTACAATCTTTTAACCCAATATAATAAATTTTGTCCTCTGCGATTTTTAAGTTTATCGCGATTATTTTTTGCAATTTTTACGTTTTTACGCGTTTTGCGGCAATTTTTCTTACATTTGTAAAGGAAATTTGATTTAATTGAACACAATATAGTAAGTTTTATCGTCAGCAATTTTTGAATTTTTCGTGAAATATTTTATGGGAATTTTTTTTTCACGTTTTGTGAAGGTATTTTTACATTCGTAAAAAGAATCCGGTTTCAATCTTTTAGCCCAATATACTGGGTTGGCCGGTAAATTTCTGCCGTTTGTGATTTGTACCGGAAAATTCTGCCCATTAATTATTATAAATTAGCTATCGGAATTAATGTCTATTAATTAAATGGTAGAATTTTCCGGTACGAATTAATTTTCCCAAACGACACAAATTTTCCAGACAACCCAATAGTAATTTTTTTTCTCTTTTCAATAAAGTTTATTCAGAATCCGTACAATGATTTTAATTTTTCACTCTATTTTAACGTTTTTTCACGTTTCGCTGCAATTTTTTAACATTTGTTACAGGTATCGGGTTTCAACCTTTCAGCCCAATATAGTCAATTTTGTCCTCTACGATAAAAAAAAAAAAGAGATTTTTAGCGTATTTTCGAATTTCGCGGCGGCGTTTTTAAAAGGAATCTGGTTTCAATATTTCAGCCCAAATATAGTACATTTTGTCCTCTGAATTTTTTTTATTTTATGCGATTTTCTGCGGTTTTTCGCGGTTAGCGACAATTTTTTAACACTTGTAAAAGGAATCCGTTTTCAAGCTTTTAGACCAATATATAGTATATTTTGTGAATTTAGTATGTTTCGTGAATTTTTTAGTGTTTTTCGCCTTTTGCGGCAAATTTTTGACATTTGTTTCTTTTTCCGAAATGGAAAGAGCTAACTCGCTGTTAAATTTTGCTCTGCTGAGATTAAATTAAACTTGGAAGAACACAAAATCGTCGTAACACGAACTACGACACTCAAAATATTAAACTAATCTGGGTCAAAATAAAAAGAAATCAACAAAAATTCAAGGTTAGTTTGATTCGAGACCAGAGCAGACGTAACATGCCCGTGAGTACGCTGTTGACGATATAGTTTGGCCCACTACCAGGTACATTTAATTCGAGGTTCACTTGAAAAAAAAACGACCAGGGAAATGAGGAAAGCTCCACTAGTTCGTTTTATTCAAATTAATATTTTTGTAACAAATATAATAAATAAAATATATTTTCCAAACTTTTAAGACATTTTAAATAAGATTAATCAGCTTTTAGGAAGTACTAATCATTTAAGTTATATGCGTCTGGAAAATTGCACCTTGGATAGCAACGGTTTTGCTTAATAGCGGTAATTCTGGAACGGATTACCATCGTTTACCAAGGCATGGTTGTATATTAACTTTAAAACATCTCATTTAAGAAGGCTCACACTTTGAAAAAAATAAATAAAAATCATAACCATTACATCTCAAAAATGTGAAGGTATAGTAGAAGATTAAGTGTCGTCAATAAAAAAAAAATAATAAATATAATTACGTTAAAAAATTAATGAAATCAGGCCCGGCCAGTATAAAAATCAATTAAATCAGACCCGGCCCGAGTCAATTTTTATAAAAATTTCTGCTTTTTCTTAACCCTCTAAGCGTTTTGCCCGTATTTTTCCGTTTCCCAAAAACAACTTAAATCGGCTCTAGATAAAAAAATTTTTAACAAAATTGTATTTTAAGATATATGTAAAATAAAGAGATATGAAACACAATTTTAGAAACAAACGGGGAAAGAAAATTTTAATTATTTTAAGTTTTACAAATATTTTTATAAAAATGCAGGAAAGCCCTCAAGACGCTCAGAGGGTTAAAATAAAATTAAGATTCTTTCAAAAAATACTGCATACATCTATGGGAAAATTTTACCGTATATTTCAAACTATATCTCCACAAGCTATGTAATACAGGATAGCAACATTAATGATAACTTATACTATTACATTCAAATATATACTCATTAAAAAAATAGTGTAGTTTAGAATAAAAGAAAAAAGATGATAAAAAACATAACTTTTGAAACTGTATATTAAAAAAAAAATGTAAATTTAGAAAAATACTTCTGTGTAATTTATTAAGGTACTAGATGACTCGCCCGGCGTTGCTCGAGCCCATGATAATAAAATTAAACAAATCTAAAGTTTGTATGATTTTATATCTTTAACCCGATTTTGTATAAATTATTTATTTAAAATTGCTTTGCATGGCGACTGAAAATCCTTTATTTCCATTCTGATAAGTGGAATTTTTTTGTGCAAATCAGAGCAAGGCGTTAATCCCCCTCCCTCCCCATACCCGCAAATATAACGAATAATTTGTTCAAGAAAACCACCTTCACCTACATTATCGCGATCATTAAAAAAATAATTAAATTTTTCTGATAATTAGAACATAACGAAGACGCTACGCTAAAATAGCCGGCAGATGACAACATTCCCATCCTCAATTTCAGATCTATATCTTAATTAGTTATCTAAATTTTTGTTCATTAGTAAAAATTGGCAATTATTTCCTTTCATTTTCGCAAACTAAATGGAGGGATCGGCCAGAGAAACAGATCTCTTTGTAGTTCAATTTTTAATGAAAGCAAATCCTTGTCTGAAACTTTCTCGGATTTTTTTCACTGGCGCCGGCATTTTTTGCATAAATTAAGAAAAATTACCGGCCGAATTTTTCAAAAATCGCATAGTCAGATGCAGAGATTTTTTTAACATATGCTCAGAAAATTTCAATTGATATCTTAATTCGTTTTCTTAAAATTCGCTAATTAGTAAAATAATTTCGAATTCGTTCATTTCCGCTGGCAAATCCACAACAGAAGTTCTTATCTTTAGCCATTTTGATTTAAAAGATGGCATTTTCGATGCGATATTTAATGATATTCTAATTAATATCTCGAGTAATTATCAAAATATTAAAATTCTGAGACTCAGGTGCACATGGTCAGTCCTTGGACTATCCACACCTAAATTTTCAGACTTCTAGGTGGTGCTAGATTTTGCTAGCCATCGCAGACCGACAAACAAACACATACACACACAGAGCGAAACTTTCTTTTATTAGAATAGATATTTCCAGAGATTCAGTTAGCAAAAAATCATTATTTCTGTTATTTAAAAAACGTTACCTGCCCGACACGTCATGGAAACAATTAAGTCACGGCTCGGCCGAGAATTTTGAAAAAAAAAATCTCCGCTTTTTGCGACTTTTTTAAATTTGTTATATTCTGCCAGTCGACCGCTTAATTTTATTTCTCTTTTTCTCGGCTCGGCCCGTTAAAAAAGTTGTCTTTATTCTGCCGGCCCGCCCCGCGTCGGGTACGGGCTTCGAGGCAGGCGCAGGCTCGTGCAGACCTCTACTTTACAGACGGATTTTTGAAGGGAAATGCCTTCATTTTTTCATTAACGTACAAGTCAATTCTGAAAAACTTTCACTCATCCATTTTGCTCAGCTCAGATTTGAACTAGCAATTTTTAGTACCAAATTCATTACTTCAAAGAAAAAGAGCTGAGCTATGTATAACGATCTGACATCTGAGTAAATAAAAAAAAAAGAAGAACCATAAAATGAAAATAAAAGTAGTTATTTCATTTCGATTTTGGGTCAATAAATGACTTAATAATCAGTAAATGACTAATCTTAATTGACTGTATCATATTTTAGAAATTGATGTTCAGAAAGTTGGGGGGGCACGTGCCCCCCCGAGGCTATGCCTATGCCTGGACAGGGAAGTAAACAAAAGCTGCCTCTCTTTTATTATTTCTGACATTTGAAACTCTTTATGTCTCAATATTACAGTGTGTAGAGCAAATTCACTAGACATGTGAATATGATAATGATCAATAAATGTTTTAATCAAATTACTTACAACAAAATCTTTTAGGTAGTTATTCGATTTAAGTTTTTATTTTAAGTAATCTTAGCAATTGTACAAATTTTCATTTGTTCTAATATTTTTATCAACGCAACTTAATTATTTTTCATATCATTGCAATTATAGTTGCTTAAAACCAAGGATCAAGATGTACAGCATAAGGCTGCGTTTAGTGAGCATCCGTGCCGGACATCAGTACAAAGCAATTTATCTTATGATTATCAAAAGACCGGTTGTTATCTTTGGCGTTGAATTGCCAATGTTTTCTTCTTTTTATGATTTTATTTTCATATTTTCTGTAGACAGTATACGAAATCATGTCCTCAGTTTTACACTAATTACACTAAATGTAATAAAGTGACCCATAATTATACTATAGTCTATTACATAACTGATAATCTTATGAAGCCAGATCACCACGTCCTTGTTAGATCACGTAATATTATTATTATTATACGTACTAGCATATTAAGGTGGTGGTCGATAATTTCAAAATAATTTTCCTGTTTATTCTTTTTTTTTTTTTTACGTCGATTAATATTTAGGAAAGTATATTCAGGAAAGTATTGTTTCAAGGCTTTATAATAGGAGTCCTTTCTTCAGTTCAATATTAAAAAGGAATAAGGAACATTTACAAAAATTACTCGAGTATTGTTTCTCACTCTCTTTTTTTCGGCGACAATTGAAGAAGTTCCTTTTATGAAGCCTTGGAACAGCTGAATGCTATTTTTTTTTTTTTTTTTGTCTTCTTTTCCTCTGGATTACATTCTGTTTTACATGTCACATATTTTCAAAAGTCTGCTGTGAAAATCTTAATGAACATGCTTCATTTAATAAATTACACATTCTTTATTTTCTTGCAAAAATTGCATGTTGTTTTTGTTTTGGTAGTAATGGAAAACTTTGAATTTTATATACTAATGGCAATTTACAAAATTTCATTTATTTTTAATGTTTTAAGACACATGTCCATTACTGAAATGCTTAATTAGTCAATTTCCAGTAATAAACACTCCATGTAATAGACACTGCTAAAAATGCAATTTTAGTAATATTCATAATATCTTTTTACTTAACCGAAAACCCAAGTAATCAAATTTAATTTTTAAAATTCACCTACCAGTATGTAATAGCACCAAAATTTTTATAAATAGCTTCTTTTAATTAATTTTGTGTCGTTAATAAAACTATTATTATTTTTTTTTAACTCTCCCTTGCATATTTTATAATCTGGCAATCAATAAAACAATTCAAGAAGCAGAGACTATTGAGGGGATAGAGAAAAGAGGGGCTCTATACCTCTCTCTTAAAAGAAAAAAAAAAGTTGCAGAAGTTATTAAAAATCTATTATTTTCTGTCTTAAATGTTTGCTTATTCACAACCGACAAAAAATAAAAAAATTGCAATATTAATTAAATTTATAGTAGCAATGAAACTAATAAATCTGCAGATCAGTGATGTAAAACATGTCAGTTCAACAGTTTTACTTGTATTTATTGTTTAAAACATTCAATCCGCAGTATCATTTATTTTATATTTGTAATACTAATTACTAAAAATAATATATCAAGTAGTTTTGAGTAGTTTAACTATTAAAAATAGTGGGAATCATACAAATCTATGCAAAACTATTACAAAAGTTTTTATTTATTTTTTATTTTTATTATTATTCCTCTACCCCCACCCTCTCAATTTGACAGCTGTAATTCTCTGACATTTAGTATTTTAAAACATCTATCTAAAATATTGATATTGTGATAATGACAGTAATCAATTTAAACATAATTCTCACAAATATTTTATTAATTATTGATATCCTAATTGCTAAATTTATTTAAAAATAACTATTTTGTTTCATTAGTATACCTTCAATAAATTCTGGTACTAAATACAGTCATAAAAACAATTATATTTAATACTTTTTGTGGGATATCCATTACTGAAACAGAGGGTGTCCATTACTGGAATTTTGGATATTTTGTTATTTTTCTGTTATTTCCAATTAAATTTTGATCCATATTGGGAAATGAAACTATGAAAATGGTTAAATATTGTTGATAGATTAATATAATGTTGAAAAAACTGGAATATAATAATTATAATTATTAATTAAAAAAATAATTAAAATAAAACATTTCCGAATTCATTTTTGCTTAGAAACGCATGAAATTGGCAGGTGTTCTTATTCAGAAACTATGTCACCGAACGGTTTTTTCTTTTTTTGTTGAAAGCAAGATATTTTAGAAAATTCTGTCAAAGTTGGCATTTTGAACTGAATTTCCAGACGCAGCAGCATGTTAAAGGAGAAAAACGTGTCATCACGTGACAACAATCCCTTATAACTCAATAAATATATATTTTTTTTTTTTTTTTTAATGGAAGGCTCATTTTGATTCCAAATCCCTTCAATAGTCAGGCCTGCCAATTTTATGTTTAAAAATGAGTCAGAAAGTGTTGTGTTGTTGAGTGAAAAAAAAAGCTAATGTCTTAAACAATCCTTACAGTTATTTTATATTTAAAGTAAAAATTAAGCAAATGGATTGAAAACATCTTATACATTTATTTTGGAAATGAGGGGCGGTGGAATTTATGCTTGATCTGGATGTAAAAGAAAAAAAAAACTTTCTTCCCTTTTTTTTCCCCCCATTTTTTGACAAATGAAATCTTGAGTTATAAGTATATGTTGAGTTACAAACCAAAATGCATTATCTATATTATTATTATTATTTTGCTTTGTGCAATCATGTTGGCCAAATGGTAGATTAAATCTTTAAAATCCAATTTTTTTACTCTCCTACATCACATAAACTTCAATGTGTTCAGAATTTGTAATAATACTGTATGATAAATATGATTAAAACAATACTTTTATTAGAGGTTACTTTTTAAAATGAGTACTTAAAAAAAAAAGAAACTATAAAATCAAACAGTTTTTCCCATTTTTCAATAAAAGCAAGAGGTCTTCTAGAAATAGCTGTAACAGTTGGGGTTTTTAATAAAATTTCTGCAGCCCGATAAATGTCATCATAGTAAAAAACTCAATATATACTTATAATTCTTGATTTCATGATTCTGAAATTGTGTTTTCTTGGACCATTTAGTTACAGTATAAAATTGTAAAGTATAATTTTCTATGTAGTACAGCGAAAAATAAAAGTCTGTTGGAACATTTGGCGAAAATATAAACTCCCATTTTGACTCATTACGTGAAAGTTCTGCCAAATTTGAAAGTAACCTTTTTTATAGCTTTGAGAGGAAATTCACTATGCTAGGATGGGAAAGTTACAATAGGAATGGCAGGCTTCCTATGTAATTATCTCCCCTGGTTCCAATAATAAAACTGTCAAAAGCCATCGGATCGCTGAGATGGAGTATGTCGGAGTCCAGCGACATCCGATGAAAGCCATCAAAGATTCTGACATACCACAATAAAAGAACCGCTACCTACGGATCTTAATAGTAATGTTCTTAATAAATCTGCTATAATAAATTAAAGAACTGGAAGTGATGATCACACTTTTATTACGGCATTGTGATTAGTGTTTATTCTAGAATTTAAAAAATGGCAAGGTGCTGGTTTGGTCACTACAAAAAGTACTATTGAAGCAGAAAAAGACATTACAGTAAAAAAATGCACAGTTGTTAAACACGAAATTTGAGCAAATTTTGATTTGGTTCTCCATAAGAGAGGGTGTCATAGCAAAATTGACTAAATGAAAAAACCTAGAAAAAGTGATAAAATTGATGGGGCTTTTTTTTTGTTGTTGTTTATTTTGTTTTGTTTCACTGGGCACAAAGTGCACATATATAAGGTATAACTGCATTAATGAAATTCTTTGATTTTTATATTCTTGTACAGTGTGGTTACTGAATTATTATTTTATAGGTGTGAGGCATATAGACAGATTGATCCCATGCTAGTGAATTTCATGCATTTTGAGATTTTTTTTAATGAGACTAGTGATCTAAAACATAAGATTTTAATTAAAATGTTACCTCCCAGGGGGATACCTTCTTTAGGTATTCACGAGCTTCGCAACCCCGGGCACCTGAGCGATCTTTCTCTTTTCGTTTTTCCTCTCCATTCTCTTATCTAATCTTTCTTCTTTGTTTCACTCTCATTGTGGTTTCCTCTTCTGAGGTGAGGGCGATTCTGCATGAGCCGATATCATCCTGTTTATATCGACTCATGGAGAATTGTAAACCACCCGCACGTTTGCCGTGCGTGGCGACCCGTGTCCCTGGAAAGGGGGATCCTGGCAGTTGAGGGAAACCAACATACTGCTTTGGCCTCTGCTTCAGGTAGACGGGAGGTGCATATTGGTCCCGTATGCATCAATCGGCTGGTCAGCTGACTTGTCTGTCACTGGCTCGGGATCAAGTGAGCGGGCACATACTAGTCATTTCGTTAAAGGTGGAAACTGAAATAGGTGTGTCTTGTGAACGTATAGGCACTGGTGCATGAATGTGCATCCCCTTGTTGGGCTCGGTAGTGGGTGGTGCGGCCGGGGGTCTGAATTTTTTTCTCTTTCTAATATGGATGGAAATACTTCAAATACTTCTATTTCTCTCCCATGTGGAGAGCAACAAACTGTGCATAATGTTTCATTCACACTTTTTTTGTAGTTCATCGCACTGATAGTCTTTCAAATAGTTCTTTTAAGAGAACTTCTCCATTTCTTATTGCAAAAACATTTCAGTCAATTTTTGGCGATGGTCATTCACTTAAAAAAATGCAGTCTGGGGATTTGCTGATGGAGGTTTCTTCAGCGAGTCACTCAGAATTTCTCTCAAATTGCAAAGAAATAGGTTCTTTTTCTGTTTCTGTTCAGGCCCATCAAACTCTCAACTCAAGCCGTGGTGTAATATCAGAACCAGATCTTTTACTCTCTACGAAAGATGAACTCTTGTATAATTTAAAAGATCAAAATGTTATAGACGTACGCCGTATCACTATTCATCGGAATGAGCAAGTACTTCCTACAAAACACATTATTCTGACATTCAATAGCCCTACTCTACCAACTAGAATTAAAGCTGCATACCTGAGTTGTCCCGTCCGGCCATATATTCCTAACCCTCTCTGTTGTTTTAAGTGCCAGCGTTATGGCCACAGTAAAAATACCTGTCGTGGATCTGTTACATGTGCAAGATGTTCAGAAGCCGGCCATGAGAGTAACTCATGTGAAAAATCTGAATGCTGTATAAACTGCAAGGGTGACCATGCAGCATATTCTCGCTCTTGTCCAAACTGGATACGTGAAAAAGAAATTCTTACCATCAAAATCACTCAGAAACTTTCTTATCCTGAAGCTCGAAAACTGGTTGAATCTAGAACACCATCTGTAGGAGTCTCTTATTCTAGTCTATTCAAGCAACAATCAAAATCCGTAAGACATATAAGCACACAAACTGAATTCTCTTTACCACCAAATGATTCATCTGTTACACTAACCAGCACTATGAAGAAAAAAACCCGTAGTATTGGTGCTTCTGCTAGAATAAGACCTATGCCTGCACTAAAACTTTTGCCACCATCATCCGAGCCAGTAAAAATAGAATATTATAATAGTCAATCTAACCAGTTTGTTAAAGATGATACAGGTCAAACCTCTGTTTCATCTGCAAACAATTTGAAAAAACCTATTTCCACCACACAGAAAGCAAAACTCAAATCATGTGCACAGAGAGAGAAAACCTCAACCCAAGCCTCTTCACAGTGGAAAACTGTGAAGGGCAAAAACAACAAGAAATTTTGTCTTGATACACCGCTTCCTACTACAAAGGATTCCAAACAATTGCTGCACTATGCAGAGGAAGATATGGAATCTGAGTCTTACAGTTCTGACTCTGATGATGATGATGATAATACTGTGTTTGAGATATTTGAACCTACATGATTTTAAATAGATTTCTGCTCGAAACTTTGACTATTTTACCAACTGTTACTTTAAAGATTTTCTATTTTAATTGTGAAAACTTATATTTATATCTTTTAGACATTGTGTTGTATTTTCATTGAATGATTTTAATTATACATTTGTCATCATATCACTCTTTTCATTTAAATGTGTTACTTTCATTCATTTTGTTTTTATGATAAAGTTTAATTCATTTTTAAATTATAATTTGGCATTCTTATTCTAATCTTTTTTCGCGCTATTTGTTTTATACACTGTATGATCTAGATGGGTAACCCCATCCAGATAATTCTCTCATTAAGCTTTGTTTCTTTTTTAGTTTTTATATTTCAATTTGACGTACATAATTTAATCTCTTTTTTTGGCACAGCATGTCCCTAGGGGGACTTTGTGCCATAAAACCTCAATCAACCAACCAACTAATTAAAATGTTATTAAATTGTCATTGGCTTGTGTAATAAACAGTATTGCAATGTTTTTTTATACTTTACATTGTACAGCATATTGTTTGAAAGAAGTAAATATAGGGTGTAATTTGGGAGGTGAGAATGAATTAAATCTTTTCTTATGGAAAAATTTGTGTCAGTCCTCTTTCTTTTTTT
Organism: Maratus michaelseni; assembly: GCA_963931845.1. Lineage (NCBI taxonomy): Eukaryota > Metazoa > Arthropoda > Arachnida > Araneae > Salticidae > Maratus > Maratus michaelseni. The sequence continues at coordinate 202,949,245 of OZ007590.1, read as the reverse complement.
TAACAAATTGTGTTTGCAAACAGAAGTACTACTGGATTTGCATCATGATTAGAAGCAATAAGAAAATGTAATTTTTAGATATGAAAATTAATAATTTCAAATGATTTAATGAATTATACATTTAAAAATGTAATTAAACTCCCACATGATTGAATAATCTCTTACATTTCTGTATTAACGCATGCCATACTACATTTTAAAAATCTATTTCTTTAGTCAATTTTATCATAAATAAGTTGTCAACATTATTAATTTGTATTTAAGCCACTTTGATGGTCAGTTACTTACTATCAGTGCAACTAGGGATAAAATTCGTTCCACTTCTGCTGTTGCTAACAGGAATGTACTCACAATACACAAAAAATTTAATTAAAATTGTTCTCCCTTATTCTATGTACAATTTCATATAAATAAGGCAAACAAAAAAATTTGTAAGTTGCTCCTTCCTGATAAAACATACTTTTAGTCACCCAATTCAGCAAGTAGACTGTATCTAATTTGTAAAAATTAGCCAATTAAATCATTTTTGCAGTTTTATAAAAATATATATATATTAAAAAAAACTGTCATTACTGCTAATCTGTTTCAAGTTTAAACTCTAAGAAATGTTAAAGTGTCGGTGTTAGTCAAGTTTAAACACTGACTTGTTCTTAATTTTTCTGATATGTTTTCAATTACAGCGTCAAGAAAATTCTAGCTGTTGATGCAAAATTTTTATCATCATCATTGGATGTGGAAATATTGCCACTTTTATGGACATTTCCTTTGCATTTTTCCAATGTAACTCCCAAGTTCTCATTTAATTTTTTTAGGGCATCTAAAATTGCTATAACTTTGTCTTCAACAATTAAAATGGTCCAGATATATTTTTATTAGGTCATAGTTAACTTTGAAATGATGGCAAGTATGTTGCACATAAAATGTATCAACTTTTTTAATTAAAAAGAGTAAGATGCAATTTCTGATTTTAAAAATGGTAAGGGCACTGTACCTTTAAATAATGTCCATGCAAGGACACTAATTATGATGCTTACAGCCAATTTTGAATATATGGAAAAAACAAGAAAAATCACAAATGTAAGAATCTCTGTGTGTAAACTGAAATCAAAAGAAAACTGTAAGACAATGAAGATTAGGAGGAATGTACCATCTGACAGTGAATACTTTCAATATTTTAAAAGAAAAATGTAAAGTATCAGATAAGATGACATAATTTCACTAAACCTCTAATTTTCTCTTAGTTAATTCCCAGTTTTATGAATAAAGGATTAGGGTCAATAAGTATATAAGAGTGGCCTCTGCAATATTTATGGAATTTTTTAAAAATATCATAGAACAATTATTAACTAACAATACACAATCAAAAAGGACTTAACACGAATTAATACTACATTAAAATAATTTATGAATACTGTAATATAATTTATTTATTAAATATTAAAAGAAATATAATCTATTCGTTAATTAGATTATAATTCTATTTATCTTGTAAATGAAAAAGTTTCTTTCAAGTATGACCAACTTGAGGTACCAGTTTTATAAATCCTTATGCCTTTGACATATATCATTATCAAATTGGTGAACTTCATTCACTCTGTGTGGGATTAAATAGATAAAATATGAAAACGAGTTAAAAAAAATAGCTACTGAAAAACTTTTACAAGTATGAGTGAACTGAGGTACCAATTTTATTTCAATATTTCTAAATACTTATACCTCTCACATAAACATATATCAAAATCAAAGTGGTACCTTTGTTCGCTCTATATGGAAAAAAAAATGTAAAAAGTAGCCAAGTTTGATAACCAAAAAAGATTAAATACTTTTAATTGTTTAATACTTTCAGTGAACTTAAAAATTATATAACATTGATATAATAAACAATTTTAAAAATAATTAAAAAATTTTTTTTAGAAAAAACTTTTATGTTTCCCATTGACAGGGACCACTTTCATAGTCTTATCAATCCTGATCCTAACATTTTTTAATGTTATATTTTATTCAAATTAAATTGTTAATTAAATAATTACTTCCAATTTATTTTATATTAATGCAATTTAAAAGAAATATATAAAGAACTTTTTGTGTAATTTCTAGCTCTTTATGATAACACAATTGTTTATAATACAATATTTTATTAAAAATTACAGAGCACAAAAAAAAATAGACCAGGAAAATTTACACCATATTACAACACTGTATGATCATTTTCGAAATTTTTAGTACACATATTTGTATATGATTTTGACCCAAAATTTCATTTTATGTGAGAATTGTAGTTATCGATGTGCTTCATTTCCCATACTTCGACGCATCACATCTTCCTTCCTTAATGGAACCTGTAAAATAAAATTAAAATGTTTATAAGCACATAAGCAGTATATTTTTGTTAGTACATTGTGAAAATAGGAAAATTAGGAAACTAATAAAGGGAGAGGGGAGGCTGGGTTAGAATTTTAAAGCTATCCCCCTTCCTCAATTTTTGCTCCTTAATTTTCCTAAAACCAGGTATGATTTTTCAAAAGTAAACAGGAATTTAATATATCTTTAAAAATTGCATAAATATTTGTCTTGTTGTAGTATTAGTGAACTATACTTACCATTGTAACACTGCACTTGAGTGTATTTTTTATTTTGTAGGCACAGTCAAACCTCGTTAACATGAAATTGAAGGGACTGAATTTTTTTCGTGTTAACGGTCAAATTTGTGGTGCCATGTATGTTATATATAAAAACTAAATAAATATACTTACAAATATATCCCTGCTAAAATCATAAATTAATAAGAAATGGAAAATTTAATAAAAAAATAAAACAATTTGGTCATAATTTTAGGCAATAATAAATTTATTTACCTGCTAATCATTTTTTTTAAGTCCATTATTAACTTTTATTAAATTTTTGTAGACTACTTCTATCTAGGAACGTACAGACCTCATCAAATTTGTCTAATGCTCGGCAAGCATTCTCTTGTTCCATAAGGAAACGTACAGTTTTCAATGCTGCGGTAGCTTCATTTAATGACACTGAACTTTTTTGTTCTGTGTCGATTTCTTCATCCTCGTCTGACACGTCGATGTTCTCATCTTTTTTTCCAGTTAATGCAGCAATTATTTCTTCATCTATGCAAATATAATCAGCAAACAATGTCTGTGAAATAATTCCCCATTTTTCAGCTTCTTCAATTAAGTCAGTTGTCATTTCAGATTCTGTTTCTTCATTTATTTCAAGCGTAAACCCCGCTTGTCAGAAACAATTTTTCACAGTTCTAGTAGTGATACTGTTCCAGGCACTTCTGAGGTAAGTTATTGCTTCTAATAAATTCACAGAAAATTCTGTTTTATTATCAAAGCATTGAATCTTTTTCTGTACTACTTTTACGCATTGTAGTCCAGTCAAATTATCCCATTTTTGAGCAGTTTGCCATAATAAATGCTAAAGAGATAAAATTTGGTACAGTTGTTCACTGATGGCTACTGATGACTATGTAAAAAGTCTTGATGGAGAGGGGGGAGAATAAAATAATTTTTTATAAATATCTCAGAAATTGTTCGTTTTCATGAAAAAATTACTCTGACATAAATTAAAGAACATAAAATTCTTTACAAATGACATGTATATACAGTGGAACCTCGATTATCCGTCAGTCAGAAGACCGGAGCTTTGACGGATTTTCCCCAAAAAAATCACTTTAATTTCAAATTAATTTATTTAATGTCGCCATAATAAATGCTACAGAGATAAAAATTGGTACAGTTGTTCATTGATGGCTACTGATGACTATGTAAAAAGTCCTGATGGGTAGAAGGTGAACAAGGGGGGGGGGGGGCAAAATTAAGTACTTTTTTTAGTTTTTTACAAATATCTCAGAAACTGTTGGTTTTCATGAAAAAATTACTCTGACATAAATTAAAGAATATAAAATTCTCTACAAATGACAGGTATATACAGTGGAACCTCGATTATCCGTCAGTCAGAGACCAGAGGTTTGACAAAGGTGAGGGGGGGGGGGAGGCAAAATAAAGTACTTTTTTTAGTTTTTTACAAATGTCTCAGAAATTATGTAGTAATTTTTTCATGAAAACCAACAATTTCTGAGATATTTGTAAAAAACTAAAAAAAAGTACTTTATTTTGTCCCCCCCCCCCTTGCTCACCTCTTATCCATCAGGACTTTTTACATAGTCATCAGTAGCCATCAATGAACAACTGTATCAATTTTTATCTCTGTAGCATTTATTATGGCGACATTAAGTAAATAAATTTGAAATTAAAGTGATTGTTTTGCGGAAAATCCGTCAAATCTCCGGTCTTCTGATTGACGGGTAATCGAGTTTCCACTGTATATTAGAGATGAGACGGGCTCAGCCCGAGCCCAAAAGCCCGATATTTACATCCTTTTAAGGAAGTATATTTATATGATACCAAACTTCTCTTTTGATAAGATTGAATGTAAATTTCCATAAAATTAATTATGTGCACAGGATAAACATTTATTTTCACGTACGAAGTTTTTTAAAAATGATATATTACTTTTAAAACAATTTTTAAATATTATTACATTTTTTTCGGTATCGGGCTCGGTCTCTGATGACACAAAATGTTTCGGGCTCCGAAAAGAGAGCCCGAACTCATCTCTACTGTATATACCTGTCATTTGTAGAGAATTTTATGTTCTTTAATTTATGTCAGAGTAATTTTTTCATGAAAATCAACAGTTTCTGAGATATTTGTAAAAAACATAAAAAAGTACTTTGTTTTGCTCCCCCCCCTCCCTCTGCTCACCTCCTATCCATCAGGACTTTTCACACATCAGTAGCCATCAATGAACAACTGTACCAATTTTTTTATCTCTTTAGCATTTATTATGGCAAAATTTCCTAATTTGACTGGACTATTGGATAATTCTTAGTCATAAGGCTGAAGTTTTGCAGTAGTGTTTGGAGGAAGAAATACTCATTCAATTGCTTTTAACCTTTACACAGGGGCTCGGACAGCATCTGTCCAAGTTTGCATGTATTCTCAGACAGATGCTGTCCGAGCCCCCATGTAAAGGTTAATACTAGAAAATCTTTATGAGCACTAAAATTGTCCAGCAATAAACAAATTTTTCTTTTTTCTCGGTAGACCTTTAAGTCCAGATCAAGTAACCATTTCGTAAAAATAGCATTGTTCATCCATGCATTCTTGCTTGAAGCATAGCAAACTGTTAAAGTTTTAACATTTTTGAAACAATGTAGTTTGGCCGACTTACCGATCACGAGCAATGATCATTTTTCACTTCTATCCATGTTGCAACCGACCATAATCAGAATTCTTTCTTTGCTGAATTTTGCTCAAGTACATTTTTCTTTTTTTAAAGTAAGTGTTCACGAGAATTGTGCTTTGAAAAACATTCCTGTTTCATTGGTGCTAAAAGTATCACAGGGAGCATAACTTTTTTAAATATCTAACCACTTTCCTAAGAAAAAGACTGTATAGAATTCTCATCTATGGTAGATTCTTCTCCACATATCTTTTTGCAGACAATTCTATGACGTTCTTCAATTCTTGTCAGCCATCTATTAGAACATGTGAAATCGCTGTCACCGAGAGAATCAGCAAAAGCCTCTGCTTTCTCTTGCAAAACTGCACCAGTTAAAACAATGTTCTGGCTTCTTGCTTCTTTTATCCACCACAAGAGAGCAATTTCAATGTCTTCATTTTTTCCTGTATGCATCCGTTATCTTGCTGTTTTGGATTGACTGACAGCATAAGTCGCTTCAATATTTTCACAATTCTTTGAAAATGTAGAGAGTGTGCTATTGCATATTTCATACTTTGCTGCAATTTCTGATAGTTTCAGCACTTTATCGCTGACTTCATTTAAAATCTTTTGTTTTATTTCTAAAGATACAACTTGCTGTTTTTGACTCATCTTTCACAGAATTCTACAGAGCAACTGCAAACAGAGTTTCAGTAGTCGAGCAGTGAAGTAAGTATTGTCAGTTCTTTTACTAGAAGATAGGGGATTTTGGAAACAGGGTTAATGTCACTGTTAATACAGTCAAACAGTTAATGGGACAATCGCTTTCAATCAATTTTGATGAAACTAACTGTGTGTATTAAGCTTACCAATGTCTCGACCGAGTTAGTTGCCCAGCTTGGTCCGCCATTTTGTTTCAAGATGGCGGCCACTTAAAAATTTAAAACTAAAATAAATATACAAAAAAGTTAAAAATTCAAATTTATTTTTTAATTAAGTGTTAGGCCTTGATACGAGGATTCCAGAGCATTTTTTGGTTTACCTCTATCTTAAAAAATGGCTGAGATAGAGCAGTTTGAAATTCTAGGATGGCTGACATTTTGAAACAAAACAGCACATTAACGCGATTACTCGCAAATTATTTTCTTTCATTGTTGTAATAATTTTCCCAATCATACGCATAAAACTATATATTCATATCCGTTAGTGCCAAATTCTTGCCAAAATTGGCGACATTTGGCGAAATATCGCTAAACTTGGCAACCAAAATAAGTCTTCATAAATGAAGCCAATTTGGCTATTGCTCAATAATTTGGCAAATTTCTTATTCAAATTCAGTATTAACGAATCTTTTGTAAACGTTTCTTTGCATTTTGACTTGCTGTTTTCGTGTAACATTAGCTAAAATTTTAAAACGAAGATATAGGAAAGCTACCTTTTCCTCCTGGTACAGGCCGGAAGGACTTTTATCAATTCCAGCTTCACTGAATCTTTGTACAAAAAAAAAAAAAAAAAAAAAAGTGAGATTGATTAGGTGATTCAGTTTATTTACTTATATTAAAAGTGTATCTGCAAAATAGTTTGTATGTAAAAAAATAAATATTCTCATTAAGTAATATAGGGGTGTCAAGCAATCATTAACCATGAACTAAATATCTTAATGCACAACAATTTGTAAATTTTGCAAAAAAATTGTTTAAAAAACTCAGAAGTTTGTGCTTCAGAATCAGTTGTGAAAGTTCCACTCCCAAATTCATATTTATAATATTTTTTATGTGTAACATCACAAAATCTCGATACCTGGATTTATTTTTTTTTCTTTGTGGTATAGAAAACCTGGATCAGTCAGCGAAATTTGTTGCTGATCTGAATAGACACCATGTTAAAACTTCCTTCGTGGCATAATGCTAAAATATCATTCATATACTTTCATCTTAGATATTTCTTAAAGTATAATTCTGTTAAAAATATTATTGTCTGGTCTGCAGCCAGTGTTGATATTTCATAGATATTTTGAACAACAAAATTCCACTACTGGATTAAATAATCATTTATGATTTTCTTATAGGTAAATAAGCTAATAAAATTTTGTTATATGAAATAAGTGTATTTCATGTTAATAAAATGAAAGTTTTCTGAACATTATTATACAAATGTATTGATGTTTTTAAAAATTCATATTAGTGGTCTGAAAAGTTGACGAACGCTGCTCTAGTAGATTGTATGTCAAAACTGAAGGGTAAGTTGATTACGGAAAATAAAAGAAAATATAGAAAAGCTTTTTAAAGGGTTGAATGATCATCTTAATATGTAACAAAAACAGGGAATATTGTTTTCTGAAAAACTGCTTTCATCAGTAGTCAAACTGAATTTTCTTAAATTTTTAATTCCTGAATTGAATTGTTATTTCTTCCAGCCTCCCAAGATTAAAAAGATTGTTTTGTCCAAAATATGGCTGCTGATTTTAGTTTGATTGTCTGCAACATGCATTTAAAAATTCTACAGTTTACAGCAGGTATGTCAAACACGTAGACCGCCAAGCCTTTGGCATTTTCCCTGAGTTTGATGGAAAAAATATATGTTTCATAAACACACCTGCACTGACCGTAGTTGCAATGTTGTTAAGTTGGATAATTTTTTTATTCAAAATATCTACCACTATTTCAGGATCGTAATATTTGGTTTTTTTATTGACAGGCATTCTGTAAAAAAAATAAAGTATTACTCATAAAAAATTGGTAGCTATTTTGAATAATAAACAGAATCTGACAACACTGCCTGCTGTTATGTATGGAAAATATAAGAAAGTATAGTATATATGTTGGTCAGATCAAACTTATTTTAATGTTTCAACTCCAAGAGATTCTGGATGCAAAAATTACTAATTGGAAAGGGCATATCATGAATCTGAAAATTCAAACACTTATAAAATATTTACATCATTCTTTTTATAAATTGTTATGGGTTTTATGTTGAAACAAATAATTTAATTTACTACTCCCTTTGATTTACAACGCATTGCAAAGTAATGTGCAGTATTTAATAGTACTAAAAAGTGTATTGAAAACTATTTTTAAAAAAGCATTAATTTTATTTACAATAATTAAATGTTTAAGAAAGATAGCTTTTAAGCGAGTTGCTTTGAAAGTGACACAAATTCTCATTTAGTTTTTCTGAAAAAAGAAAGGGGGGGGGGAGGTTTTGTATTGGCTCACTTAATTATTTTCATTATTTGTGTTAGCTAACATATCATTATTAATGTGTATTTTAGTATTTTTAAAAATTGATAAAGCTACCAATGTGAAATAAACACGATTAATCAAAGATGAGCATTGCAGATAGACAAAACTCAATTTACAATACATTTATATTTTATATTCAAATAAAAACTGAAGTTTTATGTTTGATATATAGAAACTCTGTATGAGTTTGTGAAGAATGTACTCAGAAATATCTAGAAATCTCAGAATATCTAGAAAAACTGTAGAAAGATAAATTGTTAGATAGAAACTGATACTTCATTTAAAAAAACTGCATTCATGAAGACCATTAAAGGTAATGCATCTGCTTAAAGAAAGAAGAAAAACTATTATAATCAATTATATACGCAAGTGGAAATCATTCACTGTGAAGTAGAAGAAATTATATCCTGAGCAGTTTGAAGAAATTTGAAAATAATATACACTGAATTATATAAATAGCATTGCTAGGAAGATTCATGATATAGCCAGAAATTTCAATTAATAAAAACAAATCTATAATTTCAATATTTTACATTGTCTATTACATTGTTGTTCATGAAAATACAGGTGCACAAAATTCCACTCAGTTGGCAGTTTTTATTCACAGACATGATGTGTATTTAAAAATAAGTGAAAAGCTTCTGTAAATTATTCTTATTCTCGATACAACCACCATAGATGGTCTTTTTGATTCAATTATGAAAAAAGTTACTTTAATAATGTTTGTCGCACAAACAGTCAGCTTATATTGGAGATAAAAGTGCTCCTGCAACAATTTGTTTTATAAAGAGGAGAAATTTGAACAGAAAAATGCAAACATCATGGTAATGCACTTTAATACATTTATTTATTTATTTACATATTGATTGCAATTTAAATTTTTAAATGCCAGATATGTGTTTAAAAATCTTTTAATTTCTATCTGAACATGTTTTTAGCTATGTTCGACAGCACACTCTTTTCTATTCTATGACATCCTTGCTATTTTAAATTTTACAGGATGATGAAAGTTTGTAAAGATTAAAATTGATGTCTTTTATTTAATTAAATATTTCTTTTAAAATTTTCTGGTGAGTAGTTTTAATTTTTCTGGTAAGCAGCTTTGGAATTTTTCATATTTTATTTATTTACTAGCTGAACCGCCTGGTGTTGCCCGGGCCCGTGATAATAAATAATAAAATAAAAACTTAAGTTTTTGATATCAAGTTGACCCAAATCCTGTTGAAATCGAGCCCTAGAACCCAAGAAAAGAATGTGCCCCACTGTAAATTTAATGAATTTCCTTTAACATTAATGCATTATTTAATTTACAGATAAAATCCCCCTGCCTCTCTCTAAACTTAACCACTTACCTTTAACAGTAACAAGTTTTTTAATTTAAGGCTGTAGTGAGTAAATATTAGTTGATGCCGAAAAAGAAGATTAATATTTTAAAAAGGGTGATAGTTGGGAGTCTAAGGAAATGTTTAGTAGTTTATAAAGTAGCTGGAGTACCCTAAAACTATGTTAATGAAAACTGCAAGAGAATCGGATCATTTTTTAAAAAGTTGCACCAAGAGCCCCAAGAAGGAGACTAATATTCAAAATTGGTGGCAGCTGAAGTCCAAGAAATTTTTTTGTCATGTAGATACCAGCTGGAAGTCCTAAGAAGTTGTTAGAAAAAAAAAAGCTGGTGAATCAGGCGATTTTTAAAGAAGCTATAATAGGGGGCCCAAAAGGGGCCCCAACTGAGAGTTTTGAGCAGGACCCTAAGAGAAAAACATCTTAAAAGGTCCTAGTACTTAGCACTTTAGATCTTTAAATAGTTTAAATTAAGGATAGGGCATAAATTAATCATTCGAATAAAATTTTAAAGAAATGCTTAAAAAAAGAGCCCCAATAAAAATATGAGGGTGGTGGCCCAGGGAGAGAAATCCAAGACTCAACTTTAAAGTTATGCATTGAGATGGTGACACAAATAGGAGGGGGGGGGGAATGCATGGTGCAGAAAAAGTTCAAGGGCCCCAGGCCAGAATCCTAAATGGAATGTAGAAATGGGGAAATAACAAAATAGAGAAAAGACCCTAAAAACGAAGAAGAGCGGATTAAAAGGGCACAAGTTATTAACCTTTTAGGGAACAAAAACTTCAAGGGGCCCTGTACCGGGGCCCAGGGGGCCAGGATCTTAAATGGAATGTAGTTATGGAGGAATAACTAAATGGAGAAAGGAGCCCCAAAAAATAAGATCGGATAAAAGGGGGGGGGGGGGGTAAGTTATTAAAAGTTTAGGGCACAAAAATGTAAAGGGGCCCCGATCTTTTCTGAAAATATTTTTTGCTGTTTATGTAGTAGTTGGAAGTACTAAGAAGTTGTTAGGGGAAAAAAAGCTAGTGAATTGGACGATTTTTATGGGAACTATAGTAGAGGCCCAAAAGGGGCCAGCTGATAGTTTTGAGCCAGGCCCTAAGATGTAGGGTCCTAATTGGAAAGTAGAAATGGGAGAATAACTAAATGAAGAAAAGGACCCAAAAATTAAGAAAATCAAATTAAAAAGTGACAAGTTATTAACAGTTTTGGAAACAAAAACTTCAACGGGTCCCGTACCGGCACTAGGGGGCCAGGGTCGTAACTGGAACACAGAAATGAGGGGAAGACTAAATGGAGAAAGGGCCCCAAAAATGAAGAGGATCAAATAAAAAAGGGGCAAGTTATTAACAATTTCTTAAAGGGGCCTTTAACATTAATTACCAGGTCTCAAAAAATTAAAAATCCAAACCTCAGGTGCATTAGGACTTGCCTAGGATTATTTGAACTGAAATTTATCAGACTTCTATGTGCAGTAGATTTCGCTAGCCATCACACGCAGACACACACACATACAAACAACTTTCTTTTATTAGTATAGATTTACTTATTTATTTTTAACAAAGTTGTATTTTGTATGTGAAAATTTCATTCTGTGCAAAAGTAATATAATAAATTTTGTTTGTTTTGTTTTGTTTTTTACAATGTGGCCCACAGCTTTGTATACAATGGTTAATTTGGCCCTCTGACGTAAACAAGTTTGACATTCCTAGTTTACAGGCACAACTGAATGGTCAGTACAAAAACAGAGAAAAATATATTGTTACAGAGGTCCAGTCAAAATAGACGGGAAAAAAATAGAAACATAGCCAAAAATAGCAAAGAGTGAAAAATTTGCAAAAATAGGCCTTTAAAAAATCATTCCGAATCAAATGTCACAAATCTTAGTCGATCTAGCTGGAGCAAAAATTTTTATTCAAGGTCAAAGGTACAAAAAATTCATTTTTTGCCGATATCTGGTAAACAGTAAGTTTTATCGTACAAGTAGTTGTTATAAAAATTTGAAATCTTTGAATTTTCTACAAAAAAGGTCTTTACACTCCCTCCCTTTCATTCATTAGATATTGTGATTTCAAAAATTGTAAAAATCAAAAATTTCATATTTTGCATATTTACACTTTTTTGAATGCAATGCATGTTAGCCATTGAATAGAATAAATATAAGTAGATATAATAAATTTAAATATAATAATGCAATAAGATTTATAGTGTCTCCGTGTACATGCATACCTCATTCAATAGACTCGAGGTAAGCTGCGAATAAATATAGATAGATTAGAATAAATATAAGTAGATATAATAAATTTAAATATAATAATGTGATAAGATTTATAGTGTCTCTATGTACATGCGTACCTTATTCAATAGATTCAAGGTAAGCTGTGATGTAAACCTTACCCACTCCCACTGAGCAATGGAAGCGTGTGTCATCGTGTGGTTTCTTCTTCTGAAATGTAATTCTCCTTCAACTGGACGTGTATTTTTATCTTCCAGTTTGGTAGTGTGGAGATTATTCTGTTTTGTTTATGTAAAAATATCGAAGTATTAGTTTATATACGTTTTTTAAAATGTCGAAAATGTGCTTCATTTGTAATAAACTTCTAGCAGTAAGTCAAATTGTTGTCATTGAACGTGGTATGAAGACATTAATTGATAGTAATATTGAGAGAAATGATGGGAATGTTGAGTATTTGAAAAATAAACTATCTGTTACAGTTCATGTTCAGTGTCATAAAGTGTATACTCTGAAGAGTAATAGTGTAGCAGCTAAAGGAGAATGTGATACAGCGGAAGCAAGTACAATGGACATGCTTATGCCAGAGCAGTCAGAGCTCATACATTACTTCACCTCACTTTAGCTACAATAATATCTAAATAACTTGTTACTGATGATAATATTCATGGAAATCTTAAGAATATGGTTGAAGATGAAATAAATAATACTATTTCATATGGTGATATTGAAAACAGTGACGAAGATGTTAATGTTTAATTTATCAGTTTAATGAAAAACTGAATGAATATGAAGAATGAGGCTCTACAGCTAAACTATGGATATAATATTTTGGTATGGTATCAATAGCAAAGGAGTTTATAAGAGTTGACACTTATAGGAGATTGGCAGGCACATTTGAATAGCATTAACCCCCTGACCACCGAGCAAAAAGGCAAATTTGTAATGTTGTTTTCTCTGTAATTTTGTTTAAATGCCAAAAAAAGATGAATTTTCAAACTTGATACAAAAAACTTAATTACATATATGAGTGTAAGGCTTGAGAGTATCAATCATTACTCAATATTTTAAAACTGCATTATATTTTTAGAAATATATTACTAATTTAAACAATGCTATTATTGCAGTGAAAACTACAGTATAGTGAACGGATATATTAGTTCACGGCAGTGAGAAGGTTAAAGAAATGCTTCCTTACTTCCACGCATCAGGACATTTTCCTAATGCCAAATCTGTTCACTTGTATCTCCGGGATATGTTACAATTAGAAAATTCAATTGATCCCAGTGTTTTTGGCAGGTTTACGCAAGGATTCTCCACCATTAGGTGCTCTGAAAAATTAAATTGTGGAACTTCGACAGATATGATCATTGAGAAATCACTGATGAAATCAATGGAAACATATAGGGGTGTTGCTCAAGCAAGAAGTTAGTAAGAAAGTGTTAAAGTAAATGGGTTTATAGCATGCATGCAATGAAAGCTGTGGGTGAAGGATTGGAAGATCTTGCTAATGTTACAATGGATACTACAGATCAGCATATAGATGTAAGTGATTCACGCATGAAAAGAGATACTGCAGATGTTAAAAAACTCTTCGAGGGGTTCTCATTACATGATCCTTTTCCTGAGGTTCAGAAAATAATGTCAAACACAAGTGGAATGATTAGTGATGACAAAATCAATTGTCATAAAGCTCGTGAAATTGGAATTGCTTCTATGACTTCTATCATTGGCAAAATGTTTAATAATATCAAATTGAAACATGCTGATAAAGTATTCCCTTTTTAACTGTCAGTAGGCTGTAAAAGTTCATGAGGAGAAAGTATCTATACATCCCAAAGCCTTTAACAATCAACTAGAACAATTCTTTGAATATGAATTAGCTCCTTATCCATTATCACTTTTTGATGAGACTGGAATGCATAAAACACAAAAATTGGCTGTTTACAAGTGCTTTCAATGTGTAAATGTTGAATTTGATAACACAAATGCTACTTTCATCATCGATAGAGGTTATGTTTTACATCGTCTTGTGTGGAATCAAGAAGAAGCCTTCTGTGTTATTTTCAATAAATACATTCATTATGTACATAATCATTATGATCACAATGTTATTATAGTATTCGACGGTTATACTGATTATAAAAAATGTATAAAAGCTGCAGAACAACATCGCTGGGATACTAAAATATCTTTTTCTGCTGATGTTCTTTTTGATCGATTTATGACAGTTCCAATGAACCAACAACAATTCTTTGCTAACGTTCATAACATGACTCGGTTTATTTCAATGTCATGCAAAAACTAAATGCAGCTGATATTTTTATTAAAACAAGCTAATAATGATGCTGACATTCTTATAGTTGAAACGGCTATAGAACAGTCAAATACAAGTACAATCATCATTGATGTTGGTGAAGATGTTGATTTGTTAATCATATTAACTGCATGAACGCCTATTGATAAAACAGTTTATTTCTTAAAACTGTGAAAAGCTCGGATAGAAACAAAAATGTATTCACCACAAAGTTTGTTTGAAGTCATATCCAAGTAGAGCTCATATATTATTTTTACATGCCATAACCGGTTGCAACACGACATCAGCTCTTTTCAGAAAAGGTAAAATTCAAACATTCAAATTATTTGAAAAACATAATGATTTAATTTGCTGTGCTGAAGTATTTAAGAATATTGACTCTTACCTGGATATCATTATTACTGATAGAATTCGTTTTTTTCTTGTGATGTATGGAGCTCCAAAAAACATTGATTTTATAGACAGCTATAGATATCTAAGTTTTGTGAAGAGTACACAACACAATAAAGTCGTGCAGTTATTCTGTCTTCCACCAACATCTAGTGCTGCTCACCAACATTTATACCAAGTCTACTACCAAATCCAAATATGTCTAGGTAATAAACTGGACCCTGAAAAGTGGGTATTGAACAACTACGACTTGGAACCAATTAAATCTCTACTCTCGCCTGCACCAGAAATACTGCTCCATACCATTTTTTGTAATTGCACAAAAAAGGGTTGCAAATTCAATTGTGGATGCAAAACAATAGTTTGTTTTGTTCATCAGTATGTAGCAACTGCACGGCCAGTCTTACTCTAATGTTGCCTCAAATACAACAGCAAATGATGCTTCTGACATTAATGAAGAAATACCAGATCCTTCTGATTTCTTAGAGTAATGGGCAGGAGTTCAGCAGTCAGAGGAAGAAGAAGAGGACGAAAAGGCAATTCAAGAAATATAATTTGCGCTTGATTAATTAACAAGATAATTAATTAAAAGTGTAAAGACCTTTTTTGTAGAAAATTAAAATTTTTATAATAACTATGTTTATGATAAAACTTACTGTTTAACAGATATGTGCAAAAAAGAAATGAATTTTTTGTATCTTTGACATTGAATAAATTTTATTGCTTCAGCTAGATCGATTAAGATTTTTGATATTTCATTTAGAATGATATTTTAAAGGTTTTTGCAAATTTTCAGCTCTTTGCCATTTTTGGCTGTGTTAAATGTCTATTTTGACTGGACTATAGATAGGTATAGAAAATCTACTGGGAATATAGAAATTAAACACATGAACTAGAGAAAAAAAAAGAGCTTAAACTTATAAAAGTTATTAAATAAAAGGGTTTTCTAATGGATATTGCATTTATATTGCAGTATATTTTTCACTAGTGGTAGCTGAAAGAAAATATAATTGGGACCTACAAACCTGACTTTATTCAAAGTATGATATATTAAATTCAAATCCACATTGATGATTCATTCATTCATATTCATTTACCAAATAATTTAGAGATGCAACAGGTATGACTTTACTTTTTAAATATCAAGAATGCATTTAAACTTAGCAAACAAAACTATTTTAAAAATTGTCATAATAAAAAAAATAAATTTACAGGACAAGTGAAAGGGAGCTTTATCAGCAAAATTGAAATATATGAAAAGTTTCCATTAGTAAAAGTGATGTGTTAAAAATAAAAGGTACATTTTTATTCATAAAACTTTGATGGTTTATAGCATTTTTATCAAAGAGATGTGTAATTTTTACAGACTTAAGTCCTTCAGTACTAAGATTAAGATCCTTGTGTTATATATATATATATATATATATATATAAATAGTATATAGTAACTGCATATATAGAAAAGTATAGTGTAGTCTAAACATACTTTTTTCATAGTGTTATCGAGGAATTTATAAAATTATAGTAACAAGACATTTCATTTTAATACATACAAAATGAAAAGTCAGCAAAAACAACTTCATTGCATTTCAAATTTAAGAATACATGTGGTGTTTCTGTTAAAACATGACTCATTTTCATTGACAGAATTTTTTTCCACAAACACAGATTAGAACTAAAAATTTAAGCATTGAATATATATACACAGTCATTATTTTGCTATAATTTTAAATGTAGCCTAAAATACATTTTGTTACAAAAGAAATTAAAAATTTTTTGCTGAATTAGTAGCAAATGTACTTTTTCATAATTGAAATGAACTAAGTCACAATGTAACAAATAAATACATACTTTTTTTTTTTTTCCAAATAGTTATCTAAATATGATAATGCATTTTGAAAGAAGATAGATGAACATATATACATGGAAATATATTTTAATTATACAGTTCATTATTCATAAAATGCAGAAACTTTTCTGTAATTATAACACATGTTTGCAATATTGGATTACAGTCTCACCTGAAGTGATGCTGTTACACTGTGAGAAGTTGGTGGTTGAAAACGAGATGCTGGTTGAGGCTGACTCCTTATAGGATATCCAGTTGAAATGCCCCCAGTCTAAAATACATATGTATAAAAATATTCTATGTTAATAAACATTTTTTAAATATCTGAAAGTAAAATATTCATTGCCCGACAAGATTATATCTTAATGCCATAGTAGCATGATATAGAAAAATGTCTATAAATACCAATATTTCCCCCCACCCCCCAAAATCTGCCAAGTCACTATCAGCTATGTACATCTGGCATCAAACATTGAAGATACTATCAACTTCTTTGTATCATCAACCTCTAGATCAGTATATGACTTAAATGAGTTTTCAAACTAAACTTGAGCTTGTCTGTAAACAGTACAGTACGCTGCTGTGTTGCCCAAGTAATGTACTTTCTTGTCCAACATAATCAGCCACTACTCTGCCATTGTTTAAAAGGAACACAGACAGATAGCTTTCTTGCCCATAGAATTCATTTATAAAGACGTCTTCTCACCATAGTAGCTGATATTATTTTTCTTGTAGTAACAAAATGATTTGCTACAAGGTGGCCCAAAGAATATTCCTTTTTCTCTAGGCAGAAAGAGTTAGAAAGTAATCTTTAGAAGGCTGTAATGTGTGGCCAACCCTTCCTCCTTGAAATTAAATTTTTGAATGGAATATGTTTACACTGATCTTAAAATTGTATGTAAAAAATAATCAGAAAAAAAGTGAAAAATAGAAAAAATAAAGCAATATAAAGAAATGCCCTAAGCAAAAGGAAAAAAAAAAGAAGGAAAATAACAATCATGAAAATTCTGCAACTCAAATAGATAAAAACAATTAAAAAGACAATTACTTATCTTTATTAAGAAATGAGTAAACATTTATTTTATGTTCTAAGTAAATTATTAATAAATCTTTACTATATCTTTTTAGAATTTTAGAAAGTATTAATAATAAAATAAAACATGCCTGCTGAATGTAATATTTTTCTTCTTGTAAGTTGTTTTGTTTTTGTGGGTGTTCCATCTGTTGTTGGAGAGAACCAACATATCCTATAGGAAGAAATATACACACATATAAGAATATGGGGGGAAAAAAATTAGTATATTATTTTAAACAAAATATTTGTTGGTGCATAAAAATGTAATAAATGTTAACTAATTAAGAATACAATCATTCTAAGTGTAACAAAAATAAACATTTTTTTTTTTTTTTTTTTTTTTTTTTTTTTTACATTTTGCTTTTGAATCTATTTCCTCACCTGTTAAAACAACATATACATAAATGGTATTCATGTTACTAAAGCTCTAAAAATCATCTTAAATGAGAAAAAGAAGTATTATTCTTTTTTTGTTTATTTGTTTGTTTTTACATCATTATTCTTTCTTACAATCTAATTTAACTCTAGAAAACAAGTTTTGTATAACAGATCATTGATCCAGCCACTTTTGTAAATTCATTCTTATAGCATTTCTACCGTACCACATCCTGCACACAGTGTCCTTCTTCTCAACTCGTCAGATAAGTAACCTGAGCCGGAGAATCATATGCATGGATTTATATGTGCTATTCCATGAGATTTATGTGACTTCTTATCTACATCAGTGTTTCTATCAGAGGCATGCATAGAGGCCAGTACAGAGAATACAAACACTAAAATAGTACAGAAAATACAAATACTTAAATGTTAAACTGGCCCCTCACAGGGCTTTTTCGACTTAGGGCCTAGTACAACTGTATCCTTTGTTTTTCCTTGTACACACTCCTGTATCTATATACTATTTCTTTGACCAGATCAAAAAATTCTATTTTCTTCGTAAATAGTTTATCTAATATATAAAAAGAAAATTTGTCTGTCTGTCTGCACTTCTATACAAATCAACAGTTTGAAAGCCAGAATTGTAAAATGTAACATGTAGGTGTATTAAAACATGGCAGAGGCAACTAAAGTAATCCGGAATCGAAATAATGTATAGTTAATTTTTAATTTAATAAAAAAACAAAAATCTAATAGCCTTTTCCTATTAAATTTAAACATTTTTCATTATAGCAGTTGCCAACAATTAAAAATCCACAATAAAATTCTTTCTACAATAATTAATTTTCTATTGAAAGATTTCCACATGAAAAATGAAAATAAAATAAAAAGTTTCAACAATTAAAAGAAAGATTAATATGATGTCATATCGGTAATAAAACGGAAATTTTCGAACATTTCTCAATAACACAAGGAGTATGAGTATGTGTAAGTACAAAAAGAAGGTTAATATGACGTCATTAGAGAATTAAAAAGAAAATTAATGACATATTGGAAGTTTAACGAACTTTTTCAAATGTTTGAGAATCATACAAAGAGAGTATTAATATGAGTAATAGAGAAAGCAAGTAGATATGATGTCAGCAGGTGAATATAACGTTATATGAGTTTGAGAAACATATTGAATAATGATAAAAACCCAATTATGGAAATACAGTGGAACTCCAGTTACATGTTACCTGAGTTGTGCGTTTCCCTAAGTTATACGTTTTAACTCAGCGGTCACAGATGGTTGCCATTAAAAATTAGCTGAGTTATAACTTTTCGAGTTATGCATTTCCCTCAGTTATACGTTATGTTTTTGCGTCTCCATGCGAAATTTTTACAGAAAAAAAAAATTCAGAATCTTTTCTACACCTTGCCTTTCATACTGCTAACCACCGCTCTAGGATTTCTGGGAACCAAACTAGCCATGGGCGAAATGAAGCATTAGAGAAGGGGTAAAAGAGGTGTTACTCTGCTGAAAAAAAAAAAAATCGAAGATTAGTAATTACGTATTTCAATATGATTCAGTAAACTACTGAAATGAGCTTTGATTTACATGCCAAAGCGATATTTCCAATTATTTATTTTAAGTTTCCTGTTGCTTCACACAAAAACACCCACTCGCTACTGTTAATCCTATGGAGCAGTTATTTTACAATATCTTGTTTGAATTTCAATATTTTTAAATTATTGTTTTTGCATTGGATTGCTGAGATCGATCTCTACAACCACCATTTTCTTTTTTTTCGATTTTGTTTGCAGGTTTTTTTTAAATGAAGATACTTTCACTTTCAAAACCAATTCTGAAAGTGAAAGTATCCACTAAACAATTATTTAAAAATATTGAAATGCAAACGAGATATTGTAGAATAACTGTCCAATAGGATTAACATTAGCAAGCGGGTATTTTCGTGTGAGGGGATAGGACCCTTAAATACTCCACATGTGCAAAAAAATATATTTAATAAATTCTTTATGATAAAATAACCTTGTGTACTTTTCTTACGTACCTTTTTTATTTTACTCTGTTCCATTTCCACGAATTTATGCCATGTGTGCAGTAATACTTGCAGAACTTCTGTTTTCGATATAAAAGGTAAGAAATGCCTCAACAAAACGAAATTTTCATGCTATTTTTTTTTTTAAAAGGTTCTGGTAACCATTTATTGAGTTACACATTTTACTGAGTTATACATTTTGTTGTCCGGTTTCGAGCAAAATGCATAACTGGAGTTCAACTGTATTGGCATATTTTAACATTTTGAAATTCTCTATATAACATGTTTCATTTTGAAATTGATTTTTCTACACAAACATTCTTAAAATGCCGGACAACACCAGGTACTTCAGCTAGTATAAAATAAAAGATCTACATCCAATTATTTACTATTGTTTAATCTTTAACAGAAAGGAATAAAATTTTTATGACAAATTCATTTATACCAACATATAAAATCATGTCTCCTCATGATACCTAAATAAATAAACATTCATTTAATAGCCAACCCACTCTAAAATACATGTTTCCAATTCATAATCTATGAATTGTATGAATAGTTACAGAATTGTTTAAATTTTTTTACTAACTGTTAACAAAATTTCATTAGCTTTAGCTGAAGTCTACTTGTTCTGCATTTAAAAAAACATATCTATTTTCATAATTCTGTCTAATAAACAATTTCATAATTCATTTTTATGGAAAAGTATAAATATGGTACCCCCCCCCCCTTCCTTATCTCTTTTTTTGTTCAAAATAAGAACATTTTATTTTACAGTATAACAAAGAATCTGAAATGAACAGAATAAATTAAACTTTTTCTTTTTAAATTAAGTCAAAATTAAATCAGTTTTTAAAAAGATTAAGAATATATACACATATCTATTTTAATTATAAATATACGAAATATTAGTATTGGATTATGCTACATAAAAAGGAACTATTTCCAAATTTAAGGCGAAGAAAAGCTATGAAAAGGATAGATACAAATGAAGGGAGGAAAACAAGATGGGAAAGGAAATAAATCAAGTTTATTTAGCAGATATGAAGAAGTAGGGTGTGTTCATAATTGAAGTCATTTTTAAAACTTTAAGTTTATTATTATTATTATGAGAGGAGAAAAAAATTAGAACAACATGGCTTGTCAGAAAGGAAAAACATAATTTATGATGGGAAAGATAAAGAGATGGGTGCATAGAGATATGATGAAATAAATTTAAAATATGACATACCCTTCTATTATTCTGAAGATAATTTTAGTATTATTAATGAAGTATTGCAGAAAGAAGATGGAAAATTAATGAGAAAGGCAATGTCTTATTAATGCTGTCTGTTTCTTTTTTCAAAGTAATTATCTTTAATCTTTTCCACTGTAAGTGTCAAAAAGGTTTAATGGGTAATATTAAAGAATAAGAAATGTGGATAAAGGCAAAGGGGTAGGAGAAGAAACACAGCAAGAGTTGTGCAACTAAAAATATTTTAACTATCAGCATAGAAAAACTAGACACTACTATAACAAACCTTGTTGTTGTATATGTGATACATGATAACCAGCAGGCAAATGCTTAGTTTGATCTTGAGTAGGATATTGTCCAGCAGGATGTGGAATGGGATAATCTAAAATATAATAAAACCCATAGAAAATTAGGTTTAAACAAGATGATATAAAAATCCCTAACAAAAATTCAAAACATAAAGAAAAAAAAATTTACAAGTCATTATTTTTCAAAATATGGAGCTGACTCGGGGCTCCGAGATGGCACTGTTTGCTCTTTTTACTGGGCCTGACACAAAGTGCAAATTCCTATGTGTGACGTCACAAGCGAGATCCATATTGCTTAAAATTTTCCACATACTTTGTTCGTTGGTACGGATTGTTTATGATAATATTTTGATATTATTTATTGTTTTATTTAGTAATTAATAATATTTTTCAGTGTATTTAGATTGTAACGCTATCAATAATTATAAATTATAACTAATAAAGAAAGTGTAGATTATGTCTATAAAATAATGAGAATAAAATGTTGCGCTCCTGGATTCAAATCTAAGTCTTCAAATTCCCAACTGATAATGAAAAGAAGAAATTTTAGCTAAGAAAATTACATTGTGATAATTTTACTCATATTTCAACAGCAGTGGTTTGCATTAAACATTTCAATATACATTTTATAATTCATGAAGATAGAATTAATATGATGGTACTGAACTTGTTGTGCCGAGAAAAAAATTAACCCTAACAATGAATGCCTATCCTACCGTGATGAAAATATTCTGCATATTTGAATGAATGTGCACTTCCAAAACGAAAGAGCCAAATGATCTTTGGGGGGGGGGGGAAAGCAGACAATAAACAGTTTAAAAAATGGTGCAATGATGACATAACATCTTTCAAAGATTTTTCAATAAATAGGCTAATAAATTGAATGAAATCTATATACACTTTGTTAGAAGTGAGTGTGCTTTTTTGTTTATAAAATTAAAAGTATCTTATTTCCCCAAATTAGTAGTTCCATTTAAAATTTTAGCTAACTTAAGTGTGCAAATATATTATAAAAATAAATCTGCTGTTAAGTTCCTTTGAGTGGTTATTAGGTCCAGAACACAAGTATAATACATAGACATTTTTTGAAAATATTGTAAATAACTTATCAAGTTAAGATAAAACAGAAAAGCAAATACAGGTGATTTAGAGAAAATGGCTTATGGCCGGAGAATGAAATTTGGCAACATATTTTCTGGCAACCTATTTGCTGTTTCATATAAATAAGCAATTTTTTAAATATTTATACAATTTATTTAATATAAAGAAGCCATTTTTCTATTTTTATATACAGATAGAACAGAATTGTATATATAAATAAACATAAAAGTTCATCAGGTTTGTTTTCATAGCTGTGTGTATAATTTGGAAACATATCTAACTTACTGAAGCACGAATTGTGCCAAGCTTTAAAAAAAAAAAATGCCAAGGTCTCTATAGTTGAAAAATATCAATTTCTCTATTTAAATTGACATTTATTGTGTTTTGGTGGTTAAATTATGGAATGTAGTGGTAAAAGGGGGGGGGGGGGGATGGGATTGATTTTGCAAAGTTTTTGTCAGATTTATTATACTTTTTGTACATATATTTATTGTAAAATGTTTTTAGGAAAAGGTAAGTCAATGTGTTGAATCAGATCTATTAATCTTAGCATTTTTTTTTTTTTATTTAAAACTTTTAACTTCCTTTTATAAATTATTAATTCCCTTTTATTTCACGATTATGAAATTAACTACTATTATTTAAATAATGACAAATTATAAGAGCGGAAATTCAAAACATCCCTCTTTATTAAATCTTTCCGCTGGGATACATTGACTGAACTGGATCTCGCTTGTGACATCAGTGATACTTTTAGTTGGCCCGGCAAAAAGAGTGCACAGCACCATCTCGGAGGCCCCAACTAACTTCCATTGCCTCTTTAAAACAAATCCACATTTTACTCATATTTGAACTTCAAAATTTTTGACTGCAAGGCTATTATCTATATTCAGACTTGGTATAAAAACTGAGCTGCACCGCCAGGCACCTGAGGGTGCCCGTCAGGCATGTCAACCACCGTACCCAAGTTCTGAGGAACTTTTAACGAGCACAATCAGGAGAGTTTCATGTGTGCTCTACGGCTGGTGGGGGTGCCGCCACCTGCTGACCACCCCCATTTTTCTTAAGTGAAAGGACGACATAGGCCGTTGCAATTTGCAGTGGCTCCCATCCTCTTGAAAGGCCACCACATTACACTTGGGGATGAGCTGGGGTCCCTCAACAGCTTCGGAGTTGGGCACCCAAAAGGGAACCAGGTCCTAGGCCTTAAGTCAGGTTTTCCTGACCCGCACTTGCTCTACCAAAACTCGAGGGACATGAAACTGTACAAAGATAGTCACAGATTCAGACTTGGTATATTTCATTACTATTGTGCCTAACAGAGATAACACTTTATTTTGCACATCAACGTGCACTTTTTGATTTAAATCAATTATTGTAAATGATGAATTTTGTATGTAACCTGTGAAAAAAGTACATGATGGAATGAACATTTTCAAATGAGAAATTATTGTGATTTGCATCAGAAACAGTGAAATGTCTTAGCAATTTGAGCCATTTTATGAAGACAGCAGTTTATAATATATAAAAAAATTTTATGTGTCCCTGTAAGACAAGCATATTCATATTAGGATCTGAATAAAATTTACATGAAACCATCATGTAAATGAGTCTTTTCTAACAAAAACAGTTCTTCTGGCCTGTATCGAGAAGAAAAGGTATCTTCCCTATTCCTTGGTTTTAGGAATTCAGCTAATTTTACTTGAAAACATGTAAGCTAAAATGTTTGGAACCAGAGTATTGAAGATTCCCTGTTTTTGTTAATAATAAATTTGAATGGAAATTTCCAGAAATTTGCTGGGTACCACACTTCATTTATGGCAACTTATTTTTTTCACCAAATTTGATGATAATTTAATAAGTATCACTAAGCTTGGCAAGGATTTGATGATGGCAGACATTGTTATGCACATACATGCATGTGTGCGAATATTTTACGAATACCAATATCTTTGTTCTCTTAAATATGACGTCATTTTATGATAAGATTATGATATGGCTTAAGTGTATGAGAGTTTCAACGACAATTACAACAAGAAAATTAAAGTTGCAAGAAACCATGTTAGCTAAAACAAAAATTAGTAGTTAATACAATTGTGGAAGAATACCTTATTTTAGAGTGCTGTTTTGTTTCAAAAAGTCAGTGTGCTAGAATATTAACCTGCTATATCTCAGCCAGGGGTCAGAAGCAGCACGCTACAAGTAGTGAAACTACAGTGGTCACCACTTTTTACAGTAGCTTGTAGTGTAGTGTGTTACATTTTAGGTAGATTTCGTAAGAAATACTACCTATTACATTCTCACCTAAGTTGGAAATTTTGAAAAATTTTTGCAGATCTACGGCGATTATGACTCCCAGAACCCAAAACCACCCCCAGTTCAAAACTTTATCTATCTATCTATCTATCTATGTCACTTTTTTATGACCACAATAACTGGAAAAATTCTGCATAAATCTCTTCCAAACTGATACATAAAATCAAGGGACATAAAATCTCGGTCAAGTTCATTAATGGGCCAAATTGAACCAGAGGGGGGGGGGAAATGGGGGGAACAGAAAACCCCCCATAATTCTTAATTATTATACGTATCGAATCCGTTTAAAGTTATTATTACTTCTAGGAAAAGGGCCGAAAATTTATGTATGACAGATTTTTGATATAATTAAAAATGGCCCCAAGGGGGAAAAAAGGAGGGTTTTAGAAAAAAAAAATCATAGCTTCGTCAATTCACAAGATATCAAATCCGCGTAAATTTATTATTAATCCTCTTAATATTATCTAAAACTTTTATATTGACAAGTTTTTTATAGAACCAACCGTTATAGCAAAAAAAAATTAAAAACAAAAAAATCCCTGCTGGCTCCGCCTGCAAACAAGTTATTTTTCGAAGTAGGCGGTTCCAACTCCCGCATCTTTTCAAAACTGATACATAAAATCAAGAGGCATAAAATCTCGGTCAAGTTCGTTAATGGGCAAAATCGAATCAGGGGGGGGATGGGGAAGGCTTTTTGTGAAAACAGAAAAAACCCCATAATTTCTTAATTATGATACGTATCGAATCCGTTTGAAGTTATTATCACTTCTAGGAGAAGGGCCGAAAATTTATGTATGACAGATTTTTGATATAATTAAAAATTGCCTTAAGGGGGGGGGGGGAGGGGGGTTTTAGAAGAAAAAAATTCATAACTTCGTCAATTCCCAAGATTTCAAATCCGCGTAAATTTATTATAAATCCTCTTAATATTATCTAAAACTTTTATATTGACAAGTTTTTTATAGGACCAACCGTTATAGCAAAAAAAAATTAAAAACAAAAAAATCCCTGCCGGCTCCACCTGCAAACAAGTTATTTTTCGAAGTAGGCGGTTCCAACTCCCGCATCTTTTTGAAACTGATACATAAAATCAAGGTGCATAAAATCTCCGTCAAGTTCGTTAATGGGCAAAATCGAACCAAGGGGGGGTGGGGGGCTTTTTGTGAAAACAGAAAAAAACCCATAATTTCTTAATTATGATACGTATCGAATCCGTTTGAAGTTATTATTACTTGTAGGAGAAGGGCCGAAAATTTATGTATGACAGATTTTTGATATAATTAAAAGTTGCCTTAGGGGGGGGGGAAGGGGGGGGTTTTAGAAGAAAAAAATTCAAAACTTCGTCAATTCCCAAGATTTCAAATCCGCTTAAATTTATTATAAATCCTCTTAATATTATCTAAAACTTTTATACTGACAAGTTTTTTATAGGACCAACTCTTATAGCAAAAAAAAAATAAATAAATAAAAAATTTTAAAAAAGAAAAAAAAAAATTCCTGCTGGCTCTGCCTGCAAACAAGTTAGGTTTCGAAGTAGGCGGTTCCAACTGCCGCATCATCGCAAAAAGGTCATTTCTTCCGCAATTCCCGACAAACAGGCACCCCACGGTCTGCGTCTTCAAAATCTACCTGTGCCTGTAGGCCGAGCCGTCAGGGATTTTTTAATATTGTGTAGCCAGTAGCATGATACAAAAAAACAGTAGTTTGTAGCGAGAACTGATGCTACTTTTAAATTACTTCAGGTGGGGGGGAAGATGCCATTCTGCAAATCACACAATCAAAACTTACTGCTTTTGTGCAAAATTTGTTCTGCTCAGCAATTTACAAATCTCAGCTACAGTGTATAGCAACACATCAGACGAAGTCATAGATTTTTCTCATTGACACTTGCTGCTAAAATCAAGTGCTAATGCACCAAAGGAATTAATTTTCTTGCTGGCAACAATTGTCTAATTTACTCGTTAATAAGTCTTCATGTTTTAACACCAGGTTTCTTATTTTTTTTAATTGCTTTATTTACAGATTTATTTATTGTTTGCATTTAGAGTTGTTTTTCTGTAATTTTCTAGATTATAATATCTCTCTTAATTTTGCTACGCAATTTGCACTGTGCATATAAACTAACATTTTGGAGACAACCCTTACAAAAATTTCTTATAGAATTCTATAAAAAATATTTATAGAAAATTCATTATAGAATCCTATAGAATTATGGCCCGTTTTTCTATAAGCTTGTTTAACCGAAAGCTATAGAAATATCTGTAGAAGTTCAATAGAAATGTCTATAGAGCTTCTATAAAAATATCTATAGACAAAATATACAGCTTCTATAAAAATATGTATAGCATTAGAACACAGGTGGTCACCCTCTCAACTACTAACCACGCTCGATGCTGCTTGACTTCAATGACCGGACGAAGAACGAGTACTTTCAGCACGACACAACCATTGACAGACTCTGAAGTCTTATTACACTATTTCAACTTTATTTCTTTTGTGATTTGCATTACCAATCATAATAGTCTTGTAAAAATATTTAAAGTCTAATAAATTATTATTTGTTAAAACTGAAACAATTGTTTAAATATTTATATTTCAGATTAAAATATTTGAATAAAAATTACAATATTATTAGTGAATAAAATTTATTAGATGTGTGGTTTTATAAATTTAAGAGCAAATTAGTAAATGATTATAAAATTAACCAACAAATTAATGAATTATAAATAAATTAATTAATCATAATTTAATTCAATAGTTTGACTGATATAAAATTACATCAGGGGCGTAGGAAACGGTGAGGCTGACCCCCCCCCCCCCCTCTCATTGGAAATCAAATCTTTTGTTGTTGTTCTCTTTTAAAGTGAACGTTAAATGTCTATTAATTTAAATATATATATATATATTTAAAAACCATGAAAAAATGTTTTAGAGCATTTTTTTTCTTTTGTAACGAAGTTGCTACCTTTTTACTTTCTTCTATCTTTACAAGGATAAAGCACTGGATTCCTGAAAATTTTCGACTTCCGGTTTTCGATGGATTTATACGTTTTAGAAGGGGTCCTGAACACGATTTGACTGTTTTTAGAAAATGTCTGTCTGTGAGTCTGTGACTGTCTGTCTGTATGTGACAAAAATTTTGTGGGCGCTCTATCTCAAGAACTAATGCGCGAAATTTAATAAAACTTTATATTAAGTTAGTCCCTGATATAAATGGGTGCTAATTAATGTTTGGTGAAAATTGGCCACTAGGTGGCGCTGCTATGCTGCATTTTTTGCGATTTCCGCAATAGCTATATCTCAAGAACTAATGCACTTATATTCATAAAACTTCAGATTCAGTTAGACCTTGACATAAATAGAGGCTGATTACGTTTTGGTGTAGATATCCCACCAGGTGACGCTGCTATACCACTTTTTTCATGATTTTTATGGTAGCTATATCTCAAGAACTAATGCAAGGAATTTCATCAAACTTCAGATTCTGTTGGACCTTCAAATAAATGGATGCTGAATACGTTTTGGTGTAAATAGCCCAACAGATGGCGCAGCTGTGCTACTTTGTTTATTATTATCACGATAGCTATATCTCAAGAACTAATGCACGGAATTTTATCAAACTTCTGATTCTGTTAGACCTTGACATAAATAGATGCTGATTACGTTTTGGTGTAAATAGCCCAACAGGGGGCGCTGCTGTGTTACTTTTTTTATTATTATCACTATAACTACATTTCAATAACTAATGCACGGATTTTCATTGAATTTCAGATTTAGTTAGACGTTGACATAAGTTGTTGATTAGGTTTTGGTCTAAATTTTCTAACTGGTGACGTTGCTATGCTATATTTTGCAGGATTTACATAATTTTAACAATAGTCATATGTCAAGGACTAATGCACGGAATTTAATAAAACTTTAGATTCAGTTAGACCTTGATATAATTGGTGCTGATTCTTTTTAGTGTATGCAAAACCTGTGTGAGATAGAAGAAAGTTTTCGGATAGGCACATCCGACTAGTTTTAATCTGTCTCATTGTCGCAGTTTTTCATATACAAGGCAAGTAACACATCGGCCCAAAAGTCCCGGAACTAACACACAGATGGTGCCAAAAATAAAAAATCATATGTATATTAAATAGCACTAACCTTCAAAAGATACGTGTCAAAATTTCATGATATTTCAACCTTTACTTATCGAGGCAAGTGAAGTTTTAGAGATGCTACTTTTGATTTTTTCAAATCAATGGAAAAAAATTTCGTGTGTTGATTAAATACTGTTTTTCGATAGAAAAAGATACCGCTCAAGCTTAACAATGGTTTGAAAAGTGTTACAGAGAATTTGCCCCGTCAAAAGTAATGATTAGTTACTGGTTTGCTGAATTTAAACGTGGCCGAACAGACACTAATAATGTTGAACTCTCGGGACGTTTAAAAAAGGTGACTACACCTGAAAACTTTAAAATAATTCTCAAAATTGTTTTGGATGACCATAAAATGAAGTTGCAAGAGATATCTGACATCATAAAGATATAAAAAGGCAGTGTGTAGAACATTTTACAAGAAAATTTGGGCTTTAGAAAATTTCTGCATGGGTTCCGTTTTTGCTCACAGTGGAACAAATACTAAAGAAAAAGTGTTGTTCCACCAAGACAATGCACAGTGCCAAAAGACCAAGGTTATCAGGGCAAAATTGTATGAATCGAAGTTCGATTTGTTTCTCCATCTGTCATATTCTCTAGATCTGGACAGCAGTGACTACTACCTGTTCGAAATGTTAGAGAAGCGTTGTATCACTATTGAAGGAGACTAAGTTGATGAATAATGTTAAATTTTGCAAAAAAAAATGTTTTTTATTAGGTAGTTTTGGGACTTTTTGACTGACGTGTTAATATACCTGATCGCTTTCAGAATTCTTGAAATGTTACCAGAAATTTAGAATAGAATAATAGGGGGAATTTGTAGCGGGAACGAATCAATCAATGCAAGAAATTCTGAAGCTTTTACAGAGAGCGTTCTGTTCTCTGTTCACCTTCCGTCTACTGTGATTAATCGAACATTCTCGATGCGTCTTTTCTACAGTGCTGTCATATTTCACAAAATTGTATAAAATCTAATTTATTCCTTAATATTTACTTTTAAATAATGCGCACACACACTTTTAATTGTGAATAAAATTAATTATTAATTCATCAATATAATTAATTATTAATAATCTACATAATTACTTATTAATGAGACAGTTTATCATTAATTGATTTTCTCATTTTGCAGTAAATTTGAGCATACTGAGTTAGAAACTATTTGAGCCCTTCCCCCCCCCCATCCCTCCATAATTTTTAAATTGCTACGCTACTATATTACATTGACAATTTAAACATATAATGTATTAGAATTGAATTAAATTTTATATATATATGCAATCATATTAAATCTATGGAATACAATTATATACTAAACTGATGTATTACAAATTAATAAATTAATTAGTCTTTTTTAATTTTAATATATAGTTATAATAAATAAATTACTACACACATAAATTTTAAAAGACCAAGAAATATTTTTTTTAATAAAAAAAAAGTCTATAGAATTTTTAGTCTATAGAATTTAATTCTATAAGATGTATAGAACCCTATAGAAAAACTGTTCTATAAAAAAAAATTCTATAGAACTTCTAAGAATTCTATAGAAACATTTTCTATACAAAAAGTATTCTATAGAACTCTTTAAAACTCTATAGAAATAGTATTCTATAGAATGGCTATTCTATAGAACTTGTATAGAATTCTATAGAGTTCTATACAGCTCTATGAACTATTTTTGTAAGGGAAACACAAAACATTTTCTTGTATTGTATGTTATCTTTCTTAATTTTTAATGCCCTCAGTTATTTCAGATTTTTTAATTGCATCCCGGCAAACACTATATAATGAGGGATTGCTTTATTATTTAATCCATGTCTTCAATTTCTAGTGTAAATTGAATTCTTTCCAAAAAATCTGAAAGTAGCAAATACTTTTGAAAAGTAGTTTGTAGTTGATACTTTTTAAAACAAGTAGTTCTAGTTAACTACATTTTCGATAAAAGAGTTGTAATTCGCTACAATAAAAAAAAGTAGTTTTTCCAACCCCCGATCTCAGCCATCTTTTTTTTGACAGACGCAAAAAAAATATGTTCTGGAATCCTTATATCAAGGCCTAATACTTAAAGAGAAAAAAATTTTGGATTTCTAATTTTTTTTTTAGTTTGGAATCTTTAAGTTAGCCATGTTGAAACAAGATGGCCAATGAACTTGGCCGAGATCTTGGTAAGCCTTTTACATATGCTCAGTCACATCTAAATAGGTTCATAAATATGGATGCTATTGCATGACAAAAATCAGAAAAAAAAAAAATATATATATGAAATGAATGTGAAATAACGGATGAGAATAGATATGAAAGGATATTTAGTTAAACCAATTCCAAATCAGAAATTAAAATATAAAAATTCAAAGTTTAAAATCCCTAAATTGGGTGCCTAAATTTTAAAGTCCGGTCTTCGTTTCTATTCTGCCCCTGTAACTTAACTTTTCTTACAATACTTTTATTATGAGCAGACATTAATTTTGAGTCCTCCTTAAGATAAAAAATGCTGAATTGACAATTCTTTCCATTGTTCGTGGTTTGTGGGTTCCAGGGCTCATTTTGTCATCATGATCCCAGGAATCATGCAGGAGCTAATTAACCAATTAAATTACTTTATTTCCTAATTTGCAAAGCACTATCTAGTGGTAGTTTTGTGGTATTTAACATGCGGACAGCATTTTTCGTGCAGAGTTTTACTCTTATCACTTGCCCCAAAAAGACGGCCAAACTTCCTGAAAATAAAACGTTACCTATTCGGCTAACGTTCCGCCAATCAACGCCTGACAAGACCAATGTTAACGATATAAGACTTCTCAAGCTGTTCCCAGGGCCTAACTTAGCAAAGGAAATATTAGTTAGTCCACAGGGAAAAACTCTAGTTTATTCAGCCTATACTCACAAGGCTACAAATTATACTTTACAATCTACAGACTACTTGCTAAACGTTCAGATGACGAACGAGCGTCGAAATATTACAGCAACACCGTGAGATATGTTACAGATATATTACATATATATAACAGAGAGTGGTTTGGGAGGGGGGTCTGGGGGGTAAAGATCAAAATCAGTAAAAATTTACCAAATTATTTTTGGAATTGCTTATTTCTTGGTGGCTAAAAAGGGCTGCAATAGGTAGGTTCTTATTTTTTGTAATGGTAGCTATTTTTTTTTTAAAAAAGAGAGGGGATCCTCAAAATCAGAACATCCAATCATATATATATATATATTGTTAAATTATATAACATCCTCTTTTAAAAGTCAACCAATAAAAAATAAGTTGTTAAAAGACTGAATGTATTGATAGTATAAAATACATCTAATTAATAAAGCTTACATAAAAAAATTATATATAATAAATCCTTTAGTTAAATTTTTAAATAATAAAATCAGTTATTTAGTATTGTTTTCTAACATCAATTCAGATAACAGAAAAATAACTAGATTCAAGATACCTTATCACAGCAGAATAAGTAACTTACTTTGTCCATAAGCTGTAACATGAGTTTTATAACCATAACCTTGAGGATAGCTTGTGTTTGGTGGTGATGGACTTCTAGGTCTTTTCAATGTACCCTGTAATGTAGTATAAGTATTATAGAAAATAAATTTAGAAGGGAGTGGTATTTATTGAATAAAAGTGAAAAAATAAAACAAGTAAGAAATTATAAAGGTAATTTAACTACCATAAATAAAATTTATACTATTTAATATTATTCATTTTCCAAAAGGAAAACTCCTATGACTAGGAATGTACGAGGGTCAGTACTTAAGTTTTTAGAATATGGCAACAAAAAAAACAGCTGCTTTCAACACAAATCAAACAGTTACGTGAATATCTGTGTTTACAGAACATCAAAAGCTGTGAAATTCTATTTCCTGTGATTTTTCAAAAATCAGAAGTGCTAATTAATTATGGAGTTATGTCAAAGGGACTTCAGACCCATGATTTTTTATGACTTTCAACAAGGTTTGACACAGAAACAGTGTAGCGATAAAATGAAATTGATGTTTGATAACAAAGCGCCATCTAAGGCAACGATTTTACAACTGGTTTAAATAATTCTCCCGCAGTCATAAGAATCTCAGTGACAATGTTCAAGAGGGTCAATCAAGAAATGCTATGATCCCCAAAAACATTGATGCTGTGAGAAAACTAATCGCTTCTGACAGGGTTGTTTGATTTAAATTGTGATTTAAATCAAATGATTTTTTAAAAAATCTTTGATTTAAATCAGTATTTTTAACAATGATGTTTACAAGCTGAATAAGGATCAAATTAATCATTTGTGTTAAAATAAATGTCATCATTCATGTCAGATTAAAAATTACCTTTTAATAATGTTAAATAAAACTTTTATAAATT
Source organism: Maratus michaelseni (assembly GCA_963931845.1). NCBI lineage: Eukaryota > Metazoa > Arthropoda > Arachnida > Araneae > Salticidae > Maratus > Maratus michaelseni. The sequence continues at coordinate 202,915,680 of OZ007590.1, read as the reverse complement.
GAAAATATTATTATTTTATGAAAGTAAATGTAACACTGCATTCAAAATATTATTTATCCATAGTGCATCCCAAAATAAATGCTGATATAAATGCTCTCTCATTTTTAAACTTTTTTCCTTTCCTATTTTTCAAGTTAGATGCTAATGATAAAGTTAAATATATTCAATATAATAGTATTTTCAGTGAGGAGTTACTTCCTCTAACATAGATTATACATGATAAACAAGTTTGTTTTATGCTTAGTTGCTTAGACCTGCAAATTACAATATTCCATATGTTGATTTATTGATCATATATGATCAATACATGGACTAATTGTAACATAATAAATATTTGGACTGTTTGTCTAACATAGAATTCCAGTTTCATGCTTCTTCTATAATTGAAAATAATTTAATCCCTATGACTGATCCCTTTCCCCTTTCCTTTCCAATTTTTTTTTTTTTAAATCATGATTTTTATCAACCCTGGTTAAAAGGGAACTGGATCTGGGTTTTACAAAAGAATATACATATAAAATTCTATTTAGAGGGGCATTTATTGGTTATTGCAATGGAAAATATAAGATATGTTATTGCACCTTATTGCTAAGCTAAGTAGTCATTTCTACTATCAAATAAGTATGATTGATTGCTGAAATTGTCAATGACTGAGGGCTGGATAACACTGGCAATCGATAGCTTCGTACTTTTAGTTATGTAATTACCTTGCATCTTGTAACTGTTTTGTAATCATTAATATAGAAGTATAGTGTGAAACACAAGTTGGAACAAGAATATAATTTACTAATACTGGGTACAGTACAGAGAGCTTTTGGACACATTGATACATGTCATCGTAACATGTGACATAAGAAAAATGGCTAGCAAAAAGAAAGATCGAATGTGGCTTTATTTTACAGGGGGGGAAAAAAACACTATTTCTGGAAAAGATATGAAAGCATATTGTGCAAACCGTGTAGTGTAGAAATGGGCAAGAATTTAAAAAAACCACAAAGAAACTTGCAGTCTATGTGCCAAAGGTGGCATTAGTGAATCTGAATCAGATGAAATATGCATATATATTGAGCATTCTTTGTTGCATTTATTATGTGATTAGATATTATATATATTATTGGAGTAATACATTAATGAAAAATTTACTAACTTAAATTAACTAGAAATTTATATACACAACACACATAGGTATATCTAGAACAATTTAATAGTAGAATAATATGACTTTAAGTTTTAAGTAAATCATCTGATTTTGTTTGCAATAATTTTTTATTTTTATTTAAATTTTGAATTTTTATCTAGGAATTGTAATAAAATTAATAGAAATGTGTAAATCTATTCCGAGGGGAAAAAAATACAATTCACAAATAATATTAATTTAAAAAAATCCAATTTTTATTTATTTACTTTTTAAATGATCATCATGTGACATATGATGAAATAGAAGCACCTTTGAACATTTCAAGGACCCACATGCATTCAATTTTACATGATCATTTAAAAGTGAAAAAGGTGCATTCCCGATGGATCCCTCACAATTTATCTCAAGTTGAAAAGGATGCTCATGTGAAATGGTGCCAAGAAAATCTAATAAAATTCAACTCTGGTGCCTCAAAACATGTGTATGACATTGTAATATGTGACGAAAGCGGGATTTATGAAACAAAACAACAATGGACTGTTTGGGTGTTTCCAGATGACCCTAGACCAATAACAGTTGTTCGCGCAAGGAGTGCTTCCAAAAAAATTATTACTGCATTTTTCGGTAAATCTGGCTTTATTGCAACGATTCCTTTGGATGATCGTAAAACAGTCAATGCTCCTTGGTATACCACAATTTGTTTGCCGAAATTAGTTGCAGAACTAAGAAAAAAAATTCAAAACATTGCAACGTTCTGCACCAGGACACCACCAGCTCACACACTGCTTCACTAACTATGGATTATTTGAAGCGTGAAAAAATCGAATTGATGATTCATTGTCCACATTCACTGGACTTAGCACCTAATTATTACTTTTTATTTCCATTCATAAAAAATAAAATGCATGGTTAACGATTTAATAACTTGGAAGAATCCGTTGAAGCTTACAAATGCTGTGTTTTTGCTATGCCACTTTTAGAGTGGCATAAATGTTTTGATGATTGGTTTATTTAAATGCAAAAATGTATCGATGCTGCAAGAGAGTATTTTGAGAAGCAATAAAATATATGTTCTTGGTAAGAAATTATTTCCTGTATTACTTTCTAAAAACTTAAGTACTACCCCTTGTAAAATCTTAGTCATATGGTATATTAATTAACAATGTATAAAATTCAACAATAGATAAGCCTGCAGCCAACTTAAAAGCAAGAATTTCAGATTTATGTGAAAAGAGTTACATACAAATTAAATTAAAGACAATTTTTAAATTAATTCAATCACTGTTTATATTTTACAATCTATTTGAACTACAGAAGAACATTTCTGCTAAATCACTACTATCATAAAAAATTGAAAACATTTGATTACATTTTGTTGTGGAGGAGGTGCATTTCCTACTTTATACATAATGGCATTTCGATTGACCATATTGTTCCCTGCAACAAACAAATTATTAAGAATGCAAAAAACTATAAAATTTTTATAATAAATACCTATTATTTAACACAAAATGAAATAAATTATTTACCTAGCATGTACAAGTTAGGAGTACCAACTGGAACATTTTGATTTGCATAATGATGGCTTATTTGCATCATTTCACTATAAGAATAAAATATTATAAAATTAATTGAAAATATATCTGATAAAAGTAAAAAATAGATATAAAAAGAAAATCAATAACTGTAAGCAATTCTCAGTGTAAAAAATCATGTCATCTATTCTACCAAATATTTTATTTATAAAAATGTGACTTTTATTCTTTAAAATTTCATTTTTTAATTTTATTTATCATGACACATTATGGTGAATTTTATGTTAGTTAAAACTATCAACTCAGCTTTTTAAAACACATAGAACCATTTTAAATTAGCTTGAAGATGTGTTTACAATTTTGATTTGCTTAAAATGTTTCATTAAAAAAAACATAAGCAGACAGTGGCTGCTCATAGCTAAAATCAGTGAGTGTGAGGGGGAGGGTACCTAATACAGAAAATTTCTAACCATTGTTTTATTTTTGTGTAAAGTGAAACAAAATGATATGAGAAGTACTTCTTTTAAAAATGAAAACTAAATTGAAATTTACTTTTTTTAGCCAAAATAGTTTTAATTAAAAATAATAATAATAAAATAAATAAATAAAAAATTCCACACTGCTCTACGAAAATTGAATAACTATGATTAGAATGGTGCATGCCTCTTCCTAATGGTTTGCTTCTTGCCTTGGATAAGTGTACATGCACACAACAGCTAAAGATACTGTTGTTGGAACTATAAAGCACACAGTTCCATACCAGGATTTTTGCAATTTTACATGAACTAAAGGGTAGTACTGACATTAAGGTTAAGAATTATGTAATGTATGAGCATTACAAAATCAAAATTATTTAATATCATAATAAAATATTAGTGACTTAGCATAAGAACTTAAGCATCAATATATGGACAGCCTAGTACATACATTTTTGACAAATTTCCTTCATACGATTAAACCAAGTCTTTTATTTCATGGTATGGCTCATATTTCATATCTTCTTTTAAGGGGAGGGGAGAAACAGTTTAACATATTTCTTTTTCTGGTTTTTATGCACTGCTTACATAAGGATTTTTTTTTTTTTTTTTTTTTTTTTTTGTATAGTTTGATGAATTGAAATAGGTTAGAAACATTTGCTGCCATTAGCATTATACAATTTTATCCAGCAAATTTCCAAAAATAAGTCAAACAATAATGAATCAAAACAGGTCCTTTAAAAAAAAATTCTAATGAAAGTCAAAAAAGGAAATAATTTAACTGGGGAATAATGATTAATTGAATCATTATACATCAATTTAATGCAAACAAATTTAAAAAAGCAAAAAAAAAAAAAAAAAAAAAAAAAAAAAATTACTTTGGTTCTTTATCTTCTTCATTTCTTCTTTTATCATCTTCATTTAATACACGTTTTAAACAAAGAAACATGTCATGCTTTTCAACTCTTAATTCTTGAAGTTTCTTTTCTAACTGTGCTAGCTAAAGATAAAAGAAAAACACTTAGACAGGGAAGTTACATAGGTACTTTATTTGATGTTTAAATATATAAATATTAATGAATATTTATACAAAGAAAACATAACCTAAATACAATCATAATTATATAACTTTTTTATTAACTTTAAAACAAATTAAAAAGTAATAATTTTTCAAACAAATTCTTGGATGTAAATTTAATTTTATGTTTGGTTAGTTAGTCACATGAGGCAATTCTTCATTGTTGCGCTCCCAGGGTAATTCTTGATCACCCCAGTTCTTTTATTTTTAAAAAGTGTTTTTACTAAAATTTAAATGACACTAAGATTTCAAACACTTTAATTTTCAATGATTAAACCAATTTTTTTATTAAATGGAATCTAGTCTAGAGAAAAAAATGTTATTTAAATTGCTAATATAAATAACTAAAACAAAGATACGTTCAAACAAAAATGAAAAATTTTGCCCCAGGCATAGATTACAAAACACTTTCCAACACTATCAGCTGATAATGCTTACGAATTCTTTTGACATAAATTCTCTGACTCATTTTTGAATGTAAAGGCATAAAATTGGAAAGGCTTTCTTGCTGCGACTGAGAATCGGAAAATTCCTAAATCAATCTGTCTCTTTTAGTGCTTTATATTTATTATTGTCTGGCAGATTAAAAATCAAATCTGTTACTGCACTTACAGTGTCTATATCAATAGACACTAATAAATAGTTGTATTTAGTAACGTCATTCGTTACCTGTGCAACAGTGAAATTTGCTTCTACACAAACTATACAGAAATATTACTTTTCCATAAATGAGGGATTTTAACAGCTACTCTTGAAAGTGTTTCTGGTGTAGGATTATTGGAACTACTATTGCTCGTCTCAGACATTGTGAAATATGGAATTTGAAAATAAATGATAAACGATAAAACAATAATAAAATAAATACACAATAATATTAGTATTACGATTTTGAAAGAAAATAAGAATGTTGGGCTCAAAAATTTAACTAGATAAATCATTATAAATGGTAAACAAAATAAATTGGCTAAAGAATATCACAGAGTAACACAGAAAATGGCATGTACTGTTGATTTTCGTAGTTTTATTCGATCTAGGAACATCCATCAGAAGGGGTTTGTCCAGTCACCAGTTAGAGCGCTTTACCATTACGGATACTTAATCCAATTGAATCAGTTAAAATATTGATAAATATATGCAGTTCTTTGGTGCATTAAAGAACACTCGTCTCAGTTAAACATTTCATTTAATCTTAACTATAAAAATTAACAAATAAGTAAAAATTACAGTGTGACACATGTTTCATCGCAGACAGAAAAATCATGCATCTAAGCTTATCAGCGATCAGTAAAGCAACCGACTCCTTCTGCCTTTTCTCTTCCTAATACATCTTAAGGAGCACAGCTGCAGTGGTGCCATCTGTTGACTGCTTAAGAACTAACTTCTCTAAAGATTATTTTGGAAGGCAGTAGGCATCTAGGGGTAGTACTAGCCCAGGAAATATTTCAGGACATACTTTTTACGATATTTCAGGAAAATTTCAGGACACATTTGATTGAAAACCAAACGAAAAAAACCTTAACTCCCTGTTCAATACATTTTATTATCATAAATAGTACACTATATACACAAATTTTTTGTTGTAAAAGTATACATTTAAAAGAAAAGTTATTTTACCAGAACTCTTTGACCAAGCTGCTAAAAAACTGCAATTTTTGCATTACTGAAAGACAAAAATCTCGATTGATTTTTTTCTTCACTGATCAACGAAAATTGCAAATGATTTTTTTTTTTTTTTTTTTTTTTATAACTGACTGGTAAAAATTGTGATTTTTTGTGACTGACAGATGAAAATAACAAACTTTTTTTAATGACTAATCGATAAAACATATGATTTTTGGTAATTGATCACCAAATATTGCGATTTTTTTTTTTTTGCAAATCGACGAAAATCACTATTTTTAATGATAGACTGAAGAAAATTGCAACTTTCATGATCGTTTTGCATCAGTAAAAAGGTACACCTACCCCCATTTGATGATTTCAAATACCGATATAGCTCAAAACTCGCAAAATTTCAGGAATATTAGGACAGACTACCATATTTCAGGACATTTCAGGACGTTTTTATTTTTTTCAGGAATATCAGGAATTTCAGGACAAGTACTACCCCTGTAGCATATGAATGATGTTTGCATTCAATATTATGTACTTCAAAATATACACGTAAGTTTTTTATACTCTCCAGTCCAAAGCACATTTTGATGACACTGGTGCTTGTTTTCCATTTCAGTGTTGTTATCTTCAGATTAATCCGATTCAGACTGATTTAGAACTTCAGCAATGATGTTTTCATCTGTTTCTTCATCTTTCATTTCTAGGTTGCTGATAATATTGTTATCAATGATAAAACAATATGTCAGTGTGATATTGTTAGTTACATTTCTGTTTTTATACAGTCTGTCTAAAAAAAACTCAATAAATACTCATTTCAGTAACAGTAACATATTTAATTTTACAACAATTTCAAGAAGGTGTCGCTCATGGCTACCTCTGGTTATAGATCCATATTGCAACTGTGTCACTGCTGAATAGAACACAGGCGATAAAACATACTGCCAAAACACACAGCATAAAGATTACAAACAGTATCTTTGTGCAAGTTTTATATTACTCACGTTGATATATTAATCATGTTGAGCCCATTGACTTCCATATCAGTTCTTGATATTATATGGCAATGGCAAGCCACATACTCCATCTTCTCTTTGGAAAGTACAGAGCGGAGAATCATTGACATTATTGTAAACAATCACTACCTATTAGCTTTTATATTTCAAATGTGATGTCACCACAAAATGTTAATCCACTTCTTCCCCCTGTCACGATTTGTGGACTACTCCCCTCCCCCTCTTGAAATGTGATGTAGTTAAAGGATGAACATTTATAGGTACAGTCAATAGTAATAACATTAATAAACTTTATAAAATATTCAATTCTATAAAAATTCAAAGTAGCATATTATGAAACAATAATAGCTGCAAGGATGTTAGTTTTATCACCAAAACAGTCACTGGAATAATTGATAAAAGTACCCACAAAATAAAACAATATTATAACTAAGTAGAAAAGGGTAAAAAAAAAAGGTGTTGAAATAAATTATTAAATGCGTACTTGTTCTCTGATTTCTTCAAGTGTCATAGCATTTTGTTTTCTCTTTATTTCTTGTTCTCGGCGAAGTCTTTCTACAGCTTCATCTGCCTCTTGCTCTTAATTCAAGATAAAACATTATTTTAAAAAGATCAATTTATTTAACTACATTTCACTTTTCATTTCCCATGCACATTTTCCCCAATCTTTATTATAAATAATAATAAAACAAATAGATACAAACTTATATGCACATAATTAAAGATGTCTTAGTTAAAGCTTAGTTATTATTAGCAAGAAGCATTAACTTATTGATTAGCAACACAAAAATACACTTTAAGCTAATTAGTAGTTAAATAAACATAGAAATTGCAAATATAATAAATCATCCAATAACAATAATTAATGTAGTTCCAGCAAAATTAATGTAAAGCAAATTTGTCTATAACAATAATTTTCTCCTATTCAAAACTGATGTAAAAGTTTTATAAACACAATGTAAACACATTGATAATTTTCGTTACTACCGAGGTGCAATAAATCAAATCACAGTTTTAAAACATTAAAACTATTAGATGTTAAAAATCCATGAGCTTTCGGCTAAACATTAGCCTTCCTCAGATGAAAAACCAGCAGTCGAGAAGACGCAGCTCCGAATGGCACACTTTGGACAGGCTGGAAATGGGCGAAACCAAACAGCTATGAAACGAAGGAAGTGAAGGAAGTCGGGATGATACCATTACAAGCTGGGGGGGGGGGGTCAGCAGAAACCAAAAACCCCAGTGATACTTAGTACATTATACCAAATACGAGGGATCTGATAAGATAATACATCATTACATGTATTATCACCTCTTTTTAAAATCTCTAGGGACTCTCTGATTATGCAACTATTATACTGTGAACCTCGTGAAATTATTTTAGCTTTACTGAAAAATACATCAATATCTTTAGCTTGATTTAATCTGGATAAAGCAGTGGATAATTTTCCTTTTTTCATGTCAGCTGTATGTTCCTTAATCCTTTCCTTTAATTTGCGAGTTGTCATGCCTATATATGAATATATTTTAGAACTGCCATTAACTTTAAAAGGAATAATATATATGCCAGATTTATCTCGGTTGTCAATAGGGTCAATCATTCTATGTACCACATATTTTAGCTTTGTTGGGGGGCTTAGCGATAAGAGTTACATTATATTTCTTTAATGCGTATTTAATCCGCTCAAAAAGATCTGGGATATAATCAATACTGTAGAATTTTGAAGATTGCATATCTTTTTTAACTATTGTAGCTTGTTTATTTCTGCACTCATAAATTAACTTATTAATAAATTTGTTTGAAAAGCCATTTTCATATGCAATCACTTTAATTTTGTTCAACTCTTCATTTAAATAACCTTCTGAACTAACCTCAAATGCCCTTTTGATATAAAACCGATATGCTGCTGCTTTGTAATTAAACGGAACATTACTATTGTATGATATTGTGTTATTGGATCTGCAAGGTTTTCTATAAATTTTTCTATCAATGCTATGTGTTGAAATATTTTTAATAAGTTCTATATCTAAAAATGGTAATGAACTATTTTCTTCAATTTTGCAAGTAAATTGTATATTTCTATCTATACTGTAGGCATGCGCCAGAAAATCATTTAATGTAGAGATACCGTGATTCCATATGATCAGTATGTCATCGACATAATGGATTTTTCTATATATTTTTATGATGTAAAAGTTGATAAAAATTATTTGAACAGATACAGGATTTTGTTCCTACATTATTATATTGTATTGTATCTAAATTTCTTAGACGGGCTAAAAAACATGTTCATATCTGCAAATACTTCCATGTAATCAAAAAATAAATAAAAATATCAGATTTTTTCACCCTGTAAATAAAAATAATACTTTCCTTCCTTTTATTCAATATTTCACAATTATATTCCAACATTTAAGTCAATTTGTTATGTAGCGCATAATCTTCTTAGTTTATGTTTAAGTCTGTTCTCAACTCCAAAGGAGCTACTTTCTGACACATTTCGGAATTCACTTTTGTTCGTAAACATATGAAATTGGCAGATGTTCATACTTAGAAACTATGTAATCGAATGGCATTTTCCATTTTTTGGTAAAGGCAGAACACCTTTCAGAAATACTATCAAGTCAGAGTTTTGAACTGAATTCCTGATGCAGCAGCATGAGAAAAAAGGAAAAACTTGTTGTCATGTGACAAGAATCACTTATAACTCAATAAGTAATTTATTTATCAAACAGTGGAAAACGCTATTTGATCCCAAATGGATTCAGTAGTCAGGTCTGCCAATTTTATGCCGTTACGTTTAAAAATGAGTCAGAAAATGTGTCAAAGTTTTGCATTGTTTAGCAGGGAATTTGAGAACCACTTTAAAAGAAATATGAATAAATATTTTTCATTGTTTCTATTAGAAAGTGTAATTAGCCTATTTTAATTTTATCGGATATTCATGTATTATTAAAAATATAATAAAATGTGATGCATGTCGCAAAATAATTAAATTTTTATTAATTACATATGTATTCTATATATATTTTGTTTAATAATTAAAATTATTATAAAACATTAAATGAATGTGGGGTCTACCTGCAATAAATATTTTATTTTGCATTTTAAATTAGACAATGACCTTGATTTTGTTTTTAATGATAGTTTAGTGTGGTCCCTTACCAGAGACTGACTAACCCAGGATTCATACATATTCATTTCAAAAATGGGGCAGTAGAAATATAGAAGACTGATTATTAATTTATAGTAACTTCAAAATAACAAATATGGCAGAAAAAAAAATAAAGATTGTAAATTTAGTGTGCTGGAGGAAACAGAAAGGGGAGGGATTAAAATTTCAGAAGAGGAATTAAGATTATTATTTACTACTAGTGAAGCTTCGCTTGCTACATTGCTCAGTTTATTTAGTAAGAAAATTTCAGTTAGAATCCTATAGAAACTGCATCAATGTATTTTTAAAAACTGTGATTGTTGATTTATTTTTTTCACTGATGAAACTCGGAACTAAAATCGATAAGTTCTATCGATATCGAGACGAATGAGCCAAACCGCATCATGATCAAACCCATACAACCCGAGATAATTTGAAATGAAATAGCAAAATCCTTAGCATTTTCTTTCTTTTTCTATATAAAAATCTGGATTTTGCTAAAATAAAAAATTATGGGTCGAATTCGAAAATTTTTTGAAACTTTGAAATCCTAGCCCACGTTAAGCAAGGATGCATACGTTTCAGATCCAAAAATCCGATATTTTTAAAAATTTTATAGGGCCCCAAAATTTGGCAGTATAAAAATTTTCAATCTTTTGGTGAGTAGTCTCAATGTCTTGAGTAAAAGCCGTGCGTTTCGGCCATGAAAGGATGCATTAAAAAAGCGAATCAATTAATTAAAAAATAAATTATATTTCCACTTTTAATTATCTCATCATTATAAAAATTAGATATTTGGATTCGTCGTTGAAAAATACGTATAGATGCATACTTTTCAAATTCATAAATGCAATATTTCAAAAAAATTTAATAGGGCTGTAATTCTTCTAGTATAAAGAAATGTGGTTTCCGTCCTCTTTTCAGATTGAACGCCAACGAATGGGGTTCTCACTGTAAACCCCGCTGTTAAACGAAGCGTTTGGAAGAAGGCTTATCGATCACGGTCAAGGGGCTCCGTAAGGTGTAGAAAAGTAGAAGTCATAGAAGTAGTGCTAGGGTTGTGAGCAGTAAGCCAATAGGCAAGCTATTCTTTCCTCAACCCTCTTGATTCCTGTTAATTCTATTACCTCCTTTATTCAGCATTAAAAAAAAGTTGAAGCATGCACAGAAAGATCGATTTTGCACTGAAATTTTTGGCTTCTTGCTTTAATATACAAGGATTGTTATTGAAAAGTATCAGAAAATACAGAAGAAATATTTCAAAAATTTAGAGTTCTAAATTACTTGAAACTGTGATGGGAGTAGGGCAGAAGTGGGAAAATGAAAATTTTAGGAAGGAAGGGGGGCAAGGGATTTAGGTGGAATTTTACAAAATGGAATCTACTAAAACATGGAAGATTCTCATCACAGACTTAGGGGATATTGGTTCTTCGTATTAACAATGAAGAAGCATATAAGGCAGATAGTGTGAATGGCTACTTTGTTACAGTTTGCTATACAGCATTATAACAAATACTGGCTGCATTAAAAGCAGTGTTGAATTCAGACATTTTTCTCCAGGAGGGATTTCTTACAGCTCTTGGGGAGTGAGGGTGGAGCATTATAGAATTCTGAGAAGGTAATTTTTCCTTTTATTCTATATGCACAAAATTGCAAATCATCTTGGAAGGGGGTTGCATTTTGATGCTCAAGGATGGGAAGGGGATGTCTGCTGGGTCATGCCTTGAACTCATCACTGATTAAAAAACTTCTAAATTACTGAAGAATTTTAGATTTAATTTTAGGAATAACAGAAAGTACTAAAATTTTAGGAACTCTGTGAATTTAAAGAATACGAAATTTGTGACCAATTAGGAGCCCCACATTAGGAACAGAGATAAGAACAACAAAACTACAAAAAAGAAGAAAATTTACTCCCTCACCCCATGACTAGAGAATCCTCCATTTTTTTTTCTGCGGGAAATGGAAATTTTGAAGGGTAAGGGATTTGAATGGATACATTATACAGGATATAAAATAAGGCAGAAAATGTTTTTAAAATATGTAGTTTTAAAGCTTTATGTGTTTGGGGTGGATGTGTGGAAGAATTTAAAGGATTTTTTTTACTGTTACAAAAAATAACAAAGGGTCATTCCATGTCAATTCAACCACAAAAATAGGATTTGTACACCCATGGTCTCCGATTTTGATGAAACTTTGTGTATTCAATAAACATATGGTATTAAATAACCCCCTAAATTTTTTTATCACTGACTTCAATACTTTTTTATTTACAGCCATTCAAAATTTCTTCAAATTCACCTCTTTGCATATATCCGAGAAGCGCTAAAAAAGCTGCACTTGGTTGTAAAAAAAATTCTATTTGGCTCCGAAACTTTTCAATTGTTTTCAAAATTTATTTACTTACCAACAAAAATATGATAAACACAGAAAAAAATACTTGAGAGCTATAAATATTTATTTTGGTCCCCTAAAAAATAATAATTTATTATTAATTTTTATTTTTGCTACAAAAAACATGATTTTCTAAAAATGCAATATCAGGAAGAGGGACAGGTATAATCTTGGAACATTTTTTTTTTAAATTAACCTAAATATATGTTCTATCTTATTCTGGAATAAAATTAGTGGTTTTATAATTCCTTCTGAAGGAAAAAAAAAAGAAAATTGCCCAATGCCATCAATAAAATGGCAACATCAGGAATATAATTTTAATTTCATACAACTGTAATGTAATTCTGGAATTTAGTTTAATAATTCAGCATCTATTTAAATTAAATATTCATTTTTCTTAGTAATTTATTTTATAAATATATTTTTTATTTATTTATAGAACTTAAAATGACATGACCCCCCCTACCCCCAAAGCTCACATCTTTCATTCCTGACATAATCCTTGAAATATCATTTTCATAAAAGTTTTTAACCATGTCAAGGACATTGGGTCTCAATTGTTTTTCTCTTTCGGGTTCTGGTTCAGCTAATATTCCTTTCTCTTTGACAAGTTTCTAAGCTTTACGAAATGCATAGTCTGATACATTAAATGTAGCTTTTTTTGCTTTTTTTTTTTTTTTTTTTTTTTTTTTTTTGTGTGTGTGTCTATGATAGTGATGCTGGAATCCTTAACAACTGAATTTATTTTTTATTAAATTTTTCAAATGTTAGTTTGTCTTTTATGATATCTGCTAATTTATTCATGTCTTCTGCTTTCTGTGCAACAAGGTCCTCTGCCATTGAATCTACTTCTGGAATTTTGATTTTTGATATCAAGAATTTCTTCAATTTTAGCTTTTAGCCTTTTTTTTTTTTTTTTTTCAAATGAATGCAATTTTATTTTGTCATATGAGGTCTTGCTTTTTTTTGCAAGAGCATGTAATTTTAATGGAGAACAATCTACATCTGCAAAAGATTAATTTAGTTTTTGTATGTCATCTTCTTTGCTGCTGCTTGCAATGGGAGTGTAATCCATGTCTTCAACTTCATATGGGCTGTCAAAATTTGTATGTGTTGTTGTACAGACATTTTTCATTCTGAAATGCACTTTTGAACAAAAGCATTGTCCTACATTGACAGCATATTTTTTCTCCTGGCTTAACTTTAAGTCCCTCTGCCTTTAAGTAATGCTCTCTGCATGCAAAGCAGAATTTGAGAAATGACAGAATGAGATGCTCTTATTTAAAGCTTATTGTGAGTATTTTCATAAACCACCAATAAAAAACACAGTAAACAAAAAGAAACAAGTGGGTAAGTGTGATCGAAGATCGCTCAAAGGGTTTCGTTTAATATTCCTTTCAAAAACACTTTATCCTTTCTTTAATAAATTCAAACTAATTTCATTATAAAAAAAAAACATGACTTTTTTTTTTTTTTTAAGTAAAAATTTACCGGTCTATTTTTTCTTTTTTTCGAATATCTAAACCATTCCGATAGCGGTCTAAGCCCGCTATTATATTCTCTCACTGTAATATCTGTCATGCGGACTAAATGCGATATTTAAAAAAAATAATTTTAAAATAAAACATGTTGTACAACTTCAAAATGTTAAAATATGCAAATATTTCCATAATCGGATTTTTATCATGATTCAATATGTTTATCAAACTCATATATTTACTATTCTCTATTACTCATATTGATACACGCTTTGTATTATTCTGAAACATTTGAAAAATCTGTTAAACTTCCGATATGATGTCAGATTTTCTTTTTAATTCTCTAATGACGTGATATTAATCTGTTTTGTGCATGTACACATTACTCATACTCCTTGTATTATTGAGAAATCTTTCCGTTTTATGTTTTATTACCACTATGACGTCAATCAATTTTATTTCATATTAATCTTTTTTTCAATTGGTGAAATGTTTTATTTCATTTTTCACGTGGAAATCATCTGATAGAAAAATAATTATTGTAGAAAGATTTTCATCGTTGATTTTTAATTTTTGGCATCAGCTATAACGAAAAATGTTTAAATTTAATAGGAAAAGGCTGTTAGAATTTTGGTTTTTTATCTCTATTTATTAAAATAATACGAATTTGTCAAATTTTAATATTTTCAGCTCTTCACAGCTGATATTCTGATTTATACACAAAGTTTCAACTCTGTAAGTTACATAGTTTTCGAGAATGGCTCTGTGACAGACAGACAACGGAGCGGGAGCAATAAGGTTTCGTGAGATGAACGAAACCCTAAAAAAGAAAGAAATTAAAAAATTGATGCTGTACAATACTTTGAATGATTGCACCAGCTTTCTGGTTAACCCAAACATCTGCCTTGTAATATAAAACAGGAAGCAACTAAGCATAAAGGGAAGGTAAACTGGGCCAGTTTACTTTTACAAACATATTGAGAATTGTTTTTTTATATCAGAATATACTGAATTAATGCATTTTAAACAGTAATGATTTTAACTGTACGGTTAAACAAATTAACTTGTTCAAAAACACTTAATTTTTTTATATATACTTAATTTAGTTTGTAATTTGATAGGAATTATTCTTAGTTAAAAACCCTACTTTTGTAATTAATTAGCATAAACACTAATATGTGTTCTAAAGACCCATATAATAACATTTGATAATTAATTAGATCGCACCTAAATATTAAATATATATTTTCCTTGAAATTTTCATGTTGTCATTTGCAAAGCCAAATGATGATAAAAAAAAAAATCATGTAGAGCATGTTTAATTATATTGTTTTGTGAATGTAAGTTTTAATTCCTCTTTCATCAAAAAATTATATGAAAAAAATAATAATAATTCAATTTTAAATAACATATTTAAGTAATGTTTTTAGCTTAGTTACATTATATAAAATAACTTTCTTAAAAATTAACAGAAATTGGTATTGAAATTTTTATGATGTTGCCATTTTATTGATGATGGCATTGGGTGATTTTCTTTTTTTTCCTTCAGAAGGAATTAAAAAACCACCAATTTTATTCCAGAATAAGATAGAACATATATTTAGGCTCATTTTTAAAAAAAATGCGTCAAGATTATACCTGTCCCTCTCCCTGATATTGCATTTTTAGAATATCCTGTTTTTTCTAACAAAAATTTAAATTAATAATAATTTATTATTTTTTAGGGGACCAAAATAAATATTTACAGCCCTCTAGTATTTTTTTCTGTGTTTATCATATTTTTGTTAGTAAGCAAATAAATTTTGAAAACAATTGAAAGGTTTGGGAACCAAATAGAATTTTTTTTACAACCAAGTGTAGTTTGTTTAGTGCTTCTCGGATATATGCAAAAAGGAGAATTTGAAGAAATTTTGAAGAGCTGTAAATAAAAAAGTATTGAAGCCAGAGATAAAAAAAAATTAGGGGGTTATTTGATACCATATGTTTATTGAATACACCAAGTTTCATCAAAATCGGTGACTATGGGTGTACTGGTGTGGTTGAATTGACATGGAATGACCCCAAATAAAGAAGAAAAAAATTAACAAAATGTAAATAGTTTTAAACTTTGTGAGTTAGGGGGAGTCATTCCATGCCAAATCAACAAACCTTTTCTCCCTTGACCCCTCACAGTTTGGATGAAACTTGGTTTATGAAGTATCTTTACATAGTTATGAAAAGAAACATTAAAATTATTCTTTTAATGCATTTCATTTTAATATTATTAACAATTAATTATAGCATTTTTCATTAAATTTGCTATATTTTGAATTATTGTCATTATTTCAGAAACTAAATGTGATAAAAATTTGTTTTATGCATCATTTTAAAGCATTTTTTATAAACTTTAATTTGATATGCAACATGACCAAAGTTTTTTTAATTTAATTTTTCAAAAAATCAAATTTATATTTAAATTTTTGAAAAAGCAACATTGTTAAAATTTTCAAATTGATTTTATATTGCCTCTTGCATTTCCCCCAAGTTTCATGATGGTGTCTTACTAAGATCAGAAGATACAGAAAGTAGAAGTTTATATGTGTCACAGTGAATATTTTACTTTGAAGACATTGTTAGGAAGTTACCACAGCCAGACATTACTGGTGGAACATCACATGCTGTTACAACCATGTCGTTTAATATTAATTTTGAAAAATATAAATTTCGTTAAATCATAATGTGTATTATCTATTATTTGTATGCTTATTTTATGTTCTTTTTTTTATAATCTCATTATTTTGTCATTTTTCTGCTACAATTATGTGATTTAATTATATCACTTTTGATGTTTATAAATTTTGATAAGCACTGTGTATTAACTTACTATTTCAGTATGCTTTTGATCATATCATGTCAAGTGCCATTCATTTTGTCATATTTGGTGAATAAAAGATTAATTCCACATTTTTTCATTGAATTCATTTAGTAGCCCATTCATTACCTTCAATGGCCCATTTAGCCCCATGGGTGGGGATGAATGGGCCAGATTTCTATATTTTTATTTTCTATTATCATTCATTATAGACAATTTCTAATCCAATTTTTATGACTTTTTCATATAACCAAATAAGTAAAGCAACTAAAAAACCAATTCTGAGCCAAAAAAAAAAAAAAAAAAATTACAAAAATTACAAAAATTAAAAACCAAAAATTGGCCTATTCATTACCACTCTTCCCTACATACTTCTGCCACTGCCTTTAATAGAGCAACTATATAATAGTATTAACTATGCAGCTACATTGAAGAAAGAAAAAAAAAAAAGCATTACTGTATTTAATATTTTTGCCATCATTGTTGGTGCAGTGAATCCAACATGGCACAGATAATACGTGTTGTATCTGTCAACCGTAAATTAAGATGTTGCTATTGGCAACAATATGAGGAAAACAAATATGATAATTATTATTCAAATTCGAATATAAGATGTAAAACAAGCCCGGTCTGTATTTATTTTTTCTTTGTGTATATGTTTTGCCCGTTTCTTTAAATAAATAGTGCTGTACAATGTTTTCACTACTGCATCCTAAATTCAGTCATTACAATACGTAACCCTATTAATCATTAATGACTACTATATAAAAAAAATTGCAAATCAAATGGAACAGTTTTGCTCTTTTTTTTTTCATGTGTGCCAATGAAGTTAATAAATACAAAATAATTAAAGTAGAAAATATAAATAAATAAGAATGGTGCTGTTTATTCTTAATGATGTGAATGCTGTATATTTTATAAATATAGAATGCATTTTTTAAAGTCATTTAGTTTATGTTTGCGTTCTTAAAGAACGATTCGAATTCCAGATATGGGACACAGCCAGCGTCCTTTTGAAAACCAAATGGTTGTTATTGGTGGTGTGATCTGCATCTTGAGTATACATACTAATAGATATAAATTAATTACCTCACAAATTTTGTAAATAATGGAAACATAAGATCTATTAGACAGAAAGTTAAAAAGATCTATTAGAATTAAAGTCTTCAGGTTAAAAATGTATAATAATAATAATAATAATAAAAACATTTAAATAATTCAAATATGCAACCTAAAGTAAATACTACCTTGTTTTTTCTTTTCCCGTTGCTTCATTATATGAGATTTTAGTGCAGACCACATAGCAAGGCTCATCTTATGTCGTTCAATTAGCGCTGGCATTTTTATTACTCTTAAGCAACAAAATTGTCGAAAATTTTAGAAGCTTTATTCAGATATTGAAGCAATATGAGGTAAAAAGCAACCGTAAACGTAATATTTTACCTAATATGCATATTAAATTTCTGCACAATGTCAGATCGTAAATAAAAACATGATATATTTTAACAGAGTTAAAGGTACTTCATGAAATGTTGAATACAACGAAGTTTATACCAATAAATTCAAACACTTATTAGAATTAAAGACATACAATAATGTTTCACTTGTCCAAAAGATAAATTATATAAGCAAAAATCATCTTAAACTGCTCCTCAAATGCGAAATTACAATCAAAACTGTAAACGCACACAAACAAAAAGCTTTGGTTAGTTGGCTAGTTGGTTCATCGATTGCTTATACAAAAATAACTGTTTACATACGACCTGTCAAATGATGGATTTAGCAAAAAATCTCATTACATACCAACCAACCAACCAATCAAATGAATATGCGGCTAGTTTTTGTTGCGCTCGTTTCGCGGATATTTGTAAAGGATTACGCTTTTTAAGATATTATTTTTGATTCTTTATTAATATTATCTAAATTAACTGGTTGAGTCTATGTAATTGATTCTCTTTTCACTCAAATATATATTTGTTTCAGAAGTTAATTATAAACATATGCTGCCGTCTAATTAATTATTACATCAAGTTTGTATTATTTTTATTTATTTCATAATTGTTTAAAGTAAACATATTGCATTGCATATGTATATCTATTAATTAAATCCATTTATTCAGTATATCAGTCAAATATATCTTACATTATAAGCATATGGTTTTCTGTATAATAGTTTTTGAAAACATTAAAACAGTACTGTAATTGATTGATTGTCAAAGTTGACGCTCGAAATGAGTTTTATAGCTACGCTCGAACAAGCGGCTTTGTACCCCTAATATAATCCTATATGTAAACGTTCTTGAGCATGGGAAGTAGCAATGAGGATACAAATCACCAGTCACCAATATCCTAACTCAGGGCCGAAACTATGATTTTTTTCACCCGGAGAAAGCATGTATTTTGGCGCATCCCCCCCCCCCCCCCAACTCTTTTCCAAAATAAATTTATTAAGAGAAATTTTCAATCCATTCCTTTTATTTTAAATATGGAATAATTGTTAGGAAGTATATTAATCTCAAAATTTTTAGGTTGATTTCATTAGAGATCGATCTATTGCAATAACTTCATTTATATAGATATAAAATGAAATCACAGGTGTGAAAATCAAAGGAATAGATTGTATAAAAATCAAAGGATACATTTATTTATAATGCTAATCTTGTCATAATGATAATGTCTGAAATACTGAATCAATTCAAACATAATTGGGACAGTGTATTGATCTTGCAAGTATCTTCTATGAGTTCGTTGATCAAGCATGTAGATCTTATATTTTGTTTACAGGGACACACAAAACCAAAACTTATCATCATAATAATGTCTGAAATATTGAACCAATTCAAACCTAATCGGAACATTGTATTGCTCTTGCAAGTATCGTTCTAGTACCTTAGTCACCTATTAGAAAAAGCCTTGTTTAAAGCAAAGAACAAAAAATTAATGAATACATCTTTACTTTGGTTTGTCCAGTTCCATTATATTTTTGCCTAAATTTTGTTATTTGTACTGAACAATGGAGCGAATCTTCTTCCATTCTACTCTGGCACCCGGGACATATGCTTCCCGCTAGCTTTGGTCCTGTCCCAACTCTACAAGGTCAAAGAGAGAAAAACAAAAGTTGAAATTCCACAAATGAAGCAAATCTCCAATGCTGAAAGAGTAAATGGCCTACAGAAATAAGGACTGCTGAATTACATGGACAACAGAGCATATCCCTTACAAAGCTTTAAGGCTCTGGGGGAGAAAAACACTGGGCTGAAAATCTGGTAGAGGTCCAGTGAATTTTCCTCCTGGATCTCACGCAGAGCCGTCCTTAGGGATGTGCGACAGGTGCGGCCGCACAGGGCCTCGCTCCTAAAGAGGCCTCGCACCCGGACGCAAAATATGTTTTCTTTAATAAAAAGAAGAAGGTATAATAGAAAATCTCTAATATAAATTTATGATTTTAGTTAAGAAAAGATAGTGGTCTTGACATAAAATATAGCCTATGTTGGAAGAGGAACGTTCACCATCAATTTGCCACCATTACTTTTGAAATTGGTTTAGTAGTTCCAGAAATTATCTCTACAAAACACACAAACAAATGCTACTTCTTTACAGTAGCTAGGGGATCGAACCCGGGCTCCCCGGGTTACAGTATATAGGTGAAAACCATTCTTTTTTATTGATAGTATAGATAAGATTATGTTAAGAATCTGGAAGGAAAGGGCCTCGCAAAATCCCTGCACCGGGCCTCGCTTTAAGTCGTCCTCGCTAAGGACGGCTCTGATCTCACGAACACAATCCTAAAATGTCTCTTATAGTTGGTGAGGAAGAAAATCTGGCAACTTCTTGCTGAAATCTTCCCTGCATTTTTGGTGATGAAGTATATCCGGCACTTGCTTGCATGTCCAACTGGGGTACTGAAGAGCATCCAATCATTCTGTCCTGGGTTCTTTCCTAACAGGATTACCCTGTGTCATTGACGAGTCCTCTTTTTTAGTGTAGTGGGCAAAACGTATACATATTAAGCATTCAAAGATATATGGCAGAGGTGTCTGCCGAGGTCATGTCAATGAAGGTCACACGCCACGTAGCGTAAGGGGGATGAACTACTGGAGGTTAAACACACAGCTTGTGATGGAAATATTAGTTATAATGTAGTGAAAGTTTGTGGTAAATGTTGAAATAAATATGTGTAATAAAATTTCAGTATCCATCTATCCAAATACGTGGGTTTCTTCAAGTCACCAAAGTTACCACACTTTATAAAATAATTTTCATCCTGTCTGTTGAAAGTAACGCTGAAATATTTTTATATCGTCTGCAATGAAATTATTTTACGCTATAGTTGTTGAAAGTAGATTGTAATTTTTTTTGTGTATGGCAACAGAACTGTTTGTTGTCATGAGAATGAAATGTCGTTTGGTTTGATGTGTTGAATAAAGTTTTAGTTTTGAAATGTTGTTGTTTAATTGGAATCAGATTAATTAAAATAAGATAATAAATAAGTTAAGTATGACTGAATGAAATAATATTTAGGGAAGTACTTCTGACACCGTTTGATTATTTGTTACAAGCTTTTATGTAATTTTAGTTCTTGTGTGTAAAGATGGAATTTTGTAATCTAATTTTCACTTAATATCTGAGATACTAAAATTATAAAAATTAGGTACACAGATGTTTTTCCAGTAATAATACATTTTAATATGTTGAGCTGGCAAGATATTTTTTCAATATAGGAACATTGGCAAGTTAGAAAATTATATACGTCTAAATCTATCATCTGTGCATTCTCCTGAGTATATATTGTGATTCTTTACTCACTCACGGAAGATGTATTTTGTTTACCAGATTTATTGCAAAATATTTTTGATACAGTTTGTTTTCATAAACATATTTATATTTAAAAAACATTCACTATATATTTTTAGTTTCGGGAGAAAAGGCAATAATGCTTATATATGCTTTACCTTTAATACTGAAACTAAAATGATATTGTGAATGTTTTTAAATGTACATATTTTATCGAAACAAACTGTATAAAAAATATTGGCAATAAATCTGGTAATCAAAATAAATCTTCCATGAGTGAGTAAAGATTCACGATATATGCTCAGGAGAATACGCAGATGGTAGATTTTGTCATACCTAATGACGTCATCCTAAAAGCGTGTGCGCATTGGTATTATGCACCCCCGTCCACAAAGATTCACGATATATGCTCAGGAGAATGCGCAGATGGTAGATTTTGTCATACCTAATGACGTCATCCTAAAAGCGTGTGCGCATTGGTATTATGCACCCCGTCCACAAGGTAGCGCAGTTGTTTCAATTTTGCACTCCTATTCTAGTATTAAGTTGGAACGCTTAATATGTATACGTTTTGGTAGTGGGTAGTTGCTCCATTGCTCTAAACAGAGCCATGGATGCCGCATTTATGAGATGTTAACAAGTTTGAACTTGGGCTTCTCTTAAAGGGCTGCTTCGAAAAGAGCCACAAGCTTGTTGGAGAATGTACTGAGCATGCTTTCAAGTTCTTTTTTAGTCGCCAAATCAGTAGAGTGGGAGCTATCATTTGGCTATGTAGCTGTTACCTGAGCATATTTAGACTGGCCTTATGTGATTTTGAATCACCTTCATGCCTCACTTATTGCACGTGATGAGAGCTTTTTAGATCTTGGATCTTTAGGTACTGTTATGTTAGCCGTGTGCCAGTGGTATATATACTGTTAAATCCGATTGTAAGCTCCCCCCCCCCTTTTTTCAAAAGCAAAAAGGATTAAATTTGGGAGGGAGGCTTATAATCGAGATATTTTTTAAATATTATTTAAAAACCAGTTTTCAGCATTAATTTTGAATTAAAAAGGGTGAGAATCTTCCATATTTCGGCAGATTTTTGCAAAAAAATATATATAAATCCCCCCCAAATAAAATTTAAAATTTTTTTCATATTTTTGTTTATTTGTTATTTCATTGTAACAATAAATAATCAATCATCTAAATCCCCCCTCAAAATTACAGCTTCCCTATTTGTTACCAAATTTGCATAGTTTAACCTCTGTAATTCTTTAATTTTAAATTTCTTTTCCGACTTATTTAATACTCTTTACTAACAATAAATAAACCTAATCCACCACCTAAATTATAAATTATCCCCTCCTCCTAAAATCTCTACTTGTCTCTCTTAAAACTATTTTTTTAAAGATTTTTATGCTGTATTGTTACTTTGTAGCAACAATACATAAATGATCATCTAACTTTCGCCTTAAATTTCCATTCCCCATCCCCAGAAAAAGGGATGAATTTCTAGATTTCTTTATAATGTAAATCTAAAAACATGAGGTTGTGCATTATATAGAATTTTGCGCTATATAGATCACATTTCACACATCATTAAATTTAGCTTGTAAAACATGGCCAAATATGTGTGAAACATACCAAAATACATTAAAGCAGCGTTTCTTAAACTTTGTGATCCCTTTTGATGTGATATGCATTCTGGGAACCCCCAGCAATATTTTTCTTAATGTATGATAAGAAATTATTTTAACGTATACACCTTATTTATTTTTCATTACACATATTCTATATTCCGTTAAAGGTGTTAGAAAAATCAGTTACATTTATACAAGAAAAATAATGATAGCAATATATACAAGATAAATAATAACAAGAAAAATTATTATAATTTACATTTAAGACAGTTAAAATATAGATAGCACTATTTGTTATGAGAAGTATGCTGCTTATCTTTTGCTACTGGATGTGTAGCATCTTGTTCAATGTTTAAGTAAGACTGTTTCAACATGCCGTCAAGTTCTACAGTTGTATTTCATAATTTTCTTGCATGAAACTGTTGAAACATATGAATAGCGCTGTACTTGTTCTGTAAGTAGGAAGGGATTTGCAAAACAAAAAATCGTCACATATCTTACCACCAAATTCACAATAAAAGAAAACTCTCAAATATACAGTGTTAGAAATGTCTAAACACTCATCTATTTGCAATGCGTAATAAGGGCAGATTATTTACATGTAGAATCAATCGGTTCTTAATATTTTCACACATATTCCACCTTTGCAGTATTGAAAAGTCTCACCAAAAGCATTTGGAGTTTTATGCTTATTAATGATCTAGATTTGCAAAGTTCTAGTCTTGCAAATCCCCCCTCCACTGGAGATACAGAAATTTCTCCCAAAGAAAAAAAATCTAAATTGAACATTGGGCTTGAGGACCCCCATGGGTCCGCGGACCACAATTTAAGAAACGCTGCATTAGAGTATCTTTATATTGCATTCTTTATTACCAGGAGTTATATATTATAATTTTATGCATAATATAGATCATTCCACACATTGTTATTTTTACTGTATAAAGATTGTCCAAACATAACTGTATCAAATCATAGCAATTTTTCAGTAATTAGCTCTGAATTAAGGAGATGAAGTTAAATTAATGTATCAGATTTAGTCCTCTAGAGAATAAGCAACTATTTATAATGTAAGAATTCAGGTGTTTCTTAACTGAAAATTCATTGTTTACATCTGAGAAGCTGTGCATTATATGGAGAATTGCGTTATAAAGATCTTCTACTGTATATTAAATTTTGTGTGTGTTGAGGGGAGGGGGGGGGGGGGGGGGGGACAGACATTTTCACAGTAGAGAGAAAATTTAGGCGACAGATTTATATATTTATTTTTACTGGAGAGCAACAAATAGGACAGATGATTTCTTCCAATAAGAGTTTTACACATTTTAAACTTTGTATTCCGGTGGGGGATGAGGGAGAAAGATGAATTTTGAAGGAAGGGGTTTGTAATTTGAGTCATTTCATGTCAAGTGATCCAAGGACATTTACCTTACTATTTCCAATTGCTTTCATTTTGTATACATAAACTACCAAATGAGAAGATCTCAGAAATCTATTTGTTTCTTTTTTATCTTATTTTATTTTTATGCAATAAGAGTATAAAAAGTCTGAAATTTTGACAATTTTTGTTGTGCACATAAATCTTGATATTTCAGCATAGAATTTAAATATTTAAAAAATAAGAATACCATTCTCCTCAGAATATTATAAGCTTTCGTATGATATATCACATGATGAATTTATTTAAAATTTAAAAAAATCAATATGAGTAAAAAATTTCAAAAATAAATATGCTAATTTTTCTTTGTTTCCACAAACTCTTTGCACAATTTCATTTTGGAATCTCAATGAGAGCATACCAAACAAAAAAAAAAAAAAAAAAAAAAAAAAAAATTGTATGATATTTGTTACTGCAAGGAAGCAAACTTTAAAGTGTAAAATTTAATGTCATAAACAAGATTTAAAACCATGTTTTTTGTTTTAAGCACTATTTTAAACCATAACTTAGTTTTAAATCATATTTTATACCACATTGTTGGTTTTAAAATAAACAAATTTATTTTTAATCAATATTATTAACACAAAATATAAAGATTGAAAGATACTACTCACATCAAACTGTTTTGAAATCTTATATTATTTCTGCAAACTTTATATTTTTTGTTTTTGTAAATTCTTCAAGAGCTTTTGTAACAGCAAGCATTTCATTTTTTGACAACATATAATAAATGCGGCCAGTTGCAGTTTGAGGCTCAACCTTGGTTAAAATTTCAGCTTGGGCATATCCAGATTTCATTTCCCTTTAACTGTTGAATGCACTTTCATTAAACAGAGTATGTTTCCTTCATATTCCCTAAGATGAGTCTTTTTTTTAACACTTCCCAAAATAGTTGACAGCAATCATGACCAGGTTTTAGGAAGAACTGAGAAATTTTTTGCTCGTACTTTGTTTCTGCAAACTTTTCTTAGAGTTACCTTATTGTTTTATAGAAACATGAGATTTTTTTTTTTTTTTTGGAATCTTGAGTGTCTATGTGTACCTCTTTAACTAATTAATTTCCTTACAAAATTTTCCTTGCCAAACTCGTATAATTTAGATACATTTTAACAGTTATTTATATTATAAAATTAAATATAATCGTTATTTTCTTATCATAACTTAGAAAGTATGGACAACAAAATACAGATTTAAACTAACTATATATGTATAGGTTCATTGAATCAAAAAAGAAAATTGAAGACAGTTTTCTAAAGATGTAAATTCAAATATATCTGATGAACTTACATGAAGTATAGTGGTTAAATTTTCAAAACAAATATTATTCTGGATGGTTTGGCTGTTTAAGATTTTTAGCCGCCTTTCAAAAATCTCCATGCTAAATATATGCACGTCAAATTGATCTTATCACTGTAATTGCCCAAAAGTATTGTATAAATAGGACAAAATGTTCTTATCTAAAAAGAAACTTGCAGAAATTTCTTTTCTTCATCAAAGTTAAGTTTTATTATTTAGTCATATAAAAGAAGTGTTATGAAATGTTGTCAGCAAATCAGTTTTTTAACAAAGAGTAGAATCCTTTTTAAGTCTTATTTGAACATAACTTTCTGCAAAGTAGGAATCATGGCCCATGAATCTCCTATAGAAGTACCTTGGTGTAAGAAAATTGTAAGATGTCATAAATTATTTTCTGAAGCAAAAAATATATTTTAGTCTTATTGGAATCCCATATAAGTGTGAGAAACAGGTGGGTCATTCCATGGTAACTTACGTTACATTTAGAATAATTTTCTTTAGTAATTTTCATAACATAACACCAAAAAATATTGAAAATGTAATGTTGATATGATTTGTTAATTAAACCTATCCAAAGCGAAATTTGGATGAAAATTACCTCATTTAGTGCTATTTTTTTAACACTGGCCATTGTATTTATTATGGTAACTTACGTTCTTTTTGTCAAAAACGTAAGTTACCATAGTAAATATAATTTTTAGCGTTTAAGAAATAGTACTAAATTTAAGTAATTTTTATCCAAATTTACCTTTGTATAGGTTTAATTAACAAATCACATAAACATTACATTTTGTATATTTTTTAGTGTTATATTACTAAAATTACTGAAGTCAATTATTCTAAATGTAACGTAAGTTACCATGGAATGACCCAGGTGTGGGTCAGAGTGTAAAACATTTTTAAGGCCCTAATTTTTTGTTTCAGAAGTAAAGGAAAAGGGAGCTTCTATAAAAGTCCCACATTCCAATGCATTTGCCACATCTCTTTTATGTCTGACTCTGGCAGTAAATGGTGATAATATTTCAATAACATTGTTCAGTGTTGAATTCAAGGGTTGCCAGTTGTCTTTTCTCTAAAACTCTAAAAAACCAAGCATGTATTTTTGTTTTACAATTTGCAACCAAATTTTACCCTGATTTTTCTGCTCTGCTAACAATCTATTTCTAATGCAAGAAGAATACATTAGATTTGCAACATTAAAAAAAAGGGGGGAAGGGAGAGTCAGTTGCTGAATGCATCATTTGTTCAATTAAATGCTTATAAGGCATCAATTTTATACTCTTGTGAGGTCAATCCAAACTTCAACATCAACAGCTGTTGAAAAGCTTGCAGAATTTGATTGCATTTTATCCAGTGCTACAAAAAATTCTTTTAACTATTTTTGTAAGATCAAACTCTTCCAGTATAGTCCAACATTGATTAAAATTTTACCAGTTTTTATATCAATAAAATGTTTATATTCACTAGCAATTTACAAAAAATACAAAGGATATGAATTATCACTTACTACTCAGCATTTATAACCAACGCAGTGAAAAAAATGTCCAGACTGTGAATCGAATCCAGAACTTTTAGTATTATGCACCAATGCTCTACCATTTGTTAGCCATCCAGATGACATCCAGTCTCATTTTCTCACTCTTATGTACTGGCATGGCTATGACTTTGCAGCACAAGATGGAAAGTCAGCCATGAGCACACATCTTCAATGGCATGCATGAGACAAATTAAACTCAGTATTGGTGAATATATATAGCATATATATTCACTGATACTGGGTTTTGACTTTCCATCTTGTGCTGCAAAGTTGCAGCTGTGTCAATACATAAGAGTGAGAAAATGCTAGACTAGATGTCATCTGGATATCTTCAAATGGTAGAGTATTGATGCATAATGCCAAAGGTTCCGGGTTCGATTCCCGGCTTGGGAATTTTTTCACTCTGTTGGTTATACGCTGAGTAGTAAGTCATAATTAATTTTATATATATATATATATATATGTAATATACGCCTCTGTATAACGGGCTCACCTCGATATAATGAACACACATCGATCTCTCTGTAACGAGCGGTCGATCACCGCTATCACACATCCCATTACTAGATATCACGATGTTCGAAGGACCATATTTAGCGCCGTTAAGGTAGTTTCACGGCACTCTTTCGTCGAATCGCCGTGTAATTCATAGGCTAGAAGATAAAAGTATGTAGTCGGACGAGTGTAGGCGAAATCAGCAGACATTTTCCTGGGAACTAGCTTTTATTCCAATTAATTACAAGTCTCTTTGATTAAGCTAGGCCCAGGGGACAGTTTGAAGAGTCTTTTACCGGGGAAACATCGTCTTATCGTTCATATTTCGGCGAATTGCCGGACTTACAACGGCAAGGATGCCGTCGCACTTCGAAGAATACTGGCCGTAGTTTTTGTGGAGAGTGATTAGAGTCAAAAGCCATGCAAAAAACGTGCTCCTGACATTATGTACGGCCGGACCACCGCTAGAGACCGCTTTGCAACTTATGAAATAATGTCATTTAATTGGCTAATTACTTTTGACTCATATCTGGGTAAGCAGCCCAGATAATTAACATGCAACATCTAACCACCGGTAGAAGAGAGATGCGCTAACATCAGCACTTTTAATCTTAACAAGGATTCAAAATTGATATCTGTTCGTAATAAATGTATCGTAAGGAAAGTTAAGTTACAGGGGCAACTAGAAATGAAGGCAAAACTTTAAAATTTTGACACACGATTTAGGGATTTTAAACTTTGAATTTTTATATTTTAGTTTCTGATTTGGAATGGGTTTAACTAAACTATCCTTTCATATCAATCCACATTCGTTCACATTCAAAATTCTTTCATACTTTTTCACATTCATTTCACATCCCCCTCCTTTAAAAATGAGCACCACAGTACTTGTCAGCAAGGGCTGTGGGGCTCAACCCCATAAGTCAAACTCATTTTAAACTAGGCTATCGATTTTTTTTTTTTTTTTTTTTTCTCTACGGAATTCTAATTAGACTCTCAAACTGCTTGGGCTTACTTTTACATAAAATACTGGTACTATTTGATGATATACACTGAAGATTAAACATATGATATATACTGTAAACAAAACACAGCTGCAGCAAAAAAAAAAAAAAAATTAACATTTCTCGCGAGAACATTGTGTGCTATTTTTTTTTTTTAAAGTCTTTTAGCACATTTCGAAAGTTTCTGTTAACCAATATGTCCTGTTAGAATTGTTCGTGGATTATATTTGGTTCATCAGGAAAGGGAAACATTGGACCTTTCTTTAAACATACAATACAATAAAAACTAAATAATATGATACTCGAAAACAGAAATATAATATGGCAAATACTTATATTATTTACAAAACACAAACAATTAAAATATGCACTTAAACTTATAAAAATATTTCAACATGATATAAACACTTATTCAAAACATTAAGTTTAAAAATATGATATAAAATATACTTCAAATATACTGTAAATATAGGACAAAACAATTACTACAAATGCAATAAAAACAACACAAACATGAAAATGTCATATGAGCCGTTACAAGCTCTGTTACTACTCCAAATTATCTATTTATAAGCATCTTTGGGCTTATAGGACACTCGAGTGGGAATTATTCTCAGGAGAGAAAAAAATATTGAACTTGAAAACTTTGTAAAAATAGGAAATTCTAACCAAAAAATAAAAAAAATTAGGCTATCCTTTCCACCATGCTCAGTGAGACATGGATTTCTAAACTCTGAGGTGATTACCATCCAAAAAATGTGTCTCTTGCACAAGGAAAAAGGAAAAGTGGATGCCCGATAATCACCTACAGAGGGAAAGCGAAGCAGTTTTGCCAAATTCTCCATTCTACATGGTAAGAGAAAATGGGAAAACAGTTCGACTATAGACGGGAGGCCACGGAGCGGAGGACCCCTAACGTGTTCCTAGTTTTGTCATTGTATAAGTAATAAAAAAAATAAAAAGGTTAGCAGTACTTTAAAACTGCTCCGCCAACTACACCGCTAGGTTTTAAATTAACATCCAGCTGGGTCCTCATCCAAATACTAAAATGATAGAGGGACAATAGGAAAGCAAAAATAAAAAATTGAAAGATGAAAGGGATAGACGGGGGTTATTCATGGTAGAGTTTTAAATTTTGAGGAGGGTTATAGAATCTCAACTTGGAAGCATGCACTATTTCAGAATCTCTCTTAAAATGTATACTGGGTTTATCAATTTCAAAACTTACATCAGATAGTTGTTTTAAGATAGTATATGGTTCAGAATATGGTGGAGTCAATTTACGTGTATTAGGATAGTGGAATTCTTCATACATTACAATGTCACCAACTTTAAACTTTACAGGAAGAAAACGAGCATCGTAATGGATTTTATTTTTTTCATGGTAAGCTATTGTTCTTTCCTTAGCTAATTTTCTAGCTTCTTCAACAGGAGGGTAATAATCATTATCTGGCAAAAGAGGATCATAAGGTAATTTTCCTAACAGCAAATAACTAGGTGGAAATTGAGTTACAGAATGTGGAGTAGCATTATATTGATACAATACTTCATCTAAAAATTTTGTCCAAGGTAATTTAGTTGGTGATGAATTTACAATACATTTTAATCTGGTGACAATAGTTTGATTCAAACGCTCAATTTTCCCATTCGTTTCCGGGTGATGACTGGAGGTTAATCGGTGTTTTACATTATAATTACGAAGAAAACGTTTAAATCTAGAAGCTGTAAATGCTCCATTTCTATCAGTAAGTATTTTTTCTGGTACTTGAGTTTGAAATAATTGTTTCAAAATGTTTGTATAAGTTTCAGTTGTTACACTTTTTGACGTGAAACCCCACACATAGCGAGTTGCATGGTCTATGACCAAATGCAGATATTTCTTTGCCGAATTATAATGATTAAATCCGCCAACAGAGTCCAATGCCAAGCATTCAAAAGGTATATCCGTTGGGGGCATGAGCTGCAACAAACCAAATATTTTTTGCCTACTTTTTTTGTTGATTTGGCAGGTATGACAATTTTTAACAAAATTCTCAATATCTTTATTAAGATTAGGCCAATAATATTGATTTGTAATTAAATTTATCATCTTATAAATTCCAGGATGACCAAAATCTGTGTGGGCTTTTTCCAAGAGGGGTAAACGTAAAGCCATGGGGACGACAATCTTATACAAACTTTTCTTTTTAATCACAATAACATCATTAATTTCAACATATTTTTTACCATCTACCTTGACATTCTCTTTTTTCTGATTTTCTCTGATATCGTTCAAGTTGAGTAAATGTGTATGATGTGGGGGGTCTTCTGAAACAGGTAATCTAGACAGCATATTAGCCTCTACATTAGTGGAGCCCTTTTTATATTTAATATCATAGTCAAACATACTCAGTTTAAGGGACCAGCGGAAAAGACGTCCTCTTAGGTTTTTAACATTTTTGAGCCAAGTGAGAGCCGCATGGTCTGTATGAATGACAAATTTTTGACCATGTAAATAATGGTAAAATTTATCTAGAGCATCCACAATTGCCAAACATTCGAGTTCAGTAATTGCATAATTTTTTTCATAGTCGCGAAGATTTCTAGAATGATATGCTATGGGGTGCAAAATACCATTTTCATCAGACTGTTTCACAACACATCCCACTCCAAGACTTGATGCATCTACAAATAAATTACAAGGTGTTTTGGGATCAAACAATCTTAAGATAGGTTTTTGAATTAGAGCTGCTTTTAATTTTTCAAAAGAATTTTGACAGTTCTGGTCCCATACATAAGGAACATTTTTCTTTAACAAATTATTAAGAGGATATCTAACCTCAGCATATTTATGAATGAATTTATTATAAACATTAATAGATCCCAAAAAGCGTTGTAACTCTTTAATATTGGTTGGTGGTTTTAACCTCTTGATGGTTTCAATATTCGGGTTATCGGGTGTAATACAACCATTCGACACTTCATATCCAAGAAAATTAATTGTTTTTTTAACAAAATTACATTTAGACAGCTTTAATTTAAGATTTTCCTGGACACAAATATCAAAAATGATTTCCAAATGATGGTAATGTTCTTCTTCATTTTGTGAGAATACAATAATATCATCAAAATAACTGCATGCAAACTCAATTTTATATTTATTTAGGATTCTTCGAAGGATACGGTTGAAATTTGCAGGCGCGTTTTTCAAGCCGAACGCGAGACGTTTCCACTCAAATAAGCCAAACGTTGTGGCAAAAGCTAATTTTTCAGTATCTTTAGGGTGGATAGGTATATGCCAATATCCACTTGCTAAATCGAGAGTGGAAAACACTTTAGCTTGCACCAATTTGTCCAATAAAGTGTCAATTCGGGGTAAGGGTTCTGCATCTGTTTTGGTTATGGCATTTAATTTTCGGAAATCGACACACAACCGAGTTTTCTTTCCTTCTTCACGTTTATAAACTAAGGTTACAGGTGCGGAATAAGGGGAATGACTTTCTTTGATGATACCGTCTTTTAACAAATTTTGAACTTGTTCTCTAATTTCTTCTTCTTCCTTAGGGGAAGTACGATAAGCTCTAAGCGAAATTGGTAAGTCAGAAGTTAAATGTATTCTCTGGGGTTCCATGTTGACACATCCTACATCATATTTATCTTTGGCAAAAATACCGACATATTTGGCTAAGAGAGTAGGCAGTTTGTTAGGTGCAGACTGAACTTGGATAGGTTCAGTGGCGTTTACAAACTCCGGCTCATAATTTTCGCCAAATATCCCTGCATTTTCCTTTTCTGAGACATCTTCATTAGGTTCTGACACGTGCAAGGAATTAACTGTTGGAATATTTCGTAATTGGTTCAGCAGAGGCACTCTTTGATTATTTTGGAAAATTTGCATCTTAACACAATCAATATTTAACTGGAAACTTTGGCAATGATTAAGTCCAATAAGGGTATAGGGTAATTTATTATCAATAACATAAAGATCAACATATTTGGATATGCGGCCAATTTTCAAATTAACACGACATTTTTCCTGCAAGGTGAGAATGCCTTGTGTTTGAGCGACCGATAGACCTTTACGAATTTTGGAAGTGTTTAATTGGAATTTTTGGACTAAATGTAATGGAATGACACTTAACGAGCTTCCTGAGTCGATCAAACAGGGTATTGAGTTTTCCGTTATCCCTAGAGTAGTAATTTGACGTTTCTTTGGATCCTTTTCTTTTTTCTATGTACCCGGGTACTATTAGTTGTCTTTGATTACTACTTGGGTTTGCGGAAAAATCACTTTGTGTCTGATTTGGATTTTGGATTTGAATGTTTGGTTGTTGGGTTAGAGAGGAGGCCTCTAAAGATTGCTTTCGAAAAGGACAATCTCGTACCCAATGGTAAGCATTTGGAATATTAAGATTAAGACATACACGGCATGGCGATGGTGGCAATGTAGCTTGGTAGTGTATATTTGGTCTAGGAGGAGACGGTTGAAATGGTCTCACATTTTGGAAAGTTCTTTGAGGGTTAGTCACATTTGGGCGATTCTGGGGGTTTTGATAAGGGTATCTATAATTCCAGGATCGCAATGGAAAATTCTGCTCAGTGGTATTAGGGCGATATGGTCGCCATTGTCTGAACTGATTTTGGGGAGTTGGGTCTGGTTCATTTTCAGGACTCTTGCCTGCTACTTCAAGCTTAGTAAGTTTAAAAACTAATTCTCTCCATTCTGTGGCAGTTTTAGGGGCATTAGTCACAATAAGTCTCTGCATCGAAATTGGCAAACCTTCTGATAACCCTTCCAGAATGAATTTGTTGTCTAAACCCAGATTACGACCCATTTTCGTCTTCTTTTGGTAGTACTCGTTCAGGTCATCACCTGACCTATACCGAATACTAGCAAAGTCGCTTAGTGATAGTGTATCTGGGTCTGTAATATACGCCTCTGTATAACGGGCTCACCTCGATATAACGAACACACATCGATCTCTCTGTAACGAGCGGTCGATCACCGCTATCACACATCCCATTACTAGATATCACGATGTTCAAAGGACCATATTTAGCGCCGTTAAGGTAGTTTCACGGCACTCTTTCGTCGAATCGCCGTGTAATTCATAGGCTAGAAGATAAAAGTATGTAGTCGGACGAGTGTAGGCGAAATCAGCAGACATTTTCCTGGGAACTAGCTTTTATTCCAATTAATTACAAGTCTCTTTGATTAAGCTAGGCCCAGGGGACAGTTTGAAGAGTCTTTTACCGGGGAAACATCGTCTTATCGTTCATATTTCGGCGAATTGCCGGACTTACAACGGCAAGGATGCCGTCGCACTTCGAAGAATACTGGCCGTAGTTTTTGTGGAGAGTGATTAGAGTCAAAAGCCATGCAAAAAACGTGCTCCTGACATTATGTACGGCCGGACCACCGCTAGAGACCGCTTTGCAACTTATGAAATAATGTCATTTAATTGGCTAATTACTTTTGACTCATATCTGGGTAAGCAGCCCAGATAATTAACATGCAACATCTAACCACCGGTAGAAGAGAGATGCGCTAACATCAGCACTTTTAATCTTAACAAGGATTCAAAATTGATATCTGTTCGTAATAAATGTATCGTAAGGAAAGTTAAGTTACAGGGGCAACTAGAAATGAAGGCAAAACTTTAAAATTTTGACACACGATTTAGGGATTTTAAACTTTGAATTTTTATATTTTAGTTTCTGATTTGGAATGGGTTTAACTAAACTATCCTTTCATATCAATCCACATTCGTTCACATTCAAAATTCTTTCATACTTTTTCACATTCATTTCATATATATATATATATATATACAGGGCTTGTGACAAATGCAGTCGCCTCTGATGACCAACTTTTTTTACCTGACGACTAAGTTATTTAATCTGATTCTTTCTTTTTTCTTTACAAAAATTTAACTAAAAAATTAGCACAATTGTCTCTCCGACACCCCTACTCATGCGTGCAGCAAGAAGCGATCTCTCTCTTCTCTTCCATTTCATGCATATAAAACACCATTTTTTTCCAGCTCTAGTCGGCTAGCATGTCACGCGATTAGAATGTGGGGAGAGAGGGTAAATTTCAATAAGAAATATTGTCGATCCAACCTATGTGTCATCTAAAAATTGGATGCAATGATAAATAGTCTTATTCTTTTTTGTAAGTTTCAAATCAGATTTTTGTGTTCAAAATTAAAACTGATTAATCTATCACATTCATTTTAAAGAGTAATAACATATAAATGATTATAAATAACTCATTTGAAGTAAATCTGTAAAACTTAATTAAAATTTCAAGAATAATTCATTTTAGCACTAAAACTGCGATGACGGGTCACTTTGACCCATACAAAATGAGTAGATGTTGATTGGCACCAGAAATTTTTTTATAAAATAAGTTAAATATATGCTATCCAAAAATAATTTAAATAAATAAGTTAAATAGTTTTAAATAAAATTTCTGGTGTGAAAATTTTTTATAAAGTTAGAGTAAATAAAAATAATATGTATTTTTAAAATATTTCTTCCCCGCTTAAAGTGCTTGGTGCCTATTGCCTGTGAACTATTATCCACACACGCTGGATAATAGTTCGGTGTCACTGTCTAAGAGACAAAGTGTCTGGTACTGGGTTGTTACTCAAGAATATTTTATAATTACATAGTTTGGATTATTATCTGCAGTAAATGGAAATTTAAAAAATCATTGATTGCAATTCAGAAGGGTAAGGTATTTTTTCTATTTATTTATTAAATTCTTATCGTAAATCGTTGGATCAAAATAAACCTCAGCCGGCTATGATTATGTAATCCCAGCGCGGGAAAATGTTTTCTTTTCTTTTTAGCAATGCATATTACGAGTTAATAGCTCTTGAGTTTGCGAATGTCACAATGTTTAATTAAATTTCTTGTAAGATGTCTCATTGTAGATATTGCAAAGTTACAAAATATTAAGAAATAAGCTTGAAATTATATTCAAACATTAATAAAATTAAACTTTTATTTTTAATTTGACAAAACTAAGAGAGTTCATCAAATGCAGATTTTAAAATAATAAAATCATAATTATATGACTGAATTCGATAGGCTAAATAGGCAAAAAATCGTTTTCCGGCTTCACTATTTTATCGATGGCCTCTTATCAGATATAGAGTTTGTAGCCGTCAACACTATTTGGAGATTTGAAGCATTCAGCATTCAGAATTTACAATATTTCCCCCTTTTTTCCCCCAAGAGATATATAATTTTGATAAGTTCCCTTAGAAAACTTAGTTTTATTATCATTTTTAAGTATGTACTATTCTAAACTATGTAACTAATAATTCTAAACTATGTTTGTTATTATTTTTTTCTCACTTAATTCATAGAAAACTTTTGTGCTTTTTGAAAATCAATAACAGGGAGTGGGGGGGGGGGGGGGTTAAATTTTTTTACTGGCGACTAGAATTTATACCAGGATACCAGTTTTTTTCAAATTTGTAAAGCCCTGTATATATATATTATTTTATTTTATTTTTTGGCAATTGTTTTGACAGATTAGT
The DNA here is from genome assembly GCA_963931845.1 of Maratus michaelseni. Taxonomy (NCBI): domain Eukaryota; kingdom Metazoa; phylum Arthropoda; class Arachnida; order Araneae; family Salticidae; genus Maratus; species Maratus michaelseni. The sequence continues at coordinate 202,879,233 of OZ007590.1, read as the reverse complement.
TTGTTTCATTATTTTTCATAAAGAATAAATTATTTTTTTCTTGGTAACCATTTTAAAATTTATGGATGAAATAATTTGTTTGTTGTAAACTGGACTAAAACTAAGATTTTTTTTTTTTTTCATCCATGGTAAGCATGGATTTTGGTCCCACTCCCCTCCTTACAAAAATAAACTTGGAGAAATGGAAAAACTAAAAAATATACTGCACTGGTACATAGACAATGACAAAATGTGTATAAAATACGATCTCTGCTAATAAAGAACACATTACCTGTTATTTTCTTTTTAATTATTTGTCTGTTACAAAGGTACATAAGTAAAATATATGAAAAGAGTAATTTTCCAGTATAGGGGCCTTGGTGAGAGAAGGAAATTTGGCAGCCTATACACTGTTTTATATACACAAGCAATGTTTTCAATATTTATACTATTTATTTAATATAAAGAAGACCTTTATCTATTTCTGTATACAAAATTGTAAATATAAATTATATATAAAAAACAATAGTAATATACAGGGATGGAGATTTTCAAAAAACATTACCAGTCAGATTTGTTTTACCAGCCAGCAAGATGCAATGTACAGTTAAAAATTGATATGACAAAATTTACACAACTCTAAAAATAATTCATTACTAACCAGGGTTGTAGTGGGCAGCTGCCCGGGTACCTGCCCGGGCTGGGTTTTTTTAAAAAAAAAACTGGTTTTTTTACAACCTTGATAATACGTATCAAGACGAAAAGAGAACTTATATAGAAAGCAGGATTAAAATTTACTTACTTAATGAATAATACAAGAAACATAACTGTACCAGTCTTGCTTATATTTAATTAGAATGGCTACTTACAGGGCCGTAGCTAGGGGGGTGCCAGGGGGGCTCAGCACCCCTTGAAAATTTTTGAGCCCCCCCTGGGAAAGTTGCCAAGGCCACCAAATGAAATTCTGTTTCAATAATCTAAATGAAACTCTGTTCAAAAATTGAACTTAGTTTTGGGGCTTTTTACAGTTTTGCATAAATACTAAATTGTAGTATTTGTTTAAAAACTGCAACTAAGTGCTTCAATAGGTGCGCATCCTATCTGCACATACTCAGAATTAGCAACCTTTTGCTGATGCAGACATTGAATTTTGCATTAGTTATATACTGAAATTTTTCATTTTACAGAGTTTTCCAATATTAGCATAAAACAAAGTTATTCTAATGAGTTATAGCCAATTTAAATACAAGTGGTTTTAGCTTTTGACTAGACACAAAAATAATTTTAAAATGCAAAATGCACCCTTGATTTTTCTAACGTTTTTTATGATATAAAATCATAACTTTAGAATCCTTAAGGGCAGGGAATAGTCAGAAAAAAATTAAAGGTTGCAACTTTTTTGAAACAGGTGAACTGACAATTTTTTATCAGCTAGTGGTGTAGTAGTAAAAAAACGAGAGGGCATACGCTTTATAAAGCTTTATCACCAGTTTTCGGGCTCACTTTCTGAAACTAATAATATTATTTATTCTCGTATATATAAAAAATAACTTTTTCTTTCTTTAAAAATTACTTATTGTAGTTGCAGGCATTTTAATACTATTTTTATCACAATAAAGGGAACAAACATCTTTTTTTTTTTTTTTTTTTTTTTTTTTTTTTTTTTTTTTTGTAGTATTAGGATGCTATTTCAAAATAAAATTTTTCATATTGTCTGACATTGACGGCGACTGTTGACATGGCGCCAATCCGAAGAGAGGGATTTTTTTTTTTTTTCGATTTTCGTTTGTGACAGTAGAAAATGTTTTAATTAGAACGTTTATTTATTATTTTTTTTCTGTTAGAGATTTATTGCAAAATGAATATTTTATTTTGTCTTTAGTCAGCCAGCATTAGTTTAAGGTTTGCAAATTTTTTAGTCTTTTATAGTGGGCAAGTCATAATAGCTCTTCATATGAAAATAACTTTAGTGATTCTTATATCGATTTTTCATCATGAACTCTGCTCATGCTGCGGCTCTGCTATGCACATTGTTGAAGTCACTTTCATTCGCAAGTAGATATAACAGGTAAGGGAGAAAAAAGAGGTAGTGAATAATTATTTTAGATAGAGAGATAAATAAAGAATTAAGACAGGATAAAATAAAGAAAAATTTCCAAACAGACTGACAGAACAGACCATTCTTTTAACAGCTATAAGATAAAAAAATCCCTGACGGCTCGACCTGCAGGCACAGGTAGATTTCGAAGACGCAGACCGTGGGGCACCTGTTTGTTGGGAATTGCGGGAGAAATGACCTTTTTGCCATGATGGCACAGTTGGGACCGCCCACTTCGAAATCTAACTTGTTTGCAGGCAAAGCCGGCAGGGATTTTTTTTTTTTTTTTTTTTAATTTTTTTGCTCTAAGGGTTGGTCCTATAAAAAACTTGTTAGTATAAAAATTTTAGATAATATTAAGAGGATTTATAATAATAAGTTTAAGCGGATTTAATATCTTGTGAATTGACAAAGTTATGAATTTATTTCTTCTAAAACCCTCCTTCCTCCCCCCCCCCCCCTTGGGGCCATTTTTAATGATATCAAAAATCTGTCATACATAAATTTTTGGCCCTTTTCCTAGAAGTAATAATAACTTTAAATGGATTCGATACGTATCATAATTAAGAAGTTATGGGGGTTTTTCTGTTTTCACAAAAAGGCAAAATGGAGGTCACATGGTAATATAAGGTGAAGTTTTTGAATAGGAATAATTTCTTCTAAATGAATTGTATTAAAAACTAGAAATTTAACCATATATGAACATGAATAGATTATATATACCATATAGGAAAAATTTTTGTCTTCGGATATTTTCTTTTATCAACATTTGCTAATATGATAATTTCAAAGGAATAAGTTTTTTTTAAGTTATATTTATATTTTATTATTAAATAACATGCAATTGATAGCTTTGCAATTTAAAATTTGTTTGTTATTTAAATTAAAGGGATCATATATGTATTTTAAGAACAGGGAAAAATATTGAGATCATTATTAAGACTATAAAGTCATTCCCATCTATTAGACTATGAAATGTTCACAAAGATTGTATTTGAGATCAGGATTGCTACATATTTCGGCAATCAAATTCCTTCTGCTTTCCTGAGCAAAAAATTAAATTTGCTCTGTATAATTCCTCTGAGAATTTTCAAAATTTCAACAGATAAATTTTACAAAGTACCAAAATTTAGTAAAATTCTTTGTTTTTAACACTCATTTTTAAATTTCCTTTTTTTTTCCAGTTTTCCCTATACCGTGGCAACCCTGAAGATTATTATTTGTGAGGAATGTGGAATCATAGTCCACATTTTGGCATTTTAACCCAATTTACCCGGGGAAAATTGCCCATTTAACCCGGGTTTTTTAATAAAACCCACCCGGGCTGGGTTTTTTATAAAAAAACCCGGGTTTTTTACAACCGTGTTACTAACTATGCAATGCATTTTCGTAATTTTTTTTATGTATAAAATCAAGAAATATATACATCAGAGGAAAGTTTAGTATGAGATAAAACTTAGTACAGTACCGAACCCATTAGCGGGAAATCTTGGGACTGTAGGCTTTCCGGATTATGGAATTTTCTGGATTCTGAGTCCTCTTGAACATCTGAAGATGAAATTCACAATATTTTCTGCAATCGTTTGACAAAATCCATGTTTTTTTTTTTTCTTGCGATCATTGGATGAAAATCATGATTATTTCCTTGACCGATTGACGAAATTTACGATTTTCTTCTGCGAAATTCATGATTATTTTCAGCTATTGTCTGACGAAATTCTTGATTTTTTTGTTACCGAATGACGGGAATTAACAATTTCATCTTCAACTGATTGGTGAAATTCGCTGTTGCCTATCATGCACGATTAATGAAATTGCGAGATTTTTCTTCACTTGTTTCTTGTTTTCTTCACTTGACAAAATTCTTTATTTTATTTTATTTTATTTTTTTGTCTGAACCAATTGACGAAAATTAAGATTTTTTTTTTTTTCTCTGCAATTGTTTGACGAAATTTGCATTTATTTTCGTAATTGTTCGATGAAATTTGCGGATTTAGCAATTTTTTTCAGAGATTGTTCAACAAAATTCCTGATTCTTTTTTTTTTTCTCTCTCTTCCATGACCGCTTGGCTGCTAAATTCTCTTTTTTTTTTTCGTTGCCGATTGAAGAATTCGGCCAAAAGTTAATAATTTGCAGAAGAATTACATGTCCATTTGCCCCATACCTTGTGTCTCTCTCTACGAACATCTCTGAATAACTCCGGGAAGAGGGACTCTGTGGTCTCCCGCCTACACCTCTGAAGTAACATATTATTTTAGTGGTTAACACATTGAAACAATGGACTTAAAAAATTAGGAATCTGTGAAATTTTCGAAAAATTTCTGTTTATCTGCTAGTTTAGTAAAAATTTACAAATTCAAAAAATTTTGGAATGAATTTTTTTAAAGGATTTCAGGTCTTTCCAAATTTTGGAATTCCAGATAATGAGTCCTATACTGGGCCATCTTTGTATTGTGGTAATTTGTAGAGTTGCAAAATATAGCTAATAAGTAAAAATATTAAAAAGTTTTTGGCGTATCTCTATAACTTGTAGTTTTTAAAATAACTGCCTAAAAATTCACTTGCCTTCTCAGAAAATCCACTTGCCAGTGGTGAGTAAAATGATGTAATTCCCCACTCCTTGTAATATATATCTCATCAAAAACAACTCGTTGTAAATGATCCTGCCAAGCCACAAACCTAAAACGTCAGTCACAAAAAGAAGTGATATCACATAAAAAGAAGCGATATAGAAGTGCATACTCCGAGTCCCATGTAAAAATCTATCACCACTCATAATGTTTCCAAAGGACTCGGAGTGAGGTACAGTATGTGAAAACTGCTTGGCGACCTGCAGGCTTTTATAATATATGCAGTATATCAATTTTGAAAATCGAAAAAAATAAATTTTTAATTTTTGTTACATCATTTTTTAAATATTTTTGTATTCGAAAGAACTGACAGAACGGATTTTTTCCCAGATCTATGCGATTCCGCTTACGCTAGAATTACTGCAATATATCCCAATTTAGTTAACGTTTATTATAAGGTACAATGTTATTAATATGCATATGATCATCATATATATATTACAAACTCAAAATCTTTACATGTTTACTTAAAAAATCCTCTTCGTAAGAGTGGTGTTTCTAGTTTAAATAATGGTAAATAAAATCAACAAATTGATTTTTCAAGCTCATAAATAAGAAAGGACATGCAAACACAGAAGCTTCAACTTTTTGCAATTTTATGGGAGCAAAATAAATAAATAAATTAAATTAAATTAAATTAAAATAATATAGTACAGTAAAATAATTGCAGGAAACGCAAACATTATAAAAGCCTGCAGGTCGCCAAGCAGTTTTCACATACTGTATCTCACTCCGAGTCCTTTGGAAACATGAGTGGTGATAGATTTTTACACGGGACTCGGAGTATGCACTTCTATATCGCTTCTTTTTATGTGATATCACTTCTTTTTGTGACTGACGTTTTAGGTTTGTGGCTTGGCGGGATCATTTACAACGAGTTGTTTTTGATGAGATATCACTCCTTTTTGTAAGGTATTTAATTTCAATTTTACGAATTCCATTTTTATTCAGAAAAGAAAAGATAAAAGGGGCAAAAAAAATAATAGTGATGCTATAAACAGAATTTCATCAGAATTATACAATTTATTGAGTGACTTATTCTAATGTACATGTCGCTACCATAACAACTGGGAAACTTTTATATTAATTTCCTTACATTGTATTCATCAGATTACTTATGACATATTTATTTTCCTGTTTCTTTTGTTTATATCACTCTTCCGTTTATATACATTCAAAAACAAAAAATTACACAATTTTACAGTAGTTTACAAACTAATTAAAATACTACAGTTTCAGAAAAATGTGGAAAAATAAGAAGCACTTTTTTTCGGTCAACTACACCGATAAGTTTATGGAGCATAGTTTACCGAGAATAATCAACATTTTTTTTCCCTACGAACCTATTTCTATTAGTATAAAAATTTACAGGGATTTTTATACTAACATGTTAAATATATTATTTTTGAAAATTACTGAGCACCTTAGAAGTTTTTTATTTGTTTAAGTTTTTTAACTCAACGTTTCGAGAATTTGAAAAATATAAAATTCGCAACGTTTGCAAAAGTATAAAAACTATTAAAGTGATTTCTGTTCATATAGTCTGTTCATTTCAATTCGGTGATCCTAAAATATAGGTCCCCAATGTCCGGCAGTCCATGAGTTAATTAGGGCATATGTATGCAACTGTTAAAATGTTCTCAAAGTTGACAATAGAGGCAATAAGTATAGCTCGGCAAATATGAAACACAGCATTGCTTCATCATGGCTTTGTTTGGTGAGGAGTTCGTTCTCCGAAAATAAAAATCTCACGCGAAAGTGTTCGTTAACCGATTTGTTCGTAAACCGAACAGTTCGTTACCGATCACCTATTGTATACAAAATTTAGCATTTTAAGTTCGTCATAGCCGGAGATTCGATGAACAGCAAATATTTAAACGCAAAACTTGTAATCTTGGGGTATCAACATTTTTACATTCTATTACTCAGCGCATGAACGTAAAGTTGGAATTTTGTAATCGCTATTTCAATCAATTCCTAATACGCTAGAGTAAAATATTTATAAATAAACACAGTTTTTTTAATCGATGAAATACTATATATTAATAGATTTAGAGCTTAACATCGACGAGATTTCAGACGGACAAAATGATCTTATATTAAATTTTAAAGCAAGATAATGAAACCTTACAGAGATTGAAACAGTGTAAAATCATTAAAATACATCTCACTCAGTAAATATACATCGGTTGTAGTGTAATCAAGATCTTCTAAGAGACTCTGTAAACGAAACGTATATGCTTCAATGCCGCTTTACAATAGAGAGGATGTAGTAACATATTTGAATATCTTGTGTATATAGCGAATTTGACAAAAGTTATGCAATTTACTAATGTTTTTCCTCTGTGTTAAGTACAGGAATCATGTACTTCAACGTAAAAATTTGCTAATTACACAACTTTTTAGTCTTATTAAAAAATCTTTTGAGTTACCCTATAAACGAACAGTAAATTCTAAAATTCTGTTTTACAATAGGAAACTAACTTAGGTAGTTCGTAGTAACATATTTTAACATCATGCGCATACGTACTTTTTGAAAAGAGTTAGACTAGGGGTGCACAACCTGTGGCCCGCGGGCCAAAAGTGGCCCGCGATCGGATTACTGGTGGCCCGCGGATCAATTTCGCCGATTGGACGCAAAAAATCGCGAATTTTGCCGATAGGGGACGTATAAATCGCGAATTTCGCCGATCGGACGCAAAAAATCGCGAATTTTGCCGATAGGGGGCGTATAAATCGCGAATTTTGCCGATAAGTGCGTATAAATCGTAAATTTCGCCGATCGTATGCGTAAAAATCGCGAATTTTGTCGATCGGGCGCGTAAAAATCGAGAATTTTGCCGATCAGGTGCGTATAAATCATAAATTTCGCCAATAGTATGCGTATAAATCGCGCATTTTGCCGATCGGGTGCGTATAAATCGCGAATTTTGCCGATCGGGCCCGTAAAAATCGCGAATTTTGCCGATCGGGTGCGTAAAAATCATGAATTTTGCCGATCGGGCCCGTAAAAATCGCTAATTTTGCTGATCGGGTGCGTATAAATCGTTACTTTTGCCGATCGGGTGCGTGTAAATTGTAAATTTTGCCGATCGTCTGCGTAAAAATCACGAATTTTGCCGATCGGGCGCGTAAAAATCGTACATTTTGCCAATTGGGCGCGTAAAAATCGTGAAGTTTGCCGATCAGGTGCGTATAAATCGTAAATTTCGTCGATCGTATGCATAAAAATCGCTAATTTTGCCGATCGGCGCGTATAAATCGTTACTTTTGCCGATCGGGTGCTTGTAAATTGTAAATTTCGCAAATCGTCTGCGTAAAAATCGCGAATTTTGTCTATCACTAGGGAAAAAAACTATGAATATTGTCAATCGCGCATGGAAAATAAATGCAAGATTTTTCTATCCTTGCCAACTGAAATGGGTTATACTGACTAAGGAGATGGTTGAGTATAGTGAGCTAACTTTCCTTTTAAAATTATCCCCCCCCGCCCCCATTTTTATGAATTTTTAGGCCGATCCTCCCCCTCCTTCCCCGAAACAAAATTTTGTTCACCCTACGGATGTTGGCTCTTGACAATCCAGTCATTTTTGTGACTGGCCCTCCTCTTATAAATGTTGTGCACCCCTTTGATATCCACATTTTATGATTGAATATGTTAAGAAGTACAATTTAGAATAATATGTTTCTCCTCCTCCCCACCTTCATTCATGAAAGCAGAATTTTTTTTCAGCACTGGCAATCTTTAAAGCTAAATTTACTCCTTCAAATAAAGTCAAGGAGTATTTTCACTCTCTGAAAATAATCTTAGCTATATCTCTTGTATAAATACAAATGTAAACTGTTAATATATCCTTACCAACAGAACTGAATACGTTGACTGGGAAGGAAGGAACCTACTACCCCCCCCCCCCAGTCACACCTCCTGCAAACAAAATTCTACTAATGGTGGCCCTCAACAACCCAGTCATTTTTGTAAGTGGCCCTTCGCTTAAAAAGGTTGTGCACCCCTAAGTTAGACCATTTAATATTTTGTTTGCTTCATCTTAAGTATAGGAATAAATCACTTTAAAGTGGTATACAGTGGACTCTCTCTATCTGAACACTCTCTAATGTGAACACCCCGGTATTATGAACACTTTCTGGTGGTCCTGGCGAAACTCCATAGACTTAACAAAAGATGAACTCTCTCTATTCTGAACACCCCACTATTATTAACGCTACTTTTGATCCACATTCTAACCCGCCTCTCCGTAAACTGAACGTGTGTTTGCAGTCGGAATGCGGGGAATTCCCGCATCATGGAAATTCGGAAAAATTGTTGCAGAAGAATAAAAAAGTTTAATGAACTCAATTTAAAAATAAAGGAACAAAATCATTTCTAGATTTTAAGATCTACCCGATGCTGAAATTTGTTTCAATAATTCATATAAAATCTTCAGTTAACAACAACAACAAAAAAAGCATTTATTATAACCAAAAAAAATAAAAATAAAAATAAAAGAAATCGAAAGAATATGTTTGTCAGAAAAAGTAAATCATGATAATCAAATTAAATGAAATGATCAAAACAATCAATTTTTATGCAAAGAGATACAAGAAAAAATAATGTAAAAACAATGTCACGTGATTTCCCCTCTCCCAAGCTGAGATAAAAATAGAAAGATTGTGCAACAGAAATGCCCACGCCCCAATGACAAATAAGACACAACAAGTGTTAGAGGGAGGGGTTAAAAAAGGATTATGGTTTCTTTTCTGCACACCTGGTTGGCAGCATTATCGCTTCTGTTTCTTTCTTCCTTTTTGCTCGGCAAAGGTAAAAATTTTTCGTTATTTCACTATCGTTGCAGGGAAAGCTTCACAACACTTACGCATATATGTCAGAAATAAGTAAGAAAACGAGAAAACGGAAAGAACTGAAGCTTCAGGAAAAATACGAAGTTGTTCAAAAATTAAAATCAAAAGTAAGTCAAAGAAAAATTGCATCTGAATTATGAATTTCAATAGGTCAAGTCAATGCCATCAGCAAGAAAGAAAAAGAAATTGTAGCCGCTTTTGAAGCAAATGAACCTTTCTCAAAGTGTAGAATTTTCGAAAAGAAAATGGGAAACGAGAACATAAACAATCACATCTGGAAGTTTTTTTGCCAAATGAGAACGAAGAATCTTCCTGTCACTGGACACCTGCTAAAGCAGATTGCTCTGGATTTTGCAGAAAAGGAGAAAATCACGGAATTCAAGGCATCAGAAGGATGGCTGACTCGCTTCAAAAGTCGGCGTAACATCGAATTCAAAATAATGGTGAAGCTGCAGACGTAAATATCGACACTGTGGAGGAATGGAAAAGAAAGCTTCCGGATATAACGAAGGATTTCAATGCCGACAAAACCGGCCTGTTCTTTAGAGCTCTTCCAAATAAAACCTTAGCAGAAAGAAGCGAGAAATGCGTGGGCGGAAAAATGTCAAAAGAAAGACTTACTGTCATGCTCTGTGCCAGTTTTACGGGTGAGAAGCTCAAACCACTTGTAATCGGAAAAAGTGAAAAACCACGATGCTTCAAAAACGTGAAGATAGCATCATTGCCAGTGCACTATAAATCAAATCGAAAAGCCTGGATGACATTCACAATTTTCTCACAATGGTTGGAGGGCATTAACGAGATGATGAAGAGAGAAGGAAGAAAAATTCTTCTTTTTGTGGATAATGCCAGATCACATACAAATGTGCAGCTGAGCAACGTGAGCCTGAAGTTCCTGCCACCGAACTGTACTTCTATAATCCAACCACTGGATCAAGGAGTAATCAAGACCTTTAAAGCTTACTACCGAATTCAATTTTTGAAGAAAATGTCCGTGGTGATGGAGGAGGCAAATTCGGCAACTGAACTAACGAAGAAGGTCAATGTAATGGATGCTGTCCATTGGATATCAATTGCTTGGAATGAAGTAACCCCCTACACCATCCAAAAATGCTTCTACAAAGCTGGATTCCCGTATGAGAATGAGAAATCAAGGACAGAGAACCAAGAAGCAACAGCTGTGAGTGACTTGGGGTCAATTCTTCAGGAGCTTCATACTGAAATTGAACCTGGAGCTTATCTCAAAGCCGACGGAAGCCTTCCTGTTTGCGACAACATCGTTGAAGAGGAAGAGGGTAGTGAAGACGAAGCAGAACCAGATGAGACCGATGAAACAAGAAGTACGATTACCTTCAAGCAATATGGCCAAGGGATTCAAGACCTGTTGAACTATGCGGCTGAACATCATCCAGAAGCCTTTCCACTTCTTAAACAACTAGATAACATGTACACTGCACGAGCATACACAATGCAAAAACAGACTAAAATTACTCACTTTTTTAAGTAATGTACCAATTATGTTTTCAAGTAATGTATTGTAAGTATGTAATTGTATATTTTGTAAAAAATTTTTAATATAACATTTTAATTAACTTTTTTTAATTAAATTTTTTAATAGCTTCTAAATTCAGCACCTCCATCTCGGTAACTTGCATGGTTAACCAGGCTAAGTATTCTATACAGTCTATAAATTCAACTCATAGTAGTAATAGTAATGCATTTCCCAATCTCCCTCTATAATGAACACCCCCATAATCTGAACATTTTTGGTCGGTCCCCTGAGTGTTCAGAATAGAGAGAGTCCACTGTACATAAAAAACTAATTAATATTTTTACACGAAATATTAAACATTTGAACTACTTATAAAAACAATTCAAATGCTGCAAACTGCGTAAAAATCGGATAATTACACAACTCTTTAGCCCTATATCAAAAGATCTTTTGTAAGACTCTGTAAACGAACCTTAAATGTTGATTTTTTATAATAGGAAGCTTACTTGGGTCGAGTGTAATATATCTTAATATCATGTGTATACGACCATTCCTAAAAGAGTTGGGTCATTTATTATTTTTTTGCTCTATGTTAACTATAGGAATCAATAACTTTAAACTGATATAAATCAAAAACTAATTAATATTTTTACATGAAACTTACAAAGGTTTGAACTACTCATAAAAATGATTCAAATAACGCAAACCGCGTAAAAATCCGATAGTTACACATTGCTGTAGCCCTGTCAACAGTTTTTTGCTCTATGTTAAGTATAGGAATCAACAACTTTAAACTGATATAAATCAAAAACTAATTAATATTTTTACATGAAACTTACAAAGGTCCGAACTACTCATAAAAACGATTCAAATAACGTAAACCGCGTAAAAATCCGATAATTACACATTGCTGCAGCCCTGTCAACAGTTTTTGGTCTGAACAAGATTTAAAAAGTGCAAAAAACAGCACTTTTAAAATCGCATTTACTGAAAAACTATTCGTCGGATTTTGCTTTACTTTTGAATTCTTAGTCCCGTGGCACGCCCCATTCCATAGAATCAAGAATTTTGTTTCTATCATAAATAGAACGCGAGATATAGATGTGTCAAAAACCCGCTTTGTCCCGTCCGCAAATTATAAACTAGACAGAGTTTAAAAAAAAAAAAAAAATTGTAAAATCGTTTGGCATCCATTGGCGGAAATTCCTTTCATTTACGGTTCAATGCATTGCTGTTTCTTATGCTTGGCAAGAAACTCTGTCGAGTTTCTATGATATTTATAATGTTTATATAAGTAAAAATTATAAACAAGCATAAAAGTTCATTAGGTTTGTTTTCATAGCTGTTTATATCATTTGGTAATAAATATGACTTTCTGAAGCCTGAATTGCATCAAACTTTCTAAAAAAATACCATATGCACCTACAGTAGAAAAGTATCAAGAAAAGTTTGTCCCAACTAATTCAATATAAATATTTATAGTGTTAATGTAATTTTATTTTTATTTTTTTTCTAATAGCTGCTAAATGATGTCTTCATACAAAGAACATTTAGACTTAAAAGGACTAGATGATGAAGATGATTTAAGTGATGATGAAGTATTTACTCGAGGTGGTAAATCCATACCACTTGAGGAAAATGGAGTAAATAAACCATTAATGGCTCCTCGTGTTCGAAATAAAGACACCTTACAAACCAAAGTACGAAAAGTTCCTTCACTCAGAGTTATTTGGGCACCAATATTTTATTTTTGTGTGACACTCTGCTCTGTAATAAGTAAGTTTATAATATTTCTTTAATTTTTTTTTTCTCATGAATCATATTTATTTTTAAAGTTAGACTTTTTAAATTTTAAATATTTTTTTGCATTTACTTTATATATGCATATATTATATGTAAATATTGGAGTTTGCATTTCACTTAAAATTTTACGAGTCAGTCTAACTCTGTAACCATAAAACTGTGAATCAGTCATCAAAAAAATGTAAGTTAATTGTTGAAAATAATGAGTCAATTTTTAACAAAGTAAATGAAAAAAAATCTGTATATTTATTAAAACATTGATAAATTGCACAATTATATAAATGGGTACACTCTAATTGCAGATAACATAAATAATTTTTTTTTTTATATATAATGAAAAATGATAAAGTTTTATGTGCTTTTCATTCCTACAAAACCCTTGAGGCTTTAAAAATTGAATCATTATTTTCAACAAACTAAATTAAAAATATTCTGTATATTTATTAAAACATTGATAAATTGCACACATATGAATCGGAACTGGGAACTGTAATTGCAGATAACATAAATAAATAAATATTTTATAATGAAAAATGATAAAGTTTTATGTGCTTTTCATTCCTACTGAACACTTGAGGCTTTTAGGTACAGAAAACGGGTGACAGTTTTGTTACACATACTTAAAAGCATTGACACTGATGAGTATAAACCATGGAAGGTGGGATTAATTTTAGAAATTAAGAAATTTGAAACAATCTTTTATAAGTACAGGTTTGAATTAGATTTTTGGAAGACTTTTTCTTTTCTAACTCAGCAACTGAAACAATCCATTTTTCAAGTTCTTTTATTGCTGGTAAAAGAGAGAGTGATAACTAGAATGGTGCTGGGGAAAGCAGACAATAACTTGATATGTTTGGAAAAAAGTGTAAATTATTTTGTTTCTTGAAATAATAGAGAGTATGTCAAATGTATGTTTGTGAGTCAATTTTTTACTCTTAAATTTTTTGTTTCATGATTCAGGAATTTCCTATGATTTACATATAAAATGCAAGTAAACACCAACCCTAAAATATATGTATAATTCAGTTTTAATGATAATAATTTTTATTACAAATTTATGTATTATCATTCTGTTCTTCTTGAATAGAAGATATATTAATATAATAGTCAATTAACTTTAACTGAATTTAGATAATTAATCTTAATTTGTCACATAATGCCTAGCTACTCTCTTATGAAGGTAGTCTAGGATTAAAAGGATTGTTGAGTTTTGTGTGTGAATGTGTTGTCCAGATTCTAATGCTTGTGTATGAAAGAGGCACCTATTCTGTCATTTATTTTTCAAAGTATGGTTGAATCTCTCTGGATCTGATTGTCACAGTGATATGCTAAGTAGGTTGAAATAATGCTTTCTGGGTTGATTGGCTAGTATAAATATGCTGGTAGAGTGTTTATCATTGGATTTTAGTCAGATCCTGCCATTTAAGGAGAATTAGACTAGAGCTTCAAAACTTCAGGGACTTGGAGTTCAGACTTAGGAGTTTGTCCAGCGGTAAGGTGTTGCATCTACGTATTTCAATCAAAGAATTTTGGGATCCACAGGATTCCCTTCAAGTTAGAGACATTGTCTAGTAATATATATATATTTAGTGTTTCCAGTGATCTTGCATATTGGTGACATTTTCAGAATTACGAGTGTCAATCTACATAGCTAGTTTGCTTATGGTTAGAGTAGAAATTAGCAGAATCCTTGGGCTCAGCTTCTCCTTTTTATCTTAGAGCCTGAGTTTTAAATTTGATCGTCTTAGTTAATTTTACCCACATCACTGCCATCCTCATATGCTATTGATTTTAAATAAAATGTTTTTATTGTTATTCCAGTATCATGGCCACTTATTTAGTAGATGGGCCTGGATGGTCTGCCATAAAATCAGTGTTACTTTACCACTAAACATTCTACTCCGAGACTATAAATTAAAAACATTTTGATTACTGTCGATAGTTGATAGACTATTAGATAAACAGTTATTTATCTAAAATATAGGACATGTTCATAGATTGGATTTTATTATGTTGAGTCAAAAGAATTTATTTAAAAAATCATACTTCTCTGTTTAGATTAAGCAGCTATTGATAGAAAAAAATGGATGAATGACAAAGACTTGTGTCCATGCATAATTTTTTATTTTATATGGTAAAATTGGAGCTGTAACTACTATTGGGTCTGACTGGGCAACACCCCAGAACATAGGTCAGCATCAAGTGAAGAGGAAAAACATATTTGTTTATACTTTGGATAAAGATAGAAAATTTTTAATCAAACAATATTGAAGTTAGTGTTCAAAAAGGATATGTTTCCCTTGTTGAAAATTTGAGACAATATATCTTATTACCTTTTGAAGTATTTTTTTTTCATTGATTTAAAAAGAAGATTACACGAGTGTGTTTCCCGAAATTGTGGAAAGATTAAAAAAATAATGTAAGCTTTCATACAATTAATGTTTTTCTAACAAAGTGGTATTTATATTTTTATCAATTTTTTGCTCATTACTATTTATAACCAGTGTGTGTCCAGTTATTAACACACACCTGCAAGACTTAGTTTAGAAGAAACTGTGATAAACAGGGGAACAATAATGAGGTGATACCCTTGTTATCTGCTGCTCTTGGATCCCCAAGCCTTTAGTTATGTCAGCATTGAGTAAAACCTGTGAAAATGTAAGCTGTCTGTAATAGAATCCTCTATTAAAAAGAACATTTCATTGGCCGAATTGTATTATATTATTGACCTATTACGAGTTGACATTTCGGAAACACCTTCTTTTGAAAGAGTCTATTTTATGGAAGATGTGCAATCTCACTGTCTGAAGTCTGAATTGTGCCAAGCTTTAAAAAAATGTCAAGGCCATTATAGTGGAAAAATACTGAATAAACTATTAACAGAAAATAAGTCACCTAAATCTCAAGAATTAGTAAATTTTATCTATGCTTACCATATTCATTTGACAACTATTTGTGAAAGTATACTATAGATATGATGTGGTGGTAATATTTGCAAAAAATCACATTCTCAAAAGTGGTGAGAAACATTAATCTATTAGATAAAAGCAATTTCAGTGGTATTTTCAGTGATCAAAAACATTCCATGAGTTTAAATAGGAACATTTTTCTTGCCAACAAACTATACATCAAATGTAACAAATCACATAGATATTCACTATATCTGTAAAGCTGCTTTAGTAGGAATTCTAAATTTTTAAATTTTTATTTTTTCTCATTAGATTTGCAAAGTGTTTAGGGATATATATATATATATGTGTGTGTGTATGCCTGTGTCCTTCGCTTCCGAACAAATGCCATGGGTATATCATATATATTCTAATACGAGCAAATCTTGTGTGTGGTTATATATATATATATATATATATATGCAAATTTTATCTTAAAAACGGCTCTAACGATTTTGACGAAATTTTGTATTACCGTTTTGGGGCACCAGAAAACCATTGGGCTAGGTCACATGTTCGAGAAAATTCGATTAGTGGGTCATTTAGGGTCATTTTGGGTCATGGTCAAGCTAATTGTATCTAAAAAACGGTTAAAACAATTTTGACGAAATTTTGTATCTGGCCATTCTCGGGGACGAGAAGACTATTGGGCTGGGTCACATGTTCGAGAACTTTCGATTAGTGGGTCAACGCGGGTCTCATTAATTTTATCTAAAAAACGGCTCTAACGATTTTGATTAAATTTTGTGTCCTACGAGTTTCGAGCACGATAAAATCATTGGGCTAGGTCACATGTCTGAGAAAATTCGATTAGTGGGTCATTTCTGGGTCATTGTGGGTCAAGATCTAAAAAGCGGCTCAATTTACACTAAATTTTGCATCCAATGGTTTTCGGGCACGAGAAGACTGTTGGGCTAGGTCACATGTTCGAGAAAATTCAATTAGTGGGTCATTTTGGGTCATGGTCAAGCTAATTGTATCTAAAAAACGGTTCAAACGATTTTGACGAAATTTTGTATCCTATGAGTTTCGGGCACGCGAAAATCATTGGGCTAGGTCACATGTTCAAGAAAATTCAATTAGTGTGTCATTTCTGGGTCATTGTGGGTCAAGATCTAAAAAGCGGCTTAATTTACACTAAATTTTGCATCCAATGGTTTTCGAGCACAAGAAGACTGTTGGGCTAGGTTACATGTTCGAGAAAATTCAATTAGTGGGTCATTTTAGTCATGGGTCATTGTGGGTCAAGATCTAAAAAGCGGCTCAATTTACACTAAATTTTGCATCCAATGGTTTTCGAGCATGAGAAGACTGTTGGGCTAGGTCACATGTTCGAGAAAATTCAATTAGTGGGTCATTTTGGTCATGGGTCATTATGGGTCAAGCTGTTTTATCTTAAAAACGGCTCAGACTATTTACACTAAATTTTGCCTCCTATGGTTTTCGGGCACGAGAAGACTGTTGGGCTCAGTCACATGTTCGAGAAAATTCAATTAGTGGGTCATTTTGGTCATGGGTTATGATATTTGAACTCAAATTTAATTTTGACCGAGCATAGCTCGGTCTTCCCTGCTCGTGTATAAATATAATACCTTTGAATTCAAAATACAGCAAACAAGTTCTTGCAACAGATCTAACCAAATCTCTAATTTAAAGATATATTGACGAACCTGCATTTAATGAGCTTCTATTTTATGAACTTTTCCTGGGAACAAAGAAGATTTTATGAATTTCTTTGTAAAATAACCTCCAAACGGTAAAGTACATTATCTACTTAATGAAGTTTTTCTTGTGATCTAACTTTTTTTATTGCTTTTCAGTTAGCAGGGTGCCAGTGATATGTGTACATATATAAATATATGTATACATATATGTGTATATATATATATATATATATATGTATGTATATATATGTGCAGATATATGTGTGTATATATATGTGTGTGTGTATTATATATCACTGACGCCTGGCTAACCGAAAAGTACCCTTTTTTTCTCAAAATATTTCTGACTATTTCAAACTTATTCTTTCTTTTTACGCATTTTATTATGCTTAATGAACTTGTGTTTTACCAAGCACTTACCCTTCTTTAAGTTGTAAAATCACATTGTCATTCTTTGCATTTCATCCAGGGGGTACAATTTTCATCAACCTCACTTCACTAGAGAAATTTTCAATACTTTCCCATTCACCCTCAATAGAGCTGTCCTTGAACATGTTTTCAAGATTTTTGTTAATTGTATTGATTATTTTTGTTCTTGTAGTTCGAAAATGTCAAAGCGAAAGTGTTTGAGCATCATAGAAAAAAAAACAATTCTTTCTTAATGATGTGAATTTTAATATATATTTAAAGTGTGAAGAAAAAGGAATATTGCTTTAAAATTCCGTATTCCACCAAACAGTTTATCAGCCATAATAAAAAGTCATGATAAGATATTACAAAATTATGATTTATCAAATGCTGCTTGTTCAAAATATTGATCTATGAAGAAGTGGATGAAGCAGTTTTGAAACGGATACACACAATCTATATATATATATAAAAGCTGTTCTTGGTATGTGTGCGTGTATGTATGTTCCTTATACAAATCAAAATTTTTTGTACGATTTGAATGAAACTTAATGTATACATACGCTTCAGAACCAAGTAAAATTACTGTCAACTTTAAAAATTTCTCAGACCATTCTTTACCACTGTTTTCATACATCTCTCATAGTTTATCAATACAGAAATCTTTTTTTTTTTTTTCAATTTCTAATGCAATAATTCTTTCCTGTTGCCCCGCCCTAAAAAATGGCACAACAATTTAAAAATAAATAATAGTATGTTTATTTTCTTTTTATAAGACAATAAAAATTCAGACTCACTTGCTACATTTTTGTATTTCCGAAATTGAAGTGATTCTAAGAAGAAAATGGACATTTCTTCACTATATAAATAGAAAACGATAACTTTAAGTGTGTTAAAATGATGTAGTACCTTAATTTAAATTTATTTGTAGTTAACTTTATCTACTTTAATACAGATGTTTCAATTTCAAGAAAACAATTTAGTAAAAGAGTTTAAAAAAAAAGCTAAGTATGGCATCACATTCTATTAAAGTGAAAGTTTTCAATGTGATTTCAAACTGACTCTAAATAATTGTCTGCTATGTGTTATTCTTACTTCAGTTGTACACTATAGCTGTATCTTGTAGCTATACGATATATTGCTAAGTGTTTTATTGACTTAGAAGCAGTGGTAACATTTTCTATGATTTATATTAAAGAGATGGTCGTTTCTTTCGTTTTTCAACAAAAACTTTACAACTAAAAGTACATATAAAATTGACATAACTTTCATCTAATCATTATAGATTTAATTTTTATTGATGAAAATTTAAGTTTCAATTATAAAATTATGTTTTATTATCAAGTGGAAACTCTTGATCTTCTGAAATTAACCTTTATTATTATCCATAAAGTAAAGGCTTACCCATTACCGATTTATGGTCGAGAATGCACAAATCTCCGACATTGTTATTGTCGTATTATTGTACTTTAATTTATGTTAACCCAGGCAAAGCCAGGTGGTTCTGCTAGTGCAAAATAAAATAATTAGTATTTATAAAAAAAAAGTGTAATTAATTACTTTTCTATAAATTTCGTTTTAAGAATTAAAAATGTGTTTTTATGTAGTTTAAAGTGTTTGGAATGGTGGATCTCTAATGTATTTTCCATTAAACAAATTTTTTTGCTTATTTTTTAAATAGAGTTCGGACTGTATATGAAGAGAAAGAAAGATATAAACTTGTGCATTATTTGTAGTTTTAATGTATAATTTAAAAATAAAATTTACTAATTATCAATGTTTAGTTGGTCTATTATAATCAAGAATATATTTTATTTGTTTTTATAGGTATAATTTTTCTTATTGTGTTTTTAATAAATATCTTCATGAAGAGCATCCCACACACAAATAATCTTAAAGACTCTCTCTCAAGTGAAAACATAATTCCATGTACGAAAATTGTCACTAAAGATGTGTGGGTGAAAACATTTCCAATGCTCACAACTGAGACTGCTATTCGATTAAATGATGTAAATTCAGATGGTATTGAGGATATAATTATTGGATTTGGCACTGGTAAGTTTATTTTTAATTGCATGTAAAAATTTCTTAAATTAATTATTTATAGTTTTCAGTGCTTTTGTTGTCTGTCTTTTGTAGTTGAAAATTAAATTTTAAGCAAAATAAATTTCATGTATAAATTATTAATTTGTTATAATTTTAGTTATTTGCTTTGCAGCAAATAATGTTGTACATTAGAAAACACTTAACTACAGTGCACTCCCGATTATCTGGGTTAATCACTGGGAGGGGTCACACGGATAATAGAAAAACACGGATGATCCGAAAACTTTTCATTAAAGAAAAAATCAACATCAGTACAAAAGTATAAAAATTACTTACATTGGCATGCTGTATAACATTAAACTAGTAATTTTCCTTTTAACATTTACTGCTTAAAAAAATCTGTAATGCGTCGCTGCTTCTGCAGTTTGTTTATTTCTTATCGTATAACGACACATATTTTACGAACTGCAGTAATGTCACCATAATAAAATCCTCTTAGTTCCGTATATCACCTATATCACTTACAGTTTGTAATCCATTTTGATAATCCTTTGCTAATTTGCTAACTGATTCTCCCTTAAAAAGTTTTTGAAGGATTTCTAATTTTTGTTTAACACTTAAAACGTTTCGCTTTCATTTCACACCAACCATTTTTACCAGTGAAAAATTTCACGCTACTAACTGAAGATAAACAAGACGCAAAAACTAAAGGAACACATGCGAAAGTGAGAGAGGACAGCTGAAAGGCTATTGTACAAACAAAATTCTGATTCCTCCCACCCTCTTCAACCCTACCCCGTCAAATAGGTTCCAGAGTGTTCGATTTTACCTCTACGCACTTCACAATACTATCAGCTAAAACGGACAAGATTCTAATTCAAATCGACATCGATTTGACAGGCATGATAAGCATGAAATGTTTCTCTTAAATTTTTTTCGTGAGTCAGGAATGAGCACGGATAATCCGCAAACCGGATAATCAAGAGTATACTGTAATTTCACTGTACATTTGAAGTATCTATGCCTCTTTAGTTAGAAAAAAAAAAAACTAAGTAAATGTGATTCATCTATCTAAATAAATATTGTGTTCTCCATCTTTCTGGGCTTAGCACCAAAGCCAAATAATGTAGATGAACATTCAATCATCATCTGTAAAAAGTTATCCAAATTTGCAGATAATTTTAAAAATCTTTTTTTTTTCTTTTTTTTTCCTTTTATCTTGTATCAATCCTAAAATTATTACTAGGTAATCTTAAAATCAATATGATTGATACACATTTTGTTTGAAAATGTCATTATATTAAAGATTGGCTGATTCTAAATCAGTTCATTAGCTGACAAATAAAAAAATAATTTCCTTTACTAATTTATTGTGTGTTTAACTGGTATCTTTTTAATCCAGTTTAAAATAACTTTATTCATGTTTTATGATGTGTGTACCTAAGGAAAATATATACAAAACAATCAAACTTTGGAGTTGCATTCTAAAAATAATGAATTCGCTGCCACACTTAGTGTTCTGGCCCTGTCGAATAAGCTCTTGGCCGTATGTCTTTTTGGATTCATATCTCTCTGTTTATCTATATCATATAAGCTTTTAACTTAACTTTGTTGTGCAATAAAAAGACCAGCATGAAAATTCATAGGTTCTGGCCCACATCTTGGCTAGATATAGACAGTTATCGACAGGAACAATGGAAATTGGGTACTGGTAATCTGAAAAGATAAGAAAAACAGATAGCAACAAAATGTTCTTAATAAAGATTATAAGAAAGAGTTCACAACAGTTTTTTTTAATGGGGGGGGGGGGGGACAGTTCTAGATGGTATTCATACAGTATAAGCATTTTCTTTGAAGAGCATTTTTAAAATAAGTATTTAGAGTCAAGAATTTGTCTCTTAAAAAAAAAATTGTCTTTATAGCTTTGTCATTGTAAATATCTTGTCTCTACTTTTTTTTCATCACATTGGATATTACAGATTCTTCATAAGTAGACTATTTGTCACGATCGAGATTCAAAATTGGTATAGCTGTCACAGTCTGTGTCATCTTCAGAATATGTGTCAAATTTATTTTCATTTTCTTCCAAAAATTCTTTTTTGTTAAAATTTTTTTCTTTTCTCAGCATTTGTTTTCATTTTTTCACTTCATAATCTTCACAACAATTTACTTTGGGTTTATCTTTCATCTAATGGTTTCTGGGCATCTTATCTTTTCTTAGGACCATTATTCATCAACTTCTTACTTTGACTAAGATTTTCTATCCGTCTAAATTCAATTTATTTATATTTTTGGGCGAGTGTGACTTTTCTTTATCTTTGAAATCAGTGGAATATGTGAAATTTGTTTCATTCTGGGTGTTTTTGAAATAATTATTTTGTTTTTCAGCATAGTTATTTCTTGTAAGTTTTTGCAATCTTTCTGGGAATCATCTAATCTTTTTTGAACTTTTCTTTTGGCAGTTTTCACTCTTGAACATTCTTCTTCTGATTTATGTAACTGCTTTTCTGGGTTTTTTTTTTTTCTTTTTGTATTAATGTTTGTTAGTTTTTACTAAACGCTCCCTGTATCAAACTGCATGTTTTTGTTCTTCTAATTCATGCACTTCTCTAATTTCCTATGTAGTTTGGCGATGTTCTTCTTTTCATTACCTTTTTGTTCTACCTTAAGAGATTAACTGAAGTTATTAGTATGTCACACAATTTAGACTCTATACTCTGTTCACAGAGATGAGAGAACAAAATTAAACAAACACACATGCAGATTGGCGATGATTAAACACCTGGCACTATGCCAGGAGCGCCAAACAGACAGTCTGAGTTTCTTTTTTTTTTTCATCTCATCTGCTTGTTTATTGTCTTTCGCAGCTAAAATTGACGATTTTCTACGAATGATATATGACATAATAAAAATATAGATGAAGACATGAATTCCGGACAGTTTCAAAAGTGGGTTTATTGCTGATATTTTATTTTGACTTACTGCATATTGTATCAGCAGAATTGGCATTAAGAATGGGAAAAATTTATTCAACGTCTAACCAATAAACTAGAAAAGCAAATGTGGGATTTAGACAATGCTACAGATAATATAGTCGATTCCATAGTAATTAATCTCCACTCGAATAATATCGATACTTCAACATCATCTTCTGAAAGTGATTTCTGAGGTAAGTGTTTTAAAAGTTATCAAAATTACATGCAGAAAAAAATAAGATGGTTCTCAAATGACCTGTTAACAATGCAAAACTTCCTGACATTTTAAAACACAAAGGTATAAAATTAGAATACCTACCTGGCTATTAAAGTGATTTGGAATCTAAATAAGTTTTCCATTTTTTATAAATAAGTTAGTTATTGAGTTATAAGCAAATCATTCCACGTGACGACACATTTTTCCATATTATCCTACTGCGGCGTGGAGAAATTGGTTCAAAACGCCAACTTTGACAGTATTTTCTGAAAAATCTTCTATCTTTACCAAAAAATGAAAAACATCTTTCGATTACAAAGTTTATGAATGAGATCATCATATTTTCTGTTTGCTTTCAGCTTTTTTAACTTGGGCAGTTAAATTTTCTTTTTCAAACTGTAATTATTTGACTCTGGAACTAAAATAATACAATTGATTAAGTAGTGAATTTTAGCTTTGCTTTAGAGTTTGTTGGTTACTTTTTTGGGAGGATGGGAAATAAAAAGGTTTAACAAATATCATTTCACTTGAATTTAAAACGTTAACCAAGGAATATTTAGGGACATATTTTAAGGTTTATGTATTTTTACATCATTACCAGAAGCAGTTAATTTACCTTCTTGAATATAATCCATACCAGTAATTAAACCAAAGTTAATTGAACTGTCATTAATCACAAAAATGGAAATTTCAAATTGGGAATAATCAATTTCGATATCTGCTTTTGAGTAATTAATTTGTCTGAAAGATTTCTTTCCTCATCTAGTTAAAAGCATATTCATTTGTTTCAATTTTACATAATCTTTAATTTTGTCATAATTATTCTTTTTTTTTTTTAATTGTTCTTTGGCCACTAATACTTACCAATGAAATTAAATTTAATGAATGGAGCTATAAGTATGAAATTTTGAGAGCAAGTAACAGTGTTTACTTGCAAGTATTCAATAGAATTTTTTTTTCTTTTTTTAGTACAGTCGTAAAATTTCTTACCATATTTATTGCAACGAAAACAAAGAAGATCTTTATTATTGCAATTGGCACATTTATGATTATTATCACCACAGCTATAACAGCACATTTCCGTTTTTACTGATTTACTTTTAGGCTTAATCTCAACTTCTGGTTTGGGTGGTTTAACACTATCCAGGGGTCTGTCCAGACTTTTCTTACAGGGTTTTGTTTTTGTGAAAATTGTGAATGGAATTTTATATTTGAGAAATCGAAATATGATTTTGTGAATCTGAAATAAACATTATATTCAGGTCCCTGTTTAGGCAATTGAATTAAAACGAGGTCCTGTTTTAATGGACAAATATTTATATAAATGCATCAAAATTGGATATATTTATATGTAAACATATTTACATTACATATACAGGATGTCCAAAAAATCTGGAAACGTTCGAATAACTCGAGAAATATACATCGGATTGAAAAACAGAAAATATGCATTCAATATTTTTGAAAAATCTATTTAGGGATATCAAAGTTGTCCTCCCCCTCCCAACTTTGCCCCCTGAGGTGGAAAGGGAGGAAACTTTGAAATCTTAAATGATAGCCAAATTTTTTATTGCAGATTTGGATTCTACAGAAAAAAATACGTACCTTTTGTATTTAACATTTTCATCAGAAAATCGTAAATGGTGCTGTAATCAAGTAAAATGCAGTGAAAATCGTTTCCATTGAAAAGTCTGGAAATGGTCGAATAACTCGAGAAATATACATTAGATTGAAAAATGGAAAAATACTTGTTCAATATTTTTGAAAAATCTATTTAGGTATATCAAAGTTGTCCCCCCAACTCTCCCCCTGGGTGGGAAAGAGGGGGCAACTTTGAAATCTTAAATGATAACCCCCCCCCCTTTTTTTTATTGCAGATTTGGATTCTACAGAAAAAATTACGTAACTTTTGTATTTAACATTTTCTTTAGAAAATCGTAGATAGCACTATAATGGAGTAAAATGCAGTGAGAATACTTATCTTCATGAAATTTATAAATAATTTACACATTTTATGAAATCTTATTGAAAAAATCGCTGTTATGTAAATTATTGTAGATTTAAATAACATTATTTTAAATTTACTATTATTTATCACAAAATCATGATTGCAGGAGCTGATGCATTTTATTATCCCAGAGTTGTATGCCGTGTATATTTTCCCAAATCAAAAGATGAGTGTGGAGGAGGCTTATTAGCTCTGAATGGCAAAACTGGTGATGAATTATGGAGGCATTATTCTGCTCATGAAATATTTGCAGTTAATTGCAATATCGATTTAAATGGAGATGGAATTAAAGATTGTTTAACTGGTGGAAGAATGGCTGTAAGTCCCTCTTGTAAATATATTTGTATGTGTTATAAATAATATTTTATATATTTGAAATGACATTGTAAAGGATCTATCTTTTAAAATTTTTAGTTTCAAATATTTATAATTTTAAAATACCAAGAAAGTTTAAATTATTTCTTTGAAGCAAACATTTTCCATCATATCTGTATCATAAAATAGCTTTTCTGCGAATAATTTTGGAAAAAAAAAGAATCAAAGAGACATTTGAAAGCCCAAATTTTAATGTAAAAAAAACTGGATGGATGTATAATCTCCAACTATAAATAAAAAAGTAAGTTTGTGTGTGTGTATGTTTCTCGTTTGTGTTCTGAAGAGACTCTGCACACAGAGCTACAAAATTTGGTGGGAAGTTACCTCTATGCATTTAGTTTTGCATCTCAAAGCCCGATTTTGGAATTTTTGAATAGATTTTTTTTAATTAAATTTTTTATGCGATTTTTAGTGTTTTTTCATGTTTTGCTGCGATTTTTCCACATTATTAACTGGAATCCAGTTCCAATCTTTTAGCCCAATATAATAAATTTCATCCTCCAACACCGTTGGAGGGCAGTTGTGATTGGTAGCTGATAGGATTGTAGACACAGCGAGAAGTCAACCGGGCAATTATGATTGGCAGATGAAAAGGTCGTCAGCTGATTTAATTCAAACAGCGAGTTGTGAATTTTTCGCAATTTGTTTTATGCGATTTTTAGAGTTTTTTAATGTACATGATGTCATTTATGTATTTGATTTCTGAAATTAACAAGGATAACTTACTGTTTTTGTATGTCCAAAAAAGAAAAAAAAAAAGTCATTTTGTTGCTGTTTCAAAAATTAATGATAATTCCTAATTATTTAACGTTGTTGGTTAAATTCTGTGTGTGTGTGGGGGGGGGGGGTGTTCAGTTGTAATTTAAATATTGTGTTAATGCTCTGATCGAAACTCCCTCCTTTCCCACAGCCTCCAAAATCAGAACTTATTTATTATTAGTCCAATTTAAACGAAACCTTTTCTCAGTTCCCCCAGGTAATAGATAAACTTCCTGTATCATTTTTTTCAGCACTTGGTTACCACCATTTCTGAACTTTAATCACCAAGGAGGGGTATTTTCTCAGGTTCTATGGGCTCAATTTCAACGTGAATTAATTCATTCAACTTAACATAAACTAATTATGATACAGATTTGGTGGCATCAAATCTGTATCATAATTAGTCATGTTATCAGCTCATCAGTATCATATTATCAGCTTGCCTGCTATACGGTGTCGTAGGCAGCAGCAACATGTGCCGGAGTTTCAATCAGAAAGAGTTTTATTTAGAACAAAGTGTACCACCTAGTGGTGGGAAGTGGAACTAAAAGATTTTGCATTTAAAATTTGTCCGATTTCAATGAGAATTAATTCATTCAACTTTATATGAACTAATTAAGATATAGATAACTATAAGACTTAGATTTGGTGTCCCATAGTGGTGGAAAGGGGAACTAAAAGATTTTCAGCACGTGCACAGCACGCTTTCTATACATTGCCATAAGCAACGGGGAGGGACACTTACCGGAGTTTCGTTTGGAAAGAAGATTGTTTCGAACTGAGTTCACCCCTTTCCGGTGGAAAATGTAACCGAAAGATTTGCATTTAATCTTGATCCAATTCAAACAAAATCTTTTCTGACATTCTTTTGAGGTCTCCCAGGTACTAAATAAACTTTGGTATAATTTTTTCAGCTCTTGGTTACCACCATTTATGAATATTAATATCCAGGGGGGTGATTTTTTTTTCCTGGATTCTATGGGCCCGATTTCAACGGGAATCGGTTCATTCAACTTATCATGAACTAATTAAGATATAGCTAATTAAGACATAGATTTGGTACCCCCTGATTTGATACCCATAGATTTGGTACACGCCTTCTACATGGTGTTGTAAGCAGCGGGAATGAGTGCCGGAGTTTCGTTCGGAAAGAGGTTTATTTAGAACAGAATGCTGGGCCTGGTGGTGGAAACTGGAACTAAAAGATTTTGCAGTGTGTGCTTAGCACGTCTGCTATACAGTGGAATCTGTTTAAGAAGTTCCCATTTAAGAAGTTTAAAAGCAATGCTAAAATCAACTCTTTAAGAATTTTTTTTCCCCGAAAATCCTCTTTCCAAATTTCACTATACAGAAACATTTTTTGCATTTGCAATGTTCTTTCTTTCAAGGAAAAAAAAAGATTCAAAATGTACATATGAAGAAAGAAATAGATAAGCGGAAAAGCAAAAGATTGTGACAGCTATCCCCATAGCCATAGAATACACTATAGCCATTGTTCAGAATTCGGAGGATGTAACCAGCCAGTTTTGAGAATTTCATTCTTGTAAGACATGGGGTTGCCTTTTCTTTCTATGTTGAACTTTAGCCGGGGGGAGGGGGGGGGGCATTATCGCTGTGATGAATGTAGTTAAATATGCAAAAGCAAGAGGGGTATATTGCACAAAAATACAGTTTGAAATGAAATTGTTTATTGTTTTGTTTCTTAAAAGGGACTTTAACATTAAGTTCATTTTGAGTGACTTTACAAGCTTTATCATATCAAAAAATCATAAACAACTGTTCTCGTTGACATTTTTACGAGAGTATACTTTTATATATCTGTGATTGCTGTACTCATGTTCTCCTGAACACAAATGATATTCTGCTTGCACTATCAAGCTCCATTCTTATGACTAGCATGGCACATTTTTGGTGAATTTCTATGTAATGGCCCATAAATGGGGGGCAGGAATTTTAGTTTCGTTTTCTGTAAGGGAAGAGTAAGGGGATATCACATGACTTTTCTTCGATAGGGGGCTTGTTTTGTGTGGGATTGGGGGATGACATTTTTTTGTGTTACAAGACGGGTGATTTTTTTGGCTGTTGGAAGTTGGGGTACTTTTTCATGAGTGGGTGGGGTGTTGAGGAGATGGATTTTTTAGTTGTTTTTTTTTTCTAAGGGAGGAGGAAAGGGGGTATCATGTAACGTTTCTTTGATAGGGGGCTTGTTTTGGGGTGGCAAAAGTGTAAGATGACATTTTTTCGTGTTACAAGGCGGGGGTGATTTTTTTCGGCTGATGGAGGTTGGGTTGCTTTTTCAAGAGTGGGCTAGTTTAGTTTATTCTCAGTTGTGTTTTGTAACTGGATCATATAGGAGAATGAAGGGTAAATGTTCAGTTGTTTTTGGCTGTATGTCTTAGGGGGAGGAAGTGGGGGAAGTTTCGTGGGACTTTTCGTGTAGGATAACAACTGTAAATTGTTGAGTGGCTGATTCAATTAAATAAATCATCAAGAATATAATTATTTTAGATGTAATTAATATTCTTTAGTTTTATGATATTAATGCATTAAAATATTTAAATTATTAATTTATAAAATTATTTTGTATGTCTAATTCAATACTTCGTATAATTTTATATTATTGTTTTCATTATGTAGTTTGCTATTATAGTTTTTCCTCTGGGAAGTTTCCCGTTTAAGACATTTTATATAGCAGGCCCCCTGGAAAACTTCTTAAGTGGGTTTCACTGTACACAGTATCGTAGGCACCGGGGACATGTGTCAGAAAATTTGTTTAGAACAGAATGCATCCCCTAGCAGTGAAATTAAAAGATTTTTCTGTGCAAAAGATTTTTTTTTTTTTTAAATATAATGATTGAAATTTTTAATCAACTTGAAATATATTTTACAAAAAAAAAATGTAAAAAAATTCTCTAAAATTTCTATCATAAAACAAATTTAAGTAGGTGCTGGCTTTAAAACTACTGTATATGTTGGCATATAACACACACCTAAACTTTCAGAGTACATTTCTCAGATTTTTAGATATTTTTCCATATAGCACACACAACCGTCTTTGCAAAGAAATCTTCATAAGATTTGTAGCAAAAAAAGATGAAGAAAAGAAAAAGATAAAAAGCAAAATAGTGTTTTTCATGTAGTCCGATAGCAAGCACTATCGAGCTATGCAAGCAAGTAAGGTATGCAATTTTTTGTAAATAAATAACATGTTCTTTAATGCAGAAATTTCAACTCTTATGATCACGTTGTTTTCTTAATGTTCAATCTTTGAATTTTATAACTAGCATATAATACACACCTGTGAATTTTGATCAATTTTCTTGTACCAAAAGTTCATGTTACATGATGGAACATATGATACTTAAGATTTATAGATCTAGTGCAATAAAATTTAGTTTTTAACAAATAAAAGTATGAAATTTTTAATATTAGTTAAATCATCTGTGCAAAATTTGGTTTTGGCAGCAGCATGCACAATTACTGGCAACACACAAAAATTAATGTCTGTGAGACCCAAGATGAGCAAAATATTGGTTCAACTCATTAAAAATGGGACTCAATGGTGTGCTATAGTGCACCATCATGAGCCCTGTGACACTGCCTATATCATTCAGTGTTTTAGTTCATTTCAGTGTTACAATAATCATAAACAATTAACATATCTATTGATAAAATATGAAAGTTTTTTAATTCAGTTTAATGCTTTTGTATGCAATATTTTCAAATATTATTCTTGTGTTCCATTTGTATTAAAAAGAATAAATAAATAAAAATTAAAAATATTGAATTTTATAATTGTCTTTGGACTGACTTTTAGTTTAGTTTGTTTGTTTGTTGTTTACATTTATTTGTAAATTTCTCAATTTTAGTGATTTAAAATACACATAATACTTCTGTATTGTAAATTTTCCATAATTTAAAACATTATTTTGTTTAAAGGGTTTCTGTGCTATTAATGGAAAAGATGGAACATTGTTATGGGAATTTGACGATCAGAATGCAAAAATTGATACTTCTAATGTTTATACCCCACAGTATTTAATGGATATAGATTTTGATGGTGTCCCTGATCTTCTAGTTGTTCATGGAGGTGATCCACTGAAAGAACCTGGTATATGTAATAAATTTATTAAAGTATGTGTGTGTAATGGTTTATATCTGAAGAGCATAGTCTTTTTGAAATATTATTTTGATTGTTATTAAGTTTTAAAGTACAGAAAGTCATTCACACCTTGTTGAAACAATTTTCACAGTTAATTTCTGCACATTAATCCCATATTCTTTGCAATAGTTTGACTATATTGTTTAATATTGACTCTTTGCTCTTGCTGAAATTACCTATGATAATAGAATTTTTTTAAATACAGTCATGCCAATTTTCTCTCACACCTCTTGGGTGGCTCTCCCAGAGTGTTTTTAATATTTGTGGATGGCATCTTTCTCACTCACTTTAACAACCTCCTCATTGGCAGTAAAGGGAAATTTGTAGTAGTATTGGATGAAGAAGCTTTAAGTAGCTGTAACAAAAAATTAAAATGTTATTTTTTTAAAATAAATAGATAAAGGGGGAAAAAATGAACCATGATTGGTGCTGGATTTTGTTATGAAGATTAGTTAAGGCTCAGAAAAGTATTAAGCAAAGCTAAAGTAAATTTACTCTATTAGCAAAATATTTTAGAATATTTTCAAAGACGAAATTTCAGCTTTATATGAAAAATAGATCATTAAATGAACAAAGCCACCAATTACCCAAGTCAATTTCCACGCGTTTAGCAAAAACAGAATCTCAAATGTGAATAAATTATATATCACTTGAAGAAATACCTGTAAAATCACCTGGTGCTTCTCCATGAACTTTTGTGTCTTTACTTGTTAAAGGAGTTTTCTACATTCTCCATTTCAAAAAATCTTTTTTAAATTGGATTCTTATCTCAAAAATACATGAACAAAGCTTTGGTGGTGGGATTTTTCGGTCATTATAGTGAAGGCATTATAGTGAGACAGTGCACAGAGCTTGAAACCAGTCCATGATTTACCACTGGTAGACAATTTGCAGCTGGCCCCGTAACATATCTACAATGATTTATCTGCTGACAATTTGCTCGAAAGATGTCTCTGAGCAAATACACAAAACAATAACGAAAGTTTAAATTCATTGATTTGAACGTTTGCTGTGAAAAATATTCATTGCGGCAAAGCTATTATTGAAAAAGCTACTTTTATTGCCATGTGTATATTCAACGATGGATTTTTCACTATATTACATATTATGGCGTATTCCACAATCACAACAAAGATCTCTTGCATCACTCAGAGCAGGTGTATGTCGGATAATGCAAAGTAGGCCAAAATTGCTTCCCAAAAAGAAAATACATTGACAAATGCCTTGTTCAAGGAAAAGAAAGGTGTCCTTTGTGGTCCTGGAATCATTGATTAATGGTAAATATAAATTATTTAATATTTTCTAGTAAAAAAGGAAAAATAGAAAAATAGAAAAAACTTTAAACACATTTATCTTGAAACAGCATTTTTTTTACTTTGTCTCCTGTTTTCCAAAAAATTAACTCTGTCGATCTGAATGAAATTTTTCGACATTGTTCTGTATACTGCTTATGGTTGGAATTGACAATATGTAATACTTTTCAATATAATTTATTTTGTCTGCCTTCTTCAAGACAAAAAAAATATCGATTTTTGCTACCCATTTTTTCAGATAAATACAATTTTGACAAAATAATGACAAAATTATTAATTTTGTCAGTTCTAGCCTTAACTGTAAGCCTGCACATTATAAAACTGTTCATAAATTTCATTTCTAATTTATAGATCTGTTAGAAATTGTGGGACATTACAACTGTGTGTGGGGTGCAGGCTCAGCTTTGCTGCCATTTTGTAATGACAATTCCCCCCCCCCCCTCTAAAAAATTCAAGAACATCTACAGTATATGTATATATATATATATGTATGTATTCTTTCTGAAATATATATATTCTTTCTGATTTTGAAAAAAAAAATTCTCCAAGAATGCCTAGATATAAGCAGTAGAGTGTATCAAACCCCCCTTAAAGTGAGCGTTAGAAAGATGCCATTCATGAACATTGAAAAGACTTTGGAAGGTTGCCCAAAGGGGGTGGGTGAAAGTTAACATGAATGTACTGAGAAAAAGTTTACTATGATGAAAAACTTGAGTCAGTTTGGAAAATCTTTAACCAAGAGTCAAAACTGTCCATTAGAGTCAAAATGTTGCAAGAAATATGGAATTTATGCACAGAAATTAACTGTGAAAATCATTTCCAGACAGTGTAAATGACCTTCTGTATCAAGCATTTTAACTTTTCTGTATAATTTTAAGTATTTGCCAGACAGTTTTAAATTATTCTTTATAAATGCATTGATTTGAAAACTTTCTTATTTATCATATTAATACAATTTAATTTCATATATAAGAGTTATCAGATTAATCAACAATGAATACACATTTAAAAGAAGTATTTGGTGGTCTAATTTAAAAGAAATTGTTCTAATAAGAATGATCAAAGTTTAGCTCACTTTATTCATCACTGTAATAAAGTTTTCTGCTTCTTTGTTCCTATATGCTTCTATCTTAATCTGTTTTTCAGCAGGTTGTGGAGGGTATGTGGTGGTATATGCTGTGTACCTTCTGCATTTTTAAAGAAACTCAGTATACCCTCTGTTTCTGAAATAAAACTATAGTGTATATTCTCTGAGTATACTTTTCTACCTATAGCATATGCCCTCTGGGTTTTTTTTACGACTACAGTACTGCCGCTGTTTGATTAGATATCTTAGTTTGTAAGTAAAAAATGTACAATTTTCTTAATTAAAGCATTATGTAAAGAAATATGGTTATTGGCTATGAAGTCAACGAAAATAAACAAACAAATAAATAAATACGTGCTTTTTCTTTCTTTAAATGTAATTTTTATAAATTACAAGTTATGTCATATTAATTACTTGCATAGTAATTTTTTTTCTTTTTTCAGGAAGTGAAACTAGACTTATTGGTCGATTATTAGTTATAAGTGGCAAAACTGGTCGTGTGTTAAGATGGATGCAAGTTCCTGATGATAGAGAAAGTTACTATTCACCCCAAGTGTTAACACACCCAGATGGTGAGATCCTGGTTTCAATTATTATTAGTATTTTCTTTTCCTGAAATGTTGTTTTTTAACGCTTTATATTATTAAGGTTTATTAAGATCATATTCTGGAAGTTAATTACACAGAGCATGAAATTGATATGAATGTTAGTGATGTTTTGAAAATATAAATTAATTTTGGTAAATGATTTTTAATGGTTTTGAAAAACAAACCATAATTATGTACTAAAACTGATAAGAATAGTTTTGTGAAAGTTGGTGAATATTGTTATTTTTAACACTATTTACAAATATAAATTTCAGGAAGTGTTTTACATTAGAGTCTAAAAATAGTTACATTTTTATTTATTAAATCGGTTCACGTGATCCCTATGTATTGCTGGATTGCTTTAGTGCCAGAGGGATAAAATTCTAAAAAGGGGAGGTGGGGTATTCAGTACTTACAAATATGCTAATGTAATGCTCTTCCATTTTCTTTTTTATTGTACTTTTATCCATTTACCAATTTTTCATCTTACTAACATTTTTCATTTCTTTATTATTTGTATGTGTCAGTATATGTGTGCTAGTTTCAATCAAATTAAATTACAAAACTAGAATCGCAGAAAATAAGCATCCAATTATTTAAAACTAATCCAGAGTCATTTCTAGATGTTTAACATTGCTCTTCTCCTTATTACTACAGTTGCCATTTGACTGAAAATTAATTATTTTTCTACCTTCTTGCGGCTCTTAAAATTTCCCGTTGTAGTCTTCTGTAATAGGAAAAACAGCCCTGAATTAATTTAAATCAACAGGAAAACATTTTCATTTTTACCTAAAGAAGATCAATAAAGTATGTGTTATAAAATGTGTCATAGTGTCTTATTTTATTTGTCTTTGATATAATAATCCATATACTATCATGAAATCTCAGGCTTAAAATTCATTCAGTAATATATATTCATTATTTTGCTTTGACAAATGGAAATCATCTAAATATACCGGCATGGAAGTTTTCAGCTTTTTCACTAAAATCAGCTTTTTTTAATGTCATTTAGGCTGTTTCTGAGATTGACGCAAAAACACAGAGAAATCATGATCTAAGAATTTGGGATGGGGGGTGAATATGGGTAGATATGGGATGGGGTTGGAGAATATATAAAATTGTAATGTATATAAATTCTGTTCTTTTAAAATTTCCCTCTAACATATATAGCTTTTTTAATACAAAACCATAATTAAAAAAGTAAAAGATGCATGCAACAAAATAATTAATAAATAACTACGTGTGTTCACCCTTTTTTCTAGTTTTTTCGATTTTATCAAACTCTTTTTCTTCAAATAAGAAATCATAGCAAAGGGGGGGGGGGGGGAATGAGAAAAAAAAAGAATAGTTAACTGCATGTGTATTATGTAAATTTTATAATACTACCTCTGTTTTTTGTTTTAGTGTGTTTTCTTGCAGCAATGTTGTTGTCTTGAATTTGAGTAGCTATGCTAATAGAGTGCAGAAATTTTAACATCATGTCTGAAAACATAAATATAATTTAAATAAGGGAAAGTAGGTGTGAATCCCAGTGGCAGAACTACCTTCAAGTGTCTGCAACGCTAATAATGTTTTCAAAAAGAGTCTGCAATACGCAATATATCATATAAATCTATTCTTGGTGCTGTTGTAGTGCTAATTAATTAAGGCATCAGCATTTATCTGCCTTTCTGAGTAAAAAAAAATTCTGAAATTCACAGCAAATATTCTGAAAGGTTACAGCAGAGGGGGGAGGGGAGAAAATCCCCTCTCGGCAATAATTTTTCTTGTTGCAGGTCGGATTAACTCTGCTTTTGATTAGAGTCGATTTCTGGCTGAGTGTAGATTCTTACAAATTGGGTTCAGGTTAACCCGATTTTTCAAAAGTTAGTTCAATATATTGTTTCAGATTAAAAACTATGCCTACATTAATAAGCATAGAACTTTGTGTGTCTGCTGTTTTCTAAAGGAATGTTGCATCTTTTCCGGGACTATTTCACAAAATTCATGTTTTTCTCGTGAACCTTTGACGAAATTAGCGTTTCTTTTTTCTCCTGCGATCCTTTGGCGAAATTCACGTTTTTTTTTCGTGGCCCTTCGACGAAATTCTCTCGTGATCCTTTGACCAAATTAGCATTTTTTCTGAGGCCATTTGACAGAATTTACATTTTCTCTGTGGCCCTTTGATGAAATTAATATTTTTTCCACGATCCTTCAACGAAACTCATGTTGTTGTTTTTTTTACAGTCTTTTGAGGAAAATCAAGTTTTACAACGGCCCTTTTACAAAATTTGCATTTTTATCGCAATCTGTCGACAAAATTAGCCATTTTCCCAGATCCTTTGATGATTTTCACAATTTTTCTTTGGCCTTTGGACAAAATTCGTGTTTTTACTGCGATCCTTCGACGAAATTTGCCGTTTTTTTTTTCGAGATTATTCGACGAGATTTGCTGTTTTTTCAAGATCTTTTGACGAAATTTACAGTTTTTTGGCGATCTGACGACGAAATTTGCCGTTTCTTCGATGAAATTGACTGTTTTTCATGATCCTTC
Source organism: Maratus michaelseni (assembly GCA_963931845.1). Classification (NCBI taxonomy): domain Eukaryota; kingdom Metazoa; phylum Arthropoda; class Arachnida; order Araneae; family Salticidae; genus Maratus; species Maratus michaelseni. Next base: position 202,843,291 of record OZ007590.1, on the reverse strand, counting down.
GTTGAAATTAAGTTTTTTCTACGATCTTTCGATGAAGTTGCCGTTTTCTATGTAGCCCTTCGGCAAAATGCGCATTTTCCCGCGATCCTTCAAAGAAACTGATTGTTTTTTGGCGGCCTTTTGACGAAATTCACGTTTTTTTTTCATGCCCTTTTGGCTAAATTTGCATTTTTTTCGCGATCTGTTAATGAAATTAGCCATTTTTCGCAAACTTTAAATGAATTTCAACTTTTTTTCCGCAATTCTTCGAAGAAATTCGGCATTTTATTCACAATCTTTTGACGAAGTTTGCCTTTTTTTTTTTTGAGTAATTTACGCACTATAGCGCGTTTGCGTCATCGCTGTATGTTTTTAGTCTGCGACGCCCGTCGCAGCATCGCGTACATTCTGCCACGGGGGTGTGAATAAAATTAATAATGGTTTTACTATATCTTTTAACTTTACTGCATATTTATTTTACGTTTTACATACCTAAATCAGTTATTAATAGTTTTTTTTTCTTGTAATTTTCATTTGTAATATTTATTTCTACATGTGTATTTGTATTGTAATAACTTTGTATTATGCGCCTAGTTCAGCTTTTTCGGTGAGATTTGACATTCATACCTGAAATATATGATGGTCTACAGTTTTGTGTTAATATAATTTGCAGGAAGTATTCCTGTTCAGCTATATTTTCTGCAAAACATAAAGATCACCAATTCTGGTAACCTTACTACTTTCCCCTTAGTTTTGCATATTTTATTGGAGGTCCTGTATTTTTTTTATGTTAATGCAAATAGCTCTGTGCAGTATTGTAGTAAACAAATGTTTATTACTGCGCCACAAATTGGTAAAATAAAAAAGACATGTTTGAAAATTATTTTTTTAAACATAAAAAATCAGTAAATTAAGAAGTTGCAGATTTCAAACAAACTTTGTTTGGAAGTACTTTTTTTTAAGTAAAGATTAAAATTATGTGATAGTTAAAAATGAAAATCATAAGAGATGGTAGTCTCTTGAGTGACGCAGCGAAAAAACGAAAATCGTAAGCCCAAAACCGAAGATTCCGTCACTCTCATATATACAGCTAGCAGGACATCAAAGGAAAATCGAAACGCCGACATTTAATATCTCAGTAAATATGAGGCATACCGTTTCGATTTTTTCACATTAGTCTTATATCTATGGCCTAACTCTATCCTGAAATTTATAGATTTTGAGATCTGGAAACCAATTTTTCAGCGAAAATGGAAGATGTAATGGTGTAATGGGCACAGAGTTGTTATCTCGAAAATGGATCGAACGATTTTTTTAAAATTAATATATTATATTAAACAGTTTTAGATGAAGCGTTTAAGATATTGCGCTAACGTAGGAAAACTCTTGTTTTCAATATAATCCACTTTTAAAATCGGACTATTTTCTTATGCTTTTTCTGGTAGACTAACATTACAGATCTTCAGCCTTTTCACTGCTTTTTATTACTGCGCAATAAGGAAGCTCTTGCCTATTACGGTTACAGTTAAACGTTAAAGCATATCCATATCGCTGAAAAACTATTTAGATTCTTTTTTTTTTTAATACGAAAACAGTTTTTAATGCAATTTTTAATATGTAATATATATGTATTAAATTAAATTATTGTTTGTATATTTTTCTTTTTTGTTATAATAAAGAATTTCTTATTTCAAAATCTTCATTAAGTCGAAAAATATTTAGAGTCCTTGATTAAAATATTGAAATATTTTATAATTATATATATACAATTTAATTATTATTTATATATTTAATTTGTCATTTTTTAAAGGAAAAAAAGATTCAGATTTTTTTTTATCAGTTAATTTGAAACAGACTCTAATCAACGAATCAATCATCTGTTTGTTTTGAGTCGCGAATGTTGTTTAGGAATAACACTCATATGAGGTATTTTACTATTTATTTATTGTTTGTTTACTTATTTTGATTAGATTGTCCTTTTAGAAATTGTCTTTTGATTTAGTGGCGTAAATGGTGAGATAATTGTCAATAGTATTACCTGTTTTATCGTTAAAAATAATATAAGGAAATTGCATTATGGCCAGTGAATCTTTTAAAGAAGTCTTTTAAAAATCAGATGACGATAGAAGATTGGTTTTTTACTTGTTAGCTATATTTTCCAACTCTCCAAATCAAACTTTCCCATCATTCACCTCACACAAATTTAATAACTAAAACTTTTTATTTCAGTGTGATTGAAATACGTTTAATTGTGATGAAACTTTGGTATATTATATAGGGAATTTATATAACGTAAGTTTTCACTTTTATGTATATAAAATTAGATACGATGTTTTCATTATGAAATACAATGTTTCTAATTTATGTTATGGCTTACTTTAACATTTTTTTTATTGACTAAGCCTATCATTAATATAGGGGAGACCGGTACACAGTGAACCTATGGACACAGTGGACCACCCCCTAATATTTTATTTATTTAAATTTTTTTTAAGCTTCTCTTCTATCCTAATAGACAACAGCACTGCAATGATTATTTATAGCCTTCAGAAAGTATGTTTAGCTTAGATTGAACTATTTTATCCTGCTTTGTTGTTTTGAGCTTCTAAAAGTAAAATTTTTCATCATCATATTTTTATTTTTTTAGTAATTAAAGGTTGTAGATAAATAAAATAAAACAGCTTTTTTGAAAAGCTAAGATACTTGTTTTTATTTTACTTTAAAGTTATTATGTTTAAAAGAAAGCTATAAACAATATTAATATGATTATTTATTGAACTTCAACATGGGGTACAGTGGACCACCCACTCCTGGGGCACAGTGGTCCACAATCCACTCTGCTCCTCTAATGCAGAATGTTCAAAATATGTAATAATTGTTTTCTATAAAGAAAGATTGTTTTAAAGTAAATTAACTGTAAAATAAAGTAAAAAAATAAAAATAACAATTTTTTTAACATAGTAAGAAATATTTTGTTTTGTATTTACTTACTGCCTTTGATAAATATAACTGTAGTCTAATTGTTGATGATTCTATTCAAGTAAGATTCATGAGATGCAAATTGAATGGAAATCAGTTTATTTCTCCCGAAACTGTAGATGAGTCTGCTGTTGATGTCAATGATTTCATAATGTTGCTCGCAGACCCAAAATTATTTCTTGAAAATTCCAGGCTCAATCTTACTGATAAGTATTTTGGAATTTCATTTGCAAATTTTATTGTGAGCTGATTTTTTTTGTACTTAAGTAATAACTTCGACTTAATTTGCAATTGTTCCTGTATTAATCTGTTATTATTTTCAAAATATAATAAATTTTTTGTTTTTGTTTCAAAATTTATATTACTATGTTATTTTGCGAATGAAGAGGCAACAAAAAAGAATTAGATTAATGAAAAATAGATTTATATTATATTTTAGATAATACCTAATAGTGGTCCACTGTACCCTGGTGGGTGGACCAGTGTATATATATATATATATATTTTTTTAATGTATTGAAAACTATGTTGTGAGAAAATTATGATGGATGTAAGAACGTTTAAGGAATATTCAAAAATATTTTCATACAGATTGGTCAGTCTGTTAAAGAGAAAAAAAAATTTAACTGAAAAAGTGGTCCACTGTGTACCGGTCTCCCCTACCCGATTACATGAGATTTTGTTATTTGTATTGATATGTTTGTGTTTACGTATTTTATCAAGATTATATTTCAGCTATTTTTAAGTAAGTTTTTTAAGATACTATATAGCAATGTTAAAATGTTGGCTATACTTTATTAGCTTATGTTAAAGATTGGTCAGAAAAAAAAGGTTGGCGAGATTTAAAAATTTTGTCGATCAGCTAGTGCTCGACTAACATAACAACAGGGCTGCTGGGATGGAATTTAATTTTTAAAAAGGACACATTTTGAACCGGTTTGTTTACAGTCCCATTTTATTAGTAGAATTTTGTGATAATTTCCCGAATGACTGGCGAATTTTGCATTTTTTGTAAAAAAAAAAAATATTTAGATGTAATTTTAAACAAAATCTCTTTTCATTTCTTTAATTTGCAAATATTTTAAGTTTTCTTATTTAAAATACTGTGATTAAATGTCCAATGTAAGATTTCCCTTAGTTGAAAATTGTTATGACAGAATTTACACAACTGCAAAAATAATTGATTACTACAACAATGCATTTTCAGGGTTTTTTTCCAATAAAATTAGCTATACAACAGAGGAAAGTTAACTTCATACTATATTTACATTGCAGTAATTTGGAGAGTTGCAAAATATAGCTAACAAGTAAAACACAAATCTTCTTTAGTCTGCGGGTTTTAAAATACTTCCTAAATATTGACTCGACACGATGCAACTTCCTTACCTTGTATCATTTTTATCGATAAAACAGGTAATTGACAATCATCTCACCATTTAAGTAACAATTTAAGTTAATTTCTAAAAGGACAAGAAAATCAAATCAAAATAAGTAAACAAACAATAAATAAATAATAAAATACCTAATATGAGTCTTATTCTTGTAAACAAGAATTTGCATTGCAATCACCGCTCATGAATACATGACACAAGCGATAGGTTAATTTATTGTTAATTGATAGTAGAGGTGCCCAATCTTTTTAGGCGAAGGGCCACTTAAAAAATTGTTGGGTTGTCGAGGACCACCATCAGTAGCACAGAGAGAATTTTGTTTCGAGGAGATGTTGGGTAGGGGGGGGGATAATTAGCATTATCCATACATACAGCACTGTTCGGTTGCAAATTTGGAAGAATGCACCCACTAGATGGATTTGTGATTTTTATGCGGCTACTTGACAAAATTGTGATTTTTATGTGCCCGTTCTAAAAAATTCATGATTTTTATGTATAGGTTCAACTTTTATGTATAGGTTTCAACTTTTTTACTCAGTGACCACTGGCCAGTACATGGATTTTTTTACTCCTGTTTTTCAGCAATGACCAATAACAAATTTACAAATACTTGATAAAAAATTTAAGAAATTTGTCAAACGATTGTGGAATAAATGGCGAAATTTGTCAAATAGTGTTGGGAAAGAAATCGCGACATTCGTCAAATGGTCTCGGGAAAGAAATCAGGCATTGCAGGAAAAAAATTAATTATGTCTAACTGTCGTGAAAAAATTAGAGAAATTCGTCAAATACGTTCGGGGGAAAAAAATCACAAAATTCATCAAATGATCTCGGGAGAAAATTAGTGAAATTTGTCTAACAATCGCGGAACAGAATTGCAAAATTCGTCGAATAGCAGTGGAAAAAAGTGCACAATTTGTTCGTTCATGGAAAAAGTCGTGAAATTCATTAATCGATAGTCGATAAATCACGAAATTCATCAATCGATAGCAGAAAAATCACAAAATTCATTGATAGTGGAAAAATCACAAAATTCATCAACTGGTTTGAGGGGAAAATTTTTTCGAATATCGTCGAATGGCTTCGAGAAGAAAAAAAGTCACAATCCGTCAAATAATTTCGGGGAAAAAATCATGAAATTCGCCAAATGGTTTCGAAATTTGTCGAGCGACAGCGGGGAAAAAATCTTTTTCCATTCAATCATCGCAATTGGGACTATTAAGTTTGACCAGTGGTGGCAGTAAAGTCAGTCGCCAAATTTTCAGTATTACTCGCCGATTGGCAAATGGCAATTTTGTCCTATATTTTTACACGCCTGATCGATGAAATTCAAGATTTTTACGCACCCGATTGATGACTTTCTTGATTTTTATGGATCCGTTTGATGAAATTAATGATTTTTATATGCCCGATAAACAAAATTCATGATTTTTATGCATGCGTTCAACAAAATTTATGATTTTCCTTCTCCCGATCCACAAAATTCATGTTTTTACTGTGCCTGATTGACAAAAATCGTGATTTTCAACTGATATGCTTTCCGTCGGCCATTTAATGAAATTCACAATTTTTCTTCTCTAGACAATGGTAAAATTTTCTTTTTTTTTTTTTTTTTTTTTTTTTTTAACCGTTTGTTGAAATTTACAATTTTTTCACAAACATTCGATGGAATTCTTGATTTTTCCATGTCCAATATACGAAATTTGCGATTTTCCATGCCTATCGACAAAATTCATAATTTTGCAGAACCGATAGACAAAATTCATAATGTTTTCCCACAATCTATGGACAATTTGCAAATTTTTTCCGCGACTGTTCGTTGAAATTCGCGATCTTTCCATGCCATTCGATGAAATTCGTTGCTCGATCCATGAAATTTGCGATTTTAAGTGCCTTATCGACAAAATTTGCAGGTTTTTTCAACTGATTTACAAAATTCAAGATTTTGAGTGATTGACGAAATTTACAACTCCAGAATTACCGATTTTGGCATCTCTGGTTTCTGTTGACAGATTATTGAAATTTGCGTTTTTTTTTCTAGCGACAAAATGGCGAAATTTGTGATTTTTCCATGCCCATTCGACAAAATTTGCATCCAGTCGATGCAATTCATAATTTTATGCACCTGATCGATGAAATTCATATTTTCCTACGATCTATGGACAAAATTTGCGCATTTTTCTCACGAATTATTAAGGAAATTCGAAATTTTTGAATAGGTTGGCATGTATGGTCTCTGCTGGCCACCAGTTACCCATCACGGGCCACAGGTTGTGCATTCCTAATCGTGATGCAGTTTAGCTCATTCGACTCGACCTCGATAGAACTTACTGATTTTAGTTTCACCACCAGGGGCAGTTATGTTCATATAGAACAGAGTGCGCCCCTGGCAGTGGAAGGGGAAATTAATGGATTTTGGAACTAACTCGAGTTCTGTGGGTCCCATCACAACATGGTTTGATTCATTCAATTTGACATTGACAGGATATATCAATTTTAGTTTCAAGTTTGACCACCAGGGGGTGCATTCCTATCTCAGGTTCTATGGCCCCGATCATGACAAGGTATGGCTCACTCAACTCGAAATCGACAGCCTCAACAATTTCAGCTGTTTGTACAGAACAGAGTGCTCCCCCTGGTGGTGGAACATGGAACTAACAGATTTTGCAGCTAACTTGAGTTCTATGGGTCCCATCACAATGCAGTTTGATTCATTTGACTCGACATCGACAGGATATATCGATTTTAGTTCCAAGTTTCACCACTAGGGGACACTATCCTATCTCGTGTTCTATGGGCCCGATTACGATGAGGTATGGCTCATTCGACTCGAAATCGACAGCCTGAAAGATTTCAGCTATGTTTGTCTAGAACAGAGTGCGCCCCCTGGTGGTGGAAGATGGAACTAACGGATTTTGCAGCTAACTCGAGTTCTATGGGTCCCATCACAATGCAGTTTGATTCATTCAATTTGACATTGACAGGATATATCAATTTTAGTTTCAAGTTTGACCACCAGGGGGTGCATTCCTATCTCAGGTTCTATGGCCCCGATCATGACAAGGTATGGCTCACTCAACTCGAAATCGACAGCCTCAACAATTTCAGCTGTTTGTATAGAACAGAGTGCGCCCCCTGGTGGTGGAACATGGAACTAACAGATTTTGCAGCTAACTTGAGTTCTATGGGTCCCATCACAATGCAGTTTGATTCATTTGACTCGACATCGACAGGATATATCGATTTTAGTTCCAAGTTTCACCACTAGGGGACGCTATCCTATCTCGTGTTGTATGGGCCCGATTACGACGAGGTATGGCTCATTCGACTTGAAATCGACAGCCTGAAAGATTTCAGCTATGTTTGTATAAAACAGAGTGCGCCCCCTGGTGGTGGAAGATGGAACTAACGGATTTTGCTGCTAACTCGAGTTCTATGGGTCCCATCACAATGCAGTTTGATTCATTCGACTCGACATCAACAGGATATATAGATTTTAGTTACAAGTTTCACCACCAGGGGCGCTTTCTTATCTCGGGTCCTATGCGCCCCATCACGACGAGGTATGGCTCATTCGACTCGAAATCGACAGCCTCAAAGATTTCAACTATGTTTGCATGGAACAGAGTCCGCCCCCTGGTGATGGAAGATGGAACTAACGGATTTTGCAGCTATCTCAAGTCCTATGGGTCCCATCACAATGCAGTTTGATTCATTCGACTCGACATCGACAGGATATATTGATTTTAGTTCCAAGTTTCACCACCAGGGCACTTCCCTCTCGGGTTCTTTGGGACCGATCATGACGATGTATGGCTCATTTGACTCGGAATCGACAGCCTGAAAATTTTCAGCTATGTTTGTATAGAAAAGATTGCGCCCTTTGGCGGAGGAAGATGGAACAAACGGGTTTTGCCATGCATTTTCATCCTTTTAATTGTGTTACTCTCTCGTTGTATAATTTAAAAGTTGAGTCTTGGATTCCTCTCCCTGGGCCACCACCCTCATATTTTATTGGGGTCCAAGGGGTCTTTTTTAGCATTTCTTTAAAATTTTATTCTAATGATTAATTTATACCCTATACTTAATTTCGACTAATTGACATTTTCATCAATAACCTTAAAAAAGTAATGATATCAGTACAAAAACCCTTAACGGGTTAAAAGTGTTGACGCAGCACTTTCTTTTGGCTCTATGAATTTTAAATATGGGTCTTAAAAGCAATGATATCAAATTTAAGTGACGCTATGTTAATAATTTTTTTTTAAATCATAATTTTCTTTTTAGTTTTATTTATGTTCACAGGTGCAATTATTATCTTAATATGAAAAAATATATAAAATTTATTCGCTGATGCTTTTTCATTCACATCTCTCATGAATTCAAAATATGGGTTTTAAAAGAAATGATATCAAAATTTGAGTGACACCTTGACGTTAATTTAATAGGACTCTTTTAAAATTCAATTTAAATTATTTTTGGTTTGTCTTCTAAAGTATATTTACACATACAAACAATACTTTTAATTTTTCAATACACTTTTAAATATATTACTTTCACTGAGCCTATATTATGTATTGAAATGTATTTATTTCAATAAATTGATTTAACTTCTGTGCCACGCTATCCAAAATCATAAGTAAAATTTATGTAAATGATTATTTTGCGTCATAGTATCCAAACAAAGGGAAATGTATGCAAGTGGATAATATGACGCAAAATAATTATTTACATAAATTTTACTTATGATTTTGGATAGCGTGGCACAGAAGTTAAATCAGTTTATTGAAATAAATACATTTCAATACATAATATAGGCTCAGTGAAAGTAATATATTTAAAAGTGTATTGAAAAATTAAAAGTATTGTTTGTATGTGTAAATATACTTTAGAAGACAAACCAAAAATAATTTAAATTGAATTTTAAAAGAGTCCTATTAAATTAATGTCAAGGTGTCACTCAAATTTTGATATAATTTCTTTTAAAACCCATATTTTGAATTCATGAGAGATGTGAATGAAAAAGCATCAGCGAATAAATTTTATATATTTTTTCATATTAAGATAATAATTGCACCTGTGAACATAAATAAAACTAAAAAGAAAATTATGATTTAAAAAAAAATTATTAACATAGCGTCACTTAAATTTGATATCATTGCTTTTAAGACCCATATTTAAAATTCATAGAGCCAAAAGAAAGTGCTGCGTCAACACTTTTAACCCGTTAAGGGTTTTTGTACTGATATATATACAAAAAACTATGCAATCAAAATGAAATCGATAGTGCATGTTACGACATCTAGTGGGATTTTTTTAGTTTACTGATACATTTGTGCTTTATAATATAGATTAATGAAAACAAGACAGAAAAATCATATGTCAAGCATTGATTATGAAAAACTTTCTGATACATTCAGAATAGTGTAACAAAACTTCACTGTTTAATAAGGTGAAAGCCTTCATTCATAATTATATTTAAGTGAACAATTTCGACACATAATACATTTGAAAATCCAGTTTCAGCAATTATCATCTATAGTTGGAAAAGTATTTTTGTGAAGCCCTGTATATGATATATAGATTTGTATATGTATTACATTGCTAAAATTTAGTGCAGTTTTATATGAATATATTTATATTTCACAAACTTAGTATACAAAATATAGTTCAACAGGTAAATACGTAACACAAATAAATACAACCTTTAATCAATTCATGTTCATAGCCTGTATTACCTACAAATTCTTTTGTGCAGCCCTGTATATGATCTATAGAATTTATTCACACTTAATAGTATGAAAAAAAAAAATTAAAAACCCATACCACAACTGAAAATGCACTTGCAGCAATTATTGCTCATAGACAGTACTATAAACAAATTATTTTGTATATCCCTGTAAATGAATAATGATGCTATTCACAACATATTCTGTAGTAAGCATCTTGTAGTGCACCTCAGTAATATATCAATTTCAATATGTTTGATATAGTGTAACCTCATTAAAAATACGTTACAAGCGATTTTCATCATAGACCATAATGTAACAGAATTTTTGTTGTTGTTGTTGTCCATGTAAATGAACTATAAATGCTACACATTTCATTTTAAATGCTGAACATATCATAGTAAATCTCAATAGCATATATCAATTACATAACAAACCAAGTATATTTACATGAGTTAGAGCATGCACAGACAGGCAGCCAACAAACTGAAGTCATAAACACTTTTCAACTATATTGGAAAGTGTTAAAAAAAGTAAATCAGCATTTTATGGATTTATCTTAACCTTTCACTTATAACTGTGATATTCTATTATATATACTTCATTATATTAGTATGTATTATATAAACCACTTATATTTATTATTTGATACATTTATGTAAATTTAATGTGAAAATAAAATGTTTATTTCTGTCATAAGGATCAAGAATTGTTTTGTTTGGAACTGGGGGCGAGACTCATGGTGGTTCTCTTTGGTACATCAAATTAAAGCATTTGTTAAATGGTGAAGTCAGCTTGGTAAATATGTGTTAATTTGTATATTATTATGTAATCTGTATTTGTATACACATAAAATATTTTTAGTAAAATTTTGTTTTGATAATAACAGTAGATAACTTTACCAAATGCAGTATTTTCTCATTATATACTGCCTGTTGTAAGAAAATAAAAAGGCACAATATAACAGAAGACATTAAGATAACTAAGAAAGGCTGATCATCGTTTTACAAGTAAATGTTTTAAAATTGTCTTCAAATATTAGTTTATGTGCATTTAAAAATAATAATAATTAGAGAAAATTAACAACATAAAATAACTTATGTTTACTTTATTGTTATCTACATAGATACTTAAAATAGTGCAGTAAAGCTCTTTGAAAGTTTTTTCTTCTTCTTTTCATGAGACATACTTGTATAAAAATGTGTATGTATATATATATAAATTTACTAATATTATGGAAAACTGCTGTACATATTTTTATTCTTATTTATTTATTTATTTTATTTTTTCAGAAGAATTTATTGTAAATTAGTTTGATTTTGATTGTATGTCAATTTAAATATTGAGTTATTTTTTATTTTTTTTAGGAGGGGGGGTCATATTAAAAAATGGAGAAGTCTGACTTAAGTGCATAAAATTATTTCTAACATGTATCAGAATGTATGTGTCAAAAGTAGTCTGACAGATTTTGTTCTTCTGATTTTAATCTAGTATAATTTTGGTTATCATTTTAAACATCTGCAAAATATAAAAGCACATTCCTTTCTGGCTCTTTAGATCAATTAATTAGCTCCTATAGACACTGAACAGGAGTTGTGCGATCAAGCTATCTGATACTAAGATGGTTAAAATATATATAATATATTGTCTTTATACTTAGTAACAAGTAGTGATTTATTTTATTTTTTATCGCAAACAAAAGTCTTTTTATTAATGTACATTATCTTTTATGACTTTTCGAATGTATTTTTAAAATTACATTGTGTCTTTTCCCACCAGGCTCAAGAAATTTATTCAGATAAATTTAAAGGAATAATGACTCCCCCAGTTCTGGTTGATATCACTGGCGATGGAGTTCTTGATATTGTTATGGCCATGTTTAACTCGTCTGTTATTGCATTTGATGGACTAAATTTTGCCAGGTTATGGGAATATAACCAGCCTTCATCTGAATCTTACAGGTATTATTTTTATTATCCTTTCTCTCTCTGTGTGTACATATGCACTTTTCTTGTGTTAAAACAGGAAATTCTAATATCCTACCTTAAATTAAATGTCTCTCATTTTAATACAATTAAAACTTGGACAGTAGCCTTGATTTCCAAATAAGGCTTGCTTCACTCATGTATCATTTATGAGATTTGCTAAAATTTTTTTAGCCGAACCCAGCAGACATTTTTATTCTCTTTTTTGGCATTGTTTCTTGTGCTGATTAGATCTCTGTTGAGGCTGTCTTTAAATTTCTCAAGTATGGTATCTATATCAAAAGCAGAACCCAAATTCTTGAATATAAAAAATTCAGAATGTGTGTAATTGCAATTTTTATACTTTTTTATGTCTGGGTTCTTTGAAATTTATTAGTTGTCATGAATGAATTCAGGGGTTGGCCCTGGGATGGATGGGGGTATACCTCCCCAGATCAAAATCCATCCCCCTCCTCCAGAAAGTTTGGGATTTTTTGTGTTTAAATATGATCTAGATGTGAAAATTGAAAAATCGCTCTTTGGGGGGGGGGGGGGGGGGAGATTTTATTTTTGATTTTTTTATTTATCACATTCTAATTTTATACAAAAAATAAATAAAGATCTATTAAATAACGGAATTATATTAAATGAAAATGATAATCTGTAATAGCAAAGAAATAAATATTCTGTAATATATATATTTATATATAAAACCAAAATATCGACAACATTATAATTAATCATACTCAAATGGAGAAAAATAGTTGAAAGATGAAACTCATACCTGTTACCTGTTATTATAAATTATCCAAAAAAGGAAATTTTGAAATCTGTAATAGACTTTTCAAGCCCAAATTACTATAGATTCCACAAAACATGTATGATTTCATCATTTTATAAGCTATGATAAGCTAAAAAAGTGGGATATTTATGCTATCATGCATTAAAAAAAAAAAAAAAAAAAAAAAAAAAAAAAACCTCAGAAATGGGAATATACAAAATTAACAATATTTAAGTATATTTGCAAATATAATTCAGAACTGCATCAAGCATGCTTACATTGCATGAATACAAGATGTTGCCAAACAATGCTACAAATTCAGGATGATCTGAAAATTAAAAAATATATAGACCATATTTACTTATCCCACTTAATTTATGCACTTCGTACATTTGAAAGAAAATCTTGGCCTAAAAGAAAATCACTTGCATAATTTTTACACCTTTTACTTTTGAAAGAAAATTTAGGTAAAAAAAAATACTTAAAAATAATAATAATTTTCAGTTTTAAGCATCCAAATCTTAAATAATGAAACATAATTTCAAATTACTCTAACTGCATATATCCTAGCAATTTTGATTTCATAATGCGATTTAAAGTCAATTTTGAGTTTAGTTCTGTGTATCCAAAGGAGTATATTCGATTCTTTGTTTTTGTATCCTGCAATTTTCTATTTTCCCCTACTCCAAGAGTGTAAGTAATTTTATCACAATTAATTCTGCATCAATAGATGGTAATATCTTATTACTTACTGTTGAAAATTAATTGGTGTAAGTTAAGACATTTGAACATATTGTTTGTGCTGTGAAATAGTTATTATTTTTTAAATTTTAATGTTGGCTTTAAATTTAGAATGATCCACTTTGCAGAAAAATATAGCAATATATTTTTTAAATTCTATTAATCCTCTCTTGCTTACTAAATTTTCATTAATATTATTCTATATATTAAAACAAAAGAGATTTTGTTAAGATTCACATTCACAAGAAAATTATCCATTTGTGCATGCGTAAAATTAAATCTAGAACCTATCAAGTTTTATTGAACACTTGAACAAGAAAAGGGTGGCCAAGTGGTTTAAGGTGCAGTGTTTCTCTGTTCCGATCATCACATCGGTTCGATACCCACTTCGGACAGAAGGATTTTTCTTATTTTATTGGCAATAATTCATTTTAATAATGTCATATTTAATTCAGGAGAAAAAGTTGTATAATTTGTATTATTTTATTCAAATGCTTTATAATTAAGTAAAATGTAACACCCAAAAATATTTTGTTTTAATTACTAAATTTATATTAAAAGTATTTAAATTAAAAGATTGTGCTTGCAATTATTGATTAAATAAATTGAACTGGTCTATAATTTTTATTATATTTGGTAGGCCATTATCAAGCTGTCTTATATACTAAGATAAGTATGTGATTATTTTTCATAAAAAAAAGAAAAAGAAAAGGAGAGAAAACAAAAAGAAGGAAAAATATTCATACAGGAACTCTAAATTATCTTGATATCCATGATTTAATAATTAAACAATAAATGAAAATGTAAAATAAAATCCAAGTAATTAAAAAATATGTATTATAAACCGTTAGCTGTGAACAGCAAAGTTTATATTCAGGGTTTTAGAATCAGACTGATAAAAATTAATTTAATGAAAAATTTTAAAGTTCGCATAATTAAACAGAAATACTAAATATTGTTATTTTTTCAAAATATTGGGACTGTGGTAAATAAAATTTAACAAACGACAATATTTTTTAAAATCACTTATTTTGTATTAAAAATATTTAAATTAAAAGATTTTGCATGTAGTTATCAATTTAATTAAGTGATCTAAACTTTTATCTATACTTTGTATGACCATTATTAAGAAGATATATTTGAAGAACTAAGAAAAGTATATGATTATTCTCCTTAAATAAAAGAAAAGAAAAGAAAAAAGAAAGAAGCAAAAATATTCATATAAGAATTATAAAAGAAATCATCTTGATATCCATGGTTTATCTGGGTTTTAGAGTCCGGCAGATAAAAATAAAATTATTGAAAAGTTTTAAAGGTCACATAATTAAAAAAAATATAGAAAATACTAAATATTGATACATTAAAAAAAATTGAGACTGTAGTAAGTAAAAATAAATCATTCAATTAATATTTTCAGTTGAATTCATGCTAAATTAATTCAAGCATAATAGGATGTAAATTACATGCTTAAAATTATTTCACTTCATTAGTTGAGTTGGCTGGACTGACAACACCATCTGTCATCTTATATTTATAGGAATCGCTTGCACAATGTAACAATTCATCAAATTTTCAATTCTTAATTAATTTAAAAGCAACTAATTTTAAAAAAAGCATATTTCTAAAGAAACTTTAAAGTTATTTACCGTCAAATCTTGACGGGTATTATCTAGTTATTATTATCTTAGAATACTTCTGAAACTAAAAAAGGACTGGTTCACCATGTTTAAAAATGTCACTTAAGTAACTGCTGCAACTGTAATTTATTTTTTTAAATTTCATAATTATTTTAAAGAGAGAGACATTTCTTCCATTACTCTAACTTTTTCTTCAAGAAATATACTTTAAAAATAAAACACACATACAGTAGCTGGCAAAAGTTTTGAGACAATATGTTTTTAAGCAAAATTTCTTAATGATGTAAATTAGTAATTTGTACTCCTTTTAAGACTGAACAAAATGCATCATTAAAACAATTGAGATGTATGCATAAATTTAAAATATTCAGAAATTTGCAAAATTAACTAAGCAAAAGTTTTGAGACGACTCAGTTTTTTTAAACGTTTATTGAAATTAAGCGTCTTAAGTTAACAAAATATAGCAATATTTAATATGTAGGTACATATCCTTTTGCTTTGAGGACTGCAGCACATCGTCTGGGCATGGAATTAATAAGGCTTTCTAAGGTGGACCCAGAAAAACCATATCATCTCAAATCTTTTGCCAGCTACTGTACTTCTCATACCCTCCACTTTTAGCACAGAAGAAGTAGTAAAAAATATGTGCAAAATAGGCAAGTAAATACGATATATATATATATATATATATATATATATATATATGTATATATTTAAAATGACTAAATTACACAATTTCCTATGAAAATAAAATTTTGTTTTTTAAAAATTGTGTCAGTGGCGCAGCCAAGGGGGGGGTTTGGGGGTTAAAAACCCCCCCAGAGCTAAAAAAATTACTATAATTGCCGCTTATATGAATCAAAACAACTAAAGTTAAAATTAAGTTTTTTGGCCTTTCCGCCTTGGCAGAATCCACCGCTTTCTTAAATCAAATTCTATACAACAATGTGATTCAATTAAACGGCGAAAATTCTACTTAAAACTGTGAAAGCGCATATTACACGCATAGGTTATGTCAAAACTTGATTTTTGGACTGTGTTACTTTGTCGAGACGTCTTATAGTAAAAGATGGGTCATATACTCTCACAGAGACGCTTTGAGTTATATAGTATACAGTGGTCTGTTTTTTAATTGCATTTCTGTCTTTGTTCCACGTTCGAAACAATAACAGATCATCGAATTCCAGAGAAAAAAAAAAACATACACATTGTAAGTCTATCTCAGTTTCAAGTGGCTTTTTTTGCGTTTTTTGCTCTCAGTTATATCTAAGACCAAGCTATGTGCGTACCCAGGAAAGAAATCTTTGCAAAAGTAAGAATTTAAAAAAAGTACTTAAAGTTATAAAAAGCTATTTTTCGATTATGAGCAGATTTTTGCAATCGGTGTTTCTTTCAAATCATTTGTTTCGCAGGGGGTCCAGGGTTCGGAAAAACTACTTTTTGTTTGTAACGAACTACAACTACAACTACTTTATAAAAAATGTAGTTAACTACAACTACTTATTTTTAAAAGTAGCGACTACAAACTACTTTCCAAAAGTAGTCACTACTTCGCTACTTCAGTAATCATTGCTAATTAAATACACCGCAAACGATTTTTCCCGATAGACCATAATGTAACAGAATTCTTTTGAACATCCCTGTAAGCGAGATATAAATGCTACACATTTCATTTTCAATACTGAACATTTTATGGTAAACTTCAATAACATAAAACTTTCGTGGCAGTCGCAGTATATTTATGAGAGTTAGAGCACGGACAGACAAACAAAGCAAATTCATAGAACCTTTTTAATTATGTTGGAATTTTTTTTAAAAGAGGAAATTTGAAAACAAAAATTGTAATAATCTTACACATTTATGAGAGTGATGTAGCACAGTAGCGCTTAGAATCCTGCATCGGGTCGGGTTACCCGCTTTTACCCCGACCCGACCCGCCGTTCGGGTCGGCTATATTTTCCCGTTGCGGTTCGGGTTCGGGTCGGATTGACTTCAAATTTTTTGTTGCGGATATCGGGTTGGCTTTCATTCTTTCGGGTTCGGGTTGGCTTTTTGAATCTTGCGGGTCGGGTTCGGGTTAACCCGGTTTTTTAAAAGAATGTCCAAAATATTTTTTCACATTAAAAGTCTATATAAACCGCAGATCACAGTTTCACAAAAGCAAAATGCGTGCCTGTCTGTTTTGTTAATCTTAGAATTCGTATCAGGAAGTTAATATAAACATACTTTTTCAACTACTGGTACGATAATGGTTATAACGAATGCTCCTGCACAGCTGAAACATTTCTGCTGAATAGTTACAATTCTAATTCTTGATACTTCTAATTTTGTTATGGCAAAAAACTGTGTGATCGACAGGAAGACAGGAAACGATTATTTAGCGTTTTGCTTCTTATAGTATTTCGTTATAAATGGAAGTTTTGAAACCGCAACTAATTTTAAACAAGTTGGAAATTGTACGTCAAACGTGACAAACGAGGTGCGTTCGTACTGTAGCTAGTTATATAAATATTCAGACCTAGATGATTTTTAATTCTGTGAAATGAATTATATCGTCTGCAGATTAATTTCTGTAATAAAATAAGTGTCTCGGTCGCTTGACGATTTAACATCCATCGGAAGCTCCTCTAACAAGAAAGCACCGATTTAAAAAAAAAATTCAAATTTCTTAATAAATATTTTTATTAATATCTCCTAAAGTTTTGATTCGATTTTAATAAAATTTGAAATGTCTCGACAAAATTCTGCAAAGATAATATATCTTAAATCTCAAACCATTCGGTTGGGTAGTTTTTGCGTTGTTATATGCGGACGGACGGACGGACAGACGGACGGACGGACCAAGCGACGACAATAGGTGCTACGTATTTATATAATTACGAACGCACCTAAAAAACATTTAAAGATTAGATTTTTAGTTGTATACCGTTTAGAGTCCTGCATCGGGTCGGTTTACCCGCACCCGACCCGATCCGGCTCTAGATTTTTTTTTGTGGGTCGGATTCCGATCGGGTTGACTTCCACTTTTTTACTGTGGATCCGGTTGAATTTCATTATTTCGAGTTCGGATCGGTTTCGGGTTGGGTTTTGACTCTAGCGGGTAGGGGTCTTGTTGACCCGAATTTCAAAAGAATGTCCAAAATATTTTTTCAGGTTAAAAATCCATGTACAATAAGACCTCTATTCTGGTTTTTCTTCCAAAAGGCGGCCACCTCTATTTAGCGCCACTTTTTAATTCCTAAAATTTATATATTTGAAAACGCTTATATCTCTGAATAGCGGTCACCTCTAAATCTAGACACACGTAACATGTGCAGAAGATTTTTTTTATATAGAAATAAAAACAACTTAAAATTTTTCTATTTATTTGTATGCTTGGGGGGGGGGGGAGAAGAGTAAATTATGGGAAGTTAGGGGGCAATTTAGATAGTTATACTTATATATTATTATTAGGTAGAAACAAATGTGGACATTTTTTTAAAATAAAGAGTTTTAAATATTTGAAACTGTATGCTGGAGGAGGGGCAAAAAGGGAAGCGTAAATTTTGGGGACAAGGAAATAATTTTTATTTGTTGTCATTAGACAAATGAGTGAAAGATTTTATTTTTGTATAAAAATAAAGATTTAAAAATATTTTAAACTCCTTTGTATGCTACTATGGGGAAGCGTGAATTTGAGAGATTAGGGATAATTTAGAGGATTTATGTTTAGATAAATCCATTCTTTTTCTTTTTTTAATAAGGATTTTACATTTCTTTGCTTGCTGGGAGTGGGAGGCAAAAGGTAGAAGAAATTAGTCAAATAAAGATTTAACATAGCCAGACGACTATATTTTGGTAAAAAAAAATCGTAGTCGTATAAAAATACATTATATTGAGAAGATTTCTATGGATTTAAATAACAGTACATGAAGTTTCTGACACCCAAACTGTGAAAATGACAGCTAATTTGTGACTGTGCCCGTCGTCTATGGAGAAATATATGACACTGCAAATGAGATTTGTCGCTGACGTTCGCAAATTGTTGCAGAGAACATATTTCGCACGAAAGAAACGAGTTATAATCATGTGATTTGAAGATTGGGACCTTTTTTCCTCCCTCCGAAAGTAGCGTCGATGCGCGCTACAAACTACTGATATTTTGTATCGCGCTACTTGCTACACTACACTTTTTTAATGTAGCGCGCTACACTACAAACTACTGGAAAAAGTAGCGGCTACTGTAGTTTCTCTACTTGTAGCGCGCTACTTCCGAGCCCTGAGGGGGTCTGTACACAAATTTAAAGACTATATTTCATTTGTTGGTAATGTTGCAACGAACTCTTGCTTATGATGGAGATTCGTATATTTATCGTTAAAATTTTATAAATTAGTTGTGGTTCCTCTTTTAGCTATTTTTAATTCTATCGCGCTTCTAATATTGTGAACGCTGTTTAAATGAATCATAACCAACGTAATTGCAGAGAAAAGCATTATGATTTCATTCATTTAAAAGACTGATTCCATTAACCGATGATTCATATAACTGGCGACCATCTTTATTATAAACTCAAAACCCCCCCTAGAACCGAATTCTGGCTGCGCCACTGAATTGTGTACCTTTTTTTTTTCTTAGTAAAAGAAACCTCTAAAATATTTGGATGACTCATCCCCCCCCCCCCCTCCACACACACACTCAGACTGTTCTTTAAAATCAGTTCATTTATGTATTTTTTTTTTTTACTTCAGAAAAAGCATGAAGTAAAGGAAAATTCATAACTGTAAGTGTAATTATAACTGTTATATGTAAATACAAAATTGTAAGTATTTGTGCTTATATAATATTGTGTTTTTAAGCATATATTTAATGAATCATTGATTAAATTTGTATTTATAGCACACCTGGTGTTGGATATTTTAATAATGATTCAATTCCTGATTTTATTATTAATTATCAGACTGGCCCTGGATTTCCTATATATTATTACACTCAAGTAAGTTTTGATTTTCAAAACATTTTACCTGTATAAAATTCATAGCTACTGTTTGTATAATTAGTTATTTATTTAAGTTTATGTATACAGTCTCCCATCTCCTCACATAAAATGTCATTCTATTTATTTGCTAAATTATCACTCGGAAAAACAAATTCCATTTGATTGGATATTATATACAGGTGGTTATCAAAATAATGGAAACACCCTAGATTTTGAAGGAATTCTTTATTAATATGGCGTAGGACCGCCTTTGGCATGTAATACAGCTTGGATTCGCCTGGGAATCGAATCATACAAATTCTGAATAGTGTTTAGAGGAATATTGTACCATTCTTCATGGAGATATTGTGAAAGTTCCGTGAGAGATGCCGGTGGAGGATATCGATTCCGGATTGAAAGCTCTAAAATAGACCACAATGGTTCGATTATGTTGAGGTCTGGGGACTGTGCGGGCCAAGGTAGATGTTCCACCTCATCCTCATGTTCATCAAACCATGATTGGACAACTCTGGCTGCATGAATAGGGGCATTATCATCCTGGAAAATTCCATCTCCTGCTGGAAACAAAATTTGCATCATGGGATGGACCTGGTCAGCTAAAACTTCTCTATACTTCTCCCCAGTGATCCTTCCTTTCAGGGTTACGATTGGACCAGCAGAAAACCATGACACGGCTGCCCATACCATGACCGATCCACCTCCATGCTTGACAGTTGGACGGAGGCAATCAGGATCATACTCTTGTGCAGGTGTTCTCCAGACATGTACCCGTCTTGTTGTGGGGAAAAGTGTGAAAGATGATTCGTCTGACCATATAACAGTCTTCCACTTATCAATCGACCAGGTTTTGTGGTTGTGGCACCACTCTACACGACGTTTGGCATTAGCATCTGTGACAAGTGGCTTGGGAATTGCTGTTCTGCCGTAAATGTTCTCTTTATGAAGGTATCTCCGAACTGTAATTGTTGACACTGGAGAATCCAGATGCTGATTGAGCTCTGCAGTCACTTTGGCTGCAGTTGTTTTCTTTTTAGACATTACAATCCGCTTCAATACCCGTCGGTCTCTTTCACTCAGCTTCTCCTTCCGTCCACTATTTTGCTTTGCTGAGCTTGTCTTTCCGCGCTGTGTGTATGCTGTCATGACTTTAGACACCGTACCTCTAGAAACGCCTATAAGCTGGGATGTTTCGGTCACCGTTGCTCCAGCTAGTCGGGCTCCTACAATTTGGCCTCTTTGAAAATCTGTGAGGTCTGACATTTTACGCTTCTGACAAAAAAAATCAAAACGTAGACAACTCTTCTAGAGCTCTCTCATACTACCTAATACATGTACTTTTTATATTAAAAAAAATCTGGTAGCTAAGATTATATTTTAATGCTTACGAAGGGAATTCTTAAATGTCCCTTTCATTCACAAGTGTTTCCATTATTTTGATAACCACCTGTATATTTTTAGCAGTATATAAGTAAAATAAATTTATGGAGCTGTCTTCATCTACAATAATAAGTATTGAAATAAAAATAAATTTTAAAATTTGCTTTCTAACAACTAATTTTGACTTCAGAAATAAAATCTAGACCCCCAAATTAGCCTTAATGGGAAATTTCATGAAGTTCCTGTGAATAATCCCAGATATATTCATTAGTTGAGATTAAGCAAATCTAGAGGGTGATATCAAACGTTAAATATGTTAATTTTAGGTTTAGATTTAAGGGGTCATCCATTAATTACATCACACTTCAAGAAGGGGTTTACAAAATGTGACAGGACAAGGGAATGGGTTAAGACATTGTGATATCACATCTGAAATATGAAAACAGTTAGGTAGGCATTAAACAATATATAAGTAAGCAACATAAAAAAAAATATATCTATTTTTATTCAGGTAGTACTACATATATTTTTTTTCTCTTTCTTTAAATAACATCAGTTTGAAGTAAAAGCACATAAGATCCTAGTGGTTTCCTAATATTTATATCAGTAGGTAGTAAATAGTGTATAACTTTTTTTTTCATACAATTAACTCTAAATTAATAGATGCAAAAAACATGATGTCACAACAGGAGATGGGATATCACTCAAGTGTGACAACATGTGATACAGAAGGTAGAAAATTTAAAAACAACACAAAATTTGAATGATGTAATTAATGTGGGATCCCTAATACAAATTGTACTAATATTGTTCTGTAGAAAATATCATTAGTTCTAGAAAAAATGTTAAATAAATCATTTAACCATTCAATGACTAAAAGAATGTTGCTTTATTTTTAATAGTTTTTATTGTTATTTATTAGGGTTTTTTTTCTGGGTCAAATTCTGCAATAAGTTTTAAACAACATCATGAAGTTTCCAATACTTGGAAAAGCCGAATGTTTCATTTCTTTAAGACCATCTGACAATAATTGTTTAAAAACTATGAATACATTCTAAGCCATGCTATTCCAATATCATCTGTTTGTGATAGTAAATATTAGTGATGGGCATAACGATTATTTTGATTATTCCAATGAGTCATTCGGGCATGTGCAGAAGCATATCTGTCAAACTTCAATTTTTTTTTTTAATAAATTACTACCAGAAATTTTGAAAAAAAAAAAAAAGTTTCGGATTTGAATTAGATTAGATGCCAGATGACAATGAAAAATGTGTTTTGTAGAAACTTCTTTTATTTATTTGTTTATTTCTGGTAGTAATTGAATTAAAAAAAATTTGAAGTTTGACATATATGCTTCTGCGCATGCCCGAATGATTCATTTGAATAATCAAAATAATCGTTATGCCCATCACTAGTAAATATCCTTGCCACATTATTACACTTTTTTATTTAACTCAACTTGTTTTTTGTATATAAAAATGTAATTTTGTAATTGATTTTTAACTCACTTTCTGGAGTGCTAGAATTATAAAAATTATCTACACAGGTATGTTTCTGATCACAATACGACATTTTAATATTTTTAGAAATTAATTATAAATTAATTATAAATTTATAAATTAATTTTATGGCATTTTTTCTTTAGCCGGCTGCAGGTGATAAATCAACAAATATTCTTTATAAAAACAATGGAGTTAATTATGTGCCAAACCAAAATAGCTGAAAAATAGAAAGTGTGCAAAGTGTATTAAAAAAAATAACATGTTAGATTAAAACAACTACAAACTTTATTCAGCAGATTAAACTAAAATTAAAGAATTTAAAACAGACTGGAGTTTCAAATATGTGACATAAGTTTTCCAAAGTCTCCATCCGATATATTGTGCAGAAAAATCTTTTAACTCTATATCAGCATATTATCAACTGGAGCACCAAAGGAAAAACTGTTTCAAGTAAAGTTCAAAAACCAAGAAATATGTATATATTTACTTTAATTTTAAATAACTTTGACAATTTAATTTTAAATTTAATTAACTTTATAGTTTAATAACCTTACCATAGTGAATCTCTAAAAACATTAGCATTTACTTATTTAATTAATAAACCTATACTAACCCAATCTAGCACAACAGAAAACCTATCTAAGACAAACTTAAACCATGTGATAATATATTACATCCTTCCTCCTAAAACAGATCCAGACCTAAGAATATCTAAAACAGCTTTATTTATTATACTCAACAAAATATGTCAACTGACTATGAAACTGCAACAACAAAATATTTTAAACACTAAAAAGTGAAATATATAGATAAAAAAATAAAAAGTGCAATATATTTTTTAAAAATATGCTTCAATCAATTAATACTTTAATATTAAATAAGTTATGATTATATGTTGAGAAAACAATTTAGAAATCCTGAATAGATAGTTTAGGTAATTTCTTTTTCCTGTTGCCATGTTTTAAAAAAGCAACAGAGCAAAAATTATAATTTTTTAAACAAACTTACTAGTATCATGCTTTCTACTAAGTGTAAATTAAAGCGATGAATTTTCCATATTCAGAGCGCATGCCAAATTAACACATTGTAATGGAATACAACATGAATTGCTGATAGGGATTACTAAAAGGTAATCTCCAGTAAAATGAAAGAACAAGGCAGTAATGCATGCAGAAGCATATATCCTGTTAAATTTACTCTGGCTCATCAGTAAAGGAATAAAAGCTGTAAATCAAAATAGTTGAAAGATAGAAAGTGTGCAGAGTGTATTAAAAGAATAACAAGTCAGATTAAAACAACTATAAACTTTATTCAGCAGATCAAACTAAAACAAAAGAATTGAAACCTTTTTAAAAAACAAACTGGAGTTTCAAATATGTGACATAAGTTTTCCAAAGTCTCCATCCAACATATTCAGACTATCAACTCTATATCAGCATATTATCAAAGACATGAACTTGAGCACCAAAGGAAAGCAATTTCAAGTAAATCTCGAAAAACAAGAAATACATATATATTTACTTTGATTAACTTTAAATAACCTTGACTTTAAATCACTTTATATTTCAAGAACTTTACCATAATTAATTTCTAAAAACATTAGACTTTACTTATTTCAATTAATAAGCCTGTACTAACCCAATCTAACACAAGAGGAATTATATCTAAGACAAACTTAAACCATGCAAAATAACATTTCAGAAAATTAAAAAAACTATCAACATAATATATTTCATCCTTCCCCCTAAAACAGATACTGACCCAAGAATATATAACAGTTTTATTTATTACACTTGCCTGATAAAAACTCTGAACACTTCACACAGACAACCAGAAAGTAATCCTGAAGTAATTAAGGCAAAGTAACCCAATCTAACACAACAGGAATTATATCTAAGACAAACTTAAACCATGCAAAATAACATTTCAGAAAATTAAAAAAACTATCAACATAATATATTTCATCCTTCCCCCTAAAACAGATACTGACCCAAGAATATATAACAGTTTTATTTATTACACTTGCCTGATAAAAACTCTGAACACTTCACACGGACAACCAGAAAGTAATCCTGAAGTAATTAAGGCAAAAACTCAACTTGGGTACTTCAAATGGACACATCTAAATGGGAAGTATTAAAAACAACCCAGAGTATTTTATATGAAGAACCATAATGTAAATCCCCATTACAATACCACGACTTGCACTCCTTCTAAAAGAAAGTAACACTGGACTAAGCGATAAATTACTGGATTAAAAAATTCAGAACAAAAATGTGATCGTTAAAAAGGGCAAAAACAACTGAGAAAAATAAATGACAATAAAAGCTAAAGTAAGAGTGTGTTGCAAGCTGCCATGGTACTTTATCAATGGAGGATTAAAATCATCATTAAAAATTCTCTTCTTGCTTTTCAGGAAAATATACTAACAGTCTTGACCAGCAAGAAAAAAATGCTTTGAATAAACTTCCATCTCATTAAGTTGAAACTTTCTCCATTGGTAACTTGCATAGTACTGTTTGTTGGAAAAACATCTTTACATTAAAACAATATTTTAAAAAACATTACAGCACCACTCTTAAAAGTCAATTTTAAAACATTGGAAAATCTCTCACTAAAACATTGCTTCACTGGAGTGTAACTGGCAGCATTTTAAGTTGTATTCCTGTTATATGACATGTACTACTGAAGCAAATCATGAAGCCAGTGAGTGAGCACATCTTTCTCTATGAAAAACTACCTATTACGCAACTCCCCATTTCCGAAGCTTATATGTCATTTCTGGTATCTCGAGAGATTCGGGTAAGTGTGAACTAATGATCTGTGGCGAGAGAGAATGCAGGCGAAGACAAATGAGTCAGCCACCGTAATTCCTTCGATTACACCATGACAATTTAGATCACTGCACGGAGGTGGAAAGCAGGAAAAGGTAAACTGAGATTTATTGCCATGAGTTAAAAATGTGGTACCAAAAATAAAGAAACACATATTCCCTGAGAATTAATGGAATATGCACATTGCACAGCTGTAACTGTAAGTAAAATAAATATAATGTATTTATTAAAACAATATTTAAATATAAAACTAAAAAATAATGATATTATGCCAACAGGAATTTAAATAGCTAAAAAGGGCAAACAGGTAAACCAAAAATATGTATAAAGAACTAAAGAACTAGGAATTAACTGGTTAAAATGAAGAGATGAAAAATCATTAAAGACGTATGTCAGGAATAAATTTCCCAACAATTACAGTCATGAAATAGGCATGATTTTTAAGATACACATTGAATGGTTGTAAAAGAGTGTTTAAAAAAACTATTTTTACTTTTTTATATTTATAATCTCAAAGCTTATATTTATATTTCTGCATCCCCCCTCCCCCCACACCACCACCACTGGATTTTAGGCCCATGCCTAATCCAGCCCTGTTTGTGTCTATAATAGTAATTTTGGAGACCCCTAATAAGTTTGATTAAATTAATTTTTTATCTTTACTAGTCCAGCTTTTTTCTTTTCTTTTTCTGTAATATGTTATTTAGATTGTGATATTTTAGCATTTTAAGCTTCCAAAAAAATTTTAAAAATAATTTATAAAAAGTTAGTAAATTGTATCATCATATTATTAAAACTATCCTCACAGTTTCACTAAATATTGCAGTCTTGCTAGTCTTATTTTTAGAGTCTTCTGAAAAGTACTCACTAAATACTTGTGGAATATTCTCATAATACAGGTAAAATTGGTAAAGATGTGCATATATTAAAAACTGTCTTGTCTTAATTTGAGACATTAAAATCATTATTTAAAACTTTCTGAAATCGTAACAGCAAATAAAATGTCTCTTGGTTCAATGGTGAAACTCTTGTTTGAAATATTTTTTCTAAAAAACTACCATTTTTTTTTTTTTTATAATATCACTGAAAACATAAAAAGAGCAGATGATAATTTGAACAACATTTTAACCTAATAATAGTTTTTGTTTATATGCCATTTTCATGGGAAAAAAAAAAAAAAAAGAAAGAAAAAGCTAATAAATATTTTAGTTTTCTATTACTAAGTTTGATATATACTGTATCATTTAATTATTAATATTTTTATGTAATTGTATTACTCTTTAAATTTTTATGTAATTTCCTTTATAACATTCCTTTACTAACTATTAAGTTATTATTTCAATATTTATCAGCATGATTCTATAAATATAGATTTGTAATAAATACTTGTTAAAAATTAAGTTTCTGGTTGTCAAATCTTTGTGCTCAATGTATTTTGCATGTTTATAAACTGAATATTGCATGAAAAATAGTGGCATGTTTGTGATCTTATGGATAGCAATTTTTAAAAATGTACTTAAAAGAAAATATATTGGTTATTAAGTTAAACATCGGTTTTTAAACTTTACTGCCTTTAAAACCTTTAAATAAATTTTAGAAACTTTGTAAAAATTTGTTTGCCTTTAAACTTTTAAAATATGAAACTCATCTGTTCCATCTCATTTGTGGATGAGTCATCTAGCTACATTTGATATTAAAAGAAAATATTTCATTAGATAGCAATCCAATATTTACTCATTAATACGTTGAATATGGTTAATTTTATGTGTGTAATTATGTGTGCAATGTTTAATTTGTTTTTATCATTTGCAATGCATTTGAAGTCTGATACAAGTTTTTGTGATTTGGATGTTTTTGTTGCTTTTAATTTGTAAATTTTTCAGATTAGTTACTTTGAGTTTAGCTTTGTTGCTTTTTTTTTTTCTTTGAATGTAGCTATGGTTATATTTAGTGCATTTTACGGCTGCAGGTGGTGTGCTGTTCAAGAATTCTGATAAGCCATTGTGAGTTTTGTTTTATTAAATGTGCTATTTTTAAAACATATGTATGCAGTATTTTATTTCTGTTGCTGTTATACAGTAGTTAAGTGTATGATAGCATTTAATTGATATTTGATTAATTCTTAATTTTCTGCATTAAGTTTTTAGTATTGCAATTTACAAAAAATATATAATTACAGTCCATAAAATTTAATTTTCTTATTGTTTAAATTATGTAAATAAATAAATATACATATATATATATATACATATATTGGTAACATTAGTTTTTTAATGTGCAAATTCAGCATTAAAAATTCTTTGAAATGTTTAGTTGCTCAGATATTTAACCTAACTACAGTAAAACCTCTCTAAAGTGACCATGCTCCATTCCATTAAAAATTGGTCACTCTGAGAGATGGTCTCTTAATGGAGGTCACGTTTACGTCTAGTTTCAGATTGTTGAAAATAAGGTAAAAAGTACAGTTACGAAAATTTATCTTTCATTAGGAAATAAATAAAAATATTTAAATACCAAAAGAAAACTTTTATTTAAATTCATAACTTAATTACTACAAGGGTTTAAAAATATTTAAGTTGACGTTTGCATTGATTTTTCAATTTTATTTTTTATTTTTTAATTTTATCTTTTACAACTTTTATTCCTAAACGCTTTCGAAGTTCAGTGAATAAATGCAAAAATTTTTTCGTCTTGAACAGATAATGAAGATTCCTTTAATCTATCTACTTCTTTGAGAGTTTCCTGAGAGGATAGAGTAGGGAATTTTCTGTCCAGCACTCCTGATTCGTCATCAGAGTTTGATTCATTGTCTGAAAAGTCACAAAAAGGGTTTAAAATCTTAAAAGTTACTTGAATTTTTAAAAAAATCTAAAAAAAATTTAATTAAAATATGTCAAACGACCAGGAAAAAATGGAATTTATTTCTGTTTCTTCAAACAAATTGGTCGCTCATGGAGGGAGTTCCACAGAGAATGGTCTCTTAATAGAGGTAAAATTAGCATTGAACCTATGGGATTAAATTTCGTTCCATGGGAAAATGGTCGTTTAGGGAGGTGGTCGCAGAGGGAGGTTTCACTGTACTATATTATTAAATTGCAAAATTTATTTAACAGTATATTATAAAACATATTAATATTAAAAGTCCAAAAGTCAGATGTTATGAACTAAAGTATTATTTAAAGTTTAAAAAAACAGTAATTTACATTTAGTAATGTACATTCTGTGTAAAAAATACATAGAATTTATCATTATTAAAAGACATGCATAAAAGATATCACAACAATTTTTTTTTCTACAAGTTGGTACTGAGACGTCTTTGACTTAGTGTATTGACAGCAGCTGTTTTTGTCATACTTTTGATTGCTCTGTGATTTTTACTAGGGATGCACCAAATAGTGATTTTGGCCGAATACCGAATATTCGGCTTGCCAAATACTTTTATATTTCAGAGTTTAAAGGTATTAAAAATTTCAATTTTAAAACAGTTTTACATAATATTTAACACAGATACTTCTATTTTGATAAATAAAACCTTTTTACAAGTAAACTTTACACTAAAAAAATTCTTTGAGTTATCATTTTAGAAGAGGATGGTTTTAAACTTTTTTAATTATTAAAATTTTAAATTTCATGGCTTCTGTGAACTTAAAAAAAAAACTGAAGAAAATTTTCTTTATTCTAAAACAAATATTTTAAAATCAAAGAGAAATTTTGAAGAAACTGGAAGAAAAATATTAGAGTCATATACTGTTTATTTGTCAGGAAGGGACTAAAGCAATCTATTCAAATGGCAGCAACTCAGCAAGAATAATGTTCCTGTTCCTTTTGATTTAGCAAGGAAGTTTTTAAATACACCAAGGAGCAGTGTCTGGAGTGGGTGATAATTTTGAGAGGTTGTAAACATACAGGTTGTTCCTAAAATCTTGCAACAAACTTTCAGAGGAGATAATTTGGTCAAGACAAACATCTTTTGAACAAGAAATAACATCTCAATCTACTTATTCCATCAAAAATACAGGGTGTGTCACTAGGAGTTGAAACTGAATTTTCATTCACAACTTTTACAATAATGAAGATATTTTAGCGAAATTTGCATCATTAATTTTGCTTGTATAAAATGTGATGATATCATTGAAAGTGACCGAATTTTGGCCAGTGACACTGTATAAATACTGTCAGATACATTCTGGATAAAGGAATGTCTAGCTCAGATATGATTGGTACACTGATTCAAGCATGATTCCAGCACTTCTCATCATGTTATCATGCTTCACAGAAATCAAAGTAACTTTGTTGAAAATATAATTACAATAGCTTCATTATTGTTAAAGTAACAAACGAAAATACAAGTTTGACCTGGAGTGAGGTATGTTGTATTTTTGACTGGATAAGTGGATTGAGATCCTCGTTTTCTGAACAAAAATTTGTTGTCCTAGTGTCTATCATGGGTGCAAGTTTTCCGTCCACAGGACGGAATTCTGTCTTTTGAAAATTTCCGAGGACGGATTAGGACTGAAAAAATGCCCAAGGACAGAAAAAAATTCGCCGGTTTTTTTTTTTTTTAGATCCTTTGACAAAATATGCTGTTTTTCGAGAGCCTTGGAAAGAATTCGCTGTTTTTTCGCGATCCTATGACGAAATTGACCGTTTTTCTGTGATCCTTCAAAGAAATTAGCACTTCTTTTCACAAACATTTGACGAAATTGGAGTTCTTTTCTGCGGCCGTTTGACGGAATTTTTGTTTTATCCGTGGCTCTTTGATGAATTTTTTTTCGCGATCTGTCAACAAAATTAGCCACTTTCCGTGATCCTTCATGAATTTCGCATTTTTTCCTTGGCCTTTGGACGAAATTTGCGTTTTATCCGTGATCCTTCGACTAAATTCACTTTTTTCTGAGATCCTTTGATGAAACTTGCCTTTTTTTCGCGATCCTTCGACAGAATTCGCCATTTTTTCGCGATCCTTTGACAGAATTCGCCGTTTTTTCGCGATCCTGCGACAGAATTCGCCGGGTTTTTTTCGCAATTCTTCGACAAAATTCGCCGGTTTTTCGGATTTTTTTTACGAAATTGCCCGTTTTTTCGAGATCCTTCGACAAATTTTGCCGTTTTTCGAAATTCTTCGACGAATTTTGCCCTTTTTTTTCGAGATCTTTCGATGAATTTTGCCCCCTTTTTTTTTTAGATCCTTTGACAAATTTTGCCGTTTTCTCGAGATCCTTTGATGAATTTTGCCATTTTTTCGGATTCTTCGAAAAAGAATTCGCCGTTTTTTCGCGATCCTTAGAGGAAATTAGTCTTTTTTTTCTGCAGCCCTTTGACAAAGTTTGTATTTTTTTCGTGATCCTTCAACATTTTGTCTACGCATGGTGTGTGCATTGTGCATTTGGAGAGGAGGTGTGGGTACAGAATTCAAAATATTTTCAGTCTTTGCCACATCTCAAAGTCAAAACATGCGTTGTGTGTGTGCTTGGAGGGGGGGGGGGGGGGGGCAGGTCAAAATATTTTCAGTCCTGGTCACATTTCAAACTTGCACCCATGGTGTCTACTATCACTCTTGAAAAAAATTTCCATTTTGTTTAGAAAACACTCTGTTTGTGAAAAAGCAAGAATCCAGATTATTTAATAGACAATGTTTAGGAACTTGCATTTGTACATCATCAAGTCCTATGAAGTTCTTCATTATTGGTTAATTTTCTTACGTGACTCTTTTCAAACAGCAAATAAATAATGTAAAAGCATTCTCTGTTAAATATAATTCTGTTTCTAATTATTCTGAATATCTTTATTAATTGACAATGAAAAGTAGAAGTTGTGTAAAGTTTTTTTAAGTATTCGGCAGGCCGAATAATTTAATATTCGACCAAGCTGAATATTCGGTAGACCAAATAGTTTGATATTCAGCCTAACCAAATATTTGGTAGTAGCGCCGAATATTCAATGCATCCCTAATTTTTACAATGAAAAAATTAGTTGAACAAAGAGCTTGTCTTAAATTTTACATTTCAAGCAAAATTTCGTGTGCCAATTTGCTGAAAATATTGCAGAAGACCTATGATGAATTGTACATGTCACAAACATGAGCATATGAATGGTCTAAAGCATTCAAAGAGTGCCAAGAAGTAGTAGTAGTTGATTTGCTCTTTCTGGTCGACCTTCAACATGTATGAATGACTAAAACATTGATAAAATCCAGAAGCTGGTGCTTGAAAATCATCGTATAAGTCGTAGAGAGTCTCAAGAAGTGAACATATATTTTAAGTCTGTTCATAACAATTATGACTGATATTTTGGACATGAAACACGTCGTTGCATGGCTAATTTCGAAAGAGCTCAGTTTTGTCTGAAAAGAGCATCAAAAGCAGGTTGCTGAAGGCATGATTTTCCGAGCTTCTACAGAACCCATTTTCATGAAACGCATCATAACTGGTGATGCGAGTTTATGAGTATGACATCCAAACAAGCCAACAGTCCTCAGAATGTTGCCTCGAAACAAGCCGAAATCTAAAAAAATGTGTCAAAGTCACTCAAAAATCAAGGGCAAGCTGACTGTTTTTCTTCTATTAGCATAGTGTGGTACACTCCGAATTCTTTCCACAGGGATAAACAGTAATAAGGAATACTATATAAATATAGGCATCATAAGGCATTTGAATGAGTGCCGAAAATGGTCAGGTGTGTGGAAGGACAATTCATGGATTTTGTATCACACAGAATTGCCACACCACCTGGAGAACCTGGAAAAGTCGGAGAATTTGGAAATTGGCCTAATAAGTCAGGAAATTTCAATATTTTACCCAAAATCTGAAAAAGTCAGGGAATTTAATAAAATTTCATGGGAGTTACCAAATAAGTGCGAGCTTTGTGCCATGATAGGTGAGAAATATCTTCCATGTTTTCACAGATTCCAGTTTTTGTTTTCTTTAGAAATTTCATCTAAATCACCTGGCTCATCAAAATTTCCACTTCCTACTCTTACTACCCCCACACACATACTAATATTTTTAAAACTCATTAATGTTCTTTTTTTTAATTTTTCTGCGATATTTGTTATTTTGAAGTGACAATTAATATAAGCAATACATATTTCAAATCTCCTCGAACCGCACCATGAAATGCCTGCTTTCCCTTCCCCCTTTGTCTAAAGTTGGACTTAAGTAACCTTCTAATAATTGCTGGAGTGAACTATGGTTCAATACAAAAATATTGTATTGCTTTTTATTATTTCCTTCCGGTTTGGAGAAAACTTTATTTGAAAGTTTGTATTTATCATAATTTATTAAGGAAAGTAATTCCTATTATAGTCCTAGAAGTAAGTTTTCTGAGGGAGGATGCATAAGCGAAAAATTCAACCAATATCTGCAGTTAAAATTTAGTATTTTCAAGTGACAAAAAATTTATTTCACCTTCGTCGTACACAGAGCACACTACGCCACCAGACTGAAATTTTATTAAAATACACTTGGAAAAATCAGGGAATTTTATTCTCCTATATGGGTAGCAACCCTAAATAATGCACCATCGCACAAAGCTATCATTGTGTAAGAGTTTTTCGCCAAAAACACAGCGAATGTCATCGACCAGGCACTGTACTCACCTGATATGGCCCCTTGTGACTTTTTTTCTGTTCCAGCAGCTAAAATTACTACTTCAAGAAAGGCATTTTGAGTAGTGATGAGCAATTCAATTCCCAAATTCTACAATTGATTGTTACACCAAGAAGCTAAAAACAGAAATTGCAGAACTTAGTGATTATTCTGGCAGGAAATTTGATCGAAAATTTTATCAGGGATTGCTGGATAAGTCAGCAATGATTTGTTCATGATTGAGGTTTTAGAGAGAGAGAAGAAATAGTAATGAATGATGACAATCCCTTGATTGATATTTAGACAGAGGGGGGAAGATTACAGTAAAATATAAGAACGATTCACCTCAATTGCTAAGAGATAGAGTAGAGAGAGGGGTGTGGAGGCAAAAAAAAGGGGTGCTAGAATTTACAGTCCTACCTAAAAAAAATTTAGAGGGAGGAAGGGTGTTTAAAATAAAAAATCACGAATGTGCGATAAAAATGTAGGGGAGAAAAGGTGGAAAACTAAAAGTAGGGGCAAAATCCCTCTAAATCTTGGGAACTATGACCCCTAGCAAAAAACGAAAGGCAGATTTAAGGACGATGACCCAAAGTCCTATATTAAGATACCCTGTAAGTGGGGGTTCATTGATAATTTATTTTAGTTATAAAATATATATAAGGAATGAGAGGGTGCAATTGAGAAATGTATAGAGCCGACGTCTCTTGCCAGAAGGAGCCGAGAGTGTGTGTGGGGTGGGGGGGCAAGAAGAAGAGCACCTGTAAAACCTATATATATATCAGAGATGCATTTCCTGGGTTACATATACCGCCGCATGTTGCGCCACATTGCAAATGGGGCAAAAACCATAAAGAACTACAAAAATAATCCTAAAGGCACTAAAATTTAAGACAAGATTAATATTCATAAATAAAAATGATTCACCTCAAGTGCAAAGAGCTAGGGTATGGGAGCAAAAAAAAGAGGGGGCTATCTGTATTTTAGCTAGAATTTATTGTCTGATGAAACAAAAATTTAGAGGGAGGAAGGGCTGAGGTCCAAGCTGCTTAAAATGAAAAATCAAGAATGTGTGATAAAAATTAAGGTGAAAAAAGGAGGGAAACAGAAAGTAAGGAAAAAAGGCCTCCTAAATCTCAGAAACTATGGTACCTAGCAAAAAAGGCAAATTTAAGAATGACGACTATATTAAGATACCCTACAAGTGGGATCCATTGAAAGTTTATTGTAGTTAGAATATATATATATATCTATATCTATATATATAAGGAATAGAAGGGGAGGGGGGAGCAATTGAGAAATGAATAGGGCCGATGTCCATTGCCGGAAGGAGCCAGGTTACTGAGGAGGGCGCAAGAATGAATCCTGAGAAGAAACTGGATGAGGGGGCAAGTTGGAAAGTATTCTAAAATGAAAGAAAACATCCAATTTGAGCCCATGAGGGGAGGAGAGACTCTATAGGACCTATATAATATTATCCAAGATGCATGATCCTGGGAGATATTTCCTGTCAGGATAATTCCTAAATTTTGCAATTGTGGTTTTTAGCTTCTTGGTGATACAATTGATTGTATCTTGATTGTATAATTAGGTACTCTATGACGTCTCGATTGTTATTTTCTACAATTGCAATTTTTCTCTATCACTGAATTATCGAGAATCACCCATTACTAGGGCCTATTTTGAAGCAGACATTTTTTTTGTTTTATTTAACAATTCTACGTACTTTTTACACAGAATGTATACCAGTATTTTGTCCAAACTTGAAGAAATTTACAGTAAATTTATTTCTGAAAACATTCAGGTGTCAATGTAACATAATGTTAATTTTAGAAAGTAAAAATATGATTTAAAATAAGCCAGCAATCTTTGAATAATTTTAATAAATTTATATGTTTATCAGCAATTAAAACAATTGAAAGATTTCTAGTTTATTATTATTAATTTTAATACGTTGGCCGGCCACTCTTGCATTCACACTATGAAGTTTCTTCCTGAAAATGCTACTGTTAGTTGTTGTCATATTATTTATTTATTTTTATCTGTATAAATAAATATTGCTAATGTTATGTCCGTTTGAACGAGTTTTTCTTTTTCCCTTTCTTAGGTCCTTGTTCACTTTATATAAAACTAAATTTTTTGCTCTGAATTTTTTCACTTTTTTTTTAACTCTCTACTCAAATGCTTTTTTAATTATTATTGTGCTTGTTAGCATTTAAGCTGGAATATATTTTGTTTAGCATTTTGAAATTATATGAAGTTTTAGCTTTTATTTATTTATTTAATTTACTCTGCTTGTTGTATTTGTTGTTTTAATTAATACAGTCTTTAAGTACAAATTACAATTGTGATGCAAATATCATGCTACAAATTAAATTTCAAAGCATGTATTTTCAAAATAGCATGTAAATTTGATTTTATATCAAAATTTACTATTTACTATATCTTGTTTCAGAATTTATACTCTTTTTCTTTCTTTCTTTTAAAAATTTGGAAGATGTTAGGTTTGAAAGCAATTTCCTAAGGAAATGAAAAGAATATTTAAATTCGATAAACTATTTCTCTCTATCTTAAAAAAATAATAATAAATTGACACTTCGGTAGAAAAAAGTTTTTTATAAATTTTCTGACTTGTGAATCCAGTAATTGATTGGCAAATAAGAAATAATTATGTTTGAAAAACACTTGGGAATCCATTAAATTTTTAAACCCAAATTTATTACTTTCTGACACGTTCTGAAATAATTTTAATCTGCATAAAATCTGTAACTATTCTTAATAAGATTAAGTAATCAAAGATTTTTATTTTCCATAAAAATAGAAAGTAAAAATTCACAGGGTATTTCAAATTTTATGTTTTAAGCCAATTTTCAGGAAATAGCAATCATAATACAGGTAAAAATAGAATGTAATAAAAAAATCTACCTCTTCCCCCCCCCCTCCCCCCTAACCCTCCCCCCAAAAAAATCAGATTTTTAGCTTTTGAATATATATTTATGAAAATTTCATGCAAGTACAACTGAAAACAAGCTTATGAATGTGGTTAAAAAGTTCCTGTTATCAAACAACTTAATGAGCTAACAGATTAATTACAAGGTATTAACCCCTTAATCGTCGCGCCCAATAGGTGTGGGCTACTTTTTAAAAATTCGGATTGCTTGATTGCCACCAGTTTTCTGAAGTAGATATATTCGCCTTATTTAAAGGCAGATAAAATAGTGCGAGAATAAAGCCAATTACACTATTTAAAAAAACTGATATGAATCAAACATTCTGAATTTTAAAAAAGTAGCCTACACTGTCTGTCAGTGTCTTGGGCATGATGCTTAAGGTGTTAATTAAGAGTTAATTATGGATAAAATCTATTTTTAGAAAAAGAGTCCCAAGAACTAAATTTATTGAAACTATTTATCCAGAAAACCAGTTAACCAGAATCGTATATTCAATCGATGAACTTTAAAATCTTTCAGGGAAAAAAATCATACAGTCAGTTTAAACTGTGCATTTATATTTTTAGAAGAAAAATTCAATGGCGACAATTTTCTAAAATTCAGAATTTTGAAAGAAAAATGGCTTCAATAAGAACTGAAAGAATATCTTGAAGCTGATTTTAAAAAATAACAATTTTACCAATGATGATATTAATGAGTGTTTTACTTTTGACAGTGGTGTTCTTTTCCTGGATGAATCTTGCATTATGGCTGTTTATAAATTTCAAGAACTGCTCTTGAAACAAAAATAAAATTTTAAGCAAATGAAAATTTATGAAATGTTTAAAAAATAAATTGCGAATCTTAATTGGTTGTCTTGTAAGAAGTCTTATTTTCTGATTTCTCACTCCTTCATTGTGAATAGTATTTCATATTACCAATGACCAGGATTTGAAATGAAAGCATTTACATATAAGGCATTTTGATTTTTTGTGCAGAATTATTGTTTCCAAGGGATTCCCATAAATTTGCTTCCTTTCAACTCGGATCTGATTAATCTAATAATTTTAAATCGGAAGCAAAAGCCACCACATTTATTCTACCAGGCTAATAAAATGAATGTTGCTTCAATGCCCATCAGAATACACCTGGTCTTATCCATTCTGAATAAATTGGTTTTGTAGTGAATATTAGACATCTTTAAAAAAATTACTTCAAAAATGTTATTAACTTGAATATTTGTTACAAATAATATAATAAAATCACTTGTTAACTTTAAGTTAAAGTGTAATTATTGTAATTTTTTATCACTTTAAGCAATAATTACACTTTAACATGAATATTTGTTTCAGACTAATATTTTGGATGGCAGAAGTGGGAAGCCTTTTCTTCGGAAACCGATTGAAATGGTTGTTGGTACTCAGACATCCCCTCTTGTCATCAGTGTAACAGGAAAGGGAAATGATATTTTCTTATACTGGGTATCTGATTGTCATGGTTCTGAAAACAAAACAAAATTGGAATTTGACTTTGTTAAAGGTAAGATTCTGAATATATGTATGTCTATACACATACTCATTATTTAACAAGTTATTCATTTACTCTTCCTTAGATGCACATTTTGTATACTTGCTGGCAGCATCATAGAAATATTTAGGTTTCCAGAGGATCTTGTTGTATCCTGTCTATAAGCAAAAATTAACATTTTCACATTTTAGTTATTGATCTCATGAAACTTGTTATTTTTATATTTTTCTCCAATGGTATTTGTGGAAAGCTACTGTCTTGTATTTTTATTAATTGATTAAATCATTTGAATTAGGCTTTTAAAAATTATACATAAGACTTATTGAAAAGATTTATTTTGATTTATAGATGTTATTTTTACTTTAAAATATTTAAAAAATAAAATCTTTTTATAATGTTGCTTTCTTTTGCTTAAAAATATTTTATTTACAAAATGATTTTATCCCTAATACAAAGTCAAAAAAGAATGAAAATTAAGTCTTGTTGTAATTCTGGGCCATTACTTCATGAAGTACAGTACTAAAGTTATTAACCTTGAATAACTTTAGAATTCAGCTAGAAATATACAGACCATTAATTCATTTGAATTTTTTATTGCAAGAATGTCATACTAAAAAAGAAAGGGCGGGGGGTATATAATTATAGGGACTGCACTAAGAAATTCAGACTATTAGCCAACCACTCAGCCAAATTTGAAAATCATTAACCACTTTTCAAAAGTGTTAGCCAAAAACTGCATTGAATTGTCTTTTTTAATGGTACCCACTTTTAATAGATAAAACTTACATTTTGTAATTAGTGTAAAAAGTATTTGTAAAATTCAACATGATTGACACAAAAATCTTTGTCTGATCTTTCACTATTGATTAATATAAAATTATTTCAATTTTTATCTTTTAAAATACTTCTTATTACAGTCTTAATTAATGATAGTTTGCTTGCTAAATCCTCTTTTAGCATTTGTTGTCATCAGACACATCAAATCTATGTTTACTAATTTTAAGTGGTGGTCAAGTAATTTCCAGTTTTAATTTCATTGATACCATTTGTTCCTTCTACTTCTCAAACAATCAGTACAAAAGAAGAAAAAAAAAACATTTGCCAGATATTTCACCAAAATTTAATTTTAATGAATTGAATTTTAATCAAAATAATTGAAACTAGCTTGAGATTTTAAAAATATATATGAAGAAAATATATAACTTAAGGTTCTGACCCCCCCCCCCCCCCCCCCCTCCAGGACAATAATAACACATGAATAAAATCTATATGATAATTTGTAATACATACATAAACAGACAAAAAATATATTAAAATACACATTAAAAAAAAACTATTAAATATCAGGATTATTATCATATATATCATATATCATTATTATTAGTATTCAGTGCTTTGAATTAAAAAATAGTGATATCACTTCACATGAACAGTTTAAAGCAAGTTACTGGCTTAGATTAATTTGCTTGGCCTTTTTGCTTGACGCTAACATTCTTGCCTACTGTTCATGAGATCCCTGGTTCAACTCCCACTGGCGACAGCAATCTCCTCAACATTTTTTCCCAATAGCTGTTGAGCAGATGTTATCATTCTTTCATCTGCTTTAATTTTTTACATATTTATTTGTAAAGGTAGAGGGGGGAAAAAATTAAGACTGTCACTACTAATTATTTTACCTACAGAAATTTAGTGTGATTATTTTGTATAAAAGAAGGAATCATTTCTGGACGGTTCTCCTACTGTGGCCCAATGAAATTATTTTTAGTTGGCCTAACAACGTTCCAAAATTGAGGGGCTTCAGTTAACTTATTGTTGGCATGTCAACCCTACCATTTCCCAACAGTTTCCACAAACTGCCAGCTATCTGTACCACTTTGGTTTCCCACCATTTCAAAATATTCATAGGAAGACTTACTTCCCTCCTAAAGAAAAAAAAAAGAATTTCAAGCCTTGTATTAAACGTAAAACTTAATGCATTCTCACATTAATATTTCATATTTTGTTTGTTAAAACAAATATAAGAAGTATCATATAAGAGAATTTAGTTCTAAGATTTGAGTAGTAGTCATAACTGTTAAAAACAAATAGAACTTTAACTGAGCTTGTAAAAATTTACTGCTTCAAGCAATGTTAGAATATATATGCAACCCAAATCTGATATTCTATTTGAATCAGCAAAGATTATTATAGCTGAACATTATCATTCAGTTTATTATACTCTTTTATTTAACTCAACTTCGTTTTTGTATGTAAAGACGGGATTTTATAATAAATTTTTCACACACTTCTTGATATGCTAGAATTATAGAAATTATGTACACAGATGTATCTCCGATACAAAATTTTAATATTTTTAGACCTTAATTATATTAGATTTATCAGTTTCCAATTTTCTTGTTACTTCAATTAAATATTATCAAGTTTGCTTGAAATAACTTTCACTGATTTCTTTGTTGTTTTATTTAATCTTAATTAAAAATTCCAATATAAATACTATTTTGGGAAAGCTTCCAGAATATTTAAATGAATATTTTACTGTACACTTTTTAAACAAAATATTATAAACTTGAGCACTACTTAGAAATACTTAAAATTTCATTTGATAGATATTTGCTTCAGGGATATGGGAAAAACATTTAGAGAACTGTGAAATTTCTTAGATCTGTTGCATTTTAAATTGTGGAATTCTTTAATGATTTTAGGAACAAGTGTTCATGATCAGTCCCGGGCTGACTTTTGCAAGTTGAGATTTAAAGAAAAGTTATATACAAGAATGTACGCCTTAACAAGTCATTCTTCAATTCCTGGAACTGTTGTATATGATTCAGGTGAAAGATTATTTTTTATATGATTTTAACTGCAATAACAAAATGCATATATGGCATAAATTGAAATTTTATATCTTATTTTTTTTTATTTTATACATTCTTTATTGGCTTATCAACTTTAATACAAATTAATTGTTTACTTTTATACTTATCTTTTGGAAAATTTTATGAATAAAACTTATCTTAATGTAGTTTTATTATCAAGTTAACATTATATTAGTAAATTAACATTATTAATGTGACAAAAAAGAAAAGTGGATATGTCAGCCAAATATGTTTGTTTTATTATAAAAACTAGCGGGCCCCTAATTTACATCGGTGCCTCAAATTGTAGAAAATCTTGAATCTTGTAAAACCTCTAACCGAACGAACCTCCGACCCTGGTCCCCGCTGCCTTCGGCACCGGATAATCCCTTAATTTGCACATTGAATAGTACAAACCTCTAACCGAACGAACCTCCGACCCTGGTCCTCTCTGCCTTCGGCACCGTATACCGGTCGTGCTACGCACGCACCGGATAAAAGCTTAAATTGCACATCGAATAGTATAAACCTCAAACTGAACGAAACTCCGACTCTGGTCCCCGCTGCCTGCGGCACCGTATAGCAGTCGTGCTGCGCACGCGTTGCAGTATACGTTGGTTTCACCTTCTGCCACCAGGTGGAGCAATCCGTTTATACGATCATAACTGAAATCATTAAGGCTTTCGATGTCGAGTCTAATGAGCCATTCCCCGTCGTTTTCATGCCTGTAGAACCGGAGATAGGAAAGCGCCTCCTGGTGGTGAAAAAATGAACTAAAATCGGTAAGCTCTATCGATGTCGAGTCGAATGAGCCATACCCCGTCATGACCCTTCCCATAGAAACAGAGATAGGAAAGCGCCCCTGGTGGTAAGACTCGGAGCAAAAATCAATAAACTGTAGTATCCTCTATCCACGTTGAGTCGAATGAGCCATACCCCGTCGTGATCCGGGCCATAGAAACAGAGATAAGAAAATGCCCACTGGTGGTGAAAAATGAACTAAAACCGATAAGCTCTAGTACCCTCTATCGATGTCGAGTCGATTGAGCCAAACCGCGGCGTGATGTGACTCATAGAACCCGAGTTGGCTGAAAAATCCTTTAATTACACCTTCCACCACTTGGGGGTGCAATATGTTCTATACGAACATGACCGAAATCTGTAAAGCTGTCGAAATCTTAATGTAGTTTTATTATCAAGTTAACATTATATTATTAAATTAACATTATTAATGTGACAAAAAAGAAAAGTGGATATGTCAGCCAAATATGTTGATTTTATTATAAAAACTTTGTATTATTTTTTAATTATGTTTCATAAGATAGTATTTCATAATAGTGGCCTGCACAGTTCTTGTATAACTAGAACTGATCCTATAAATTTCATTTGAAGTTAACCTGCAATTTGATCTCAATCTAAATAAGTGATTTTTTTTCAATCTGCAATCTGACTCAAATCTGCAAAAAAAATTTCATTGGTCCCAAACATGAAAAATTTCAACTTGAAACAAAATGCAATTATGGTAAAATAACCCACAATCAAATTTCATATGCAGCAGTTGATGTTTATTATAATAACTTTTCATTCCACAGAAAAAAGTGGTTATAGTGGGATTATAAATTCTTTTTTTAATTGGAAGGTTTTATTACATCAAAAGAAAAATAATAAAATTGCATGTAGATCTTGAGAATAAATCATTGTTCACTCAGTTTTAATTAAAATTGAAATCTATATTATAAAGAACAAACATGTCTGTATGTATTGCTGATGGCATTTTGATGTTGGCAACACCTGACAATTAAATTTTGCTTTTTATGTAATTTTTAAAACTTTTAAACATCGTACATTTTTAAGTTTTACATCACCTTATAGGAAACAAAACGTTGTTTCAAATGCAGTTTATTTGAAAACTCTATCACAATTTACTGATTTTTTATAGTTTTAAAAATAATTTTCAAGCATGATTTTTTGTGGGGGGGTGGGGACGGGGGGTAATCTACAGGGTGTCATAAAAAATGTATACACAGTTTCAGTGATTATGACTCCAGATTTTATTCACATATAATTAATATTTAAACTTCAAAAGAATCTACATAAAAAATGTATAACTTTTCCTCCTACCGCAGGTGTTCAAAATTATTACCGTTCTGGTCAATACACTGCTGATAATGGTGGGCTATTGATTCACAAACTGCAACAAACATTTCATTTGGTGTTATGGTGCATTCTTGCTCAACTGCAGTTCCAGAATGCTGTCTCTGAACATCTTGAACAGTTCCATTTGTTTCAAACTTGTCTTTTATCAAATTGTAAGTCACGTAGGTGGATCTGTCTGAAACTCCCTGTCTATTGTCTTTGTACTTCTACAACATTTTCATACTTCGAATTGTATTTTTAAATAAATTTTCTTTTTCAAAAGTTGATCTTGGTCCACTCATTATTTCCAATTAATTACATTCTGAAGGAAAAAAAAATCAGAAAGTTATGACCTTTTAAGCAGTATGTATACATTTTTTTGGGACACCCTGTATTATTATTGTGTGCAGGCAATTATAATAGATTAACCCATTTGCACTTAAACAAATATAAATAGTTCAGTATTTGTTTCTGGCTAATATTCCTTAACGAAATTAAAACTTCATCAATAAATAAATAAAATAATATAAA
The DNA here is from genome assembly GCA_963931845.1 of Maratus michaelseni. Classification (NCBI taxonomy): domain Eukaryota; kingdom Metazoa; phylum Arthropoda; class Arachnida; order Araneae; family Salticidae; genus Maratus; species Maratus michaelseni. The sequence continues at coordinate 202,799,836 of OZ007590.1, read as the reverse complement.
CAAAACACAAATTTAACAAACCTGTAATCTAACTATGCACTTAAACCACTGAAATTATCATAATCAAAACGGCTGCCTGTATGTAGCAAAATCTTTGGTGATTTCTTCGGCTATTAACCTCTGACATGTGCCTAATACAAAAGTGTCGCTTTTAATAAATTTCAAATTTATCTTAATACATTATTGATATTTTTCATATACACATGCTTTTTTGGTGATGTTAGTGGGTAATCCAAAAATATATCTTAAATGTAAAAAAACTATTAGAGTTTTCAATTTTTTTTTTAAATGGTTTTCACTAGTGATGGGCGTAACGATTATTTTGATTATTCGAATGGATCATTCGGGCATATCCATCAAACTTCATTTTTTTTTATTTTGAAGTTTGACAGATATGCTTCTGTGCATGCCCGAATGGTTCATTCGAATAATCAAAATAATTGATATGTCCATCACTAGTTTTCACCAAATTCTGTAACTTGAGAAGGCCTAGTTTCTATAAATGTCATGCAGTAAAACATCTTTAAAACTTTCTTATTTTATCTGTTTTTGTCAGTTATATGACGATTTTTCTGGTCGCAAAGTGTTTCTTTGTATAACAATATTAAAAAGTTTCTTTGTTCATTAAATGTTTAACTATCTTTCTTTTATGAATTGCTGTAAAACAGTCTGATGTATCCACTATTTTATCAATCAAAGTACAGAACTAAAATCTCTTCAACATTTAATTACTATGCAAAATACATATTGTTAAAAACCCATGTATCAAAAACTTTTTATTAAACTCATGTTATATGCTACATTTATTATATGCTAATTTATTATTTGATTCTTATTTCTTATCTTTTTAGATTTTCGAAAAGGTACTGAATATAGTAATCCAATTAACTATTCAGCTTTGGGTTTGGAATTTCTGTATAGACACCCAGGCTACCAACAAGATTATGAGTTATATTTAGATAATGAAAATCCAGAATTAGAAAATCGCATTTTGCAACAAGATATTTCTGATCTTCCAAACCAGTATGATAATGTACAGCTGGAAAAAATTCTCAGTGGCCAGCATAGAAAATATCCAGACGCGAATGAATATAATGTACCTGATTACCAGAGTGACAGTCAAGTATTTTCTCCATATTACATGCAACAAAATAATCTTGGGAATGAAAGATTTTATCCGTTAGATTACAGGCAAATTCCTGAACATTTTGGTGTCATTAAAAAGACTAAAAAATTCAACCCATGGTCTGAGCGTTACCTACCTTTTGAAAAATTCAGACGAGATTATTCGTTACGTCAGAAAAATAACAATAGGAAAAAAAGAGAATTTAAAATGCATACTGGTGCAATTGAAACATCTAAGAGAAGCAGAACAGATACATCAGGTATGTAAATTATTCGTTGTATTTTGAATATTTTATTTTTGTTTTCAGGCAGCTAGTTAGTTGATTATTTACTAACATTTTTCAATGTTTTCTATCATAGTTATAAAATGATTGCTTGTTCATCTTGTAATTTCATAAAAAGTTTCTTATTTTAATAATGGACATTTAATATATTGTTGAATTTTTAGTCCTTTTCTCATTAAAGGGGGAAAAGGGATGCTATCAAAACAATTTTTGTCTGGGAACTTTAATCTAGTTGATTAAAAAAAAAAAAAAAAAAAAAAAAGGAATCACTATCTATTTTATTATCAAATAGACACAAAGAAAAATGAAAATAGTCATTCAGTTGGAAATTGTGTCTTCTTTAAATGTACGTTAAATAGATATGCTTAAGGGGCATCTTAATATCAACATTGTAAGAAATTTTTAAAACTCTCAACACCTAATTTTGACATATTTCGATTCTTAGGTAAATTTTACTTTCAAATACAGATACTAAAAAAGAATTATTCGGTAAAGAAGTTTAAAAATTATGCAGCTGTTGTGAACTCCTAATATTAAATTTAATTTTGTTAGTTGCAAAATAAACTGCAATGCAAATATTTTTAAAGCATAACTCAAAAACTACTTGGCAAAATGAAATGAAATTTTGGAATTGCATATTTGAAGCTTCTAGAAATCTAATTCTGTTCATTTTTTTATAGGTTACCATACATATATTTTATTTAATATTAATTTCATAATTTATATGTAAAGAAATTAATATTTTAAAAATTATGTATTGTAACATATAAAAATTTTAACAGATATTGATTTCTCGAAGCTTCAAATATTCAAATCAAAAATTTCATTTCATTTTGTCAAAAAGTTTTTGAGTTATACTTAAAAAACTTGTTAACCAACTTGTTTATAACTAATAAAATCGAATTTAACATTAGTAGTTCAAAACTTTACATCTGCATAATTCCTAAACTATGTCATTGAAGGATCCAAATATTATGTCGAAATTAGCTGTTCATAATGAAATTTTCACAGATTTTACAATTTATATATGAAGACAAGTCCCTTAAACTTATGCTTTTAACATACATTTAAAGAAGACAATTCCTAATCAAATGACTATTTTCCCTTTTCTCTGCATCTGTTTGGCAATAAAATAGATGTGGAGTTTTTATTTATTATTTATTTATTTTGACTGATTGTACATTATTATTTTGAATTCTTTTCAAATTGTTTTTCTATAATTGTTCTTCAAATGAAAGTTAAAGTTTCAGTCATGAGACAAGAACAAGGGGATGGTTTTGGATAATTCATGCAGCTAAAAACATGCATAAATATACATGTATGAAGTGCAGCATGAATTAATACAATTGGGCATCTAGTAAAAAATTATACATGCCTGATTAGAATTTTTGAGGCATGTTGGGCGATAAATTTCCCAAACTTTGGTACATGTATGTGTGTTATTCAATGAAATAGAAAATTTGTATTTGAAATTGAAATGCTCATTATATATATATAGTGTATCCATATTTATTCTATTAAAATTTTACAGTATTAAACAGAAAGCAAAGGCATGTAGGTCCTCATGATGGAGGGGGTATACAAAGAGTTATTTCTACTGGTATGTAGTTTTTAGAACATTATTTTAATTCTCATTACATTATAAGTGAAATTTTATGTTTAATATTGTACTTTTTGTGTACTAAATCATGAAAATAAAGCAATTTGTTCAACTGTTATTATTTACTGATTTTAATGATATACCATATTTACTTGTGTATAATGCACACTTTCCTTCAAAATTTTAGGGCTAAAAGAGGGGATGACATTATATGACATCCTATATTCTGACAACTATATAAAACCATACATGGTTTCACCAATTCACTGAATCACTGCTTCTGGGATGGAGTTTTCTTTAGTCTTTTTTATTTTTCTATAATCATATGCAAGACTCGTCAGCATTGATTTTCTAGCTGTAGTTGTGTTGCCATTTGCTTTAGCATATTGTTAAACTTTCAGTTTAAAAATGACAGTGTAACTTGTCTCATTTTTATCGTAATCACACTCTGAAAACAGAATAAATGCGAGTAAAAAAGCCAAACTTTGATTATCATTTTCACAATTTTTGGTAATTACTAGTAGTATTATGAAATTATTTCCAGTGTTGATAAATACAGGTTGTCCCAGAAAAATGTATACACAGTATCTATATATTTAAAGCTAAAAGAGCATCTTTTCAGATTTCACATGAAATTGACCTCAATACGCATGCTCCTACCTTTTTTCAAAGCAGGAATGGAAGGGGAAATACCAGGGGGATTCTCCTCTTCTATAGTTTGAGAGTGGGCTGTGTCTGAACAAAAGAGGACAAGGAAGGGTTCAGACCTAGACAATGAGAAACCCATTCATCTTTTTCCCCACTTCCAATGGGAAGAAAAACTTTTTCTTTCTTTGAAATGGCAGCTTTTTTCTTCAGATGAATTTTACAAGCAGCCATTTTGTTGCCTGGAGCTTGGGTCAATTTTCGTTGAAGAGAAACGCTTCGGAGAAAAAATAAATCAACAATCACTGTTTTTAAAAATACATAGATGCAGTTTCTGCAGGAATCTAAATGAATTTTTTTTTTTTTTTAATTTAAATCTAAGTTGACCGGATCTGAAGACAGTGGGACGCCCAATCCAGCGTAGCGGGCAAAGGTCTGCTAGTATTCCATAATAACTAGCATGTTCTTCTTTTCCTTTCAGGTTTAACTAACTTGAAATAATGGCTCAAATCAGACTAAACTCAGTAGCACAGCAATATTGGTCAATATCTTAAATACGGATTTTGTAATATCGGCCAGTGTTGGACTGATCAATAATGCAGCTAGGAAAAGGTAAACAGGTATTCTTCACTATGAGCTAAGAATGTAATGACAAAAATAGATAGCAGGTGCCTGGAGAATTAATGGAATCTGCACAGCTTTAACCATAAGTAAAACTCAAGATAATATATCTATTAAAAAAAATATTGAAATAAAAGATAATGACAGTATGTAAAACCAGAACTTAGATAATTGGAAAGAGTAAACTGTTAAACAAAGATATGTATAAGAAACAATTAGAGACATGTACCAGGAATAAATTTCATAAAAATTGCAAATAATTAAATAGTTTGATTTAATTAAAATTTCATAAAATAAGATTATGCATATGAAATCATCTGCTGTAATGGTATTATTAATATTAAGTGAAATTGATGCAGAATTAAACTACCAGAATATGAGGAAAAAAAAGTATGCCTTAAATAATTTCGAAAATAGTAAATTTGTAACTCTGAATAAATTACACTTTAAATATGATTAAAAAAACATATATTATAAAAGAATTTATATTTATGACAATTTTTTTTTTTAATACATGAATAAATAACACGAATATTTTAAAATTGTGGAGCATTGATGGATACAAAATACATGTAAAAGATAAATAAAAACCAAATCTCATTCTGTACTTATAAGAAGGAAAATATGTTTAAAGAACTCACACTAATTCAATAAGAATTCAAAATATATAAATATACTACATATCGTACAAACTTTAAACAAAAAAACATAAATGAAAATTCCAGAAAAATATATTTTTCTAATTTCATTCAAGAACTACAACAAAAATATATCTGTATATTTAGTCCTTTAAAGGAAGATTTTTGCAAAAGTAAATCTATACAAAAATAATGAACTTGCTCCAGATTACTTTAGATTTAATAAAGCAAAAATAATGAACTTACTCCAGATTATTTTAGATTTATTAAAGCAAAATTAATAAGCATAAATTGGTAAGACTTATCAGCATTTCACCATGTGTGGACGATGGAGCAAGCTCACTTTCAAAGTCTTTGACTATAAGCAAACTAAACGTTTGTGTTGTTTAAAAAAGGGGAACATGCACAGTTAGTTTCCCTGATATTTTTCTGTATTCTCTAGATATTTCCCTATGTTCATGACTGCACATACTTGTTTCTCGAGATTGCTCAATATTGACCACTATAAATTTTTCCCCATAGTTTTACAAAATATAAAGTGTTGTTAAAATGGTTTTCTGTCCTCTACTTTCGAAAAAAAAAATGCAAATTAAAGAACGAAATGTTGAACTTTTCATGAATTTCAAAATTACCGATCCAATATTGGTCAATATCGCATAATAGTGTGCAATATTGGTAAAAATGTTCAACCTTTGCTGATGCATGCCATGCTTGGATGATATTGGTCAATACTGAGCCAATATTGCTGTGCTGCCTGGGAAGCTTTGATCAAAGGATATTTATCTTAAAATGTTACTGGAAGTTCGAAATTGTAGCTGAAGTACACAGACTGTTCCAAACAGATCCTTCTATGCGATTTACAATTACTACAATTAGAGATAAATGATGGAACAGATGAAACTGTCCAAAAAGTTCACAAGCAACATTTGGAAAGACTGGTCATAACAAACCTTCGGATGAAGAGAGAGGTTGACTTGCAATTCCATTACTTCATACTATTCAGCAATGCCCACTTAAACAGCCATTAAGTTGAATAGAGATATTAGGTACATTGCTACAGGCATAGTTTCATTTAACAATTTGAATTGATGTGTATGTTAATAAAAAAAATGTGTTACAATCATTTAAATTGTGTTTACATTTTTTGGGACACCCTAAATGTTAAAACAAAGTTTCTAATGTGAAAAAGTATATCTTAGGGAAACATTAATGTAAAAGTAAATAAGGAAATTTAAATTTGAAATTTTTAACATATAAATCAGGATTTCTACAGATTTTTTTAATAAAAATTAAATAGTATGGCATGCATAATACACAAGACACATCTTTTTTTTAATCGAAAAACAGTGATGTGCATTACACATGAGTAAATGCAATATTAGATGCACCATAGCAAATCAGTTTGTTTAAAATAATAATAATAATGAAGCAGTTTAAACTACTTTTAAAGGCTTCTTACATAATTTATTGATAGTTGTGCCACAAGAAGATAGTTAAAAGTTTCTTTTAACATTTTCACAAATTTTAAATATTTGATTCTTAATATAAAAATGTTAACAGAAATCGATTTATAGAAGCTTCAAATACAGTAGAAGATCTTTATAACACAAACCTCAAAATGCGAGGTTGTGTGCTATATAGAATTTTGCGTTATATAGATCACATTTCATACACCATTAAACTTAGCTTATACACATGGCCAAATATGTCTGAAACATATCAATATACAGGAGGGGATCTTTATATTGCATTGTTTGGGACCAGGAGTTGTGCAGATTATAAATTTTTGTATAATATAGATCATTCCACACATTGCTAAATTTACTTTATAAACATAGTCCAAATATGTCTGGACCAAATCATTCGTTATATTACCCATTTTCAAAACATTTTATTGTTATAATAGCAATTTTTTCAATAAAAATCTCTGAATTAAAGAGATAAAGTTGAACTAATGTATAAAATTTAGTCCTTTAGACAGTAACAATTTTTTATAATGTGGGAATGCAGGTGTTTCTTAATAGAAAAATTCATTGTTTACATATGAGAAGTTTGTGTTATATAGAGAATTGCATTATATAGAATTGCGTTATAAAGATCTTCTAAAGTATGTTAATCTAAAATCTCAGCTTATTCCATCAAGTAGTTTTTGAGTTATACTCAAAAATCTATCTGCATTGCAGCTTGTTTTGGAATGATTAAAAATTGAATTTAACATCAGTAGTTCAAAACTTTAAATTTGCATAATTCCTAAACTCCTTCACTAAATGACTTCCTATTTTTGTATTCGAAGGTAAAATTTACCAAAAAGTCCTAATATGATGTCAAAATTAGGTATAATATGGAAAATTTAAAATTTGTCTTTGTGTCAGCATGGAGGCAGTCCTCTAAGCTATATATTAATCATACAAAATCATTAAAAATACAATTTTCAGTCAGGCATTAACTCTTGCATCTCTGTGCGAAAATTTAGTTTTAAAGTTGTATGGGAGGTCCTTTAAAAAAAAAAAAAAAAAAAAAAAAAAAACTGTACATCCAGGCAGCAGTTATGGTCTAGCACTGGGGATGGGTTTTCAAATTTTTTAGTGTTGTGGTTTCCCTGAGCTTTTAAAATTTGCTTATGCCTCTCTTGTTTTTGCAAAACCATAATAATGAAACATAAGATATCTTTCATGTACTTGTTTTCTGTTGTATTATTGGTACATATGTCTTAGCTAGTGTTGCCAGTGTCGCAAATAGTGGGACAGAGGTGTAAAAAAAGTGGAACAATAATAATAATTTTTTCAATAATAATAATCTTTCATATTTTCCCTACCATTTTTTCAGGAACACTAGCTCCAAGCCTTTCTAAAGATAAGAGTGGAATAGATTTAATTTATGCAACATTTTGGTTTTATCCATCAGACATACAGGAACTTCTACCTGAAGATAAAGAATGTATAGCTTCACGCATGAATTTAGAAAAAGAAAGATTTGAACCATCAAGTAATATAATTCTGTGATCTTATCTTATATGCATATTCAGCTTAGATTTTTTTCCTTTTCAGAATTAAAAGCTTAACATTATTTATTATCTCAAAAATACAAATACCCCATCAGACCATTGCATAAATTTTTATAATTTGATCATGCAGTTGTTTTCTCTCTCTATATATATATATATTCATAAAGTATTCCTAATGAAATGGAAGTGGTTGTAACATTAATTTCCAGCTTTAAGAAACAGTGAAAAAAGAAAGATAAAAAATTAAACAAAAATGTGTAATAAAAATTGAATTAAGAAGTTTTTGTTATTTAAAAAAAAAAAAAAAAAGTAGCTCAGTATTATAATTTTTGCCACTGCCCACTTTTCTCTTCTTTTTTAGCCCCATACATTTGGAACATAATTTTAGGAAAGAAAACAATGCTTATTATATATGTGACGAATTGTTAGTTTAACAAAATGATAAATAAGATTTCCATCTATAAATCAACATTCTGATACTTGATTTTCTTTAAATATGTAACTGTATCAGTCTACAAAATATGTTTTTTTTTTCTGTTCATTGTAGTTAATTTTTGTAAGAATAAATGTAAATTTCTTATGATGTTTCAATGGTTTAATTTTACATTAAGTTTATATATATATATATATATAACCATTAATGAAACATTACCGAAACACCAACTGAATCTTGAAATTATGATTTAGGAAGTAATAATTTATTGACAAATATATATTGTGTTTTAGTTGTGTTACATAATCTATAAAAATATATATTTAATGAAGATTGATGATTTGTATTTTTATTTGCTTTTTCCAATAAATGGGGGTATACTTGTATATGTTACAACTAATTTCCTCTATTGGTATCTTTACTTATTTTGTGAATTTGATAAATAAATTATTCATTCAATAGCATATGTTTTTCCTCTGAAATTCATCTCATCAAAAACAACTCATTGGAAATGGTCTTGCAAAGCCATAAAAAGAAATTATGTCTGATGTAAATGCCATGTGAAAATCTATCATAATTCATAATTGTTGCAAATGTCTTGGATTTTGGTACAGTATATGAAAGCTGCTTGGCGACCTGCAGGCATGTGTAACATATGTTAGTCCATATGATTGCATGTTTTGTCAGTTATCCTTCATATGACTGCTCTATTTAACTGCATTTTAAACTTCTGAATCAATATTCCTAAATTTGACGAATGCCCATTCTTAATTATCTCTCGAACAATCAATTAATTAATTTTATTACGGTCATTATATGGAAGGGAAATATCAATATATCTTTTTGTATGCATTTTATGCTTGTTAAAATGAAAACAAAAGAATTTAAAATAACATGTATATAAATGTTGGTACATCATACAAACGGACATTTAAGTTTTAACGAATGAACTAGTGATGAAACAGTAAATATATTATTGAAGATTATGTTTAAAAATAATTAAGAATGTAATTTCTGTAATGAGTACTTACTGTGGTTACATTGAATTTCGCATATCAATTTGTAGCATTTTATGCTTTAATTACTGATCTTTCTTGCACTATCTATATATTTAAAACGCTAAACGATGTCTTTCGACAATCCGTGAGAACAAGCTACTGCATCAAATTACATCATTCTTTTTTTAAATGAAAGATATTTGGACACAGATTTGTTATTGTGCATTCGTTTGTTCGAAAATTTAATTAATTAACCCTAATTTTCAATTAAACTTTTACGTCTGCTAATGACGTCATAATCGGATAACGCCTACTGTTCCGAAGCACAGAGTTTATTTTCTAAACTCTGTGGTTGAATAAAAGAGAAATAATAAATATTAAAAGCACGCAGTTTTAAGGCCGAATTTGTTAATTTGCAAGTTAAATTTCGGTAAAAATACTTATCCGCGTGTTTTATAAGCGAAAAAAAAATTCATATTTATTGTGACGTCACGGGAATATTGTCCATTGGGTTTATTTTATCATTATGCATTATAACTTTGTTGATGCCATTTTTTCATTACAATTAAATACAAAATATATTTATATTTGTGTGCATGGTGTTTAAGCATTAATGTAAGGTATATGAAGTACGTGTGAAAAGTTTGCGCCGGTGAAAATGACGTTATGCTTAGCTTGAAGTGCATTTTAACATTGATAAAACTAAAGAGAAAAATGTATATGATTGTGTTAACATGACATAATTTTACTGATTTTTGCATTCATGATTATAAAGATTAGAATTGGAGCCGTCATTGATTTCTTCATCTTGATTGCATACCTTGATTACATGTTACCAATTGCTTTTTTTTTTTTAATTATAGGCTAGAAGATTTCCTTTTTTAATAAAAAAAATCACAAAAGTAAAGGATTTCAGGAAATTTAAAGTTATTAAAAAATAGTGTTATGGTAGAAGAAAATCTTGAAATAATTATTGTATTTTTAGCTAGAATAAACAATGTAAGACTAATATTTCATAGGAATTATTTTGGTAGATTTATTATAAGTTCATTTAACAGTTCCTTATTAGCGCAAAGTCCTATTTCTTTCACTGTGAATTTCTCTTTCGATGTCAAAAAATGTTTTTCCACTTTTGGACGCCAGCCAAAATACAGTGGCAATTTTTAGAAATGTACAACAGTTGTGACAACAAAGGCGCTATCGCTTTAGCTTTCATCGCGCCTTACATCACTTCAAAATACTACAAATTTCTATTTTTTACTACATTTTACAATTTCAATTCTTACATCATCAATTAGAAAAAAAAATAGCTTTCGATTGAAATTTATTTGAAAACTGCCGATTAATTTAACGACTTTTTAAATAATTTTCAAGCATGAAAAGTTTTTCAATTCTACCTTATCAATGACCACCAGTTTACTTCAATAATGTAAAACAGCCCCTGGGAAAGTTGCCACAATTGAAAATAGATTTCCCTAACCATCATAAAAAGGGAATAATAATTTTTAAAAAAAAAGTGATAAATCATAAGATCAGATTATCCATAAGATGGAACATTTTGGCGCTAAACAAAAATCTGTCAGGAAAAAAAAAAAAAAGACTTTTTAGTTTATGTTGAACATAAAATTGATATGTTGAATTCGTTGATGAATATGTTCCATCAGATATCAGGATATGCTAGGAATTGCATTTTTTATATTTTTTTACATTTGCCAACTGTATAAGAGGAAAAATATCCCCGACTGTGATGGAAAAGGGATAATCATCCTGATTATGTCAAGGAACCGAAGAAACCATACAAATAAATTACACTTGAAAACATTAAAAATCTCCCTCATCTGCAGATAGATTTATTACTGTAAAAAACTTCTTAATCTTTGCATAAAAATTGATTAGCTTAAAACAATGGATGCGTTTTAGAAGATATGGATTTGAAACGAACAATGATTAAAGAGGACATTTTAAAACTTTTAATTTAATCATTTTAAAACTTTTTTAACGTCGAATTTCGATGGTGCTTTTGGGCAGATGCAAAGCACATTGGCATAGGAGCTCATTCGGTTTGCATTATCACAGAGGGGGGGGGAGATGTGTGCTTTATTTACTATGTTCTGTTATTTACTGAATATGATATGAACGTAGGAATATACTATTTGTATATACTTCATAGATCCATGAATTTTTTTTCTTGCCGTGGGGAATATGGTGGTAATGTCAAACTGATTTGCATTACACAGTTATTTACGGATTGTTTGTTTGGAGTTTGCATCGGAAATAGTACTGTATTTGACTGGGGAAAAAATTAAATAAAATATTTGAAAGATTGTTTTATACGCGCCCCTTCATAAATAATAAAGAAGCTTATTTTACTGATATTGTTATAGTATTTTTTTGCGTCAAGTTTTGACGGGTTCCATCTAGTTAATTTTAATCCTTTTGAGTCAGATTTCTTTCTTTCTTTTTTCTCTGTTTTTCTTTTTTCTCTGTTTTTCTTTTTTCTCTCTCTCTTTGTGAAAAATTATTTTTACGTTTAAAAAAAAATAAAAGCTATTAAAATCACAAAAGTTAAGGGTTATTGAAATTTAACAAATATGTCATTTACTGAAATTATTCTTGTCAAAAAGAACTAATTTTTATAGAGTTTATGATAGCTCACACTTATGCTATGATCTTTAAAGTTTCACCAAACATTCACTCGAGCTTAAATTTCTTATATCAGAATATCTTATTTTGATAAATTTACACACAATTTATTAGGTAATGTATTATATTTTTCACAGTGCAGCTTGATACTTCAAAACTGTAAATCAGGTTTTTTTTAAGAATTATTTAATCTCTTGTTTCCACTTTAAACTATATTGTAAATTATATGTTTTCTTTCAATTCAAGTTTATTAATTATTTTATGCATTTTAATCAAAATTTACTTTACAAAATGTTTTTTTCATTGTCTACATTTTAGTATCTAATATTCAATTGGAAAATTATATTTCATCAATTTATTTTTCTATTCACTTCTAACAGTTTTGTTATTATTTACAATATTATGACGAACTGTATTTTTAACTTAAATTAAAATTTATATAATATTATTTATAATAAACCTCTGTTTCAACCTTGAACAAATATACTTGATCTTAGACTAAGTTAGACTACACATTTGCTTCCTTTTCATTTTCACTAATGCTTGATTATTATAATTTTCCTCAGTCAGTTTTACGCTATCTAAAGCCTAAATTTTAAAAGGCTCCAGTAAATCTACTCTACTAAGAAAATTATATTCTTGGCTTTCTGGGAAAATTTTTTACCACATACTACACAATCTACATTTTTTTTTTAAATCTTGTCTATTTTTTTGTAGCAATTGATAAGACTATAGGAAATGTCATTTTTTCAACAGTGAAATAACAATATTTAGCAGAAAATTGCATTGATGTTGGCTTAAGGATATTTAAGCTTATTTTATAAATGTCTATATAATGTAACAGTTAGTCAATTTCATTAATTTGTTCTTGTTAGAAATGTGGTTATATAATTTCTATTATAAATCAAATAGCAACATTGACAAGTTCTCAGATAACATAGACATTAAATTCCAGGATTATTTAGGTCCAACAAAAATCTCTAACTATCTTGCATAACTCCTGTTTTATTAACCTTTTCGGTAATACATCTGTATGTATATGTTTTTTCCTATGATTCATGAAGTATGCCCTTATATATTAGTTGTCATACTTTATTGAAAGAAAAATAAAAACTTATATGTGCATTGGACTATTCGTTGATATAAGATCATCAGTATTTTTTGCAGCATTCACCAAATGATATAGTGTTTTACTTTTCTTCTTTCTTGATTCTTTAACTTCATTGACCCAATTATGACATTTCACAGTGTATGTGTGAAGGGAAGGGGGGGCATTCAATATTAGAATTCCCATGCACTAAATTTAGACATTTTTGTTACGGTTCATAATATTCAACAGAAAATTCCCATTATAATGGGAATTAAAAGTAAGTGAAAAAGCCAAGAGTAAATATATATATACTATACATATATGTAGAAATTTCGAATTTTTTAAATTACATAAATAAGTTTTATTGTAAAATTTTCAGAAACAATCGAGACATTTTAGATCGATGTAACTTTATAAAAATTATGTCAGTCGAAGGTAAAAAGTTCTTTAGTTTTTGGTCATTGTTTACATATTTAATTGGTTCCCTTGCTGATGAATTGACTCTTATTTCTCTGTTATTGTGCCATATAGAATATTGTACTCTTTGAAAAGGATATAAATATGAAAAAGCAATTTTTAAGAGAAAAAACTGACTTCAAGTGATTGGTTATGAATTTATTGCATTCATATAATATATTTATTTCATGCCAGTTGGTATAATTTAGATAGAGTGGTCTGGCACAACGAAGTGTTAATTGAGGCAATCCTTTGTTGTCCACATTCCTTAAAAAAAAGTACAGATACATATAGTAGTACTGTGTAACTTAATAACAAATTAAAATTTTGTAGCGGTAACCAATTTTTACAAAATGAGAGTCTAGAAAATAAAAGAAATAAAAGATATAAGTCAGGCAGACAAATGTGCCATTTTTGTATAATGATATTTATCTGGGACCACCAACGAAACGAGCACTTTCCAACTAAACAGCACTACTAAAATCAGAACATCTATTCAAAAGATACGCTGGGACAGACGTTTGTGTATATATATATACAATTGAACTTAGTAATATGAGAAGTAAGGGAATTATAAAAGTCCTCGTATGAACCATTACTCATAATATCTGTGAAGATTTAAAAAAATCTTAAAAACACACGTGTATTTAAACTAATTATTACTATTAATTGCTCAAATTATCTCGATGCTAAAATTGTTATAGTTCTACTTAATATCATAAGTCAAGATAAAAATTTCATTCTTATCTTTGCGAGTGTTATTTTCTTTAGACAAAATCACAATACTGAAAGCAAAACTGCTATTAAACTAGTAATTCCAAAAGGCATGAATGCTGTACAGTAATGCAACTAACTGATCACTTTCTTTTTTTCCCCAGAAAAACTTGGCTAACATTGCAATAGTCACTGCAATTTTTGAGCTATTAACTTCACATATCTTTTTCATTTTAACAATGCAGTAAGAGACATGAAAATTATCTAGCTATTATTAGGGCTGTAGCTAGAAGTAAACAACAGGGAGTGCTCAAGAAAATGTAGGGGGGGGGGGGTCATACTATTTCTCTTTCTCTCTGATACATGCACACAAAAACACAGATAGATATATATATAATATGATCAAAGTATTATATAGAATGGTAAATTAGTGCATATTCATATTGTAGACACTATGTTTCTTATTAAACTGCTTATAACTTTATTTGATGCTAAGAAAAGTAAAGGCTAACAGACAGGGATGCAATGGAGGATATACGGTGTATACGCCATATACCTTCTATATTATTTTAAGAAATACTGCATACCCTCTTCTCAAAAACACTATAGCATGTACTCTTTAGGGTATACCCTCTGCCTACAGTGTACGCCCTCTGGTTTTTATGACTAACTCACTGGCTGCAGAACAAAAATTTTCAGTGTATAATTATACTTGTGAAACAATAGGTGATGATGTCAGTAAGCAGATAAAAAACTGACAGTTCACCTGTTTCAAAAGAG
This sequence comes from Maratus michaelseni, assembly GCA_963931845.1. Classification (NCBI taxonomy): domain Eukaryota; kingdom Metazoa; phylum Arthropoda; class Arachnida; order Araneae; family Salticidae; genus Maratus; species Maratus michaelseni. The sequence continues at coordinate 202,784,805 of OZ007590.1, read as the reverse complement.
TTGCAACCTTTAATTTTTTTTTCTGAATATTTCCTGCCTTTAAGAATTCTAAAGTTATGTTTTTATGTGATAAAAACATTAGAAAAATCAAGGTTGTATTTTACATTTTAAAATTATTTTTGTATCTAGTCAAATACTAAAACCACTTGTATTTAAATTGGCTATTAGCTTTTTTCATTAGTAGCATTTATAAATCAAGGATCTAAGATATATATATATATATATTATGTACATTTAAACTTGGAAGACTCAAATACGAAGCATAATGTTTATCATAAGCATCATATTTACTATCAAACTCATTAGGAAAACTTTGTTTTATACTAATAATGGAAAATGTTGCAAAATGAAAATTTCAGTATATAACTAATGCAAAAGTCAATATTTGCATCAACAAAAGGTTGCTAATTTTGAGTATGTGCAGATAGGATCTGTGCATATTGAAACATTTCTTTGCAGTTTTTAAACAAATACTACAATTTAGTATTTATGCACTGTTAAAAGCCCTCAAAACTAAGTTCAATTTTCGAACAGGGTTTCCTTTGGATTTTTGAAACAGAATTTCATTTGGTGGCCTTGGTAACTTTCTCAGGGGGGGGGGGGCTCAAAATTTTTCAGAGGGTGCTGAACACCCCCCCCCCCCTGGCCCCCTCTAGCTATGGCCTTGCATGAAAAGGCAAGTAATATGAACCAGAGTTGGGATTTAAATAAAGAAACAAATAAAGGCTTTCTTCTATGCCCTTTCCATAACTCAGTTGTAAATCTCACAAATTACTCTTCATACAGGCTTATCTATGTTGTAATCATTGCTAGTGGTCAAATATATTTTTTATTTTTATTTTTTTACACCTTTTTCACAATAGTTTGTTTTCTAAAGATACGATTAGATGATAGAAGTCTCTGTTAATTATAATATTTTGTACATTTCTTTAGAGTTGTTAAATCAGAAATAGTTTTATTGTTTAAATAGAAATATATATATATATATACACACATACATGGTGTTCTTTCTTATTGTTTGCCAATAGATAATGTCTCAACTGTTAGTTTCTGTAGTATAATTCCAATTGCAAAATTGTTTCAATTGTTGTTCTTCATCATGTAAAAATCCATTTGTCAAAATTTTGCTAATTTTTTTTTCTGCTAAATTTTATTTTTTATATGGTCCCTATGTTCTACAAGTTACATTTAGAAAAACTTTCTCCATGCTCTAACAAGTAAAACAGTAAAATTTCCATTTTTCTGTGACCAAAACTTATTGAGATATGATACTTTGAATTTTATGAATTTTTAATGTTTTGTGGCACTAAAAATAGAAAAAGACTTTTTATGTGCAAGAAAATGCTGAAAATTCGTAAAATTCTCAATACCATAACTCAAGTATGTTGGGTTGTACAAATATGGAATTTTTTCTGTTTCACATGTAGAAGCATGGAGAAAGTTTTTCTAATATAACTTATAGGATCCAGGAACTGTATAAAAATTCTAATTCTGTAACATTTTAACAAAATATCTATTTTGATGTAAATGGATTTTCATATGAAGAACAACATTTGACAATTTTTTTGCAATAAGAACTATACCTCTAAAACTAATGGTTTGGTTAATTAGCTATTAGTCAATGATAAGAAGGAACACCCTGTATAGTAACATGCATTTAATTAGGCATTACCTTTCTCTGAAACCTCTGTTTTGTTTCATGTTTTCATTGCAACTTTGGATTTTAAAAAGTTCTAAGTAAAAAAGAAAAAAAAAGTCACAGAAAAAAATGGAATAAAATTTTAGTTAAATTGATTATTTATTTATTTTTAATCATGTTGTAATACATTGTTTAGATGTATTTGTGTAAAGTTCTTGTTAGACTAATTAAGTAATTTGTTAGTTAATAATTTAATTTTACAGGTAATTATTATGGGATGGACCATGATGCATATGAAGAAATGGTTACTGAAGAATGTTTGAAACAGAGTGGACATCTTAAAATGCACAAAAATAGAAAAAAAGGATATAATCCTTTCAATCGACCAATGGGTCAAATGACTGTTTATCGCACACATTTAACTTGTTTGTGCTCTCGTGTAAATAAGACAGGACATGAATGTGCAAAAATTCTGCCTTTTTCTGAACAAATGTGGACTTCATACATGGGAATTAATGGAAACTGTGTAGCAAAGCAAAGGCATTTTAACTAAAATCGAAGAACCATAGTAGAAATTGATTTTGTTTTTCATTATCAAACTCACTTGTACATTATGCATTCTCATTAAATGTAGCTCACCTATGTTGTTTTTGATTTTGAATTCTTTTGCAGATTTACATATTTCATCATCATTTTCAAAAAATATTTTTTCTTAGGAAAGAAAGAGACATCATCCCCCCCCCCCCCCCCACCTCAGTTTGAAAAAAGTTTTGATGCACTGATAATATTAAGCCATGCCACAAAAGAATATATCATCTAATGTTTTTTTAGGTAGGGGGGTAGAGTTTTAAAATAAAAATGTATTTTATTTTAATACATAGGCAATGATTAAAAACTTCCCCATAGTTTCTATTTTTACAATTGATTTCTATTTTAAATATTTTTTTTTTTTTTTTTTTTTTTTTTAATGAGCTGTAGAAAGGAAAAATGTTATTTATTTATTTTTTTATTTTTTTAAGTTTAAAGATGTGTTTAATAATACTTTTTAAAATAATTTAGTAATTTTATTCCTTAAATTGTTAAGTCAAAGGAATTGTAGCACATTTATAAACTCACTTTCTTATTAGTTTAAAGTGATGTAATTTTCTGTCAATTTCTTTCTATGCATTAGATAATTTGTATTGCTCAAAAATTCTGGAACATTTCAGAGGAAACCAGCTAATTCAGGATGTATGGCAAGCCTAATTACATATATATATATTTTTAAAAACAAATATTGAAACTATATTATATTTTTTAAAAATATCTAATATAATGATATGCTTATATTATCTAAAATAAATGCTCTTGCATTTCTTTATTTAATAATAATAATAAAGTCTATTAACCACTTCAATGGCCGCATAGATAGGGAAACAATGTTATTACCCCCGACTTAACTCGGGGCAGCCGTTGAAGTGGTAAACATTCATATTCTCTTAACTTCAGAGGTAAAAAATTATAGTTGTTACTTCTGAAAGTCTGTTTCACATTTTCAAATTTTCATTACAAAAAATTGTTAGTTGCCATCACTTTTTCTCCCTTTAAATTGTTGTAATATAGTTATTGATAGTTAGCTATATCATTTAGATATGAATTGTGCTAATAAAAAAATCATAGAAAAAAAATTATCGATATAAGAATTTTTTTATTGACCTCATTAGAAAGATTCAGCTCAATAACTGCTGCTCTATTATTCTTTTAACACATTTAAATTTAAAATTCATTAAAGTTTTTAAAAATATATATACTTTAATGTGGTTTTTAAAACTATGACTGAAATTTAGTTATTTGTTCTGATTTAATGGGGGTGTTTATATTATTATTTATTAAACTTTTCACACTATCTTGGTCAGACTTGCTTGCTTATCATATATATTAGTAAACATTTTAAGTTTGTTATAAAGCAAATAATCCTTTAACCCGCAATTGGAGGGGTTAGAATGACAATGGAGTAAGTCAAAATTTAGTGATTTGAGAAATTGAGGGTTTTGTGAAACTTGTTGCATTGAGTGGCCCAACTTGTTTTGCCCTCTAGCGACTCCCTAAGTGAACTATGACTTATTTGACTGGCACATTGAACAGAAATTAATATATATTCAGTGAAAATATAATTATCTCAATTTTCAAAATTTTTGACTTACTCCACTGTCATTCTAACCCCCTCAATTATTTGTTTTCATTGTATAGCTTGATTTTAATTTTTTCCAATACATAAACAACTAAAATAATTAATGCAGAATGTTCAAAATAATAATAATTTTTCCAATCTAAAATGTTATCAAATTGTTAATGAAAGGTAAGTTTTTCCATTTTAAATCAGTTGGTTTGTTCTAAAGGGTTTTTTTTTCTTTATTTCAATATTAAATAACGCATCTTTTATTGTCCTTTTTCCTTCACTTTCTTTGTTCTTGGGTTTTCTGTTTTTATTTTTTCATTTATTAATTTTCAGAAGCATTTTACTTTTTGTAGAATGAAAAAAAAAAGAAGCTGAAAAATATTTCAAAATTAGTCAAAATCAATTATTGTATGTGTTTAGGAATTCCTTTTCTTTCTTTCTTTTATTTATACAAACAGAGAAAAAAAAATAGTTATGATTTACTACTTGAATTTTTAAAGCTGCCATTATCTGTTCTTCGACTAGAAAAGTATTATAGTAAATTGTTTTCCTAAATTTAAAAAGGACACAAATAACACAATGAGCCTACTGTTTGTCGATCACAAGAATAGCTCTCGCCGAGAAGTCTGCGCCTGTCTGTTGCCGTGGAAACAAGACTCGCTCCATTTTCGACAGGGGAAACCAGAAGATAGGCATTCACAATAGTTTACTAAACGCTTTTATTATTTTTTTGTTTTGTTTTGTTTTTTTTAATTATTTTAATCGATTCATCGAGTGAAAGAAAACTGTTTCATATATTATTTATATGATAATATTTAGATTTTACAAATGAAAATAAAATATGAATCAATATGAATTAATCATGAAATTTATTACTGTAAAAATGAAATTAAATTAACTTAAATAATTGTTTAAAAATTGATATTTTCATAACCATTAATAATTATCAATGACTTTAAATTATTAATACAATGACCGAACTTCAGTGATTATTATAGATTTCAGTATGTATTTTCAAACAATTTGCAAGGACGGAAAATTTTTTTTATCATTAAAAATAGAAAAAATAATAATACCTTCTAAACTTTTAGAATTTATTCAAGCATGTGAAAATTCTCTGAATCACTCTCAGCAGTCTCGGTTTCTTCTGAATCACTCTCAGCAGTCTCGGTTTCTTCTGAATCAGAGTCGTCGGTATTAATGTTAAATAACAGTTCGTCTAATAGATCCTCTAACAGTCCATCTTTTTCCCAGTAATTATTTTCAACGTTTTCCACGTGTTTGCAATGTGCTGCCCATTCTGCCGAAGTAACCTCAGTGATAGCTGTTTGAAGTAAAGATTTTAGATTGTCCAAACTTAAATCACCAGTAACATTTCGTTCTTTTACTTTTCTTTTTACAGAGGACCACACAAATTCTATTGCGTTTAGATCACAATGATAAGGGGGGGGTCGTAGAACTTCATGTCCATCTTTTTCTATTAAATTATCAATTTTATAGACGATTTTCTTTGGACCATTGCTGTCTATAAGAGAGAATAGTTCCGCTTTCCGCATTTGTTCGTCGCAGTATATTTTGTTGTTTTTCAGCCAGTCAATCATAACTTCTTTTGTAGAATACTTTGTAGGAGTGAGGTTTTCAACAGTTGTATGATACGGAGCATTATCCATACATACGAAACTGTTTGGTTGCAAATTAGGAAGAAGTTTTTCCAACACCCATTTTTTGAAGTTTTCATAGTTCATTTGCCCGTGATAGTCACCGCTTTTTGTCGATGCTTTATATACTAGTTGAGCATCCGTAAGAAAACCTGTTGATGATCCAGCATGAACAACTATAAGTCTATTTTTCGCATTAACATTTGCTGTAACTCCCAAAACTGTGTCGTCTTGCCAACATTTCTTAAATGTCAAGTTGCTATTGACCCAAGTTTCATCAATATAGACAATCGGTCGTCCAGTGTTCCTATGACGTCTCATTTCTCTCAAATATTTGTGTCTCCAAAAAACAATATCTGGCCTTTCCATGAGAACTTTTCTTTTATTCACGCACTTTTTCCATCGAAAATTCATTGAATGTAAGACTTTGCACAATGTGTCTCTTTTCCACGAAAATCCAATTTTTTCTTTCAACACGGGTAATAATTTTCTGAGAGATGGTACTTTTCTTTCTCTTATATAAAAATCTTGAATCGTTTGACGTATAACGCACTTGTCAAAGTCATCTATTTCGCAGTTCCGCTCACTAGGTCTTTTACGATGTTTACCAGGTGATATTAAATCTGTCGATGAGCCCAATGCAGAAACTTCATTTCTTATTTTTTTTATTGTAGCTTCAGAAACTCCACTTGCTCGGAAAGCTCGTTTCAGAGCTTGTGGGAGTGGAATTAAAACATCTTTAGATGAAGCTTCACTGGAACAAAATTCCGCAACATTATATATGATTTTACGTGCTTGCGATTTCAAGACTTCACCTTTTCTAAACTGAAAGGGCATCTTTCAAGTTTAACAAATTAGCAAAATTATTTAATCAAATGGGAACAAATAATTTTAAAAAAGCAAAAGCAAAATTAAATCAAAAGTAAGATAACGCAACTGCTGTAGATCTGAGAAGACGAATGACGTGATATAACCTTTTATTCCGCCAATTCCTCACACGCGTATTCCCCATTCGAAATGGACCGGTCTTGTTACTATAGCGACCGCCACCAACCAGACTTTATGGCGGGAGCTATTCTTGTGGTCGACAAACAGTAGTTTCTAAAAAGCTATTATTTACACTGCTGATATATTTTATTATTTGTTTTTTTTATGATAACTGTGTGTGAAAAATGAAAAGTTTTTTTTTTTCCAGAGTTAAAAAGTAATCACAGATAATATAACCAGTTAAATTTACATAAAGATTTTCTTCTGCTGATACATTTGAATTTTTTTTGTGTGTGTGTGTTCTTACTTGTAGTAACAATTTTTAAAAGTTACACCGCATCAACATCATAAACTGAAATAAATCACAACATTTGGATTAAATCTTTGAATTTTATTATAACACATATAAATAAGTATATCTCTAAATAAAACAACAAGGATCACTATTTCACAAAGAATGTGTAATGATATGACTTTGCAGAGTTTCAGGGGAGGGAAACTTTTGAGAACATATTGAGCAACAAAATGATTTTTCTTGTCTATGAGTCATTTTATGTGTTTCACAGTTTTGCTTTGTTGTAAAGCCTTTACCACAGTGAGAACATTTAAATGGCCTTTCCCCTGAATGAATAAGTTGGTGCCGCAGTAAGTGATATTTTCTGTCGGAAGAATAAGGACATAATGAACAATGGAAACGATGAATTTGGAACTTTTTAGGGAGTAGAACAGATGTCCTCCAACCACCATTTGATAAAAATATAGTACCTGATAAATAAAAACAAAATTATAGTTAAACTAGCAGATATTTAAAATATGGAAAATTTAATATGACAGTGTCAAAATACTGGAAAACATACAAATATGAAAACTACATTTTATGAAGTAATACATAAAAAAAGTTTTATTTTGTAGATATTAAAATTTTAAAAATTCTACAAAAAATACATTAGAGTAACGATTGCATTACAATTTAAAATATTTTTGCTCTATTTATAATACTAAAAAAAATTCTAAAAATTATCTTTGTCAATTTCCATTAAAAACTTTAGAAAATCATTTACATATCAATTCATAACTTAAAAAAATGGAAACAAAATGGAAAAATTACAATCAATTAAAATTACAAAATGGAAAATTATTGAATTAAAATGTAGTGCATGTAAATACAAGTCTGCTTTCCAAACAAAATATGCATACTTTTCACAACTAACAGTTTTTTCCATTTGCATTGTAATCTTAAAAACTAAAATTTTCAAATTATAATAAATATTCTAAAAACATATATCTATATTTAACATTTCTATCTGCACATAATCTAACCGTGCATTTTCAATTATAATACAGTAAAACCTCCTAACATGACCATGCTCCGTTCCATTAAAAATTGGTCACTCCGATAGGATGGACTCTTAATGGAGGTCACATTTAAATCTAGTTTTTAACTATTGAAAATAAAGTAACAAGTACTGTTATGAAAAATTATCTTTGTAAAAAAGGTGAAGTTTTATCCTAATTATTATTTTTTTTTTTGTTGTTGTTGTTAAAGTGACATGGAGCGTTATCCAGTAATATGATAACATTTCTTTACTGGATGCTTATTTTCTTATTGAATGCTACTAACCATTTTTCGAATACTGACGATGTCATCCCTGCTTGTATTCACATTTTTAAAGTACTGTGGTTGTTGAGATTTCCAAATTACTAAGGGTTTTTCCTTTTCACCAATAGCATCAGCACAAAAAACTACGGTTAACCATTATTTTGCCTTTTTACCTCCTTTAGCTTTTTTCGATTTTTCCATCAAATTTTTTAGTTGGTAATGCAGAAAAGAAAATTATCCATTATCAGGCATTTTATAAATATTTCGATATAATATCCATTTTATAAATATTATTAAATATTTTGACTTATCCAGCAAGGATCAAAGGAAGTCGCATTTTCATATTTTTGCATAACTCATTGTTCACATCTGCAGCTTCTCTACAATTCGATTTAAAAGCAATATTGTTACAGTTACAAAATTTCTGTAGCCAACCATTACTTGCACAAAAATCTTGGAATGTGAAGCCTTCAGCTATTTGATCGCCTTTCTCTTTTATTAAAGTTCCACTAAGTGGGATATTTTTGGCTCCTGCTAATGAAAACCATTTATCAAAGCATCGTTTATACCATTGAATTTTTCCTTATGCTTTCATTTCATTCCATGCAATTTACTGTCTTGCCATTCTTTTAAAAAGACATCTTTATTCTTCGAAGTTTTGTTTATCTGCATTTTCCATAGTTAAATATTTGAGCCAATTTTCTTTTCGACTTCCCCTTTTATGTTCATTTATAATGTGTATACACTCCTCTAAGTTTAAAATCACTCTTTTAGCTGTCATTAATAAAACACAAATGAAATAGATCTGCACTCAGAGAGTGGTGGAAGCAAGCGGTCACACTCTAAACGTGTTTTATAACCAGGGCTTTAAAATTTGATAAAATCTGGTAGCCAGCAATAAATTTTAGTCGCCAGTAAAAAAGATTTAACCCTTCCTTCCCCATCACAGATTTAAAAAAATAACTTACATTTTTTCCTGAATAAATTAAGGAAAATAATAAGAACCGTAGCTTAAAATTATTAGTTACATAGTTTATAATAGTACATACTTTAAAAAGATAACATTAAAATAAGTTTTCTAATAAAATTTATCAAAATTATATATTTCTGAAAAAAATACTGTAAAGGCTGAATTAACCAGCATGTTCGGGAAATGCTGATTGCCAAATGCTTTAAATGTCCGAATAGTTGAGTGCTGCAACATCTATATCTGATCGCATCGATGAAATAGTGAAACAAGAAAATAACTTTTTGCCTATTTCCCTGTCGAAGTCAGTCAAATAATTCTGATTTTATTTTTATTTTTTAATTTGCGTTTGATAAACGTATTTTTGCCAAATTAATAGAAAAGTTAAAATTATTTCTTGTTTGAATATGATTTCTATGTTTCTTAATATAATTTTGCAACATTTAGAATAAGACACCTTATGAGCATTACGAGGGGAGAGAAAAATGCTGTTTGTGCTCATTTCATGTCTCAAAAGTTACAAAATATTTCTTAGGTCAATTTTGTACAAAGCATAATATCCATATTAAATAACTTGGTCGCCAGATGAAAAAACTTGGTAGCCAGTGGCGACTGCATTTGTCAAGCCCTGTTTATAACACAGTACCTCGATTGCAATAACAAAGGAAGGGGTAGGAACTTTCCTACAGCAAGAAGGCCATAAAAGACTTATCTCTCTGGGGTTCATCAAGCATGCTGTTCTAGAAAGTGGGGATGATACACATTCCATTCCAGGTTGGGGAACATCTACACGTTGGTTAAACTAAAGATCAAAGAGCCAGGAAAGAATGGAATTTCTTTCAGTTTCTTATAACAAATTGGTTGCTCATGGAGGGAGTTCCACTAAGAATGGTTTCTGAATGGGGGTAAAATTAGCATTGAGTGTATGGGAATAAATTTCGTTCCATGAAAAAATGGTTGTTTAGGGAGGTGATTGCACAGGGAGGTTTCACTGTATATACAAACATAAACATAAAAAGCACTAAGAAAACTGCCTTCTTTGTCTGTAGTTGTAGGACTCAATTTAAAGTTTGAATAAAAAATACATAATAAAAATAAATGAAATCATTTTAAATTTGTAACAATTATTGATTTGCTCTTGTACTTTTAAAACTGAATAATTTTCTAAAAATATTTAATTTGAAAGTTATCAATAGAGTGAGATGTTATGAATGACAGTTTTTCCTATTATAGTGCCAAGTTATTAAAATTGTTAAAAATTTAGCAAAAAGGCAAAACTAATTTAACTTTTCCTAAATGATATTTAAGCACAGTGTACTTTTTCAGCAATCAATTTAAAAACTATACGTTCAAATTATGTTATTATTTGTACTGAAATATTGTCAGATAACAATTGTAACAAAAAAGTATACTGGGAGAAAGAAAGGAAAGGTAATGCATAAAGTTTTACAAAGTTTTATTTTACTGAATTTATTTATTTATCCTGAAGAAGGCCTAATACATGAAAATAATGCTGCTAATTATGTTCTTCCATTTCATATACACATTTGCTTATTGGCATATGGTAGTTGAATTTCACTTACATTAATAATGAATGATTTTATTAATAAAATAAAAAATACAAGTTACCTTTTTATTTCATTAGTTATAGTTCAAAAGAAATTACAACTGCATGGTTTAATAATGCTTTCAGTTTAAAATATGATAAATTATCACATGCATTTGTAAAATGTATCTAACAAATATATGTAAAAAATGTTGTAGTCATGGAGAAAACTTGAGAAATCTTATAAATGACCAAAACTTATATTTTATTTTGTGGTAGAGAAAAACTTTTTATTTACAAACATTCAATAGCACAGAGAAAATAAAAACTATTGTGACAAGTAATAATTTATATTATAATAAAGTTTACTTCAAAATAAAGAGGAAAATTATAAAAATTATAGAATATAAATAATTTAAATAAAATATTATCAATATTTATTTTTCATATGCAGATATATTAAGAAAACATAATCTCTCTAATGCAGATAAAAATTTTAAATGCATAGATTCACTAATCATCACTAAGTTTCATTAATCAATCGCAAACAATTTTATATTATTAAATATGTAAATAAACCCACACATATTCTATTAAATGGAAAACTGATAATACAATATTAGCTGAAATAAAATAGCTAACAACTGTGATGATACATAAACTAAAAAAAATTTAAAATATTGATAACTAACTTACAAATTTTACAAGTAACATACAAGCAATTTCATATTACAACTATGTTGCACTTAAAATGCTATTAGTACTTAAAAGTAATTTCACATTATGAATTTTAAAATTCTAAATTTCATACAACTATATTAAAAATTTAAATAAAAAACGTACTTAAATGATATACCTACAAACAATTAAATCAATACAAATTCTTGATTAACTTTGTCTTTCAAATAATTATTAAATAAATTTCTAAAACCCTTGAAGGGTAGTGATATGTTATTTATACCACTTAATCCCCAGCTTCCAAATCTGTACCAGAATTTTTTCAGGTTAGCGAGAATCTGTTAATACATAAGAATAAATTACTGAAGATAAACAAAATATGTAAAGAAATTTCCATACTTACATAATTTAAATTTACTTAAAGTAATCTCTTACTTTTTATTGCGTTACTTGAACAAAGATCTTTTGACCACATCATTTTTCAGTTTTCGGGGCTGAATTGCTGACACGTTCGAAATTTGGTATGTTTATCGCATCTTGATTTGTAATATTAGTGAACAGGCATTAGCGTATTTTTGAATCTCTCATGTTTTTAGTGGTAGAAAGTTTTCTTTCGCTTCATATCACCATTGTCACAGACTCGCAGACATTTTCTAAAAACAGTCAAATCATGTTCAGGACCTTCTAAAACGTATAAATGCGTCAAAAATTTTCATGAATCCAATACTTTCTTGTAAAGATAGAAGAAAGTAAAAGCTATTAGGCTGAATGAGCTGTAATTTTAAATTCCCATATTTGAATTCCATCTTCTGGAAATAGATTTCTGTTAAAATTTTTATAGATTATAATTCTTCTTCTTCTCTTTTTTTTTTTTTTTTTTTTTTTTTGAAAATAAACTTTAAAATGTGTATTTATTTATTTATTTATTTTTAAAACAATATGAATTGTGACCTATGATTTCTCTTAACAGAAATAGATTTCTAGAAGCTTTAAATATACAAATCCAAAATTACAGCTCTTTCTGCCACATAGGTTTTGAGTTATGCTTTGAAAACTATCCAGATTTCAATCTGTTTTACAATGATTAAAAGGGAATATAACATTAGCAGTTCCAAACTTTAAACTTTCATAATTTCTAAATTATTCGGCTGAATGAGGTCACTTTCTATTAAGGTAACAGTTCTGAAAAGTGAAAGTATCCTCATTTTTAGAAAAGAAATCTGCAACCAAAATAAATAAATAAAATAATAACTGGTTAGAAATTGACCTCAGTTATCTTATGCAAAAAAATAAGTAAATAAAAAGCATTTAATTTTTTTGAAATGCAAACAAGAATTTTGAAAAAAAATGTTGCAATTAGTTTACCATTAACTCCATTAGTTGGGTCACAGATAAATTTTGGCTGCAGATTGTCACAGAAACTTCTGCTACTGAGCTAGTGTAGGCTGTTAACTGTTTGATAATACCTTTTTTTTTTCAGTAAAATAACACCTTCAGTGAATATTTTTAACTGAAACCATAAAATAATACACACATTCAATATATAGAAAATGTAAATAAGTAAACAGGTTTACAAGTTTTCCAGAAAATTTATTCAAATATAAAAATGAATGTCATACAGTTAATACCTTTCTCACTTTCAATAAGTAGATAGTCTGTTTTTTATTTGTATCAGTATTATTTATTATACTTATATAGAATTAAATGGGTTAGTACTAGCTTCAATAAATACATATTTTAAGAATACAGAAAAATGCAACAGTAAACACATTTTAAATTCTTGGAGAGTATAAAGGGATTAGAAATATAATTTTAACAATTAAAAAAAAGTAAAAATAATTTACATTCAGTGAGATTTCAGATGATATAGAAGATGATGTTTTGTAATGAAACCTTTATTACACTTTTCACATTTATAAGGCCTGTCTCCAGTATGTCTCATCATATGCCGGGAAAAATTAGCTTTAAATTTAGAAGTGTAGGCACAATAGTTGCATGTAAATACAAAACCACTTTTTTCAGTTTTCTTTGTATGTTCAACTCTATCTTCAAAGGAAGAGAAGATGCTTTTAAAGGGTGATGCTTTGTAACTGATGAATTCTAAAATAACAAATTTATATTCAGATTTAAATTAAATTATGTTATTAAGCAAAAATAGTAATATAAATGTTTAAAAATATTTTTAAATTGGAATAACGCTATAAAAAATGACTTAGAAAAATTGCAAGTATAACTTACTTCTAAGAGAAAAATAAATAAACAAAATATTGCTGTATTGCATTTAAATATTATTTTTAAAATTAAATATAACACAATATAATTTTTCAGATAAAATATATCAATATTATTTCGACAACTTTTTATAAGCATTTTTTCAAACTCATTTTTACTTTAACTCATACCATTCATAAAATATTTTGTAATATATTTAAGAATTACTCTAATATTGCTTTTGTTTCTCAATGATACTTTAGAAATTTTCTAAATTTGATACAGTTTTCATGTGTGAAAAAAAATATATAACTGCAAATGTTTTATGACATAAGATTTGTGTCTTAAAATTATTTACAATATTCGTGTACTTATTGTACATTATTAGAAATGTGTTATTTTGTAATTAAAAAAAATCCCAGTATTTACCAACAAAAAAAAAAATGTGCATCATTTAACTATTTAATCCCTGTATAGTTAAATTAATGTAAATCTTTATGGAATTTATATGAAAATAATTTTAGTGAAGTTCGTTTTCGATTGTAGCTTTTAAATGCATGTGAATAAAAACAAAAGATTATTTCACGCCTAATATTTTTAGATTTTAACTTATTTTCAGGGCAAATTATGTTATTTTATAATATCAAAGTAAATTTTTATTTAGTATATATACATCTAATACAGAATATTATTTCCTTCAAATTATTTATGTGATTTTCTTCAAAATATGAAAAAGTTTGATTTGCTGTACCAATGCAGAAGTTATGAAGTTCTTACAAGGTTTTCACAAGAAATACCAATTGTTAAATAATTATAAACTAAATAAATCCTTTCAAATTCACAATTTTTTATTATAGACAGAAATATTCAAATTAGGTAGATATGAGCTGTTATCATGGAAAGTGCCTAGACATTTCAATCTATACATAGTAATAACAGTATAAATGATATCTTCATAGAATTCACCTGTAAATAGCACCCAAAATTATGTTTTCACATAGAAAATCATTGTTTTTGAGCATTGTTATTCTGCATATATCAACCTTCGTTGCTCTGCATATACCAAATCCATTCAGACTGGTTTCAGCAGTTTTCCCATCATTGGTTTGCTCTGCAGTGCTAATGCAATCTTGCAGTTTATCGTCATGTTAGTGAAGAGGTTGTTTGTAGACAATGTTGTTTTACAGAGCCTCACAGAAAATGGTGAGAAGTTCAGTGACCTTATTCCACAAAAACATGCTGAAACAAGTCTGAATAGGAGTTGATGTGTGCATAATAATGAAGGTCATTCACATTGAGCATTAGAACTTTAACTTGGATTGTTACATTGTATATGTGTAAAATTATGCTTTATTTTGGCAGTTTATAAATAAAATACAGGTTGAAATTGTTAAATCATTTTGAAATACATTGTATAAGTTTAATAAGTTGAGAAATGAAATCCTTTAATTTGGCACAAAATTACACACAATATTAACCCTCTGACTGTCAGCAAAAGGGCTAAATTGTAATGTTGTTTTCTCTGTATTTTATTTTAAATGCTAAAAAAAAAGATTATTCCAAAATTACATAAAAAACTTAATTATAGATATGAATGTAAACTTTGAGGATATCAATCTTTACTCAATGTATTAAAACTGCATTATATATGTAGAATTATATATTTTGAAAAAATGTTTGTATTGCAGTGAACCTGGAGTTTAGTGAACATATTAACATTAACACAGGCTTGTCAGCGAGTGGGTTAAATGAGTGTGTTATCTATATTGTAAAGCTCAAACGTGTCTATGAGTAATGCTGATGTCATACTGGTAGTGACAATGACCTCGGTAATCAATTTTCCTTTTATCAGAAATTTTATTAACTTCTAAACATTGCACAATTTTAACCTTTATGCCATCACAAAGAGGGGAAAATTTATTTTCAAATGCAATTTGTTTAAAAACTGTATCTCAATTTACCTTTTTATGGTTTTGAAATAATTTTTAAACATAATTTTTTCTAAATCTAACTCTATTGCATGTACCTTGATTATGTAAAATTAATTTCCTGTTTATGCTTAAAATAGTATAAATAGTTCAGTATTTGTCTCTGGCTAATATTCCAAAATGAAACTAAAACTTCATCAATAAATAAATAAATCACAAATTTAACAGATACGTAATCGAACTATGCGTTTAAATACTGAAATAATCATAATCGAAAAAGCTGTTGTGATTAGTGAAATTTTTGGAGATTTCTTCAGCTATTAACCCTTGGCATGCGGCTAGTACAAAAGTATCTCTTTTAATAAATTTCAAAACTATTTGAATACATAATTCATATTTTTCATATAAAAATGCCTTTTTAGGCGGGCAATCTAAAAATATATATTAAATATCTATTGCTGTTTTTAATTAAACATTCTATGTTCTGTACACTGGATGCAAAACAGTATGTTCTGTAACCCAAGAAGCACAGGTTGGATTGCTTGGTATCATTAATGGAACAACATATGTTAAATTGCATTTTTGGAAAAATTTATATAAATAAAGAATCAATAAATATACCTATATTTAAACACATATTAATTTTCGAAGAGAGAATTTAAAAACACTATTGATGCAATCTTAAATCAAATAAATGTTGTTATACTGTAAAATATGCATCATTTTGTGACAAATACCAAATACTCCAAAAGCATGCTACACTGAGAATACATGAACTACTATTCAATAGACTATGCAATCAACATTTTATGAAATGGCAATTTTTATTCATATGTACTGTAAATTCAATATACAAAAATGTTTGAAACATTGCATATATCAAGATCTGATCATCATAAATACCAATGAAATAACAAAAAAAAGTTTTACATATATTGCATTATTTAGTTTCATCACCTCTTAATTTAATATAATAATCTTCATTATTTACACAAGTCTTAAAATGAAATTTTAAGAGTTAAAATGATCCAGAATAATACTAATAAAATAAAAAAAGTATAACTAAAAATGACAGATATTTTTTTAAATATTCAAAAACAAATACAATGTAAATATTTGTCTATAATTTCAAATATTCGAAATATATGAACATTTTTAAACATTTGATCCAAAATAATACTAATAAAAATATAAGTAAAAATGTCAACATTTTTTGTTTAAATATTCAAAAAGCAAATATGATGTAAATATTTGTCTAGGATTTCAAGGTCTCCAAAATATATGAAAATTGTTAAACATTTGATGATATCATTGAAAAATCAATACTATTTATTAAGAAACATTTGTTATTACATAAGTTATAATTCTCTTTTTCATATTTAATTTTTGCTATCTCCACCAGAATGTGATAAATTTAACTTCAGGATATTTTTCTTTCTCTTAATGTCACCAATGCCCGTAGAACTATTATGATCACACTAAAATTACAACACTTTACATTGCTGCTTAACATTTTTCAAAACATAATTTTTTTTATAGAGAGAAGTTTGCACACAGAGATATTTCGAGGAGACACATTTATACTGCTTCAACAAAAAATTGCCCAAAACTCTATAGATGAAACAAATTCTACCAAAGACTGAAATTAAGATGAGTAAACCATATATTCCAACATCCCGAAATCTCTGCATTTAATCTTCCTGTTTTTATTTATTAGTTACTCAAACAAGGAATAATAAGCTTATTCTTTATCTAGTAACTAGAACTAATTTTATATTCAAGTTATTAGACTAGCAGTTTCTTTTTTTAATTATTTCATTTCATGAACATTTTTCTTTAATGTTAAAAAAATTTTGGACACTACAGGACTCATCAATGTGAACATGTACATACATATTTACATATAAATTGTCATGATATGTAATGTACGTGACATAACAGTCTAACATGCTATGATGGAATAGTAAGACACTGGGGATAAAATTCTTTTTTAGACAGGTTTCTATATTAGCAGGGACGCTGCCTTTTATAAATTGTATTCTTTTCATTGGGACTATGAAATTTTCCATTTAAGACAGGTTTCAGTTATACACAAGTTTGTTTTTATGGTATAGAAATAAGCAATTCATATTTGTTACATTATCAAACTTTCCCATTAAGAAAACAATTTGGATATCATATTTTATACATTATTCTTAAGGATAATGAATATCTAAATAAACTTTTTTTTTTGTTGTTGATTTCAGAAAAATTCTCGGAAATAATGTATCACTGTTGCAAAGAACAACAGAAACTGACACAAAAAGTAAAAAATAGAAACATTTCCATTTTTCTAAAGAAAAGAAGGACTCTATCCCCTTTGTTATGAATTTATACATGGTAGTACAAAAAAAGATTGGGCAAATAAAGATTTCTGGAAATGAGAAAAATAGAGGACTAATTAATTCATAAGAAATATACATCATTCATCTCATTCCCGTAATGTAACAACAGTGTGACATATCAAGGAAAAAATATATATATTTAAATTATAATAAGCTATTGATATAATATAATGAACTCTTGATAAGAAAAGTTTCAAAATAAATAATATTCAAAAAGAGATTTCTAAAATTCTTCATAATATAAGCAGAATTACAACAGATACAATTCTACTAAAAAACATTCTAATAATATTTTTACCAAAAAAAAAAGAGGAAAGTTTTAGAGAAAGTATAAATATTAAACTAAATAGCAAAGGTTTTTTGTGTTTTATAACATGCATGTGACTATTGAAATAGAAATTAACTGAAATGTTTTACGTTTCATAAGTTGTCTGGTTTCACTTTCAAAACAAAATTTTGAATTAAATCACTATCTACCAAATTGTTACAGTTGTATTAAATTAAAACAATTTTGGTACATCTCCATTATCCCATCGACCACTTTCCATTAAAAAAAAAAAATCGCCAAACTATAGGATTTAACACCAAAAATGCATGATCATGACACCACATTCACTTGACGTCAGATGCGATGCACATGTTTGATACATCATTGAGTTACTTTTAATTAGACGTTTATCTGTATTTTTAATGATGTTTTACTGATTTATTAAGTATTTATTTAATTAAAATAACAATTATATCATTAAACAGTGATGTCATGATATTAAAAGAGAAAAAGCATTGAAAAAATGTTGCAATAATAAATATGTCAGTTTCAACTGATATCACAAACATTTATCCACCAGCTGAGAGGGATAATTAAGAAAAATAGCGTAAATAATTAAATATCAAATTTTTTTTTCTGTTTTCATTAATATATTATAAATTTTATTGCTTAAAGTTACTTGTAGTTGACACTTTATTCAATCGGGCTTCTCTGATTTTTTTTTTGATTTTTTTGAGATTCTAATGGCAACATTCTTTCATTTGTTTATTGGCTTTGGCATTATATTTTGGCGATAGTTTTTTTTTTTTTTTAATGGAAAGCAGTTGACAGGATAATGGTATAAATATTTAGTACCATAATTTTAAATAAGAAACTTGGAAATTATTTATTTTAATCACATACAGAAGATACAAAAATATCAACTGTCGCTTTTATGAGAGCAAAAACAATAATATATATTTTTTTTATTTGCTTTAATACTGATATAAAAACATAGCTGTAATTCACATAAATACAATTCATAAAATGCTGTCTTTTTTGGTTCCTGAATGACTTTGTTTTGTAAGAAATCTCATATTTTATTACAGAAAATATAAATAATTTTAATAGTTAAATTAATCATTTAAACAGTTGTTAAAAATCACAGCACTGATCATACAAAAATGCTATGCATTTCAGACTGCAATTGCATTATCATTTCATATGTCTATTTGTATTTCAATGCACTTGTACAGTAACAACAAAACAAAATTTTGCTTCAATACTATAATTGTTAAGAAATCCTTAAATTCTTATTCATCTATAATATTCTCATAGATTCTGATGTATGATTTTTCCCTACTGGGAAAGAAGGAACAAGGTAACTAAAATTTTAAAAATATTCCATACGCAATGCTTATGTTCTGAGACTCATCATACTGGGAATTTTCCCTTCATAGATTCTGAAATATAGTTTTGGCTTGAGGGAGCAAGGTGACTGAATAATAATAATTTTAAAAAAATGCATACTGATTTTTTTTTCCTTTATTTTAGTGGATCTATGTCCTAATATTCACTATCGTCTAAAATTGAACATCTAAGTTTGTGGTAAATGCTAAAATATGGTTTTTCCTTTCCCGCCAAACAGTGAGTAGAATCTTCACTAGAATTCTTTATTATACCTAGTTTATATGTCAATAAGACAATGAGATAGGTCAATGTGTAAAAAAAAAATTGCAAAACAGACTTTGAGATGTTTGAACAGATGTTTCAGTATATCATTGTGCCAGATTTCTTAGCCATTTGCCTAATAGTTTTGTGTTGACATTTGAGATTTACAGAATTCCACAGAAAAGAAAATAATAGTAATAATAATTTGAGTAGTTTTACAAGCCGAATGACTTCCCATTAGGAATCCAAATGTAAAATGTCTGAAAAATCCAAATATGATGTCAAAATTAGGTGTTAGAATTGAAAATGCTCAAGTTTGTTACAATTTTTATATAAATGTAGGTAACAAAATTTAAGTATAGTATTAATTAGCAGACATTATTACTAATCAATTGGTGTCAATCCTAAGATAAATTACTTAAAGAAGAATTAAACAAACAAATTATTTTAAATACTGTTTCAGAAAAAGGAACAAATAATAACATTAAAATATACATATATTGTAACATACATGTACAATATACAAAATTATAGTACAATCAGCACAAAAAAATTATGCACCCCAGAAAATTTAATTGCCACACTGTGGCAGAGAAAAACAAAAATAACCATTTGAAAAGGAATTATATCTTCTTTCAATTTATGTTTAAACAAATAAGCTTGGGGTTAAAAAAATTAGCTCATAATTTTCATACTAAAATTGTACCAAACTCTGAAATTTTTAATACAAATACCCAACTTTGACATCATATTTAGTTTTTTGATTCATTTTACCTTCAGATGCAAAATGGGAAGTCATTATATCAGCTAATTTAGGAATTAAGAAGGTTTAAAGTTTGGAACTTGTAATGTTAAATTCCTTTTAAATCATTGCAAAACAGATTGCGATGCAAGTAGTTTCTAAGGCATAACTCAAAAACTACTTGTTGGAATAAGTTGTAATTTAGAATTCACATATTTAAAGCTTTTAAAAATCTATTTCTGTTAAAAAATTCATCTTTTTTTCGAAAATCACTTTTAAGCTATGTATAATTTTGAAAAACTTGAGAACTGTAACCTATTACTTTTTTTAACAGGAATAGATTCCTGGAAACTTCAAATATGAGCATCTAAAATTACAGTTCATTCCAAAAAGTAGTTTTTGAGTTATGCTTTTTATAATCTGTTTTGCAATGATTAAAAAGGAATTTAACATTATGAGTTCCAAACGTTAAACCTTCATAATTCCTAAAATAGTTGACTGAATAACTTCTTGCTCTGCCTCTGAAGGTAAAATGTATTGAATAATCCAAACTTACTGTCAAAATTTGTATTGAAAATTTTAGAGTTTGGTACAATTATAGTATGAAGATTTTTAAACACAAATCCTAATTGAATGGCTATTTTTGTTTTTCTTTGTGACAATTTGGTGATTAAATTTTATGGGGTGTACTTTTTTTTTTTTAGTGTACAAAGTACTGTGTAACTCAGGTGTTTTTTCCATGTGCATTACTAATATGATATCGAAGATGATGGCCAGTAATAAAACCTTTCCCACATAAAGTACACATATAAGGACGCTCTCCAGTATGTCGCATAGTATGTCTTGTAAAATGAGATTTGTTAGTGCTTGTATAATTACACTCAACACATAGGAACACAGATTTCCTTCTATAACTTTTAACTGCAGATGACTTTAGCAGGAATCCTAAAAAAAAAATTAAACAATATTAATTTCAATAGTTTTTAATGATAACAATAAAAAACAACAGTAATCAAAGTGGAATTACCAATTTTAAAATAAACATTTTATAATTTTAATTTAATACTATTCCTACCGGTGTCAAAAGACACTTTTTAAGATTTTGATTTATAGTTATTTTATTTGTAATTTTTAAATTAAAACAATCATAAATCATTTTTCAAACATTTAATGCCTATTTCTATACTTATAAGTTTTAAAAATTACAAATAAACTAAGCATAAATCAAAATCTTAAAAAGTGTCATTTGACACTGGTAGAAATAGTGTTAAGGCACACAGAAAAGATTTCTGAAAAGCAATAAAAGTTATTATATTAAAACTATTATAACAGAAAAGCAAAGTAAAACCTTCAATTGGCATTTAAAATTAAACAACTAGTCTTAATTTATTTAATGATCAATAAATAAAATTACAAATGTAACTCTTTACAGATGATATTTATTGATAGACATGTAATTTTTTTTTAAATAAAAATAAGTAGTATAAAAATTATTGTCATTGATTTATCACTAAACTAAAATGCATGTTACTGCAAAACACAGAATAACTTATCAAATCATTCAGTAAATATAAAAAAGAAAAAAAAAACTTTATATTTTCAGCAATATACAGAAAGTATATTTTCTGTTTTCAATTGCATACACAGAAGCTGAATATATGAAGAATGTATTCGTATAAGAATTATTTCTTTCTTTAAAAAAATAGTTAATATGAACACTAGAGAAAGATCAATGAGATATCTTGACATTTTTTTTAATGTACATATATTTCTTTGAAAAAAAAAAAAGAATTTGAAAGTTGTTTTTTAAGACAAATAACAAAATGAATAAATTGGTCAACTTCATGTGTCCTTGCCCCCCCTCCCTCCAACCCACCCTTTCTCAAAACAATCTTAAGTTATAAATTTTGTAACATATAAGCAACATTAACCAATTTTAGTTCTGACCTAATTGCTTTTTTAAGAAAAGATGGGATGGCGTTAGAGGGGGTAAGTCGGGTGACTCCCTCGAGCCACTAAAAACTAAGGAGCAGAAAATATGCAAAAAAACTTAGTTAAAAGTTTCTTTAGAAGATATCACTCATAGTGGCAGTGAAAAAAATCTTGCCCATGATACTGTGACTAATAAAGCTGCCTCTGACATAAAAGCCAAATCTTCGTATTTAGAAATAAAAAATGTTATTAATAATGCAACAAATTTATCAAAGTATTTATTCATTCCAGCGCATAAATTTTTTAATTTTCATAATAAACAAATGGGCTATCAGTCAATTATTATAAGTTACCATGAGAGTAAGGAGGGAAATTATAGGATAAAAGTATCAGCAGTCAGCCACTGATACCAGAAAAGAATACAATTCTTTGCTTTTGGCTGATGACTGGTGAAAGAATTCTGAGTATTGAGGAATTATAAAAATAATATTTCGTTTGGAGCAAAAAATAAACTATTTATAAAGCATTTTATCTCATTTTGTCCTACTAATGAGGGGTAGCCAACTGTGTTGGAACACTTACACTATTACTCATAATTAAAGAAATAAAGTTTCATTTCTTGCTACAGTTCTCATAAAGAATACTGGTTAATAAAATTGAACACTGAAAAAAATAATAAATGGATAAAAAGAACAAGTACAAAAGGAAGGAATATTTATTAAAGAATATTTTAAAGGTACAAATTATTAAAGATTTAATTTAATATATACATCAACAGGGCTAGACAGGTCGCCACTGACAACCAAAATATTTTAAATGGCCGACTGTGTATATATTACTCTTCAAAATTAATTCATTTACCGAGTGGAAGACTTAAAGCATTTCATGATATATCATTACTATACTAATAATTATTATTTTTCCTCAATCGATTTTTCAAGAACTTAAGTGCTTTTAGAATATTTATGTTTAAATAATGAGTGTGTGTAGAGAGGGGGGAGGGGGGATATAAATGTTTTTTTTTTTTTGGCAACTAGAAATTTTTGCTGGCAACCATATTTTTTGGTAGAACCCTGTACATTAATTAGCAAGCAAGAGGAAGGGTCTCCAGTAATGGAAGACCTAGAACACATTCCCCTGTAATCAGATCCTAATAATACAGCTATTACAAAGCTTATTAAGCCTTTCCTCTCATGGTTCAGGGGGAATATAACAGGAATACCATAGGTGCTTGTTGTAGAGGCCAGAAAAGCAAAATTTAATAAGAGACATGGGGTATTCATATCTTTCAGGTTCAAGCAGACTACTATATGCTGAGTATTTTACCTTACATTAAAAGCCTGTAAAAGTACTAAAAACTTAAATAAAAAAGACATGATGAAACATTAGAATAAAAATAAAATAAGAATCAAACTTGTAAACTTAATTAATATAATTAAACAGAAACTAAAATACTCTAAATTAAATAATAAACCAATCTGAAGAAATTCTCGATTATATCAATAATATACCATAATCATATGTTTTATATTTTATAAAAAGAAAATACCAATAATCAACTTACAAATAAAAATTTTTTTTGAGACACATCACATGATGAAAAGCAAAATTTAGCACCTAAACTATATTTATATGCACACACATGCACATAGCATGTATTTAACCTACATAAAACAAATTTTAATAAAATGACTAACAGATTATTTTTTATTTGTTTCAAGACAGGATAGTCTAAACATCTAAGAACCAGCACGATTTTAATTACTCTAAAGCCAGAATTATGTCTTCATCAGACTCAGGGGTTGTTCACAAAAATTGTGAGGTTCAATACAAATATGAGATGGGCCACCTGCATGTCATGCATGCTTGTATACGGATATATATAATAAGCCCCTCTGGGGCCCTTTTTAGCTTAGGGCCCAGTCAACTATACCCCTTGTCTTTCCTTCCCTTATGCACACCACAAATCAGACTAAGATTTTTCTAAACCTCTTTTAACTTTTAAAAATTTCGGCAAAATAAAAAAAAAATAATTTCTACCTCTTTCTTTATACAGTAGAAGATCTTTTATAATGCAATTCTCCATATAACACACAACTTCTCAGATGTAAACAATGAATTTTCAGTTAAGAAACACCTGAATTCCCACATTATAAATAGTTCCTATTCTCTAGAGGACTAAATTTGTTACATTACTTCAACTTTATCTCCTTAATTCAGAGCTAATTACTGAAAAAATTGCTACAATTTGATACAGGTATGTTTGGACAATGTTTATAAAGTAAATTTAAGAATGTGTGGAATGATCTATATTATGCAAAAAATTATGATCTGCACAACTCCTAGTAATAAAGAATGAAATATAAAGATACTCGGCAAAATCCTCAAACAAGGGCGACCCCCCATTTGGCGATTTTTTTGACGCGCGCCAAGCACGGACGCGTGCCAACCTAAAAAACGGCAACCTCCAAATTCCACCCAATCAGAACACGTACTTTTCGGCAGACAAGTCACTACTTACACAATTCCTAGGCCAATTTCTTTCACAAAGTAAATACTGATTTTATTTCGTTTTACTGCTATTTACAAAGCTTTGAAAAGTTTTTTTGCGAGATTTCTCCATTTTTACATACTTTTAGCAATATTTTCATTCAGATTTTTTAATTTTTACAATTTTTAACTATTTTTTCCTCCGGATTTTTCCATTTTTACAAATTTTTAGCTATTTTTTCCTCCGGATTTTTCCATTTTTACAAATTTTTAGCTATTTTTTCCTCCGGATTTTTCCATTTTTACAAATTTTTAGCTATTTTTTCCTCCAGATTTTTCCATTTTTACAAATTTTTAGCTATTTTTTCCTCCAGATTTTTCCATTTTTACAAATTTTTAGCTATTTTTTCCTCCAGATTTTTCCATTTTTACAAATTTTTAGCTATTTTTTCCTCCAGATTTTTCCATTTTTACAAATTTTTAGCTATTTTTTCCTCCAGATTTTTCCATTTTTACAAATTTTTAGCTATTTTTTCCCCCAAATTTTTCCATTTTTACAAATTTTTAACTATTTTTTTCCCCCAGATTTTTCCATTTTTACAAATTTTTAGCTATTTTTTCCTCCAGATTTTTCCATTTTTACAAATTTTTAGCTATTTTTTCCTCCAGATTTTTCCATTTTTACAAATTTTTAGCTATTTTTTCCTCCAGATTTTTCCATTTTTACAAATTTTTAGCTATTTTTTCCCCCAGATTTTTCCATTTTTACAAATTTTTAGCTATTTTTTCCCCCAGATTTTTCCATTTTCACAAATTTTTAGCTATTTTTTCCCCCAGATTTTTCCATTTTTCCATATTTTTAACTATTTTTTCCCCCAGATTTTTCCATTTTTACAAATTTTTAGCTATTTTTTCCTCCAGATTTTTCCATTTTTAAAAATTTTTAGCTATTTTTCCCCCCAGATTTTTCCATTTTTACAAATTTTTAGCTATTTTTTCCCCCAGATTTTTCCATTTTTACAAATTTTTAGCTATTTTTTCCCCCAGATTTTTCCATTTTTACAAATTTTTAGCTATTTTTTCCCCCAGATTTTGCCATTTTTACAAATTTTTAGCTATTTTTTCCCCCAGATTTTTTTATTTTTACAAATTTTTAGCTATTTTTCCTCCAGATTTTTCCATTTTTACAAAATTTTAGCTATTTTTTCCTCCAAATTTTTCTATTTTTACAAATTTTTAGCTATTTTTTCTTTCAGGTTTTTCCATTTTTACAAATTTTTAACTATTCTTTCCTCCCGATTTTTACAAAGAATTCGCAAATTTAACAGTCAATTTTTTCCTAACAAAAAATACCCCTTAAACTTTGTAAATTGCAACAAAACGAAATAAAAACAACGTTTACGTCGTGAAAGAAACTCTCATACAAATTGTGTAAATAATCACTTCTTTGCCACAAAGCACAAATATTACAATTGGACAAAATCTCTAAATTCCTAATTTTTTAAATACGTAAAATTCATTCACGCAGCGGTCAGCAACTTATGTATGTACGCTTCGCGTACATTAACCGAAAAAAAAACATCACTGGATGCATGAAACTCACTGTACAGCAATCTCTAGAATGCATGAAACTCATTCACGCAGCGGTCAGTAACTTATGTATGTACGCTTCGCGTACATTAACCGAAAAAAAACATCACTGGATGCATGAAACTCGCTGTACAGCAATCTCTAGAATGCATGAAACTCATTCACGCAGCGGTCAGTAACTTATGTATGTACGCTTCGCGTACATTAACCGAAAAAAAACATCACTGCATGCATGAAACTCGCTGTACAGCAATCTCTAGAATGCATGAAACTCATTCACGCAGCGGTCAATAACTTATGTATGTACGCTTCGCGTACATTAACCGAAAAAAAACATCACTGGATGCATGAAACTCGCTGTACAGCAATCTCTAGAATGCATGAAACCCATTCACGCAGCGATCAATAACTTATGTATGCATGCTTCGCGTACATTAACCGAAAAAAACATCACTGGATGCATGAAACTCGCTGTACAGCAATCTCTAGAATGTACGAAATTCGTTCACACAGCAATCAATAACTTATGTATGTATCCTGTACACATTATCAAAAACAAAAAAACAACACTCGATGCACGAAACTACCTCTACAGTAATATCTAAAATGCAAGACACACACTTATCAAATAAAATCAATAAAAATTCACTTACTTTTATTTTTCAAATTTACCCTTTTTTTAAGGCTTCGGTTTGTCATAATCGCTATCGCCGATCACTTCTGATGAGGCAGCAGTATTTATACAAAAATAACCCTTAAACTGATGTATATTGACGATATAAGCAGGCACTTGATGTCAAGCACACAAGTCAGATGTATCTTCTCAAGAAACAAACAAACAAACAAACAAACCCTTAAACTGCTCACTCAAGAGGACAAAATTCAAATTACCTCTAAATAATCTATCAAAAACACCTAAAATATCCTAAATTTTCATTAACAACACACTACACACACTATTTCAAATTCACACTTGCCGCTTCGCCGAATTCTTCATAAAAAAAACAACACGTCAAAAGATTAAATTCACTTCACTTCGCAAATCCCAGAGTTCAAACAAAAATAAACATGCGATGTGCCGTGATGCAACACTAAAGTCGGCCCAAACAACTTGGGACTTGATTTGAAAACCTCTCACTGTCCAATAAATTCAGCCCTTCTTCCATACACTGTTAAAAATATCGTGAAAAATTACCTCTGTTTATAAAGGCTCTCTATTTTCTGACCAATGAGAATGCTACATGAACGCCCTTGGCGTTCTCATTGGTCAGAAAATAGAGAGCCTTTAAAAACAGAGGTAATTTTTCACGATATTTTTAACAGTGTATGCTTCCTTTTTTGGGCCTAATAAATTCCGAAATTATCGGTTTCATTCTCAAAAACATTTTTACGGCATACTGCACCTCTATCTAACTCATCACTCTCTGAATCCAACAATACGGCACACAATAAACCAACCAACCCAACCAAACGAACGTAATTCACTCATAAACCAATCAAATTTCTAGATCAAACCGTAGTAGGCGGGGAAGAAATGCAAGGAACAAACCGGTAGCAAGAAAAACTCATTTATCGCTTTGCCAAATTCGACGCAGCCAAGCATCGCCCTTGTTTGAGGATTCAACCAGATACTCTAATGTATTTTGGTATGTTTCACACATATTTGGCCATGTTTTACAAGCTAAGTTTAATGATGTGTGAAATGTGATTTATATAACGCAAAATTCTATATAATGCACAACCTCGTGTTTTTAGATTTGTGTTATAAAGATCTTCTACTGTATATATATTTTCTACTGGGATGTAACTAATAATTTTCGCTCTGTATTAAATTTTTTAAGCGAAAGTAAATAAGTTTTTCATTTTATCTTACTCAAATTGAGGGGGTCAGGGCAACAAAGTGATAAGCCACATTTTTGGTGAAATAAATCTAACACTATAGTCTGTTGCTTATTATTGTAAATTATAATATTCTACATATTATTTGTTGCTAATGTCACTTGGTGGCAGCATATGTCCCAGGTTTCATTTTTGCCCCCAATGAAGATAGCTAATTTACAAAGGAATATTAATATCATTAAAGTAATGTCATATTGTTATTCAGAATATCTCAAATGTTACTAAGACATTGGCAAAAGAAATTATGTTATACATCTTGATTTGAGTATTTGATCTAACTTTCAAACTGATATATCTCAGAAGTTTACAAATATTGCTTAGCACTTTATTGCCTTGACCCCCCATAATTATTGCCATTATAAATATGATGAAAAATCCCTACAAATAGAAAGTGAATTCCAGCTTATATTTTGAATAGAAAAACAAAAATCATACATCAAACATACATTATGAAACACTTTCCAACACTACCAGAATACTGTAAAGAAAATTCATCATTAATAAGATGAAAGAAGGTAAGCAATTTAGAAAATGCATAACACATTTGAAAACTCAATTTCAGCAATTGCCATCCATAGTTGAAAAGGTACACAAATTTTTTTGTGCAGCTCTGTATATGATCAATAGATCTGTATATATACTAAATAATACAGTTTAATTAAAAAATACATAATATTGTTGAAAAGTCACCTTCAGCAATTTCTGCCAATAGATGGAAATATACTCAAATTTTTTTGTTCAACTATGTGTTATAGATTTTTATATGCATCATATATTAAGCTGAAATTTAATTCAGGTAAAAATGCATAACACAACTAAACATGCACTTCCAGCAATTACTAACCATAGACAGCAATGTATGGGCTATGTTCTTTACATAGCCCTGTATATGAATTTATTTATAGTTTACAAACATCTTTTAGTGTATTAAATATGATTCTGTTGGAAAATGCATTACATAATTAAAAACCACCGTTGAGCAATTCACGCCCATAGACAGTAATGCAAATATGATTCTGCTATAAAATACATTACATAATTAAAAACCACTCTTGAGCAATTCACGCCCATAGACAGTAATGCTTTTAAATTCTTCTGTGTAACCCTGTGTATCATCTACATAATTTATATACACCATGCAGTATTTTGGTTATTAAATTTAGTTAAACTTAAAAACTCAAACCAAAATTGAAAATACACTTCCAGCAATTATTATTTATAGACAGTAGTATACTGTAAATGAATTCCATTGTGTGTCCCTGTAAATGAACGATAAATGCTATGCACTCTATATTCTACAGTAAGAATTTTGTAATGTAGAGAAGGGTGGGCCACAATGCGACATTATAATTTCACAAATAGCTACTTCACAGACAGCTGCTGCCATCTAGGTGTGATAAGCAGAAAGCTAATCACTACCCAAAATTCCTTGATGCAAATGGCTCATGTATCACAGAAACTATTATTTGTGGCTGTGTGTACTTACAACTTACTCTTATAGAAGTTTTCATCTACTGCCATCTAGTTTCATTTGAATAATAGAGGTAAATGTTGTGTGTTTCCTTAAAACTTATTAATACAGCTCATTATTATAACCTATAGTTTTGTAAAATTATGGTGTATTTTTTACCTTTGTTTTATAATAGTAACATTACCTCTGCACTGTAGTCATAAACTTCAGTCATTAGATGTGAGTGTGCTTCAGTCATCTAAAGCTCATTTACAACGCTGCTGTGGAATCATGGTCGCTTCATAATCCTAGCATTCCAATGACAATTTACCAAATTGCTAGTTGTATCGGAACAGCACATAAATGTGTAATGACTCCATCAAGCATCAAAGCTGGTCTTCAGAAAAGTGGCATATATCCATTTGACAGAAATGTATTTAATGATTTTCCGACTAGCTACATTACTGACTGTGAATATGATAAAGATCATGATGATTTGGATGAAAATTTAGTAAAAGAAACTCATGCTACAACTGCACTCGTACAAGTAAATGTTGTATTGGATGTAAATGAAGCCGTACAGTCTTCATTTGTATGTGTTTCGTCAAATGATACTCAGGATGACTTCATTAGCCCACAGGTTTTCAAAGAGTTTCTCAAAGCTGGTAATAGTAAGGGTGCTATGAAATGTAGAACAAAATCCTACAGCTGTATTCTAACTGATATACTTAAGAAAAATAAACTTGGAGTAATTTTTTTAAATCGATAATTACTATAGCATAAAATTGTCCTTTGTGTAAAACGATAGGCAAACACACCAATTTCTGAAGAAATGAAAAAGTTGTAAATTTCACAAGATTACAATAGTGATTCAGTCTTATGGCAGTGTCGCAGTGTAGAAGTGAGTTTCCCAAAGTAAACTATTCTTTAGATGCATTAGCTGTATAGGATTTTGTTCTAGTTCAGTTTCTTAACAAAAAGGCAAAAATCCACATGTTAGCCAAAATGTAAAAAAATTTTACTGTGAAAAGCATATGTTAAGTTTATGAGAAAACAAACTAACAAAACCTTTAATATATTTCCATAAAATGATGATATGTCAATGGTAGAAACAAATTATATTATTGTTAAATTGACTCAACCATCTATTTCAAGGAGTACATATTAAGCAGCAAGTTCATTCTCCTTTGCTGTACAACTAAACCAATATAACGTCCACTAAATGTTTGTTCAATTTGACATTTTGTTTTATTTTTACTCCACTTATATGTGAATCTCTTATTTCTGAATGCACTAGATATAGCATTAGTGTTCATACCTAGTAATAGTATTTTTAAAACCAATCATTTTTTATAAATTTAGTAAAAAAAAATAGATTATTTAGTTGTCTCATTGTGGCTCACCCTCCCCTACCTCAGTAATATGTATGTAAATTTCATTATGTTTGAAATAGTATAACATCATTAAAATATGCTGCAAAAGAGTTTTCCTTATAAAAAAGTATGTAACTCTGTAAATGAATGATAAATGATTTACACTCCATATGTTACAGAAAGCATGCTTTACTGTGCCTCAGACATGCATATCAATTTCCTTATATTTCAAATAGTGTACATCATTCAGATGCACTGCAATCAATTTTTCTCCATAGACCATAACGTAAGAGTGCCTCTGTAAATTAACTATAAATGTTACATGATTAATTGGTACTTTTTTCTGTTATACAGACACCATTGTCGCCAAGCATACATTTACATACATTATGCATTAGGATACATTTTGGCATGGTGTCCGTATAACAGAAAAGTACCAATTAAATTTTAATAGGGAACAAATCTCAATAAAGTAGAAATCGAAGTAAATTAATAAGAGCTAAAGCGTGGGCAGACAGACAGACGAACCGAATTCTAAAACACTTTTCCACTATGTTGAAAGTGTTAAGAAGATGGGGGTAGGGATGAAACAAAATAAATAACTTCAGCAAAAAGCTTTACCGAAAATGTAACATTGAGTAGCTAGTATTCAATAACCTATATTTCATTATTTTGTTATTAGAGAAATATAGCACATTTTTCAGCAGCAATATTTTTATATAAAACAACAAATAAACCACGCATTTTATTATAAAAAATTATAAACACCAAATTAAAAAATATATAATTAGTACAAGAGTGAAACATAAATTACAGCCAAATAAAACAGAAGTAAAAGTAAAACATTTAGTAAAAATATATTGTGTATATTCATGAAATGTATAAAAATAGAATGTTTATTTGCACAACTAAACATTATTGTATTTCTCTCTAATTCACAACCAAATATATATTGCATTGATGTAGAAACTATTTTCGTATTGTGAAGACTTTACATGATTTTTCCGTTAACCCCAAATTAACAAATGTATTTCATAACTCCAGGTGTTTTACAATTGGATCCAAGCGAATAAATTTCTAAGGATGATATGTAAACACAATATCTCCGTAATAGTAATAATCATAAAGCTTGTGGAAGTTATTTAAAACAGCAATAGAAAGCCTTAAAAAAGTAAACAAGCTAAAATTTCGTTAGATCTACAAATACATCACAGAAAAAAACAGAACCGAAACCCAACGCATCGAAAAAGTAAATAATAAACACATGATTTCACAGTTACTTGCAAATAATCAGTAACAGTTAATAACGTGTGACAAGGTGTGATTCGCGACCGTGTCAAATGACATCCGGACTTTAAGTACAAGTGGCAACAGCCACACCTCTGTGGGTCCCGCGGTGCTTTACGCGTATCTTTTTTTACAGACCGCGGGAATCACGTGAGGCTCGAATCCACCAATGCAGGTGTACGAAAAGAGCATCACGTCACTCTAGCGGTCTGTAAAAAAAGATAAGTGGAACGCACTGCGGTAGCCTGTCTTTTTCGTTAGCCTCGGAGAATGTGCGAGGCTAACGAAAAAGAAAGGCTACCGCGGTGCTTTACGCGTATCTTTTTTTACAGACCGCGAGAGTCACGTGATGCTCGAATCCACCAATGCAGGTGTACGGAAAGAGCACACGTCACTCTAGCGGTCTGTAAAAAAATATAAGTGGAATGCACCGCGGTAGCCTGTCTCTTTCGTTAGCCTCGGAGAATGTGCATGTGACGTCACGAAGCCGTAAAGAACGAACGGTAGGCAAAACATACGCATGCCTACTGTATAGTTAGCTGTGTTATATGCTTATTATTCATATTTTTTAAATTAATTATTCATTAATTTTGCCTTTCTTAATTGCAGCGGATAGCCCAAGGTAGGTCCTGATGCACCTGATACTCGGATTTTTTATTTTTTGAGACCCCGGCCCCCTGGGGCCCCTTTAAGATTTTTGCCCTAAATTGTTAATAATTTACCCAATTTTTATCCGATCCTCATCGTTTTTGGGGCCTTTTTTTCGTTTAGCTTTCACCCCCATTTCTACGTTCTAGTTATGACCCTGGCCTCCTAGGGCCTGGTACGGGGCCCGTTGAAGTTTTTGTTTCCTAAACTGATAATTACTTGTCCGCTTTTAATCCGATTTTCTTAGTTTTTGGGGCCTTTTCTTCATTTAGTTATTTCCCCATTGCTACTTTCTAATTAGGACCCTTCATCTTAGGGCCCTGCTCAAAACTATCGGCTGGCCCCTTTTTGGGCCCCCTACTATAGTTCCCCTAAAAATCGTCCGATTCACCAACTTTTTTTTTCCAACAACTTAGAACTTCCAGCTACTACATGAACAATAAAAACAAAAACAAAAAAATTCGATGAAGATCCGGGCCCCCTGGGCCCCTTGAAGTTTTTGCTCCCTAAATTGTTAATACCTTGTCCCCTTTTAATCCGATTTTCGTTTTTGGGGCCATTTCTCCATTTAACTTTCCCCCCATTTCTTTCCCTCATTCCAGTTAGGAGCGTTCATCTTAGGGCCCTGCTCAAAACTATCAGCTGGCCTCTCTTTGGGCCCCCTACTATATTTCTCCTAAAAATCGTCCGATTCACTAACTTTTTTTTCTAACAACTTAGAACTTCTAGCTACTACATAAACGACAAAAAAAAAAACAGAAGATCCGGGCCCCTCGAAGTTATTGTTCCCTAAATTGTTAATACCTTGTCTCCTTTTAATTCGATCTTCGTTTTTGGGGGCGTTTTCTCCATTTAGTTATTTCCCCATTTCTACATTCCAGGTAGGACCGTTCATCTTAGGGCCCTGCTCAAAACTATCAGCGGCCCCTTTTGGGCCCCCTACTATAGCTCTCTTAAAAATCGTCCAATTCGCTAGCTTTTTTTTTCTAATAACTTCTTAGGATTTCCAGCTACTACATGAATGACCAAAAATTTCTCGGACAAGATCCGGGTCCCTGGACCCCTTACGTTACCCATAACTTCTTAATTATGATACGTATCGAATCCGTTTAAAGTTATTATTATTTCTAGGAAAAGGGCCGAAAATTTATATATGACAGATTTTTGATATCATTAAAAATGGCCTCAAGTGGTTGGGGGGTGGAGGGGGGAGAGAATAGGAGTTTAAGAAGAAAAAAAATCATAACTTTGTCAATTCACAAGTTATCAAATCCACTAATTTATTACAAATCCTCTTAATATTATCTACAACTTTTATATTGACAAGTTTTTTTTTATAAAACCAACCCTTACAGAAAATTTTTTTGTGTGTGCTCCGCCTACAGACACAGGTAGATTTCGAAGTGAGCGGTCCCAACTGCCGCATCATGGCAAAAAGGTCATTTCTTCTGCAATTGCATCTTCGAAATTTACCTGTGCCTGTAGGCCAAGCTGTCAAGGATATTTTTTTTAATATTAATCTTCTTTTTCGGCATCAACTTACGTTTCCTCACCACAGTCGTAAATTAGAAATCGCGTTACTGTTAAAGATAAGGGGTTAAGTTTAGAAAGTGAGGGGGGGGATGCATCTGTAAATTAAATATCGCGTTAATGTTAAAGGAAATTCGTTAAATTTACAGGGGTGCATATTCCACCGCCTGGGGACTCATTTTTTTATTGGGTTCTAAGGGCTCGATTTCAACAGGGTTTGGTTCATTCGACTCGATATTGAAAACTTGAGTTTTTTTTTTTTTTTTTTTTTTATTATCACGGGCGCTAGTCAGTTCGTTATTAATAAATGTTTGGTTCGATTTTGAGTAACTGGATATCATATTTTGTTACAAAATGTTATTTTTCACAAAAATATAACAAATTTCAGAAAAATAAATTTTATTTTTCACAAAATGCCCCCCCCCCCCTCCAAGAAAAAAAAAACTGCATCGACACCTGATTAAATGCTTTTTAAATGGTAAGGTTTTTTCAAAAACATGGCATCTATTTTTTTTTTTTTTTTTTTTTTTTTTAGATTAAATTATATAATTCGCTTTTACCAAAAAAAAAAAAAAGAAAGAGTAAAATGTTTCTTAAAAAAATATCACCCTTAGTACTTCATTAAATGTTTCATATAAGTCAATTTTTTGTTTTGTCCTGTTTTTATACATATTATTAGAATAGTAAAAATATTTTTTTTAAACCTAAGGAATGTTTATTTAGTATAAAAATTATTTCAGCTAATAAAACCGAATTCTGACAAAACTTATGCTTCAGTTTCATAGATTTCCTTGTCATAATACAACATGTTAAAATTATATAAAAGTGTTTCAGAAAATAAGCAGTTTTGATTTGAGAACACTCATAGGTATCATTTTAATCGATCATTTAATCTGAATATAATGAGATTTGTAAACATTTTCCGATTAGCTCAAGCAATAAAAAGTTACCATACGAACAAGAACAACTTGAACTACAAGTAGAAAAAAAGTAAATAAAACGTTAACTTTACGACATAATTAAAAAAAAAAACTAAAATCTTTCTCCTACCAGCTACAACAAGTTGAAATGCTTCTTGAGCACTTGAATTCTTCCCTGGAAACTTTTTTAAATAAGTTTCAATATCTGATGAAGCAACCGATGGCCAAAAAGCCATATCTGCTTTCCAATCTGCATCCACAATAATATACGGATCATCTAAAATAATAACACTATTATTCGGTTTGACAAATCTAAGCTTTGTTAAATAATCTTGATTAGCAACAGAATCTAAGTTCTGTGCATAATCTGATAAAGGAAAATTTGTTTTTGAATAAATATGAATATGATCCATAAATTGAATGCAAAAATTTCGCTTTCTCATAGGAAACAGTAGGAAATAGCGCATTGAGCGGAAATGTTTTGCCTACCGAAGAGGCGTGGTCTAGTGAGGAACCAGTTTGTTG
Organism: Maratus michaelseni; assembly: GCA_963931845.1. Classification (NCBI taxonomy): domain Eukaryota; kingdom Metazoa; phylum Arthropoda; class Arachnida; order Araneae; family Salticidae; genus Maratus; species Maratus michaelseni. The sequence continues at coordinate 202,748,745 of OZ007590.1, read as the reverse complement.
ACAAACATGCACATTCTCTATTGGACAAAGGGGAAGCTGTGTTTTAGTTGGATACAAACTGAAAAACCATGAACCCAGACAGATTCTTTACGTTCATTCGCGACTCTAGCACTTGAATACGCCCTCTGGTGAAATCAGTAAGAACTATTTCTGAGTCGGCAAATATTTTGCAAGCCTATTGAACGACATTGCAAACGTGTCTGGATTTCATTGCTAAGAACGGCGATTTTTGTGTCTGTAAGTTTTATTTACAATGGATACTAGCTATTGTTGTGTATCGCAATGTAATTCTCGTGGATGAGATTATCCAAGAACAAGTTTCCACAGATTTCCAAATCAAAAACATTTAACGTCTGTACGCCTTCGTGAAGAATGGATTCGGGTGCTGAAAATCGGCAAGAAAGTGTCGAAACGCATGGTCGTTTGTGGCAAGCATTTTCAGCCTTCTGATTTTTTCCCACGAGGTAAGAAAGCTGAATGTCTTTTATATATTGTTTTGTTAAGTTAATTTTAAAATTAAAAATTATAACATGTCATTTAAACCACAGCTTCTAACTTTTTAAGCATCGAAATCAGGGTTGACAGAATTTTGATGCACCACAGTTTTCATGGCTGAAAAACCTTAAAAAAGGCATTGCAGATAAAATCTATTTCTATGAATGTAAAGTAGGATATATGATGATAGTTTTCAAAATATTTCAAGACCGTACAGCAGCGACTGATTAAAAAAATACATAGAGATGCTGGAAGGCTTCAATACTAAAGTTCATGTGATGCTAACATTGGCATAAACTATAGTCTGCAATTGGGCTTTTTTTCTGTCAAATTTTAAATTTGATAGGTTCCAACTTCCATAACATATTATGACATTTTAAAATATGTCTGCAAATACCCTTGCTTATTGAATATTTAAAATATGTATTAATATTTAATTGAATTATACTAGTTTACATTTTTATATGCATTTTATGTTATGGTGTAACCAGTGTTGAAGTCAGGGGGTAGCCCGGGGAAACCCCCCCCCCCAGAAGATTTTATGATTTTAATGGTCAAAAAGCACCCCTCCTCCCAGGGATAGAAATCCCTCCAGAGAAAAATGTCTGGATTCAACACTGGGTGTAACTATGCTAAAGCTACAAATGTAGATTATTGTGCGAGTGTTAGTTTCAGCAATATGCTCCACTGTCTGAATAACATAGATATGTAAATACATATTTTATGAATAGATTTTTTCTCCATGTTTTGATGTTATTGAATTTTTTAAGCAATGACATATTGCTATCATTTTGTATCATACCCTGCTGAGTTTGTTTCTATAAATAGGGATGAGAGTGCTCCGACGTAAATGCCCGATTGTCACCACTAAATTTTAATAGTATTTGTCACCTTATTTAAGGACAGAATTTCTGAAATTCAATACAGTGGAGAATACTATTAAAATTTAGTGGTAAAAATCAGACATTAGGGTTGGAGCACTCTCATCCCTGTATAAAGTATTGAATGTTATATTTTATTTTAAGGTTGTTTCATAAATAAAGCATCCTGAAAATGTTTGCAATAGTGAGTTTAAGATATAATAGATTTATCTTTTAACCCATTAAGGACGGAATTATTTTTAGCTTTAAAATGCCTTTCATACCAATTTTTGTAAATAGGAACTTTGCTTCCTTTTATTACAGAGTAGCAAATAAAGATAATATTTTTCTTAAAAAATACTGATATTCAAACAACTAAACGGTTTGCAGGTATTCCGGTAAAATATGGTACCACTGAGTGTTAATGGGTTAATGTGATTACCTCAGGACTACAAAATTTTGGTAAAATATGATTAGGAAAATATATAACAACATCCCAGATAGCAAGCAAGGTTCCGAAAACGGTCATTTTTCATTTTCGTTCCATTGTTCTGCAAAGGTGAGTTATCTTCACCATATAGCATGGGTGCAGGAATGTTTGCAATACTCCGTTTTGGAGATAAGCTTCAGGCAACCAATATTCTCAAATCAAACCTCACGCATCTGATTTTTGCGCATGCGCAACCAACTGTCGTGGTCGTATCGTTGCCTGTTGCTTTCCAAAACAAAATGTCGCTTCGCTGATGCTGTCATTCTGATAATCTTGTCAAGTGTAAAAGATGTGTTCAATATTTACAGAAAATACGGTAAGTTTGTTACTAGTATATTGTTATTAGTTAAATCTTTTAATCTATGATAACTGAATAATGTATTTCTTTTAACAAGATTTAATCCTTATTCATAAAATAATGAAATTTATCTTATGCTTTAGTGTAAATTGCACACAGGGAAAAATATGATTATAAGTTTTTTTTTTAAATTATTATTACATAAACTTATGTAAACATGATTTACTTATGACCTTAGCGTTTCTTAATTATCACATTTTTTTAAAACGTGGTTTCAATTTCAGGAAATGCATAACAGGAGTGCTTCATATATGAACGAACGCCCATTATATATACTTTACTACGTATAAATATTAAAGTACATGGGCGAACGGTAAAACACGAAATTTTGAGGCAAAAAAGAAATCAGGGATAGTGTTTAACATGTTTTATTGTCAACTAATAATCAACCTTTTCATTATGATCGAATTAAAAGCACTCTAACATTAATCATAATTTTGCTTTTAGTGATTAATTAACTTATGTCGGTAAATAAATATTATATATTTTGTTTCAAAATCGCCACCACCCCTGGTCGGCGTTTATGACCGATTTATAAATGAAAACATACTTTGAACTTCCACAAATTACATTCAAACAAACTCTCTTTTTAAAATATATTAGCATTATTAAAAGTAGCTATATTCAAAAGTTGTTTCCGTAATATATTCGTAGAAAAATGTACTTTAATTTAAAAAAAAAATCATTTACTTCCCCCCCCTCCTTCTCTTTCCTCAAAAACATATATGTTTTGTCACATAATAGTAAACAAGATAATGCTATGATTATAATAATGTTTCATTAGTTAAACATTATAAACATTAGTTAATTATATTTGATAATATCTCATCTATATCAACATTTGCCTATATTACATGAACTCCTCCCTCCCCTTTCCTATACTAATAAAAGTAAAAAAATGTCTGCAAACACAAATAATTGCCCTACAGTTATTCTGAATTTTTTTTTTAATCATATGCCTGTATTACATCTCAAAACATGAATAACTTTGTTTTATATATGTATTGGTGGATTAACAAATTACTTATTAAAAATAAAAAACAAATACATTCATAGCAGAAATTAATTTTGATGTGTCAAATTGCCAGTTGATTGAGAATTGGCAAAATCCTTAATATAATGATCGTGAGTCTTAAATGTTTGTCAATTAACTTATTAATTATGATTACCTACCAATACTTTTAGTTAGTACTGGTAAATGGAAAAAATGAAAGCAAAATAAAAATTATGTTACTTTTCGGTTAGCTGGGCGCCAGTTATATATATACAAATATATACATACACATATATATATATACATATATGTATGAATATATATATACATACATATATATACATATATCACTGGCGCCTGGCTAACCGAAAAGTACCATAATTATTTTAAATGTTTCTGAAAATTCACACAACATAAAAATTTTTGATTTTTTAAAAATTATTATTAAGTTAGTAAATATGAAATGTTCTTGTCCTCCCCCCCCCCCCACCAGAATTATCTGTATTAGCAGTACAAAATAGCCTTATAATAATCTGGCCATTAACCTGAAGTTTTAACATTTACCTGTATAAATTAAATCTGCCCCTTGAATAATTTTTTATATTATGTGTGATAATGCAACTTTTTTGTGAATACATCAAAAATTATGTTTGTTTTTATTTTAAATTAAACTGGGGTTTGTGGGGCCCACAACAGCAAACAAACAAAAAAAAAGTTTTAAATTAGTCTTGGGTCCTATTGTATTGAAAGAATTTACATGATTTACAGAGTATTGTTGAATTATATCAATACTCAACAAAATAAAACTAGGACTGATTTAAAATGTTTTGTTGTTGTTGTTGTCGTGGATCCAAATAACTAGAGTTTATCATACAGCAATGTTTTTTCTTGCTTTCATCTCAAAATGTTCTTTAAATTTGAGATGTGTGCAATATATGATTTTTTTTTTTTTTTTTTTTTTTTTTTTTGACTGTTCTCTGAATATATATGACCACTGGTCACTGCTTAAAATCATTAGATGCCATTTTCTGTTTAAATTTACAAAACCATGAAGAACACCATAAAACATTGTGAACAATGTACAATATTAATAATAAATGTTAAATTTTAATTGAATAAAATTTATTTGAAATTTTTTTCTCAAATGAGGTATTTAAAATTACAGTGCATTACAGTGCAATTATGACAAACATGACATTTGGAAAATAATATTTTTTTGCTTTTATGCTAAATGTTTAAATAGTATAAATTATTGTATCGAAATGAACATAAAATAATAAAACAAAAGAAAATGAATTTCTTTTATTAAAATATAATTATAAATAAAATAGCATGAAGTATGCATAATGCATAGACTTTTACTGTAATGTTAAAACCATTTATGACAGGAGATGTGTGTGATATAAGATGTGTACACAGTCCTAGATTTTAACTATTATTTCTATATCCGAATGGTAATTTTCATCTTATTTAATAAAACAGCATTAAATAAGGTCAATATTATTTGGAAATAATGGTGCAGGGAAGCTTGTCATGAAGGGTTTAAAGTTTATTTCTTGGTTGTCATTATTTTATTTTGCCTTTTGTAGTTACAAATTCCAATGACATCATCTGGTCAAGGTCCATGGTTGCCAGCATGTGATTTTTTGAACAGAAAAGCTGCTAAAAGAAGGAACTACAACAGAATTCCTCGAAAAGACATGTTTACAAGCTCATACAGGATTGGTGATTGTTTTTTAAGGTAAGAAAAATGATTTTAACACATATATAATAACAAATTTAATGTTATAAAATTTATTTTTAATAATTTCAGTTGACTATTTATTTCATTATTTTTTATTTTAAAATTGAATTTTTATAAATTTATTCAAATTGAAAGATAACATAATACTAAAAAAGAAAGAAACTGTATTGTGCATTCTATTTCTTGCATACATATCGAATTTTTATTTTTAAGATATCTTTGCTTTTTCCTTGTGATAAATTGATATGGTTATAACCGTTTCTGAACTCATTTAATTTTTCTTTATAAATTCTATATTTACATAATAAATTAATTTTTTTTGTGTCTTTTTTCTCCGGGAGGGATTTTTGTGGCTCTGGAGGTACATTGTAAACTTCTGGGGAGGTGGACATTTCAATGCCCTCCCCCGTGCCACCCCTTGAATTCAACACTGGTGGGGGTGGGGTGAATCTGGAGTATGCCTCTGAGTTTGTTACTTTCATCAGCTTTCGAAAGAAAATTTTAAATATTTATATTGTTGCTCTCTCCGAAATATTGACTTGCTTTCATTATAGAGATATTTATTAGGATATTATTATTGTTATTATTTTGAGAGTGTGTGTGTGGGTAATGTTTTGGTATTATTAGATGCAGGGTTGTTTGATTTAAATCAAATGATTTTTTTTAAATCTTTGATTTAAATCAGTATTTTGAACATTGATATTTACAAGCTGAATAAGCATTAAATTAATCGTTCGTATTCAAATAAATGTCATCATTCATGTCCAGATTAAAAATTACCGTTTAATAATGTTAAAACTTTTATAAGTTGAAAATAATTATTTTATGAAATTAAATGCAACACTACATTTAAAATATTATTTGTCCTTAGTGCATCACAAAATAAATACTGATATAAATGCTCTTTCATTTTTAAACTTTTGTCTTTCCTAGATCACTTCATTTTTGCAAGTTAGATGTTGAAGTTTTAAAGTTAAATATATTCAATATAAAAGTATTTAATATGATAAGATTGTAATATAAATCACTGATTTTAATCTGTTAAAATTATGATTTAAACATTGAAATCATGTAATTAAAATAAAATCCTTAAAACCCTATTTTTAAATACTAGTAAATTTTGCCAGTGGCAAAAAGTATTTTTGCCAGGACAGTTTTTTCCACTTAGACAAAAATTGGCCAACCCTGATTGAAATACACGTATGTATTTAGCATTCTTTGCCGCATTTACTATGTGATTAGATATTATTAGAGTTATGCCTTAATGAAAAAATTAATAACTTAAATTAACTAGATATTTATGCACACAACACACATACGTGTATATTATCTATAACAATTTAATAGTAGAATAATATGATTTTAAGTTTTAAATAAATCTGAATTTGTTTGCAACAATTTTTTTTAATTTAAATTATTTTGAATTTTTATCTAGGAACTGTAATTAAATTAATAGAAATGTATGCAGAAAAAATAAATTCATGCACAGTACACAAATAATATTAATTTTAAAAAATCTGATTTAAATCAAATAAATCAATTTTTTTTTTTTAATCGTGATTTTTATCAACCTTGATTATATGAATGGTACGTACAGATGTCACTGACGCACTGGAGTATATTTTTGGTGCCAAAAAGGCAATTTAATGCCTGGGCAATCCACCAATTTGGGTAAGATTTTTCTTCCTATGGCAGTCCGGTAGAGCAGATTGTGTGTGTTTTATATTAAATTAAACATTGTGTGTTTTATAATAAATTTATTTTTGTGTGTTTATAATAAAAATTATATGTGTTTTACAATTAAATGGTATGTTTTTAAGTACTTCCTCCATTATCCCATCGACCACTTTTCATAAGAAAAAAGCTATCGTCAAATTATAGGATTTAAGGCCAAAGATGCATTATTGTGGCGACACATTCACGTGACTCAGAAGTGTTGCATGTGTTTGCTATGTTATCAAGTGGCTATAATTTGACATTTACCTGTATCTTTCATTATGTTTTACTGATTTATTAGTTCTTTCGTTAATAAAAAAAGTAATTGTGTCCTTAAATGGCAGTACCATGATATTAAAAGAGAAAAAGCATTGAAAAATGTTGCGATGAATAGTTACATACAATAGATTAGTTTCAACTGATATCAAAAACTTTTATTCACCAGCTGAGAGGGATAATTAGGAAAAATAATGTAAATGAATAAATATCAAAGTTTTTTTTTTTTTTTTTTTTTAATACAGGCATAATAATACAGGCTTAACCATTTGGCACATTTTTGTTGTTATATCAAACTTAAAAAAAATCTGCAACTGCAAGAACCCCACATCAAACACAATATAAAATAATGAAATTTTCCATTAAGACAGTGACAAAAACAAGATTGCTATATTTGATTAATGGATTCTAAAAATGCCTAGTTTAATAATATTTTAAAATATAAACAAAGAATCTACATCAGAAATCTATAAAGCACTTTGTCTCAAGCTATGCAGATTTTTAAGAGACTACTTCTCGCTAATGTTAATCCTATGAGGAGGGGGGGAGTTTGCAATATCTCATTCACATTTCAGTATTTTTAAATTATTTTTTTTTGCATTGGATAACGGAGGTCAATCTCTATGCAGCTCCTTTGTACTTTTTCGATTTTGATTACGAGTTTTTTTTATTAAGATACTTTCACTTTCGGAAACGGTTTGGAATGTAAAAGTACCCTCAATAAAAAAAAAAAACTGCAACAAAAATCGAAAAGCAAAAAAAGGCCAGCATAGAGATTGACCTCAGCTATCCAATGCAAAAAAAATCATTTAAAAATATTGAAATGCGAATGAGATAGCGTAAAATATTTCCCCCATAGGATTAACATTAGCGAGCGAGTTTTTTCGCCTGAGTGAAGTAGCCTATATAAAGTGCATGTCATACCATATTTTGACTATTGAATTCTGTACACCTATTGCACTAGCTTAGCAAAGGGGGCAAGTTTGGGGTTAAAATCCCTTCCAGAGTATTTAGAAAACTGAGAAGATGTATAGAAAACCACTTGTCTTAAGGTAAAGTAATGTTATGTAAAAAACAAAGTAAAGAAAAGGATAAGCAAGCAGCATAAAATGTCATTCTCAACAGTTTCAATGCTTTGTAATAAGGGCCTCTATTTAAACACAAAATCAATTAAAGATTAGGTTAGGAGCAATAGCAGTAAAATAACCCTATGTTACTGCATTCCTCTTTCTTTTTTCTCTGAAGTCTAAAGAAAATGCTCTTTTATGAAACCTTTAAGCACACAAATGTTAAGTATTTTACGGCTATTTGTATTTTTCATTACTTTTTGTCACACAACATTCTTTTTTTTTTTTTTTTCTTTTTTTAAATGAGTAACAATCCCAGATGGGGATCCTGGCTGTGCTACTGCTTATTGTGTAGTTTATTCCCTTTTACTATACATATTTGATGCGTGTGTCTATATTTATTTATTTATTTATCTTTTTATTTGCTAGAGAGAAAAGAAAGAATCAAGAAGAAAATAGACTTTACTCGAGCTGTTGATTATTATATTATTTTTTGTATGTAAATAAATAGAATTATTTAAACTGAATAATGTTTCATTTGTTTTAGAAAACATTGCCTGGATATTGAGAAATACTTTTGTTTGCTTCAGAGTAAGTTATTAAAAATTATTATAAAGAAAAAACAGTAATTTAAATGAGTTAAATTAGAAAGTAAAAGTAACAACATTACTTTATGTTTGCTCTGTTGCATATAGGAAAGTATTTCTCTTGTAAAAAAAAAAAAAAAAAAAAAAAAAAAACAAGGTCACATAGAAATGGAGATTTTTTTTAAATTAAAGTATTCTTAGCTTTTAACTAGAAAGGAATTATGGAATATTAGATGAGGAAATGCAAAGATTACAATATTAAAAAATATTATTAGTTAAAGTAATCTTTGGGTGTAGATTAAAAATTATATTTTTAATACTTATTTGTCACATTGTAATCTGTAAAATTTATTTAATGAAGCTATTAAATGGGCAAGAAATTATTACTTTGGCATAAAAATGTTTTGAGAAGATTATCATTGAATATATAAAAAAGTTTCTTTTTGCATCATTAAAGAATTCATTTTAAGAGAAAGTTATTAAAAATTATTATAAAAGAAAAACAGTAATTTAAATGAGTTATATTAGAAAATAAAAGTAACAACATTAGTTTGTGTTTGCTCTGTCACATATAGGAAAGTATTTCTCTTGTAGACGAAATGAGAAAAAAAAATCATAGCTACATAGAAATACAGATTTTTTTTTAAATTAAAGTATTCTTAGCTTTCAACTAGAATACATATTGCAACAGTGTATAATGTACGGTATATTGAAATTGTACATATTTGGTGTGGTATTTGTGTTAGCACTGTGAGTAAACACAGGTTGTTTTTTTTCCCCTCATACAATGTATAATTAGCTGATCCTGTACCAGTGAACTGTATTCAAAAGGTAAGTAACTGAAAATATAATCACATTTACTATGTATGTAGGCGTAGAGTAGACTTGTATATGTCCGAATCCAACCAATAATTAAAAAAATACTTTCCCTCCCCTCTAATATATATAGTTTTAGAATTTCCTCTTTTTCTTTTGTTACAAAGATGAACAACATTAGAAAAAAAATTTCATCTTCCACTAATACCTAATTTTATTTATTTTTCATTTGAAATTTTGTAGCCAAAAAGCCATATAAGAAGTAAAAATACGAAAAGAATTCATATTCTGAAAAAATGTTATTCAAAGTCAATTTTCATTGTAATTTTATTATAAAAGATTCGTGAATGACAGCGAGTATATCATTTTATAAACTGGTTTGTACATTTGAATTTTTACATTGTCTTAATGTGATTTATTTATAAATATACAATTCTGTTTAATTTTTTTAAAAGGTAGTTAAAACAGCAACATTGAATCTGTAAGTAATGTCTTTTACACACACAAATGTGTGTGAAAAAAAAAAATTATGTTCAAGTTCACCACCAATAATTTTCAAAACTACACCAATGTGCATAAGAATAATTTTAAATAATAAAATAAATTTTCCTAAAGAAAACTTCTTAACATAATTTAGGAACATTTGAATATGAAAATATTATCTATTAATGTAGTGGATTGATTACATATTCAATATATATATATATATATATATATTATACACACATACATAGTAAGAAATATATTTGGACGGAATCGGTACAAATAGTGCTATCGTGCTATCTCCCCCAACTCCAAGGAATTTGATATTTCAAAATATGTCAGAATAATATATATATATATATATATATATATTTTTTTTTTTTTTTTTTTTTTTTTTTTTTTTTTTTAAGAATTAGAAATTGCATAAACTCTGAAATAACTTGTCTGATTTGAATAGAATAGAAACATTTGCATTAAATAAACAGTTTAAGCGCACAAATTATCCGTCCTATTGCAATATTCTCAAAGTGAGACACATCATCAATGAGTACTTTGGTTAATTTTAAAAATATGAAGAAAAACTAATCAATTATTTCTAGGCTGTCCACAACAAGATTAAAAAAATAACCCCCCCCCCCCCCTACCCTCCCGAAGAAAGTTCTGACATGGCACCCCTGAGTACAATGTTCAACACTCAATAAAACTTAAAAAATAAAATATATTCAAATTTTAGCAATTACTTTAAAGGAAAAAAAACAATATATTACAATTTAAAAAATGAAATACATTCAAATTTTAGCAATTACTAAAAAAGAACGATATAATTATTAAAATATGTAACTTGCTAAATGTAATATGAATTCTTAATTTAATATAATATAGGCTAATAAAATCATTATTCTTTTTTTTTTTTTTTTTTTTTTGTAGTATATATATATTAGACTAAAATTTAATTTCCCACAGAAACAAAAGAAAAGCCCACTTAGTAAAATTTAAAAAATATATTCAAATTTTAGCAATTACTTTAAAGGAAAAAAAAATATATATTTATTAAAATATGTAACTTGTTAAATGTAATATGACTTCTTAAAATAATATGGGCTAATAAAAATCATTATTATTTTTTTTTCAGCATATAAATATTAAGCTGAAATTTAGTTTCCCACACAAACAAAAGAAACACTCAGTAAAACTTAAAAAATAAAATATATTCAAATTTAGCAATTATTTTAAAAGAAAAAAAAAAACAACACATTAATTAAAATATGTAACTTGCTAAATGTAATATGACTTCTTAAATATAATGTAGGCTAATAAATAGCATTATTTCCCTTTTTTTCAGTATATAAATATTAGGCTAAAATTTAGTTTCCCACAGAAACAAAGGCAAAATTCAATCAGTAGAACTTAAAAAATAAAATATATTAAAATTTTAGCAATTACTTAGAAAAAAAGCTATGTATTAATAATAATAAAAAAAAAATAGCAAATACATTAAAGGGAAAAAAACAATATATTAATTAAAATATGTAACTTGCTATGTAATATGACTTCTTAAATATAATAAGAGCTAATAAAAAGCCTTTTTTTTCAGTATATAAATATTAGGCTAAAATTTAATTTCCCACAGAAACAAAAAAAAAATTCTAAGTCAAGTTATTTTAATGAAAATCTCATGCCTCTGGCAATTAAGATTTAAAACTAACAGATTAATCAAAACATTTTTCATTTCCTTTATAGAAGATGCTTATGATAAAAGCATTATTATCTACCTTTGATTGTAAATCTTGTTACAATGCTTAATATGAAATACTGTAACTAGCCTTACGTTTCTACATTTTGGCATGCTTGTCCTAAAACACTTACAAAGTACCTCAGATTGTGTCAACTAGCAACCTTTTATAATGCTTTTTACAATGTTTGCAAACCTTTCAGACAAAGCCTTTAAAAAGCATCTAGTCATTTACATGTTAGGGTTATAAAAATGTTTTAAAAATCAAAAATTGTTATCTGGGATATGGCATTGCTAAGTAAATATCTTAACCTTGATAAAACGATGATTTAAAAAATAAATGCACATTTTTTAAAAGAAATCAATTTTTGTTTACAAAATTATTTAAAAGATCATTAATTGTTTCTGTATGCTTATATTATTTTTTTTTAGTTGTCTGAGCACTATTGTCAATAGGAATAGGAGCATTTGTTTGAATGTTACATATAAACCAAGGACGGCAAACCTATGGTGTTATGTATTATCACAGACTCTAACTGTAACGTTAACCATAACATTTTTATGTTTCCAGAATGGCAACAGGCTAGCGGCAGTCAGATGTAAACATTCACGCCGTGTCGCTACGAGATAGCAACGCACAAGCTTTTATATATTTAATAAATCCTGTTAAGTTATATCATGACTGATTATATGTATATCCCTACAAATACGTAACAAATTGACGACGAGGATGGGATTTAAAGGAAGCTACCTGCAAAATATTGATACTCACGCGTTAGGCTTAACAGTGACAACGTGGATTGGTTACAGAACTGAGTGAAATCTACATTCTGCAAACTTCTGATTTTTTCCCCCCAACATCGTTGTGGAAAATGGCTACTTACGACAGCTTAGAGCCTTTCGACGTATCGGAACCATCAACGTGGGACTCTTATCACGAAAGATTGAAATGCTTTTTAGAAGCGAACGATGTCAGCGACTCGACGAAGAAACGGGCCATATTTCTGAGTGTGTGCGGCGCGAAGATGTACGCGACAATCCGTTCTCTCGTATCTCCAGCAAGCCCTTCTTCTAAAACATACGACGAACTAATACAACTTGTCAAAACTCATTTCTCGCCAAAACCTTCAGAAATCTTCCAGCGATTTCTATTTTATAGAAGGAACCAACAATCGGGGAAAAGTATAAATGCATTCATCGCGGAGTTACGGAAACTATCCGAACACTGCAATTTTGGCTCATCGTTGGATGTCATGCTCAGAGATAGGTTGGTGTGCGGGCTGCTAGACGAAGCTCTCCAACGACGCTTACTTGCCGAAGCATCGCTGACATTTAATCAAGCACTAGATAAGGCCTTGGCAGCAGAGACTGCTAATTTTCATGTAAAGGAGATTCGGATCTCCGGATCTGTCTCAGTGATGCTTCTCGACAAGAGACAAAATCGAAATCAAAAGCAATCTAAAACTCAATCACAGAGAGAAAATTGTGCTGGTTGTGGAGGCAACCATTCCAGATCACAGTGCAAATTTAAAGATGCTGAATGCCATGCCTGCAAAAAGAAAGGCCATATACAAAGGGTCTGCCGGAACAAATCAAATTTTACTAGGAAAACAGTACATGAACAGAATTCAGAAAATAGCGATACTGATTCCTCTGAAACAGAGAGTTTAAACACCTTCCATTTGAAATATGTGTTTCTCAATAATGTGGAAACACCAAACATGAGAACAACTGTCCTGATCAATGGTACACCATGTGTTATGGAAGTAGATTCGGGAGCCAAAATATCCATCATTGACAAAAGTACTTTTGACCAGTTATATCCTCACGAGGTTCCACTGTTGGAAAAGTCTCCTTTTATTGTTAAAGACTATAATAAACAACCAGTAGAAATTTTGGGTCGGTGCCAACTTAATGTTAAATATGCTTCATTTGACCGTGAGCTTCCACTTCTGATTGCTAAGAAGAAACGTCAAGGACTTTTAGGTCTGAATTGGTTTGAACCATTAGGAATAAAGGTAACAGGCATCCATAGCATACAACACTCTATCATTGATGATGTCTTAAGTGAATTCCCTGATGTTTTCAAGGAAGAATTGGGAAGCTTTACAGGTACTCCTATCAAGTTGCATTTAGATCCCACAGTCCGTCCAATCCAGCTGAAAGCTAGAAATGTACCATTTGCTCTAAGACCCAAGATCGAGAAGGAATTGCAACGATTACAAGACCAGGGAGTTCTTGAACCAGTTAGTTACTCTGATTGGGCAACTCCTGTAGTTCCTGTCCTGAAATCTAATGGGGAATTAGGCTCTGTGGTGACTATAAATGTACAGTCAACTAGGCTTTAGGCACTCATCCATATCCAGTGCCAGCAGTAAACCAAATACTCGCAGAATTAACAGGAGGTCAACATTTCATAAAGCTTGACCTGTCCCAAGCATACCTGCAATTAGTCGTGGATGAAGCTTCTGTCATGGTACAAACAATTGTGACACATCGTGGAGCATTCAAGTGCAATCGACTCCAATTCGGAATTTCCACAGCTCCTGGAATATTCCAACGGTTCATTGAGTCATTGGTCATAAACATACCAGGAGTGTTGCCATACTATGACGATGTCTTAATCAAAGGTTCAACACTAGACGAACTAGCCAAGCAACTACGAGAAGTTTTTGACCGATTCTCCAAGGCTGGGTTACGCTTAAACAGAGAGAAATGTATCTTTGGAACCTCCAGCATTGAATTCTTAGGGTATGAAATCAATGAGAAAGGTATTAAACCTACAAAGGAGAAAGTGATAGCTAACCAAGAAGCCCCTATACCAATAAAGAGAGAAGAACTCCAAGCATTCTTGGGCCTACTGAACTTTTATCATGTGTTTCTACAAGATAAAGCAACAGTGGCAGAACCTCTTGATCGCTTGCTTGACAAGGGAGCAGTGTGGAAATGGAAGAAAAGCCACGAAGAAGCTTTTAATAAGGTTAAAAAACTCTTGTCAGGTGATTCCCTCCTTGTACATTTCGATGAAAAGAAACCAATCATCCTCACATGTGATGCTTCCCAGTATGGTGTTGGAGCTGTCCTGAGCCACGAATTGTCAGAGGGCGTAGAAGCTCCAGTGGCATACTATTCAAGAACAATGAACCCAACTGAGCGCCGGTATACCCAGATTGACAAAGAAGCCTTGGCCATTATACAGGGTGTTAGGAAGTTTCACAACTACCTCTATGGACAAAAATTCGAAATAAGAACTGATCACAAACCTTTACTAGGCCTTTTGGCCAGTGACAAACCCACACCAACTATGCTGTCTCCTAGAATGCAACGATGGTCCCTAACTTTAAGCTCATATGACTACCATCTTGTATACCGACCTGGCAAATTAATTTCCAATGCAGATGGACTTAGTCGTCTACCTCAATCGCAGATGACCCATCATGAAACATCCCCCAATGAAGTGTTACTCCTGGAGGCTTTGAACAACCCCCCCTATCGCAGCCAAAGATATTGCACGAATGACACTCCAAGACCAAATCTTAGCTCGGGTGCTCAACTGGGTTTTGAAGGGGTGGCCAGATGAAGAATTCGCCCCTTATTTCCAACGACGATTGGAAATCTCAGCCCACAGAGGATGCCTCCTTTGGGGATGCAGAGTCATAATGGTGGCCGAGAATGGACAGTCAAATCGAAGACACAGTAAATAGGTGCAATATTTGCCAACAGACACGACATGCTCCTCCTAAGACAGTGGGAACATGGGAGTGTTTTAAAAAACCTTGGTCAAGGCTCCACATCGATTATGCTGGTCCTTTTCAAGGATCCCTTTTCCTCATTGTTGTCGATGCATACTCAAAATGGTTAGAAGTTATTAAAGTCTTGTCAACAGACTCAGTGTGTGCTATTGAAGCTCCGAGGAAGCTCTTCGGTACACATGGCATCCCTGACACCGTAGTGTCAGATAACGGACCTGGCTTCAAATCCTCAGAATTTGACGAGTTCCTTAAGAGAAATGGAATCTACCATTCTTTTACAGCTCCGAGACATCCTTCATCGCATGGACAAGCAGGGCGGATGGTGCAGACAACAAAAGATGCACTTCGAAGAATTATACTGGAAATTGGAATTCTAGACTTGCATCATTCTTATTAGCACAACATGCTACACCCAATGCTACTATAAATTTGTCTCCAGCAGAGCTGCTTATGAACCGCCGTTTGAAAACCTGCCTGGACAGACTTCATCCTGATTTTACAGAACCTAATCCCAAGAATCTGTCTAATTCAAGGTTCCGAATGTTTGCACCTCTAGACCCGGTGTATGCTCAAGGATTCCATCCTCATGACAAATGGGTACCAGCTACAGTCACAGAAGTAACTGGCGCCACAATGTATGAAGTCTTAACGAATGAAGGTCTTGTGTGGAAGAGACACATTGACCAATTAAGACGACGTCAAGGTAATCTTCAGCATGTGACAGACACTGGTAATTCCTCAGCATACCCATCCAGTGGCCCAACACCTTCACCGCTGATGTCAGGATCAGTAGAAGACAGCGAGGACACTGAGCCAGCAGGAGGCAGCAAAGATCCGGGACTGACAAAAAATGACACGGTTCCAGAGCCTGTGGATACAGATAGTTTAATTGGATTGAACCTGCAGGAGATAGACAGATCCCTGATGTTACAAGTCCAACATTCCTCCCATCGAGACCAGTTAGAGCTAAAAGCTAAACATCCACCAACCTGGCTAAAGGACTACGTTACATAGGGGAGAGGGATGTTATATATTATCACAGACTCTAACTGTAACGTTAACCATAACATTTTTATGTTTCCAGAATGGCAACAGGCTAGCGACAGTCAGATGTAAACATTCACGCCGTGTCGCTACGAGATAGCAATGTACAAGCTTTTATATATTTAATAAATCCTGTTAAGTTATATCATGACTGATTATATGTATATCCCTACAAATACGTAACATATGGCATGCAAAATAATAATTTAGGAACAGCATTGCTTATGGCTCTAAGTCAAAATGCAGTGACATTACACTAAATAAACTGGTGTTTGTCATATTACCAGTTTTTAAGTACATTTGTTTCTTTATACAATGTAAATATCTACAAGTATATTAGCCATATTTTTGAAAATCATAATTAAAAAAAGTAATTTTGATTCATTATTTTTCTATCCACCTACATTTATTTTTTAGATGGCACGTCATGGTCATATAAAATATTTTTTGAACAAATTTGGCATGTGCCAATAGAAAGGGTTACCAACACTGACATAAACATTCAGTAAGAAAAAAAAAATCCAATTTCATTTTTTAGTATCTTTTGAAAAGCAATGTATCTTTTTAGTTTTTGATATTTCCCTATGTATTAGAGAAATTAGTATTTATGTAATTCCTTCTTATTAGAGAAAAAAAAAACTTGTTTTATCATGATTTTATGAGAATATGCTTAATGACAATTTAATTTTTTTTCTCTTTCTTTTCAGGTGATGGACCACTCTTTAGAACCAAACTAAAAAAAAAAATGTTGTGCCATCCCTCAACATTCCGTTGACTTCTTTACAAAACGTTGAGGAATTAAATAAGAAAAAAGAAAAAAGCTTGATAAGACTAGAAAGGAGAGAAAAGAGAGATAGGTAATATAAAATAAATTTTTAAGTTGATTTAAATCAACGGACCCTGATTATTAGTATCAAGATGTTTGAAATATTACAAAAAAACAAACAAAAAAAACAAACAAACATCAAGCTATTAAAATTTATAAAGAAACAAATACTACTAAAATATCAATTTCAATTTGTGTTTAATTTAATTTTCATTTTATGTATTTAAAAGAAAGGTTGGTTTGGTATTTAAACATTGAATATTCAATAATAAACTAAATCTCTATGTGTATATATATGTGTCTGTGCTGTTTTAATATTTCAGCTGTTTTTAAAGATTTTTCAAAATGAAATAGTGACTATTATTCATTCAACATAGTTTTAGCCATTTTCATATGAAAATTTCTGATCCCTTATTGATTCTACTATAATTTTTAATTTAATTTCTGTATATGTTTAACCTGAAAAAGAAAAAAAAATTATTTTTTATTTTTTTCAGATCAAAAGAACAAATACTTGCAGATATGTCTAATATGAATGATTATGCAATGCCAAGCACTTCTGGAACATGTAGCCTGAATGAGTGCTAATTCTACTGAGTGCATTCTACAGCTGAATTACAGCTGTTAGTTGGTTGAAACTGATTTAGAGTTACATGCAAACGTAACACTTGCAATTGCAAAGCTTTTTGCAATCCAAAATAGTGTACATCATATGCAACATTACTTTTGCTTGTGATTTTCAGTGCAAATTAACATTTATTAGGGTTCAAATTAAAATTAATTTGGATGCAAATCACCTATAAATATTACGTTTCATTTAATTTTGGGTTGAAAGAAAGATTTGCAAGTGTTACGCTTGCATGTAACTCGTATTCGTGTAAACTCCACACAAAATTTGGGAGTGGTGACATCCGCTCAGAGCATATGCTCAGACTGTGTTTAGACAGACGTTTTTGTCCAAACTTTGGCACACCTGCATTCTAAACTTATACCCAGTGGTGGGATTCAGCCGCGCCCTACGTTATACACGGCCGATGCATGACGTTTAAAACGTCACATGCAGTGGATCCGAAGCTAACGAAAAAGAAAGGCTACCGCGGTGCTTTACGCTTATCTTTTTTTACAGACCGCGGGAGTCACGTGATGCTCGAATGCACCAATGGAGGTGTACGAAAAGAGCATCACGTCACGCTAGCGGTCTGTAAAAAAAGTTAAGCGGAACGCACCGCGGTAGCCTGTCTTTTTCGTTAGCCTCGCAGTGGATCATTTTTGTACGGCGATTGGTGCAAAGCGGCGCGCCTCCCCCCCCGTTTTGCACCAATCGCCGTATAAAAATGATCCACTCCGATGCTAACGAAAAAGACAGGCTACCGCGGTGCATTCCACTTATCTTTTTTTACAGACCGCTAGAGTGACGTGATGCTCTTTTCGTACAACTGCATTGGTGCATTTGAGCATCACGTGACTCCGGCGGTCTGTAAAAAAAAATACGCGTAAAGCACCGCGGTAGCCTTTCTTTTTCGTTAGCCTCGTCCACTCCATGTGACGTTCTAAACGTCTTGCACTGGCCGTGTATAACGTAAATCGCGATTCAGCCGGTTCGGTAGAACCGTTACTTAAAATTTGTCGAGTTCGGCGAACCCAGGAGCGTAGCTACCGTGGAGCAGTTGGAGCAAACTGCTCCAGGTGTACGAATCTCAAGGGCGCAAAATTAGAAAGAACAAAATAAAGATTTGTAAAAATATTTGCTATTTTTTTTATTATTAATTAGATATTATGGATGAATCAGAAATGTTACAATCAGCATATTCCTACGATACTTGTTTTTAACCTCAACTACTTCGATTTAAAACACGTTTTTATACTCAGCTAAAAAAAAATTACATCTATTCTTGAAGCTTAATTTTAATTCATACTGTACCGCAGCCTGAAGTAACTTCTCCAACACCGTTAAAGCATGACTGATTTTTTTTTCATTAACTTTGCCACTGACGACAGTTGAAGAATTTCAAATCTTAAAGTAATCAAAACTTATTTACAGGGTTCTCAGCGGTCGCTTTATTGGCTACTACTATTTCCAAGCAATAATCTTCCTTGCACAGTTCTATTCAAAATGTTGCAGAAATTTAGCATGATGATTACTGTACGGAAATAATGGTAGCCAAAAAAGTAACTGCTGAGAAACCTATATTTAAGATGTAACAGCTTTAGCTATTTAGCTGTGTTACGGATTGAAAAAAAGCAATAGTTTGACAAATTCAAGATAATTATTGACTATTTTACAAACGAAAAAGCGTCAAAACGAAAAATTAAAAGGTATTTTTTCTGTTGTGGAAACTAAATATGCACATGCTTTATGAATACAGATTAAAAAATAATAATAATAAGAGCCGGAACTAGGCATATTCCGCATCCGCGTGAGTCCTTGTCGATAAAATTTAAAGGGAAGGGAAGAAGGGAGAGACAAATGAAATTTTGTGCCCATTGTTTTCCAAAATGTAAAAATATGACAAATCTCAAATGCCGAATTTATAAACATTTTTTTTTTCAAAATGAGAGAAAAAGTTAATTATCAAAGCAGTGTCCCCTGCATAGGACCTGATTATAAAATAGAAAAAAAATCTAAAGTTACTCCACTCAACTTTCCAAACACTTACAAAATACAGTGCGTTCAAATATGTAGTAATATAACAATAAATAAAAACTTGGATCCTAATTTTACAAAGGCGAAATATTACCATTGGTAATAAAGATATATTTTAAAGAAAACGTGCATTTTAATTCATAAATCTTAAAAAAATTTCTAATAACAATTTTTAATAAATTTTCATTCCGCCTGTGCTGAAATAAGACCTATAAATTAACAAAAATAAGAATTTTTTTTAACTGAATTAAGTCACATTAACACAGGCTCGGACTGACACGCCGGATAACCAGCTCGTGGATCGGTGCGCACTCAACCAAATAAAGCCGCACCCTCTTACAAGTGAAACTAATAGTTACAAAATTTGCTGCAAGCATTAGATTTGAGCACTTAAATTATTCAATAATTTTTTTAAGCAATTCTCCTCTTTGAAATGATTTTTTATTAGCGATTTTTTTTTCTTTGCAAAGCAAAATAATTGCACTTTTTTACCTTGAAAGTCTTTTTGTTTCAGAGGAAAATTCAAATCTTTTAAAATCTAATCTATATTCTATGTGATACCAATTCTTTGCCCCAAAAATCTTCAGCCACTCTGGCACCTAAGAGCGTCACATCTGTTTCAAGAAATGCATGTTTATTTATTTATTTATTTTTATATAATTATTTATTAAGAATGTTTGTTTGCAATGTATAGGGGCTTCGTGTATTCACATATAAATACAAATGTTGTGATGGTAATTTCCGCAATATAAATGTTTAGATATAGATTTTTGTGCCTGATGCACAAAATTATTTACAAAGATTATTTTCGTGGGGGTTGGGGGGGGGGGTAAGTCAAACTTTCTTTGTTGTTAAAAATTACATTCTAATGTGAAAACAGGAGTGTTTTAATATTGTCTATAAAATATGATAATCAGAACGCCGATAACCAATTTTGTATATACGTTAGATCAGGGCTGTTCAACGCGGCGCCCTTTGGGGGTGCTTTTTGCGCCGCATCGATGGATAGATTTGTCGTAAAAACATAAACCGATGTCGCCCGCGTGTTCACGTTCTGAGCGAAAATTTTGCAGATTTTATTTCTATTTTTAAAATACATCTTGTCGTCCGAATGTTTCGAGATTTTTATAGGTGATGTAAATCCAGTGTATTAAGAACGTGTCAAAAGATTGTGTTAAAATATCGACGTTCAGTTACTTTTAGCATAGAAAAAAGACTGTCTCCGCGAGGCGCGAAGTGACCTGCAATCACAAATTTTTATGAAAGGGTTAACATTCGTATTTTTGAAAACGAATTGCACGGTCTTAGAGAAGGTATTCGCTTTAAGGGAAGGTTCTACTTCTTTGGCCTAAAATTCACATGATATTTACGGGTTTTTTTCAGTTACAAAAAAAGAGGTAAGACCTTCGGACTTTTTGCATTATATTAATTGACATTCCACTTACATAACATTACATGAACTTTTTCGAATGACAAGAGGGCGCACCAACTTTGTTTGCTCCAGGCCTCTGAATATGTAGCTACGCCACTGGGCGAACCTGTTGTTAAAATGGCACTGGTAATGTTGAAATCACAAATTTACATTCCTTAAAATATCCATTTGCTCAATATCGTATCCTCTAACCACACTGACATTTTCTCACTTTTGTTCATCTTTGTGTTGCGCCTTGGATTCCGACAAGATAAATGAACCGGATTTCTGCAGAGTATCTTTATAAAAGAATAGTGATATACGCAGAATAGTGGTAAACGCACAAAGATATTGTTCAGATTCCAAGTTTCGTTTAATTAAATAAGCAGTTATAATTTTGATATATTAAAAAATGCATTTTATATTAATAACATTGGAAATTATTTAATTTTTTGGGACGAGGTGCAGGTGCGCATCGGGCGTCCATTATTCGCCGATCATAAGCATTGAAAACAAATTAAGTCGCCAAATTATGAAAGGGCATTACATTCTTTGGAGCTTATAAAAAAATTTCGTTTTAAAAGTTGATTTTTAGCAAAACGGCGGTCATTTGAACAAAACAGCTGAATATTTTACCTTTTTTTTTAACCTTTTGTGAGCTCTAAACAAGTGATCAATGAAAATTATATTTTTTTGTGATATAAGCTCCAGCAAAAACTATTAGCATTCTTTAAATAAAAATTAATGAAATCGGACGAATATTTCTCTAGAAAAATGATCGTACAATTTGAAGAACATGTTGTCAAGAAAAACAAGTTTTACGAAATAGCGTTGCGTTCAACGAGCAAAAAAAGATAGCAAAGAATTGGAGTATTGTGAAACCGCCTTAGGACAACAACTACACATTTGAAGAGTGCCACAAATGAAAAACAAAATCAAAAATTTTGACCCAAAGAAGTAGAATCTCCCCTTAAGTAGGAATTTTTCGTTAAACCGTACCTCTGAAATTGAACCCGATGCGAAATTCGACAAAAGGGAGAAAAAAAATAGTGAAATAAACTTTTTTGAAAGGGTTAATAATAATTTTTTTGGCCGAATTCCGACGTTTTAAACGTCTTTTTACAAAACATAATTTTTCTTTATCAGCTTGAAAAAGTCATTAGAGTCGCGCTCCCAAAGAGTTCCGTTTTCTCCTTAAAGTCTGTTTTTTATAGCCAAGTCCGTTTGTATGTGTTTTGGTCCGTTTTCAGTAACGAAAAAAATTTCAAAGAATTTCATTAAAAAAAAATCTTTTTTTAAAATTATATTTGAAAACGGCGAAATTGTGATGCATGCTAATTGGGCGTGCTTCCTTAGGGTGTAAATCAGAACTGAAAGCCAATTAAAAAAAAAAAAAATGTTTGTATGGTGCAACTGATACAACTGTCTGTGACAACTGATACACTTCAAAATATAAAATTCGTTGATGAGGCAATTGCTACCCCTAGCCTCCTCCAAATGGCGCCCCTGCGTTGAAAGTATGTTTCACTTTTAAACTGTTAATATTAATCGTAGGTTACTTAAGCGATATAATATAAATGGTACCATGAAATACGAACATAAAAAATATATTCATTATCGATTTTCAGTCAGTAAAATATAATATCTAAAATTGTATTTAAGCACGGCCCAGATAACATTTTGACTTAAAATAAGGCTTTATAATGCTTGCTTTAAGGCTAAATATATAGCAAGAGAAGATTTACACTATTTTTTTTTCCAGATTAAAAATCTTTCAGCATTTAATCGAATAATGTAATATTTTTTGCTATTAAATAAGGGGAAGAATTCTATACGAAAATTGTAGGAAAACTGTATTGTACGTACCCTGTAAACTTATATAAATAGTTTCAATCAAAACGAATAAAAAGAAAATATATCTAAGTTTGTAGATGATAGAGAAACCAACTAAAATTAAGTAATCAAACAAATTAAGGCGTAACATCGGCGACGCTTTGACCTATGCAAAATTTCAAAAAATACCTTTTTGTTGCTTAGAGTACTCTTTACAAACATGGAAATCATATTTTACTAGTTAGAAATCTCTATAGAAAGTGATGGAGTTATAGAAGTAGAGTGCGTTGCAACGAGTAAACAGTAACAAAAGCTTTAAAGTTTTTCTTTTTTTTTCAGAACAGCAATTTTCAAAATAAGTGGAGTTTTCAATTAATAAACGTGAACTTTTTGAAAATTAATCGTCACGTATTTTTCTAGTGGAATACGTTGGATGTTTCAATATATTAATATATATTATATATTATTATATATTGTACATATAATAGCTATGATATATTATATATTATTTGATGTGTATATTCGATGTAATAATATATATATTATATATTATTATGATATATATTATTCGATATATTTAATTCCGATTGCTCGCTTTTCTGGGTAACTGTATGTAACGAAAATTTTGGTTGAAATTTTACGTTTGACTTTCAATTAATGCCATTTCATTAAATATGCATATATATACGGTTATATCACTTGCTTTTGGTCTAAAAAACGTTTTTTTTTTTTATTGTTCCAGTTCAACTCTACGATGTTTTATCGTGCCCACCACGTCCTCTTCTTTTTTCAAAGGGCCCCTACATATCATCAGTCAAACCACCATTTTTTAATATATGAAAAAGAAAAAATGCAATTTTCTGCTTTAATATATATAGTATAATAAATTATTGTAAATTGATTTTAATAAATACTTTACATAAAATACACTTTTAAAAATAACACTTAAAAAAAAATCTCGAAAGAGCCTTAAATTTCAGGGCATCAAAGTGGTGTTACTCATTAAATTATTTAAATGTTACGAACAAATACCTAAAATGACAAAAACTATTAAAAATTTTTTTATAATAATAATTTTTTATAAAAAGATCAGGTTAGATTAACATTTAATGCCTATTTAAGTCGTGTACTTACAAACAAAAATAGAGTAATGTTTTATTTACTCATATAAAAAAGTTATTTGATTTGAAATATTTTAATCAAAACTGTTTTTAGAACTTTGTGTAAGAATGAAAATTGGTAAAATAAACTTTAGCTACTACTGTGTACGGCATAAGGAATATTCCTATTTTAAAGTCACTTTATTTAAAACAGTTATTTTGCAGATTGCGCATACGATTTAGTGAAAAGGGCTAACCAGATTTTCGTGAAATTTCAACCTCTTTATAATAAATGTATGCATACGAAACAACATAAAATCTTGATCCTTCTACTAATATTCATAAAATTGTTTGTTTCAAGCTTTTAAAATATCCGACTTTTAAGACTATTCATTTTTTATTATTAAAAAGATACGAGACTTTTTTTAATAGGTTATTTTAATAGAATACTAAGTACCTAAAAAAAGTACTTAAAAAGACTAAGTACCTAAAAAAAATAATAATTCAAGCGATTAAGGTGACTAGAAAGGTTTGAAATGACGAAAAATATTTAATTGTTATTATTTTTGTTGGTCCGATAGGAAATTTTTTAAAATTATAGTCGTACGTAATCGTTTCGTAACCTGTCAAATATTTTATACATACACAGGAGTACGGGCCCTGAGTATTGCCCCCTGGCCGGCTCGTAAAGACGTTCTAGTAAATTCAGATTTTTGAATTTTATTATTTGTTAGTTATTTTAATTAAAAATTTGTACATAAAAAAGCACGAACCTACATTTGCTGGTATTTTATATAAAAACCAGGACCAAAGGCGGGCCCTCAAGGAGAGCCGGGCCCCGGTAATTTGTACCGGTTCTACCCTCCTCTGTACGCGCCTGCCACCAAAACTAAGTGGCTGAAATACTAAGGTAACAGCAAAGGAAGTAAGAATAGTGTTGCTGCAAATATGACACTTATAGCTGTAGAAGAAGAAATATTTTCTGCTGAAACCAGAAAGATTGGTTCTGAAGATTGGTTTATTGATAATGGAGCTTCAATTAATGTCACCAAAAATAGTTAAGTGATGAAAAGAGAACCTTAGATGAATTGACAACGAAATTATTACTCATGAAAGAGAATTGAGTAAAGATCCAAGTTTTGTGGAAATTCAAGATAAAGAAGCCTTAGTAGAAAAATAAGAATTCAGGCAGAAAACAATTCCCGTCAAGAAAGGTAATATTAAATGCAATTACTGTCATCTTAAAGGGCACTGGGTTAAAACATATAAGAAATGGATAGCAGATGGTAAACCACCACCACCAAGAGTCTCAAATACAGGGAACAAAGGAAGTAAGAATAGTGCTGCTGCGAATATGACGCTTTTAGAGCTGTAGAAGAAGAAATATTTTCTGTTGAAACAAATTCTGAAGATTGATTTATTGATTGCTTCAAGGCATGTCACCACAAATTGTAACTTCTTTGTTGATTTTGAAAAATGTGAACTTCCCCATAATATCACCGTAGCAAATGGAAAATCGTTACGAGGAGTTGTAAAAGGCACCATATATATATATATATATATATATATATATATATATATATATATATATATATATATATATAGAATGTTATGAAATAGGAAAACAGCTTTTAATATGCATAAAAAATCTAGAATATAATATTTAAAATATAAAATGCAGACGAAAAATGTAAAATCAAAATTTTCCTCTTTTTATCCGAGAAAAATCATACACTAATTGTACACAATTATTGAAAAAAAACATATATTACCATATAAAATGTGACATACTTGTAGAAAAAAATTGTGAATGTTTGCATGACTAATTGATATACTGATTAATAAAAATTTCAAAAGACATTAATTTAACGAGATAAGTTTCCAAGGAAACTTGCACCTATATTTTCACAAATTTCAAACTATATTTATCTACTTTTATTCCAACCAAACTAAACGATATGTCAAGCACCATCTAAAATTTAAATAATATACTTATGAAGTTATTTATGATCTTTATCGTTTTATACAATTAACAACAAAAACAGTAGAATTTATTTATACAGTTTATAATATGTGCATGAGTATAATTTAAGTTAACGTATTCAGCCCGTGCAATCAAGATGTAAAAAAAAATTACCTTAGAAAAGGAAGAAAAAAAATTCTCTTTTTCTTATAAAAAAAAACATCATGTAAAAGAATTTTGAGAGGAAAATACTGTAGGCTGAAGGAAACAATTAAAAACATGCATATATTAAATAATTTTTAAAATAGTTACTTACTTCTTTGAAGAATATTGATATCCAAAATTTAAATAATCAGTTTAAATTAGAAAGTAATAGAAAATATTGCTTTAACACTTAAAATGTCTTCCCGATAATTAGTTCTGATTTATTTTCCTCTCTCTTGCTAAAATTACAACGCATTCGTGATAAAGTACAAAATCAGTCTTAAGGTTTTTCGCTGAAGTTCTTTATTATTATTGTTTTTTTCTTTTAATGATAGAAATTAAATCATAGCATTGAATGTGAATAGCTGAGTTCGCAACAGCTGTAAGATCGAGGAAGAAGAAGAAAAGAAAAAAAAATTCTTATCAGCTGGCACGGCGAGAGACAGCAAAATTTTGTTGTATCAGAAGAGATATTTCGTATGTTCGAAGGAAATGCATATTTCACATTAATTATTGGAATGAACCAGTTTATTTGTCAGTTTAGCAAAACGTTTATCATTGCACGATGAAATTGCATCACTGCCTGTGATTAATAATCCAAACACATAAATGCATCTTCTTAGGAATAATGTCGGGGATTTCTTTCTTTCTCATTTTTTTTTTAAGTAAATAAAAAGTTACCGTGTAAAGATAATCGGAACAATAATGATGAGTCAGGTTTCAAGAGTTGAAGGTTCAGGCGATAACATTTGACGATAGTCTGTTATAAGTAATTACACATCTTGAAGATTTCACTTGTTTAGAAGGAAACATTAATATTCAGTAAATTCGCGAAGAGGTTGCATTTTTTTTTTTTTTGTTTTTGTTTTGTAGAACCGAATAATGATAATGCGGAACAGAAAGGGAGAATCAGGAAAACTTGTATAGCTTGAAAAATGCGATCCGGAAATCCGGAAGAAAAATTCACTTAATCCTGAGAAATCCAGAACAGTACCGATTGAAAAAAAAATCTTTTATATAATCCAGAGACCATCTGAGACTATTGGATATAACTGGCAGATGAACGGGAGATGACTGGAGATGTCCGGAAAAGAATTGGAAAGGAACTGGATACCATCTGGATAGGAGACAGGATATCAGAATAGACGATGGGAGACAGGAGAAGACCGGAGACCGTACACATGAGGCCAGCAACCGGAGCTCACAGGATGCAGGATACAGGAGGAGAGCAGAAACGGAGATCACAGGATACATGATACAGGAGGAGACAGGAGACGGGAGACCACCCCGACTGTACTATAATCAATTATTGCCTTCCGAAGTCACACCAACTGTGTATGATGATGATTATTGTTGGGCTGAAATATTTGAATGCATAATGCATGAATTGAGATAGTTTATGGGCCGTTTCTTTCGTACAGTTTGCGTTGTAACAAATACCCCATAGTTCGAATCCATAGGAAGGCAAAAACGGGAATATCCAATGAAGATGAAAACATATCAGCTGAAGTTATTTATTGATATATAGCAAGCATAAGATGTAAGAACGGGGTGGTCTCGGGTATTAGAGGCTTAGAACAGTTGTTGACAGACCAAGAGCCAGGAGTGATCTGCCCTTTTTGGGCAGTACATTGTATCGCCAAGATTCGATAATACATTGAGCCAACAAACCGCAGACGCGTAGAAGAATTTTTGTACGTTAAGGATAATTAATATAAATGTTTTGGGAGGATGTAATGAAAAGGCTACCACATTTGGCGAAACCGTAACTTTTGTGAATTTTAGAGGACACAGGCGGGCAACCCGGTGGGAAAGGAATTTTAGTCAAAGGAAAGAGCTAAACATTGTATCTGGGAAATTACATTACTTGCACGATTTGTTTATGAACAGAAAAAGGTTGGGCGCCCAAGCAGCTGTCAATGAATGTCCAGAACACATAACATTACATCTGTTATAACCGCATTGGAATTAAAATAGATTTATAACGTACATGCTGCATTTAGTAAAGATAGTCTTTCATATGAGAAAAGGAAGTAACATTTGAGGTTTTAGAATAAGATATATTTTAGCGAAGAGAATATTAATTAATATATTGAAAATTAAGTTAGGAAGATAATAATTTAGAATAAAGATATGTATAAATGATTCTATATCATAGAGTTTATTGTAAATTAGAGCTGTATTTTAATAGTTTTTCGATACACTATTTGGTACCTGATAAATACTGCACATTATTTTTTAATGCGCTGTAAATCGAAAGGATCAGCAAATTAATGTATTAGTTTAATGCAATTTAAATTTGCTTTCAAATTGCAGTAATATTGGTTGAAACTTGAAGCTCATAAGATTTTTTTTTTTTTTGTTATTTTTTTAATTTCCTCTACTGGTAATTGAAGAAATGCAACTGAAAAATCATTTCAACAGAGACGTGCTATACTATTACAATGGTGTTAAATTAAGCAAGAAAAGCTACTGTGAAAATTCTGAGACTGAAAGGCTAAATTTTTAAAAGCTGACTTTCTTTTTTTGTTTTTTGTAATATATTCATTTAAAGTGAAAAAAAATATTTTTTAGTATGCAGAAATTAAATTTTTTTTTATTATTTTATATTTTTTAAGAAATTGTAACTTATTTTTGAGAAACATTTGTAAGAAATCAATTTTTCCAAAATTTTCAATTTTTCCAGAAAAAACCGGAAAAAAACTGTTTTTTTTTTCCGCCACTTCAAATTTTCCGGAAATTTTACATCTCTATTCTGAAATAGTGGTAGATATTTTGAATAAAAAAAATTCTCGAACTTGGCAACATTGCAGCTGTGTTCATGAAAAGTATATTTTCTGCATCAAACATGAATTAAATCAAACACAGGAAAATGTCAAAGGCTGGGCGGGCCACGTGTTTGACATGCCTGCGTGTAAATGAATGATTAATGCTATGTACACCATATTCTACAGAAAGCATGTTTTAGTGCACTTCATAAATGCATATCAATTTCACTATGTTTGAAATAGTGCAACATCATTAAAATACACCGCAAACGATATTTTCCTATTGACCAACGGAATTCTTTTGAGTGTTCTTGTAAATGAACTATAAATGCTATACACTCCATTTTCAACAGGTAACATTCCATAGTAAACTTTAATAACATAAATCAATCACATCAAAATCCGAGTATATTTACGAGAGTTAGATTATGGACAGACGGCAGACAGACATTCCGAAGTCATAACTCTTTTCAATTATGTTGGAAAGTATTGAAAAAAGGATTTTGCCTCAAAACCTTTACACTATACCAGGACCGTAACCAGACGGAAGCAGGGTGGGTTGAGCTCCTTTTAGATTTCACAATCTTCCAATATGATATCATCTAAATTATATTTAAATTTTTTAAAACTTTGTAGTCAAAAGTTTTATGAAGTGGGCAGGGGATTTGCTCTCTACTTCTGTCTATATTTATATATATCATTAAAGTAGAGGAGAGACGACAAGCTGTGAATTAGTCCCACCAAAAATTTTCAAAGCCCCAAACCCTCTGACTTTGCCGACTGGTTACGGCACTGCACTGCATCAATTTTTATTTTTAAATTATTTTATTAAAGTAATTTGTCAGATTAGATAGTTATTTTATTAGATTGAAACAGCCAGTCAAATTTTGTATTCCACTGTTTTTTTCTTCTTTTTTTTTCTTTTCTAAATTCCTTTTCAAATTTATTTTGTCAGAGTATGTTCAAATCGAATAATTGCAATTATTTTATTAGATTGAAATAGCCAGCTGGATCAAAGAAATTATTTCACAACAGTGATTTTCCACCAGATGATGTTATTTCTTTCTGTTCCTCCACGTATTGTTCCACTGCAAATAATAGAAAAAAAATTTATAATACTTTCTTTGACATATTAATCGCTTTTCCATCAACATAACCGTTAAACAGTGATGAAGGTTTGCGTGATAAATTAGATGGTCCAAAACTTGCTCGCTTCAGCAGCCCCGGGCTGAACGAACCTACCAAAATCGTCTGCCCACGTTCCTTCCCTTGAAATGGCTGTTCTTTACCACCTGTTGATCAAAGTAAAACCAGAACCCGCGGGATTCGGAGAAAGTTTCGATCGCTTCAGAAGTCACATGTCTCTATAGATAGATGGTTTTTGGAAGAGTGTGAAGTACCTTAAATAAAGATACACATTTAAAAAAAAGTTGACTGGATATTTTAAATCTTAGATGACTACTCTTTAAATTTTCACAGAATGAAATATCTCCGAAAGGTAAGACTTTATATTTAAATCATGTTTCTATACGTTAATAGATATCTACAGTTCAAATGATCAATTCAAGCAAAATGCGAGATATATGCAAATATGCATGCATCTTAAGTTTAGATTTATATGATACACAATATCTCAAGCATCTCTCTGTTTTTCTAATAATATTATGCGCGATAAATTATTTGAAAGTTATAAAGGTGATGGTTTAATATTGTTTTATTTTAATATTAAAACAGTAAAAAGACCGTAATAATATATAAATATTAAAACAGTTTTCAAAGTATGAAATAAACAATATTTTTACTGCAGTTACTTATTTTTTTTTTAAGTATTAATTAAATAAATATGATAATATAATATTTAATATTTCTTATTCAATAGCAATTCTTAAGATATTTAATATGAATTGTAAACGTAAGTAATTATTACATCTAATTTAAACATTAATGAGAAATTATTGTGGGTACTCTGCAGTAATATATTGCCAAAACATATTCTTTAGCAATGTTATGCTAATATGATGATGAAACCACACATTTTGTTTGTGGTAATTTAGGCATTTGGGACTGAAGATTCTGTCTAAATTCCACAAATTTAATTTTTTCAATTTCTGTAATTCAATTTCTCCCCCCCCCCCCTTTTTTTTTACTATGTATATGGCATTTATATTCAGTGTGTTGGGGGGAACACCATTGTTGTCAATTAATTATTATATTTTAATTCATATTTTCAAAAAAATTTTGTGGGTGTATCGGTAATGTTTCATTAATGGTTCTCTCTCTCTCATATCAATGTTTAAGACCATGGAACAAGTTTGCACATGGTCTAGTTTTCTTCAATTTTAGAATCCCGTTTGGTTCTCAGCATACCATTTCTTGACGCTGATTTAGTAGATCACTTGGTTAATAATGAAATGCCATAGCAAAATCACAATGTACTATATTATGGTACTTGTTATTTTTATCAATCAAAATATTTTAGTAGTTTAAATTTTCGTATAACGCACTTTATTGTCAAAGTATTTAGAATATTTTGTATTAATTATTGTTATTATTATAACCATGTACAGTTAAATTCTCATGTAGGTTGTTCCCTCTTATCGTTTGTCTAACAGCTAATTCCCAACCCGTTTGCTTTAAAGGTAATAGTTTCAATTGTAAAAATGTTTCAAATGTTGTTCTTCATCATATGAAAAAAATATTTACGACAATATAGTTATTATTATTTTTTTTTTTAAGATACAAAATTTTAATTTTTATACAGTCCCTGGAACCTATAAATTATGTTTAGAATTTTTTTTCAAAAACTAATAGAATCTATCGAAACACGATTATTTGAAGTTATTCAAAGCCAGGGAAATACTATTAACAAGTGGGTAAGTGTAATCGAAGATCGCACAAAGGGTTTCGTTTAATATTCCTTTCAAAACACTTTATCCTTTATTTAATAAATCCAAATAAATTTTATTTAAAAAAAAAAAAAAAAAAAGTCATGCTTTTTATAAAGTAAAAATTTCCCGGTCTATTTTTCTGTTTTTCTTTTTTCTAAAATCTGAACTGGTCCGTTAGTGGGCGAAGCCCGCTATTATACTCTGTCATAATAATAATAATATCTGTCATGTGGACTAAATGCGATATTTAAAAAAAATAATAATTTCAAAATTAAACATGTTGTACACCTTCAAAATGTTAAAATTTGCGAATATTTCCAAAATCGGGTTTTTATCATGGTTCAATGCGTTCCTCAAACTCATATATTTACTATTCTCTATTACTCTAAATTGATACTCTCGCTTTGTATTATTCTCAAACATTTCAGAAATCCGTTAAACTTCCGATATGACGTCAGATTATTATTATTTTTTTAATTCTCTAATGACGTGATATTAATCTGCTTTCTGCACATACACATATACTACTCCTTGTATTATTGAGAAATCTTTGAAAATTTCCGTTTTATTACCCATATGACATCATAATTTTTTATTATTTTTTTTTTCAATTAGTGAAATTTTTTATTTGAACTATTTGAATATTTTATTTAAACTTTTTAGTCATTTTTCACGTGGAAATCTTTCAATAGAAAATTAATTATTGTAGAAAGAATTTTATTGTGGATTTTTAATTGTTGGCAACTGCTATAACGAAAAATGTTTAAATTTAATAGGAAAAGGTTGTTAGAATTTTAGTTTTTTATCTCTATTTATTAAAATAATACGATTTTTTCAAATTTTAATATTTTGGGCTTCATAGCAGGTATTCAGTTACATATACACAAAGTTTCAACTCTGTAAGTTATATAGGTTCTGAGAACGGTTCTGTGACGAACAGACAACGGAGCGGGAGTAATAGGGTTTTGTGAGATGAACGAAACCCTAATAAAAAAGAGCATGTAAAAGTCAAAGTGTTAAATGATGTTCCCCCGCCCTGCCCCCATTGTGCCTAAACTTTTAAAACACTGTATAGTTACAGACTTTTATGAGTTTTTAATCAAAGTTATGATAATGTAACCATTTATTTATTTTGATATGATTTATTTGAATAATTTTACAGAATGTAAAAAGCAAACAATATGTTTTTGTTTAATTTTGTATTGTTATTTAATAAACGACATTTTCTTGCTTTGTCCTAAACTTTTGGACACAAACTGTACTTATAGTATGCATATTCTCTATATGGTTTTTACACAGCGCTTATAAAAATAGTCGTTAAATTATTTTTCCATTTACTAATAAATCAGCAGCAGTGGCGTAATAATGTTTAGCGGCCGCAGTGTTCCACAGCTTCAGAGATCCCCGTGGCGACTAAAAATAATTTATACCTGCCATTTTTGATTTTGTTAATATACTGATGTTTAATTTTAAGCAAGTATTTGCTTCATTTAAAAAATAATTATTCAAGAAATTAATTTTATTTTTAAACTGTGCATAAAGGCCCGCATTCAAATCACGACCGGGTTCCGTACAGACTCTTTTTGCGACCTTGAGTGTGCATGATTTTAAAAGTGTAAATAATAAGAAACATAGAAAATCATTTTAAAGGTTTCACAAATTTTCAAAATGAAGCACAAATAAAAAATAGCTTCACTTTTGTAAAAGGGAATAGTCCCGAATATATTTAGTTAAAACGATTTTTACAACCGAACAGGGGCTAAGAAAGCGAGATAGATAGATAGATACTCATGAGTTCAACTCCCATATTAAAATAAATGCTCACTCATCCCGATCTCTTATGCAAGCTAATACACTTTCAAACTTTTCTGTATTCCTGTCGTGCATTTTCTTCATTAAAAATATCTGCAATTGAGCTTGCGTAAGAATACTATTATGTCAGAAGGTTATCTCATGCCAGTACAGGAAAACTAACAATACTATTAACTGTCGTCAAGGAAATGGTTCATTGACAAACTATGAGACGTAGATTTCCACGTGAGTGTATGGGTAGAATGATCATGAAATGAGATACAATAAAACCTCTGAATAACGGACGCATCGGTAGCACAGAATTTGTCCGCTATTCGGAGGTGTCTGCTATCCATAGGTAAAAATGTATAATTATACTGATGCTAGGGATAGAAAAATTGTCCTCTAATTAGAGGTGTCCGTTATTCGGGAGTAGTGTTGCCAGGTATCCCGTTTTACGCGGGATGTCCCGATTTTGAGGGGTTCCAATACCTGTCCCGCATAATCGCTGAACGCTGTACGGGACGCGAAAAGTTCCGATTTTTCATGATGCACAAATTCTTTTACATTTCTTTTAGTACCATACTATTCGCTAGTTTGCATCGAGAAGAGCTTAATACAGTAAAACCTGTGAAGACTGAACTTATCCATAAAGGAAAAAAATTATAGTGTCTTTTACCTTACAAATCTACCAGCCTAGATGGTAATCTGTCTAAAACGGAATTTTTAGTTTCTAGCGATCCTGCTTTGAAACATTTTACTGTATACTTTGTTCAGTGATCTTGTTTATAACGGAATTCTATTTTAAAAGTAAATATTTCATTGTTCCTACGATAGGAATACTATACCTTCTAAAATGGAATTTTGTTTCAATACCTAGCGATTTTGCTTTCACGGATTTTACTGTATAAGATTGTTGTGTTTATTTAGTACTATAGCTATTACTCGTGACTTCGTTCACGCAACATTAAAAAATGAATAAATGCATTGATTAAGCAAAACATTTCACTCCCGATAATTAAAAACATATATCATTAACCAAATCTTTATCACATTTTATAGGAGACAATTCGGTATTTCTTTGTTATAGAGCTTTGACATTAACTCATTCTTAAAAAGGGGAAATTTGTACCAAATAATATAAAGAAATCGCGAAAATAAAACTATAACCAATAAAAAAAAAGAAAGCCCAGTAAAATCGTGGATAACGACGAATCGGGTAAAAACAAATGTCATTTTTACTTGATAAATAAACCATTTTACTTTTAACGTCTTTGTGAAACGCTTTAACAGTCATCCTTCAAAAATAATTAATTGAAAATAGTATGTGCTTTTTATTTAAATTCAATTCTTAAGATTAGGAGCAATATTTGTCGATCTAAATGCAAAGAGCTTAAATTTGCCTCTTTGGTTGAATCTAAAGCTTAAAAAAATCTACGATGTAATGATTTCTAAATGACAATATGTTGACAGACGATTTTTGTTCTGTAGAATAAATTGATTCTTAAAGCTTGAATATGTGGAACTATTTCTTGGACAATTAATTTTAATCAAGATTCCCCCCCCCCCCCATCCACGCACACCATCAATTCAAATTGAAAATAAATTATTTTTTCAATTTTAATGAGAAAATGTCGTTAAAAATATATTAATCCGTTTTCTTTCTCCTTTTTTATCCACAAAAAATGGAGTAATTTAGTTGCGTTTTTAGAGAAACTTCGTTTAAATTTACAAAAAACTTAAAATATCGGAAACCAATTCAAAATTTTAAATTCTGAAAATTTATATGACATCCTCTGATTATGGTAACTGGTGTTAAGTAAATAGCGAGGCGTTTGATATTCTAGGAGGGAGTAGTTGCGAAATACAGACAGTCAGATTTTAATATAATATATTCGTGTTCATTTTTCTTTTCCTGATAATCATGATGTTATTTTTGGCAGACAACTCTCAACTGTATCTAACTGATATTCATGCTTAATAATCAGTATAAATAAATAAAAAAATATTTCAATTTTTCGTTTTAAATATGGCGTCAAATTCAGCTACTTTCTAATACTTACTGATCCTTGTATTGTTAATCTATGAAATTAATTCATGTTATTTGTATTATTAAAATATATTTGAAAAGGCAAAGGCCCATTATATATCAAATATGACGTAACTTTTTCTCGGCGAAATCTCATTTTAATAATATAATTTTTGCTAATTTTATTTTCCTGGTAACCATAACGTGAATTTTGGCACTAAACTCTCACCTGTAAGTAACTAATGTTCAAGCTCATTAATCAATATCGATAAAAATATTTCAATATTTCATTTTAAATATGACGTTATTATTTATCTACTTTCATTGCTAACTGATATTCATACTCCTTGTATTATTACAAAATATTTGAAAATGTGCGTTTCATTTCAAATATGACGTCATGTTTCTCCAAGCGAAATCTTTTCTTAATAATATAATTCTTGTTCACATTTTCCTTCAAATTATGACGCATCTTTCAATAGAATGCCTCTTCTAAACGTAACCGTTATTCATACTTCATGTATAATAACAAATATTCCATTTTTTCATTTCAAATTACACGTCATATTCATCGCCTTTTGAATTATTTTTAATTTCCATATTTCACTTGGAAATCGTTCAATTGAAAATGAATCGCTATGGATTATTATTCCTAATACCTTTTATGCACATCAATTAATTTTGTAAATATGGATTAATGATTATGTGTGTCGGGCCACACATAAAAGGCCGCCGGGCCACATGCGGCCCACGGGCCGCAGGTTGAGTATACACTGTAAAAAAAAAAAATCCTGAGGTTACTAATTGTTTTTTGTATATTTGTATTCCACAGATTTTTTTAGTAACCGTTACTATAAACCGGAATCGTTGCTAGCTGTTTTCTAGTAATTCTTACAGATTTTCTTGTAACTGAGTAAGAATACAAAAAAAATTGTAGTAATTGCAAAGATCAATGAGAAATACTAAAAATTTTTTAGTATATCGACCCCCCCTTTTTTTTACAGTGTAGCTGCTTTAATCCCATTCCTGCAAACCGCAATATTTTAGCATCATTTGTTTCCTTTTAATGAATTTTTAAAGTTTTAACGAACGTATGGCGCACCCGGTATTTTTTCTCTCATCTTGACAGCAATTAGGTGATTTTCCTTTGAACAAATCAAAACATAAAAGTTTAAAAATATGATCTGCATTAACAAAACAGATTATTTTCCCCACCTTCGTGATTTGCAAAGAACTCATCGTTTCCGGAAAACTTTGAACATTTTTGGCGTTTCTTCTATTCGAAGAATTTCCGAAAAGTGCATAGCACTGATGCTTCCGCCTACTTTCCCGTTCTACGCCCACTGTGACAGTTATCGACCCGCGAACGCCTACTGGAGACGACGACCTCCTGTAGAAGCCACCACAAATGGTTTCTACACAAAATCTCCATAAGTCAGCAGTGAAAGTTAAAAAAAAAAAAAAAAACTAGTTTATTGTGGCCATCACAAAACTTTTTTCCATATAAATCAAATCAATTAAGTGATTTAAATAGTATAAGAAATTACCTTGTTCATAAATCGTCTGTTCTACAGTTTCTCTCTGCACATCGTTTAAAATAAATAACTAAAATATTCGCTAGACGACTCTTAATTATATTTATTTTCGAAAAATCGTCTGCCACAGTTTCCCCTTACATCATTTGAAAAATGAGCGATTCTGGCAACAATGTGGTTGAAAATGTATGAGAGATACAAGAATGGAGTTAATAATACTGCTAACCACGCTCGCTAAATTGTATCAATTGATTGTGGATCCGATTAGGAATCTTTCCCCAAGCACAGGAGAGCAGCGCTCCCCGTTGAGTGATATACACCCAAACATAATAAACGACTATTTATGTTAAGGTCCAACAGAGTATGGCGTTTCATGAAATTCGGTGGATTAGTTCTTGAGATACAGCTGTGGCAGAAATTGTGAAAAACACAGCATAGCAACGCCCCTGTTGGGCGATATACAACCAAACCCAATCAGCACCTATTTATGTTAAGGTCTAACTGAATCTGAAGTTTGATTAAATTCCGTGCATTAGTTCTTGAGATAGAGTGCCCACAAAATTTGTGTCACATACAGGCAGACAGAAAGACAGACTCACAGAGAACATTTTATAAAAACAGTCAAATTGTTTTCAGGATCTTCTAAAACTTATAAATCCGTCGAAAACCATCAGCAATCGAAATTTTTTACGAATCCCATACTTTCTTTTTGTATAGATAAAAAAAAGTAAAAAATAAAATAATGGCAAGAAAAAAAAATACCCTACGAATATTTATTACTTAACGTAGCTATGCATGCACAACTAATTTTCATTTTTATTGCATCATAACGTAATTTTTTTTCTATAACCAGAAATATAGTGGTCACTTGTTAACACGATTACACTTATTTTGAATGAAAATGATAACAATATCAGTAATGAAATTGCACATAAGGCTGAGAAAATATTTTTGCCCGCTCAACCGCACGAAAATTTCTAACGCATTGACGAAATGATTTACATTGTAGCAAAAGGCATTTGCGGGCATGACCACTGAATTGATTTTAAGATATTTTTATATGTTGATAAATGTATTACATATTAAGTTATAATCCATTGCTTGCTTCATGATATGTCGCGTCCAGTGTTGAATTCAGACATTTTTAATTAACACTTTCCAACCTAGTTGAAAAGTGTTTATGACTTCGGTTTGTCTGCCGTCTGTTCGTGCTCTAACTCACGTAAATATATTCTGATTGCCCTGAAATTTTTGTATGTTATAGTCGTTTACTATAGCATGTTCCCTATTTCAACTGAAGTGTGGACTGCAAAAAATAATTGTTGATTTTACAATGTGCGGTAGCGTATTACTGCTTGCGCGGCAGCGTATTACTGCTTATTTTACTGTTTAATACTGTTAATTTTTCGGTATAATACTAGCAGCTGAGATGCCAGTTTTATACTGTAAAATCAACAATTATTTTTTGCAGTGTGTAGCACATAGAGTTTTTTTTTACAGGGACAGTCAAAAGTATTCCGTTACATTACAGTCAATGGGAGATAATCGTTTCAAGTGAATTTTTGATGCTACGCCATTTAAAACATGATGAAATTGATATATAATTATGAAGCGCATTAAAACAGGCTTTTTGTAGAATATGGGGTGCAAAGCATTAATTATTCATTTACAGGGTCAAACAAAAGAATTCTGTTACACATTGCTCTATGGGGAAAAATCGTTTGCAGTGTAAGTTAGTGATATTTCACTATTTCAAACATAAGGAAAATTATATGCATTGCTGAGGTTCACTATAAATTGCTCTCTTGAAAGTGTGATGTGCATTGCGTTTATTTACAGCGATACACAAAAGATATCGGTTACAC
This sequence comes from Maratus michaelseni, assembly GCA_963931845.1. Classification (NCBI taxonomy): domain Eukaryota; kingdom Metazoa; phylum Arthropoda; class Arachnida; order Araneae; family Salticidae; genus Maratus; species Maratus michaelseni. The sequence continues at coordinate 202,709,474 of OZ007590.1, read as the reverse complement.
TACATATGCGATATTTACAGTCTATGTGTAATAAGTGCGTTTTCAACTTTGGTTTGCATTTTTAAGTTTAACTAAATTTTTGCATAGTACGTGTGTGTTTATAAGCTCGGTTGTTCATATACAGGGCTACACAAGGGAATCCGTAAGTATTTTCAGACTATGGGAGTGAATTGCTTAAGGGTAGTTTTTAATTGTATTACGTATTTTCTTGCTGAACTATAATATATTTAGTATACTAATAGAAGTTTGTGGAATATAAATAAATTCATATACAGGGCTACGCAAAGAAAAAGATACATTGTCGTTTACGGTTGATAATTGCTACGAGTGAGTTTTAAGTTGCCTTTTAGCTTAATATGTGGTGTGTATAAAAGTCTTCAGATAATATACAGGGCTGTACAAAGGATTTCGAGTGCATTTCTATCGATCGGAGAAAATTGCTAAATGTGAATATTCTAACTGAACTAAATTTTATCATGCTGTATATCCACATCTATTGATCATATACAGGGCTGCACAAAATATTTCGACTACTTTTTTGACACTGGAAGATAATTTTGAAAGCTGTATTTTTTAATGTGGTATATGTTTTCTAAACTGTTTACTTACATATCTTCTTTCACCTTATTTAACGGTGAAGTTTCGTTACAGTTTTCTGGCTGTGTTGGAAAATGTTTCATAATGTATGCTTGACGCATGATTTTTCGTTCTTGTTTTTTTCGGGATGGAATTTTGTAGCAATTTGGAAAACCTATAACACGTTTAAAAAAAAACCAGTTTTAACGATAACCTTCTATAGTCAAGAAAGGAGTCTAATTATTTTGTGCAAACCTGTATATGATCGATAGACATGATAGACTGAAAAGTGTTTGCTAAATAGAAGTATTCGCTTTCCGCGTGTGTCCGCTATGGAGTTCTTATGGCATATAGATTTTTAACCTTTTTATTTTCTACATTCTTTTGAAAAATCGGGTCTGCCCAAAAGCGACCCGCAAGAGTCAAAACCCAATCCGAAACCGATCCGAAACAGAAGTCAACCTCTAAGGCCAAGTCAGAGCCTTTTTAATCACTATACAGGCCATAAACAGTGTTGCTAAATCTGGCGGATTTTTTACTCAGAAATTTCGAGAATAAAATTTTCAATACTAATTTTCCCTTATTTTATTCACGAAATATTTATACGCATACTAATCAAAAATAACTGTTCAAACTTTGTGGGAAGAATTTGGAATTTCTTAATGATAGTTTTTATAAATGACGCATAAAATGCATCAGCAGCCTGTATAGTGTTAATTGTTCTGTACATTATATTTATTTTTACGTCCATATGTTTAAAATTTTGTCTGGTGCGAGGAGTTCTAACAAAAAAAAAATAATAATTATTACAGTCTCTTCATGTTTATATTGTTCATTTTAAATAAAAGTGCCATAGACCAGAGATCTGCACGGGTTGGGCTTGGGCCTATTTTCATTCACGGCAATCGAGCCGGGCTTGGTCTGCATTCTTTTCGGGCCGGGCTTAGTTACTACTTTTTCCAGGCCGGACTCGGGCCTTTTTTCCTGAAGGACCGGGCAGGGCCTAACTTATTTTTTCCGTATTGAACCGGGACTGGTATAATTCTTCCTACTCTTCATGGACCTAAATTTTCTGCCCGGTTTTCACCCAGCCCGTATTAAAATCATTGTCTCGGCGTGGCCTGGTCCATTCAAAAGTCAGTAAAATTTGCCCTGGCCCAAAAATTTTTGCAAAAAATGCATACAGTTTTAAATCACCATTATTCTACAATTAAACATTAAATTTTATTCTTTATAAAGAATAGTACATTTCTAGACTTATTAAAATGTAGCTAAATTAAAATATAGTAAAACGTGTGAAAAAGAACCTGCTTATGACGGAATCCTGTCTTAACCTGAAAAATACGCTGATCCACGCAAAATAAATGTACTAATACGTAAGAAAAGAATATATAATACATTTACACCAGCTAAGAAGGGAACTTGTCTATAATGCATTATTTTCTTTCCTATGCAATGCCGTCTTATAAGATTTTACTGTATAGCATTTTTCAGATTTTTAAGTCTCCAATACATGGAATATGGATTAACTATATTAATGATAACTGAAACATTTACATACAACAAATAGCGATTCATTAAAAAAATAAATATCGCAATAACTTCTATAAAATGAAAACTATAAACATGACAATAAAAAGAAAAGTGCCCAGTTAAACTGATGGCATTGAGCTCACCGGCTATTCACATTAATTGTATATTATACTCTTATTTCAAAGAATAATGCCCTTGAAAAATAAAGAAACCGATAATAAATTAAGGAGGGGGGATTAGCCCCCCACCTGTCCCCCTTTTTACACTTAACCAGTGAACCCCCAAACTAATCAGGGAAGCGCCTTATCACAATGAACTTATATACAAAATTTGAAGCAAATAGGATAATTCTGCATGAAAAACCCATTTATCTAAATTAAGGGGGGATTATCCCCCATTTCCCCCTTTATACTTAGCCAATGAAACCCCAAAACTAATCAGGGAAGCGCTTTATCACGATGAACCTATAAACAAAATTTGAAGCAAAACGGATATTTCTATCAAGAGTTATCGCGTTGCGTACATACGTACACATACATACATACATACAGAACGGGTGGGCACATTAACTCTCAGGCTTTGATAGCCTGTGAGCTAATAAAGAACAGAGATAAGTATTTTTGGTCAGAACTCCTCGTAGGGGACAAATTTTTAACCAAATCGACGTAAAAATTAATGTTTTGAAGAAATTCATTGGGGTCGGGCCGAGATTTTAACTTTTTTCCGGGCCGGGACTGGTCTCGGGCCGAAATTTTAGCTGTTATACTGGGCCGGGTCGGGCCAATAATTTTTTCTCTACGGGCCAGGCTTGGGCCGGCGTTTTAATTTATATCAGGCCGGGCCGATATTTTTTTGTACGGGCCGGGCCGAGCAGGGCCGAATTTTACTTCTATGGATCGGGCCTGGTCCGGGCCTTGAAATTTCGGCCCGTGCAGACCTCTACCTTAGACTGCATAGTACAGGGACTTCCGTTCCAAAATACTGTTTCTACTACATATCTCTATTTGTATGTTAAATATCTGAATTATTATTAATACCATTAATCCATTTACACGGCTTGGAGACTCAAAAATCTGAAAATTTCTATATCGAAAAATTATATCCATTTGGAACCGATCAAGAAATTTTTTCGTTTAAAACAGGATTTCGTCATACACAGATTCTTATAACAGGTTTTACAGTACTGTATATCCCCTCCCCCCCCCCTAGCAATGTATATGTATTATTCTTTAAAGGGAATTTTAATTGTAGAATAATGGTTATTTAAAAATATTTGTATTTTTGGCAAAAGTTTTTGAACCAAGGAGGATTTTCGGAACAGATTTTTGCACGAATCAGACAGGGACAGGTCAATGATTTTCATACAAGCAGGGTTGTTGTGACCATGCCAGAAAATTTCGGTCGGTGCAGACTTCTAGGAAGAATAAAGCACAGGCCCAGAAATAAACTCGGTTTTACCCGGCCCGAGCCTCCAGAGAAAGCAAGACCCGGGCACGACCCAGAAAAACTGATGATCAGACTCGACCCGTCCAGAGTCCGTGTAGGCCTCTAAATGGCATTTGAATAGGAAAAACGTGTTCTGAACGGCTGGAAATTTTAAAAATAAATTAGGAAAAAATTGAGTTTCAGTTTTAAATTTCGTTCAAACGCATAGATTTTTGAGCTTTCGTTCAGCTCGCGTTCGTTTATCAAAAAGTGAGTCAAGTTCAACTCACGTTCACAGAAAGTGAACTAAGTTCGTGAGTTTTCGTTCAAACAGCGCGCTCATGCCCAACACTGGCGTCTACCTATCAAACATAAAATTTCTGTTTTCCTTTGAATATAATTGTATTGTAAATCACCTTTCAAAAGTCTGCGATGTTCATCTTAAGTTCATCGCATTTATTCACAGTGGTAAGGAGCTTTACCCTTTTATTATAAATCGTGAGATGTATGTCAATAAAATATGTGTATATCAATAAAAGATGAAAGAAAAGATAAAAATATCACGCAGGATTCATTAATAGTGACACAATTACCAACCTAAATAATGAAAATAAATTAAGAGTTTAAATCCAAAGTCCATCTGTTCGACTAAAGCCCAAGTGCAGAACCTGGATATTTAGGGTTTTGTATTAAGCACAAAAGTGATAATTTGTGTCACTTTCGAAGCGACTCATTTAAAGTTATTTAATTTCATATTTCTATTTTTTAAAAGTTAACTGTTCTTAATTAGCTCCGATTTTATTAATTTTACAAATCATTTCTCAATACTTAATAAATACAGTGTATTACTTTGTAAAGTAGTGTAAAATCGAAGAGAGTCAGTGCAGATTTCTAATCACTATTGTGAGGCAGATGACTTAAAACAACACAAAAATAAATTATTCAGTATAATAAATAATTGAATGCGTACTGTTTATTGTTAACATATTCCGCGGAATTGTCAGTTACTGCAAGAGACCGCTTTCGACAATTAAAATAAATATTAGCTTTATCCATGATTTAGGGACAAAGAATTTGTCTTCCTTATATTCACTGCTTTGGAGACACTGATGATTTGGTTATTTGCAACAAAACTTTAAAACCATACTATCCCTCCCCCCCAACCCGTATGCGTCAAGGCTACGGGTATTTCAATCATTAATGCAAAAGGATGTGTCAACGAGTACCTTTAACAGTATAGATTCCCATTTCTTTTCCCCGGATATTTCCATCCCCTCCCGTAAAGCTGATCTCAACCCGTTCTCCGAAGCTCGGAAACTTTTTTTTCTAGAGGCCTGAAGGTTCGGGAAATGGCAAAACATCTTATGTGCGGTGGGTTTTAAAGATAAGAGCTACTGTATTCTGTTATCTGTACTGTAATGTGATCGTATCGGTCAGCATTTGTTGTTCGCTGAAAACGTTAAATTATTGCCCGCTGTCAATGACGCAAGAATCAGAGAAATAAATTATTCGCAGAAAATATGTTTAATGAAACAAGAACGAAAAATCATGCGTCAAGCATAGATTATGTAGCACTTTCCAACGCTTCTAAAATAATTTTACAAATCATTACCGTTTAATAAGCTGAAAGATGACATCTAAGTAAACAATTTGGAAAACGCATAACATATTTAAAAACGTAATTTCAGGAATTTTCAATATATACAATATTCGGAAAAATATCAGAATACTTTTATGTAGCCCTGTATATGATCTATAGATTTGTATATATACATAGGATGCTAAATTTTAGTTTAGTTAGGAAACGCGTAGCACAGTTTAAATTCTCCTTCTGGAGTTTCTGTCAATAAACGGAAATGTGTTCGCGAACTTTTGTGCTGCCCTGTATAGGATCTACAGAATTTATACACACCACGTAATAGACAAAAAGCTAGTTAAGATTAAAATCGCGTTCAGTAACTTAAAACGCACTTCCAGGAATTATTGTTAACAGACAGTAGAGAATTCTTTTGTCTGTCCCTGTAAATGAACGATGACTGCTATACACACACTATTCTGTAGTAAGCCTCTTGTAATGCACCTTAGTAATATATATAAACTTCAATGCGTTTAAAATAGTGGAACATTATTTAAATAAGCCGCAGACGATTTTTCTCCATAGACGTAATGTAACGGAATTAATTTGACTGTCCCTGTAAAGTAACTCTAAGTGCTATACACCTACTATTCCATATTAAGCTTCTTCTAATGCATCTTAGTGATCTATATAAATTTCAATGCGTTTACGATAGTGAAACATTTTTAAAATAAACCGCAAATGATTTTTCCCCATAGACCGCAATGTAACGGAATTCTTTTGAGTGTCCTTGTAAGAAAACTATAAGTGCTACACACTTCAGTTGAAATAGGGAACGTGCCATAGATAACGACAATAACATATAAAAATTGCAGAGCAATCCGAGCATATTTACGGGAGTTAGAGCACGGACAGACGGCCAGACGGCCAGACGGCCATCCGGCCAGACAAACCGAAGTCATAAGCACTTTTCAACTAGGTTGGAAAGTGCTAAAAAGGAAACACACCCATGGAGAGTGCTGGAGAGTGCTTCCTTTTTCTTCTGTATGCCACGCTAAAAATTTTCCTAGGTTATTTTACTTGTTTACAAATAGTAAAAGTATGCAGAAAATTTAGAGAAAGAACATTTATATATAGAAAACATTATACACTAATTTTTTTTATATATAAATTATTAGAAATTCCAAAATCTGATATTTTTGGAATGATGGATCCTTTTTCCTATGTCAGTACAGTAGGCACAAAAAATGTAGCCTATTTTAAAAAATTATTGGGGGAGGGGGGGATGGGGTATCCCCAAGGGCCCATACAACTCTACGCCTATGCCAACATGTCGTAATCTAACGGATAAAAATCCCAAAATCTATCAAAAATTTCTTTAAAAAATTATATAAGAAATATGTTTTTTATTTTAATTTTTGTTTTTTTGTTATATGGAAGTGTAAGTTGGCAGTTAAAATTGATATGCGTGAGATACTACGTGAAGAATTTCAGTTTCTTCATATAAATGTATTGAAGAAGCTATAGATTACAAGTTAATTTTTAATATATTTTACTGAAATTCATTTAAAAAAATAATATTTTTGATAATCTTGGAGGAAAGAAAAATGACATTTTAAAATATTACACACAAAACATAAAAAAAAATCTCGTAAAAATTGTTTTTTATATTAGAGCAAATCATTCATTAAAATAAAAATAGCTACTCTATAGAAATTCATAAAAAGTAATAGTTTATTTTATTGGAATACATAATTCATTGAAATAAAAACAGTTACGACTTCTAAAATTAAATTTATTATTATATAAATTTTAGCTAATATAAATTAACAAAATCTGAAAACAGTATATTGAAATTGAAATAACATGAAGTGTCTCAGAGAAATATATACTTAAAATATACTCTATAGTACGGTTGTATATTTGTCGTGAATGCATATATTGATAAAACATAAAGTATTATTAAATGAATTTCTAATTTTGTTTTGTTTGATTGATCTTTAAACGCTACTATTTGAGAATAAAAGACAATAATTAAAAAAAAAAAAAAAAAACAACAAGATGCATTTTGTGTAGGATACGAGATATGATGCACATTTAATAATTATAAAGATATTATATATTGTTTGCTGGCTTACGATACTTTAAATAGTTTCCTCCAAAAAAAATATAAACTTCTTTTAATAAGTACAACCTCCAATATTTCACAATAAATTTGAGAGATTTAAAATATTTTTTTTTTATATTTTAGCAATGTAGCTTAATTTACTTAAGCATGGAAATCTTCTCTGAGTATAAGAGGGACTAGGATGAATTGCGATTCTAAAAAAAAAAAAAACATCAATTAAAACTATTCACATATTTAAAAATGAATAAATAAATAAAAAATAAATTTATTTCCAACAATACTAGTGAGTTCCGAATCTTTATCAATGACATTGTTTAATAAATTAAAATGGGGGCAACAGTTTTATTCTATTTTTAAGTGGGGGAGGATAATAAGGACTACTGTATCTTTAATGCATTCCATTTTCTCTATGAAATTAAAAAGAGACGAATTTTTAATAAGATGTGTTGTGTATTCGCCTTAAAATACATGCTTTCTGGATAAAATTTTCATATTTTTAAAACAAAGCGCAAATTTTAATTGATAAAATTGAAATATTATTTTATACATTTGAACACATATATTTTTTAAAGACCTGCTCCGAAATAAGGATTAAATTTCCGAAAGACAAATGTTTGCATCCTTGAAAATGACATGAGTAAAAATGTGTATTATTATAAATTGTGCATTATTATGTGTTCTATTATAAAGTATTATTATAAATGTATCAAAATGGAAAAAGATCAAAATGCACATTTTATATTTTCTTTTCAAAGTTACATTAAATGGGATAAGGTTTTGTGCTTAAAATTAATATTGTAAATATTTTCTAAACATAGAAATTAATGTATGCGATTTCTTTTCTTTTTTCATTCCTTTCTTTCTTTCTCCCGCCCCCCCCCCTTTTTTTTTGGCGGGGTGGAGGGAGAGGCTTAAAAGTTTGGTGTTTGTAAAGGTGATATTTTAAATTATTGCAAAAACTTCTACTGATTACAATCAATATTGTGTACTTTTAGAGTATAAAAAGATTGATATAAAAATATATGTTCATCTAAATATTTATTAGGTATATTATGTATTCCTATAAGTTTAAAAACAACGTTAAAGACGCCAGAATATGTAAACAGGCGTCTTTAACGTTATTTTTAAATTTATATTATACTGCACCAAGTACCATCTTTATGTATTCGTATCTGAATTTTAAGCCACACAAAATGTTTAAGTTTTTGAATTGAAAAAAAAAAAAAAAAAAAAAAAGAGTCTGGCTTTAAGGAAATGATGCACGTCATGGGCTGGTTCCCCTATGAGCAAGTTCATCGTCTGTTGTAAATGCATTACATTCTTTTCACAAGTACTGTTATCCTCATTTTACATAGATCAACATTTTGTTTTGTTTCGCTAAACACGGGATTCCGTCATAGGCAGGTTCTTTTTCTCAGGTTTTACCGTATTTTAATTTTATTGCCTAAAAAATTGCATCTATCCATCTTAAAAAAATATATAATAAATAAATATAAAAAATCAATTTTAATTGTGGAATTATAGCAATTTAAAAATATGTGCATTTTTTGGAAAAAAAAAGGGCCGGGCTAAATTTTACTGATATTTTTACTAGACAGGCCAGAGCCGTACCACGGTCCAATGATTTTCATATGAGATGAGACTAAAATTTGCCTGTTCACACCTCAAGAAGAATACAGTCCAGCCCCGACGTGGGACGGAAATTAAATCTAGTACCGGCCCATCTGGGTCTGAACTTCTAGTAAAAGTAATCCCCAAACCAAGCTCGGACCGAGCGCCGGGAAGGAAAATTGGGCCGGTCCCATGAAGACCCTTACATCGAATAACCAAAAGATTAGTTCACAAAATTTTGTAAATTTGGACGATAAAATTCTAATATATTAAAAAAAAAAAGAGAGTTTTTAGTGAATTTTGTTTATTTTCATAGATGAGTTTGAGTTGAGAGAGTTCGTTTGAAAATTTTTGAATTTGAACGAGAACTGGACTCATTTTTGAGAAATCGAACTTAAGTTTGAATTAGATCGTTTTTTTTTCTGTGAGCGTGCCCAACACTGCATATAACATGTTTAAAAATCCAGTTTTAACAATTACCTTCTATAGTCAAAAAAGAAGTCTAATTATTTTGTGCAAACCTGTATATGATCGACAGACATGCATACATACTACACATGCATATATTTACATAGCATACTAAAATATAGTTCAGTTAGAAAATTCACTTTTAGCAATTTCCGCCAATAGATAAAATGCATTGGAATTATTTTGTGCACACCGCATATTAAGCTAATATTTAATTCGGTTAAAAAACGCATAACATAACTTAAAATGCACTTCCAGCAATTACGAACTATAAATGGCAATGTATCTTGTTCTTTGCGTATCCCTGTATATAAATTTATTTATATACCACATTAAAAAAAAATAGTAACTATAATTCATAAGGAAAATGCATAGCACAATTGAAAACTACCCAAGCAATTCACTGCCAGAGTCAGTAATACTTACGAATTCTTTTGTGTAGCCCTGTATAAGATCAGCAACATTTATACGCACTACGTACTATGCAAAAATTTAGTTAAATTTAAAGACGCAAGTCAAAGTTGAAAACGCACTTCCAGCAATTATCGCTCATATAGACAGTACTGTAACCGATTTTTTCATGTGTGTCCCTGTAAGTGAACGATAAATGCAACGCACACCACACTTTTCAATAAGCATCTTATAGTGCATCTCAATAATGTATATAAATTTCATTATGTTTGAAATAGTATAACATCATTAAAATATACTGTGAACGATTTTTCTCCGCAGACCATTATGAAACAGAATTATTTTGGCGACCCAGTAAATGAATAACAAATGCTTTGCATCCCATATTCTACAGAAAACATGTTTTAGTGCACTTCATAAATGCATATGAATTAAATATGTTTGAAATGGTGTAACATCATCTAAATGCTCTTAAAACGATTTTTTCACGTTGCACTGAAAAAAAAGTGTTGATTTTACAGTATAATACTGCATCCCAGCTGCCAGTATTATACCGTAAAATTAACAGTAATAAACAGTAAAATAAGCAGTAATACGCTACCGCGCATGCGCGGCAGCGTATTACTGCTTATTTTACTGTTTCCTAACTTTTGTATCACTATAGAGCAATGCATACCTGAAAATGGGTGAAAATAACCAAACTGAAAAAAAAAATGATTTTTTTCCTCTCCCACCTACCTAGAAATTCATTCTTTTTGGGTGGAAAAAAATATTTCAACAAGTAATTTAGTAGAGAGATGATTTATTGTTGTTAGAACGTAATAGATAGGACAGAAAAAAAAAGGTGTTTTAAAGATTTTAAGATTTTTGTGCAGGAGGGGGCAGATGGATGGAGAGGAGTTTAGCAGAAATTTTAGGTGTGGGCGTAGGAAATTTAGATGATTGATTATTTATTGTTACAACAAACGACAAATACGGTTGATAAACATGAAAAATTAAACTATTTTAAAATTTGAGAACTGAGGGATCAGAGGGGGAAGAAGTAGAAATTTTGGAGGGAGGAGATTGTTTAGATGATTAATTATTTATTTTTTGTTACTACGAAGGAGTAACAAGACAAAAAAAAAATAAAGTTAAAGAGTTTTAAAGATTTTAAATTTTGTGTGCACGATGCTGGGTGAGGGAGATCAAACGGGAAAATGGCGATTTCAGGTTCGGGGACTCAGATGATTGATTATTTATTGCTACATTAAAGTAAAAAAATAGGGTAGAAAAAGGTTAAATAATTGAAAGGTTTTAAACGATTTTGACTTTGTGTGATGCCTGTGATCCTGTGTCTTTTTTTTTTGGGGGGGGGGGGGGAGGATTTAGATGAAATTTTTTTTAAAAGAGGAAATTACCAAAATGCGGAAGATTTTCACCAGAAGGAGAGTGGTGTAAATGGAATGATACGACTGAATGGAATGATTGATCAAATTTGAACAGTTTTATGATTTTTTGCTACTGACAGCAAATCTTTAGGTAATCGAATGTAACGTGGCTCATACTGCTGTAAATAAGCTACATTTGACTCCAGATATAGAATATTTGATTTATTTTCTTATTCATTTTAAATAAAAGTCAATTTGTTTACATGACTGAACACGTTTTCGCCTTTTCTGATAAACTTTAGTTGTGTCACTGTACGAAGAAGCATGCGATTGGATTACAAAAGTTTTAGCAGTCCATGGATATTTTAATACATGCCGCAGTAGAGACAAAATAATCTATTACCTAAAACCTCTCTCCCTTCCTCCTCCCATATTATACTCTTATTATTACCATTCTGAATTTCAGAATTGATATTTTAGCGGATAAATACCTGAAGAATATTACCATGGACAGTATTAAGCAGGGTTTTGAAGAACATATAAAAATTGATTCTGTTGGTGTAACGTTTATTTCACTATAAAGAAGTTAGAATTTTCTCACTTCATTATGCCTGGTCCAACACCCAAACGAAAATATCCCACTCAAGGAAACTTTGGTACCCACTCATCGGGATATTTTATCACAGGCATCGCAAGCATCTACATATTAGAGAAGCGATTAAACATCAATACAACATTTAGGAATCAACTATACCGCCCCCACCATTTAACCATTAGAGCCCGTGTCAAGCCTGGAGGCCGAAGGTCTGTACAACATGTTTTACAGTACTAAGTGTACTGTTTACTAATCCTCCCTCTCTTTACAGATTGGTACGTAACATAACTCTGCATCCAATTGCTAAGAAAGGTTCGGCCTGAAGTCCAGACGTGTGATTATCTTCACACCATCTTGCTATTTGATTATTGTGGTCTGCTAATATTCTTGCCACTGGCCATTTTGATTTACGAAGTATTTCTTGATTGTGTTCTTCAACTTGCTTGTTTGTGGGGAAAAGGCATATGGCATCTTGAAATCTTTCAAGTTAGCCAGTATAAGCTTTGAGCACATGCATAAGAGATTAGTATTGGTCATCTGTAACTTAGCCAACGGAAAGCGAATCAAGAATATTTCAAAACTGTCTTTGCTGATCGTCGCTTTGTCTCATTGACTTGGTTAAGATGAAGCCTTTTTCAAAAGTCCTGTTTATCCGCGCAAAGCCAAAATGTCTTTTATATAGTGTCTCTTATATAGATGGGTGTCTTTTACAGGTTGTAGCCGCTTAATATCTCCAATGAGGTAAACAAATAAGCCTCCAAAAGGCTCAATGCTATCTGGTTTACCTCAGCGACACTTTTGCTCAAGGTCAGCCATTAAACGACATCGATCACTGAAAATTCATCAATAATAAGAAATGACACTCGATCCATGCTGAGCTGCAGATTTCTTGTTGCTGCACTTCCTAAATCAGCGAGCATTTTAAAACACGTTGGTATTTTTAGGATAGAGCGAATTGTCTCGCCTTTGACAATAATTGTAGCAGCGCATGTTGGGGACAAAACGATGATAGCTTCCACTCCTTACTGTTCAGTAACACTTTTCCAAATTTCTTTGATTACCGTACTTTTTCCAGTTTCGACTTTCTCAATAATATAAAAGTACGTTTAGGGCAATTTGTAACTTTTGTTTGTAAAGACGAAAGCTGTTCTGTACATAAGTAAAGTATATTCTGATGCTCATCTGTAAATCTGATGTCAGTATTTACGTAATTTTGATGCACTGTAAGTTGTTATTCTTTACAATAGTTCATAAATGAAGTAAAATTGCGATCAAGTTAATTGTAGCTCTCACTTTTACACTAACATTCATGATAAATCACGCGTTGCGTCGAAGCATCTTCGTTTGTCTGCACATGGACGATGACAGCTGCGGTCATATAGGGATCAATCTCGCGATATTCTTCTTGCTTCTTTGGCTCATGTATACTGCTAGCCGCAGGAAAATTAATTTCTTCGCATGTATCAATACTAAAGGTCATTAAATGCTTCCTTCCATGACTGATACACAGGGCACACACCTTTCTTGCAATAAAGAATGAGAATTTCTTTTCCATGGACAATTAAATAATACTTGCTGCCTATGGTATTCTTCTGTTAGAGTTGGGTCGTAGTTGAGGGATATAAGATGAAACACTCTGGCAACTGCATCTTTACTCCTTTGATGATATTTAACTCCTCTTATCGAGACAAATTTGGCTAACTTAAGAAACGTGCCCGAAGCAAAGTCTCTCCGGCCACTCGCAGAATTTCTGAACCATAGTTTTTGATGGTCTTTTGTCGCTTGCAAAGATGATCTCTTCCCAGTCGTTATCATGAAGCCGTATTGTAACTACCTCACTACTACTGTGATACATCGACCACCTCATTAATATGTGGGCTACTTCTTCGGCTGAGTAATCTCTTTCAGAAACAGACGAAAAAATAAGTTTTTTGAACTGCTTGAATGGTTAGATTTGTTTCGTTAATTTTACTTAAAATCTCAAACAACAATTCCTTGGAAGGAACAGAAGCCGATTCTGATTTTGACGTATATTTAGCAATGTAAAGCAAAACAGTATCTTTTGATGTAATAGCACTGAAATCCGCGTTAACTCTACAAACATATGACACTAGGTGATTATAGATATTCATTTCAGGGTCATTTCCTTTTGGTTAATAGCTAATTTTCTCACAGAAGCTTCGGTGAGTCGCCCTCTGCTTGTACCTTGTACCCTCTTTTTGGATCAATAATCTCCATGCTTTGTTTGTCGCTAGACTTGATTTAAGAGCTGAGCGAGATATTTATCTCGATTGTCACTGTAAATGTCTGAAAAGCGAACTCGACAGCGGTGTATATTATTTGCCAGGACGTCCTTGTCAGGATTAACAGCGCTGCATATTTTTTCAAAATATGCTGTAACAGCTGCTACATTGTTGGCATTGGTTATGTCTAGTGTTTACACATTTGGCTCCCCTCTTAACCAAAACAAACCATAAATTTGTGGACTTCCACGCTACTGCCATTCGAAACGAACCCAGTAGTCTTTGAATAAAAATAACGACGTCAAGATTTCTTTAAAAAATTTATCGCACCGCTTTTGAGAAAGGTCAACCACACTGTTAAAAATAAATCCGTTAATTCACGGGAAAAGTACTGGCAGCGAAGTTGCCGGGCTTTTTCCGTTCCGTTAGTAGATTTTCCGTTTTGAAAGATTGAAGAAACGGTAACTTTCTGTTATGAATGACCTCGGTTTAAAAAAAAAAAAAATTCTCGATCTGTTTGTGCTGCCATCTGTTAACTATAACAGGAGTACTTAATTTAATACTCACTGGTACAGATTTCCTGGCTGCCCTTGAGGTTCGAACTAGGGATGACAGCGACATGAGCCGAGTGTTTTACCTCAAGACCAGCGGGCCCTTGATAGAATAGGAGTTTGAAAGGATCATAGGGGATTTCTTCAAATCACTGCTTGGAACTTAAACATCTGGGGTTTAGAAACCTAGCAACTTTGAAATTAAGTGGGGGGATATTTTGTTATAAGATTATGATTGAAAAATTTAGTATTAATAGAGGATTGAAACATGAATTATATTAATTCCTAATTTGATTGTTAGATGCAAAATATGAATATTATATTTTGAATTAAATTCGATAAAGTATGTTTGCTTTTTTGAGAAAATCGATTTTTTTTCAACTATTATATATTTTTTAAATGTGTTCTGTTAGAATATATTTTCATTGAGAGTGTCTTTTATAACTTTAAAAAGCAAATTACGAATAATAGCAAAGGAATGAGAAAGTTATTTGTTATTTTTTTTTTATTCGGAAGCATTATTTTTGTTTGTTGCTTTTTTGCGTAAAATCGATTTTTTTTCACTTAATTTAACTATTATATATATATATATATATATATATATATATATATATATATATATATATATATATATATATATATATATATATATATACTAAGCTATTTGTTTAGAATATATTTTAAGTGTGAATATTCTTTTGTAACTTTAAAAAATAAATTGCTAATAATTTTAAAAGCATGGGAAAATTAATTGTTGCTTTTTAAATTCGAAAGAACTATTTTGTTCTTTTAAATAAACTCGAATTTTTAATTTATTGAATTTTTAGTTTTTCTGTGCTGCAACATGTCAGTTTTTTAAACATTGGAAATAAATATGCAGCAGATAACGGAATATCTCCGTTGGCCACTTTCTTCTCCTTCTGTTCCGTTGTTTTCAGGAAATATGAAGAATTTTTCTCTTTTTTAACGGAAAATGCCCTTTTGTCGTGAAAAGGGACTTTTTCTGTGAAATTCAGGAAAAAAAAACCCGTGAATTTCAGATTATTTTTAACAGTGCAGTCAAGAGAGGGTTGTCGTGCATTAATATATTTATTCTGCATCAGTCAGCTCAGTTGGATCTCAGTTAGGCTCTAAAAGTCTGAAAAGATCCGGGAAATGATAATCATCTGCAGATAATGTAAAAAATTGTTGGTGTTCTAATTTGCCCCACCATGGCAAGAAGTTCCCCACAGCGTGCACTCCAATATCCTTTGATGGATCTTAATTTGCTAGCATAAATCATAATGTACTTTGACATTTTTGGTTGCCTGTGCAGAATATCACGCATCTACTCAACCGTCTTTTTGGTGAACCTATTTCGTTGAACAGCAACAACAACAAAAACCCTTTAACCAAAGACTTCCACCGAATAATTGAATTCATGGCAAAGTAGCGAAGTCGGTTGTCTCTAGCAAATTGTCTTATATTTTTTATCTTCATACTTCATCAGGAATTTAAAATACTCATCAGGAGAAACTGTTTTTTGACAAGGTTGTTGTAAGTCAACTGTACCATATAGGAAAAGATGAGGAAAAGGACGTGCAATGTAACCATCTTCTTGAAATTCATTGATAAGCTGTGAATTTAATGAAGGATAAGGCACACAGATTGCACCATTTCCCAGTGGCAGAACTATCTTCAAGTGTCTGCAACGCTAATAATAATTTCAAAAATAGTCTGCAATATGCAATATATCATATAAATATATTCTTGCTGCTGTTGTAGCTGTAGTGCTAATTAATTAAGGCATCCGCATTTATCTGCCTTTCTGAGTAAAAAAAAAAATTCTGAAATTCACAGCAAATATTCTGAAAGGTTACAGCAGAGGGGGGAGGGGAGAAAATCCCCCCTGGGCAATAATTTTTCTTGTTGCAGGTCGGATTAACTCTGCTTTTGATTCGAGTCGATTTCAGGCTGAGTGTAGATTCTTACAAATTGGGTTCGGGTTAACCCGATTTTTCAAAAGTTAGTTCAGTATATTGTTTAAGATTAAAAATGATCTTTTATTAATAAGCATAGAACTTTTTGTGTCTGCTGTTTTCTAAAGGAATGCTGCATCTTTTCCAGGACTATTTCACAAAATTCACGTTTTTTTCGTGAACCTTTGACGAAATTAGCGTTTCTTTTTTTCCCCGCGATCCTTTGGCGAAATTCACGTTTTTTTTTCGTGGCCCTTCGACGAAATTTGCACTTTTTCCGTGATCATTTGACGAAATTAGCATTTTTTCTGCGGCCATTTGACGAAATTTACGTTTTTTCTGTGGCCTTTGATGAAATTCGCATTTTTTCCATGATCCTTCAACGAAACTCATGGGTTTTTTACAGTCTTTTGACAAAAATCAAGTTTTTCCGCGGCCCTTTGACGAAATTTGCATTTTTATCGCAATCTGTCGACAAAATTAGCCATTTTCCCAGATCCTTTGATGAATTTCGCGATTTTTATTTGTCCTTTGGACAAAATTCGCGTTTTTTCCGTGATCCTTAGACGAAATTTGCCGTTTTTTTCGAGATACTTCGACGAAATTTGCCGTTTTTTCGAGATCATTCAACGAGATTTGCCGTTTTTTCGAGATCATTCGACGAGATTTGCCGTTTTTTCGAGATCCTTCGACGAAATTTTCCGTTTTTTGGCGATCCTCCGACGAAATTTGCCGCTTTTTCGCGATCTGTCGGCAGAATTCTGCGTTTTTTCGCGATCCGACGATGAAATTGACCTTTTTTCGTGCTCCTTCGACGAAATTAAGTTTTTTCTACGATGTTTCGACGAAGTTGGCGTTTTCTCCGTAGCCCTTCGGCAAAATTCGCATTTTTCCGCGATCCTTCGAAGAAAACTCATGCTTTTTTTACGGCCTTTTGACGAAATTCCCGTTTTTTCACGGCCTTATGATTAAATTTGCGTTTTTTTCGTGATCTGTCAACGAAATTAGTCATTTTTAGCGAACTTTAAATGAATTTCGCGTTTTTTCCGCGATTCTTCGACGAAATTCGCCGTTTTATTTGCGATCCTTCGACGAAGTTTGCCGTTTTTTCGCGTAATTTACGCGCTATAGCGCGGCCGCGGCATCGCTGTATGTTTTTAGTCTGCAGGTGCCCTAAAAAGTCTGCGACACCCGTCGCAGCGTCACGTACATTCTGCCACGGGGCACCATTTATGAAGTTGTTTTGGTCTACCGGCTCAAGTAGTAGTCTAATTGACTCGTATCTGATTTACTCGATAAAAGTATCAAGGTCCTCAGCAAAGTCCGTTGCTGTTGTTAGCATTTGAGATACGTCACCCTTCTCAGGCAGTGTAGCGATCAAATCCTCATAAATTATGATATTTGAATAGTTATAATTGTGAGCTTTAAGCAATCCGAGTTCTTCTAGAAAGCGTTGTTACTAAACAGAAAACTCAGCACATCCTAATAATTTCTAGTTACTCTTACACAGTTGAACTCATATCTGAAGGATTGACAGGCAGGCGTGAAATAAAACTCCCGATATTTTGTTTAAAGCTGATTACATTTCCGCTATATCCATATTGTGAGTTTCGTATACAGTAGAGAGAAATCACTGGATCTATTTGAGCGATCATTATTTGTTCAATGTAGTTTAGATCTTTCAGACAATCAGGAGCCAGACCTGGGTCATGGAGCTATGAAAAGAGAGGACTAGACATATCAATCTTCCACTGTGAAAAGCTTTGAAGCCAAAAAACAAGTTCTTTACCCCTCTCCTGCGTCCGCCATATTTGACTTTGACCGATAATAAACCAATCAGCAGTCTCCAATGCAAGACGCGGCTAAATATGGCGGATGTGGGATGGGGGTAAGAATGGCATCAAGTGACGTCATTTATGACTCCCCCGTCTATTGGATCCTCCTTGATATGCGCCTATTCAGTTAGCAGCAGAAAACTTCAAAGCACTGTCTCTAGACTTACACGTCTGGCGGAGCCCAGCATTGTTCAATATGATATCAGAAAAAACTCTGTAGTACCTATTACAGCACACATAGGTGACCTGTGATATCAATCTATCAAACTTGATAGCTTCATCCATCTGAGTTGTCGTTATATCATTACTTGCCAAAAATTCGGAAGGTAGCAGACTTTTTGATGTGCATCTTTTCCGCTGATAATTACGTTGCGCAATTCCAGGGCTACACTAGATACCGGGCTTGCTCATTCATTATAATGACGTCGCAAAAGATGGCTGACCGCGACGAAAGTCATACAGCGATTGGCACAAAACGATGGGCGCGTCGCTTTGTACCAATCGCTGGTCGCGGTCAGCCACTATTTGTGACGTTATGAGAGTGAATGAGCAAGCCCGGTATCTAGTGCTGCCTTGGCAACTCTTATCAGCTCAGCTGATTGTTTTCTTGGCATTCTTGCAGCTTCTATATATAACGTTATACATATAAAAATATTTACATTATTAAAAAGTACATTGAATCTAGTTCAGCTTCACTTATTTTGTAGAAGACATTTTTATTTATCTATTTTATTTTATCTTTTGCATTGTTAATTTTTAATTAACAATTTAACATAGAAAATTGTTACTTATGTATTTTTTACTGTCATACATTCTTTTGACTACATACATTCTTTTGACGATAAAGCTCTGTTTTTCATAACAATATAATGTATAACAAAAAAAATATATTATCCATTACTATATAAAATATTTGTTAATCCTTTTTTTCATACTGCGTTATCTGGAGTAAAAAAAAAATAAATAAATAAAATAAAATAAATAAATAAACTGATTCAGTTCAGACTGCATTTACATAAACTTGAAGAGGAAAATTTCTTCTGATATAAAAACAAAGAGTTGAATTGAATATTCATCTGAGTTCGATTAAAATAAAAAATAATTCATTTTAAATGACACATTCTTGAACGTGAAATGT
This sequence comes from Maratus michaelseni, assembly GCA_963931845.1. Lineage (NCBI taxonomy): Eukaryota > Metazoa > Arthropoda > Arachnida > Araneae > Salticidae > Maratus > Maratus michaelseni. The sequence continues at coordinate 202,690,056 of OZ007590.1, read as the reverse complement.
GTGAACTTCAGCTTTGGTTTTCGATTGACATTTGTACCGATGAGCAGCTTGTATAAAGCTTGAAAATTCTACTTTAATTGTTTTTTAATATGCGGTTGTTTTTAGTTTTATTAAATGTCTGATTTTAAAATGTCTTTATAATTTTAATAATTTGATTCAAACATAAAATGTTTAGTTATTTGAGATTAGTTTCATGCACTTAATACGATTTAAACTTCATACACGTGTTTTAAGATTGGAAGTTATGGGGTTCTAATTTCAGAAACTAAATTACATCTGCTGGTGAAAATGACGTCCAAACTTGCATTTTTATTCATAAAGCTGCACCATTTTATAACGATTGCGTTTTAATTTGCGTATTTTTTTACCGCCTTTTCATTTAATCCGGACGACATATTACTTACTTACTTAGCCTGACAACTTCTTTAAAGTTGGAGCCGTTGTCAGAGGTGATTTACATGGACAGCCTTTTCAAGAGATAAATCGGTGTATAGCAGCAAGGAAACAAGTAGTAAAGAGTTCAGATATCAATTCAAGGTGTACTGCCTTTATTGCTGTGTAGATGAAAATACAAATATAAGACTTGAATTTAGTGACAGATCTTTATGAGCATATTTAGTATAGAAAGGACCAGCAAAATCCAAACCCACTGTTTAGAAAGGTCGAATTTGCATAATTCGAGTTGTGGGAAGATCTCCCATTAATTGAGGTGAACCCTTTTAGAAGACATTTTAGACACTTTCTAAGTTGCTGGAAAGCTACTGAAAGTCCATGTATGAACCAAAATCTTTGTAGCATCAATGATTGAGCTGTGAACAGTGTGAAGATTAGTTACATGGTAATATAATATGAGATTGTTAGTAAACTCATGATGTTTTGGCATCAAAATTGGATGCTTTTGGTCGTAGGTTAAATATGAATGCTTTGATAGTCTTCCTTCTACACGAATGATACCATTAGTATCCAGAAACACATTTAAAGAAAGCTATTTGCTATCACGAGGTAATGAGTTTTCTTCAGAAAAGCATTTCAGTTACGATGAAAAATCAGTTTTTTTAATCAAACTGCCTATACGGATTGCACAATGAAGTTCTCTTGATGTTACCACGTGAACTCTAAACGCACATAGACGGCGATTGCTTAGAAATCGAATAGTCATGCACAAACACGAATCAGTTTGGTGAATGGAGAAATGTTCAATATGAATTCAGTTAATAGCACTACTTTTGTAATATATGTAGTAAGTTTCAATTCATTCCTTAAGAAACTATCTGACAGAGATCATGCGTAAGATATGTTAAACTCTAATATTTCATTTAACGGCTGACTTAACCAGTAAGGACCATCAACCCACAAGTCATTAGTCACATTTTTTTTAAGCTTAAGTATTACAAGTTTTTATTAAATAATATCCACTGGCTTTGCTTCATTACACCCCACCTTCTCTTACAACAAATAATAATAAAATAAGGATTCTCCTCTCGGTTAATTTAAGAAATATGAAACTTGGGACCAATTGCCATGTTATGATTAAGGAGGCAAAAAATAAAGAAATCGAATAGTCATGCCAGCTACCTTTACTTTTAAGTAAAGGTAAAAAATTAATAACATTTATTAAATTATAGATATGTTTTCAAATAATAATAATATTCTCAGGGAACATCTGATATCACAAGTATAGATAAAACATAGATAAATAATAAATGCATATAAAGGTTGTTTAAAACTGAGTCATTCAAAATTGGATTTGGATAGAAAATAGGTTAGGTAAAAATTTCAGTAGTGGTCAGGCATTATTTCATGTTACAGGTATGCATGATGCGGATGAGGTTGAGGAAAAATACGGTCTTAAGCAAAGAGCCAGTTCATCGATGGTAAGTCTTTAAGAGTTTTTCGTGAGAGTACCTAAGTTGACTCTTCAGAAATGAAAGTCTCTCAAAGGATAATTAATACAACATACTTACCAAGGAGGCCGAATCACGGTCATATCATTTCACTGGTAATGACAACCACGTACCTCTTGCTTAGTGGACCAGGGCCCGAGGTCCTCTTTTTTTGTATATATTTTTATTTACTTCAAAGGGGCTTGCTTAGCCCAGGTAAAACCGGCACGTATGTTTAGGGAACTTGACATTCTGGGGAGGTGGATCCTCGAAAAAACTTTAGATAAGATGCAGAAACACACATTCAGGGAACTTGTCAACACGGGGACAGTGTCCCTCAATGGAAATTTAGGTACGACACAGCCACTTTCGGCCAAAATTTTGCCTATACTAGACCAGTCTTAACTGCCACTATCTCTGTGATTCATTAACTCGACGATATTCACATCCTAGGGATATCTGAGTCAAATCGTTAAAATTCAGACATTACTCGTCTGCATGAATAAGAACATAAATGCATCTCAGCCTATATAGCTTTTTTATTTACACCAAGTCGGAGGGTAATCTGCACATTATCTTGCGAATTTTTACCTGGGAAGACAGACCAGGCCCACAGAGGCCCTGACTGCCACCCACCTACTTTACATTTCAGGTCACTCTCCTTAATACCCTGTTTAGATAGGGTATTTAAAATATCTTAAACCGCCATTTTGGAGGTGGTACACCCGGAATTAGAGCACCTGCTAACATTGCAAAACTCACCTAAGATAACTCATTGAACGTCACTGTGTCTGAGATCTGAACAAATGCTAAGTGTGCGCATGCGCATGCACATAAGTTAAATCCAGCCTCAACAACCAATCAGTTAAAGCGAACCGCCACAGCCAATCAAAGTGAGTGGTGGTAGCTGTATCTAGCCACAGAAAGTTTGAACTCACTGAGAGAGTTTCTGGAACTCCCCCAGTGAGTTCGGCGGTGTGAGATATCTTAAATATCTGATCTGAACGGAGTATAACTGACTAACTCTCCAACAAAAATCTTTAACTTAAAAACGCTACAATTTGATTGGAACTACAACTAACCCGTCCCCAACAAGAACTGGTTGTCCAATCAGACATTTACAGAGGCGCGACAAAGATTTCCAAATCTTCAAGCACTACCTATTTACTGGTGCAAAATATTTGATACGGTACTAAGGCATTTTTCTAATCAAGCAATAGTTACCCACTGCATCTTGAGAACTTTATGAGAAAATGCAAAAGCCAGACTTCGCGGAAAATACGATCCTGGACACTCCTCAGATCTTCCAATTCTAAATAAATTCGGAAAACAGATCTGGAATTTTGTGCTTGTTTTTAAAACCAACTTTGTTTATCATCTCTACCACACATATCACAGGCCAAAAAATCTTCCCAAGCACATATGTATCCATAGCATATAATTCTGTCAATAACTAGCTGCAATAAAAAATTCCTTGCATTGCTAGCGTCTCGTAAACAGGCTACCTCGTTGCGGGTCCCCGAATTCCATGCCTCTATTTTCACTAACTTATTTGATAAATGTTATTTAATTTCTTTATTTTCTTAAATTACTATTATAATTTTATTTATTTAAATTATCTTTATAATTTAATTTTAAATTGCTCCAAAAAATTAAGTTTAAATACATCTAAATTTTGCTCCCTACAAAATAAGGCCTTTTCTTTCGTTTCCCATTGTCATATTTTAAAAAGAAATAAAACAAAAAATATGCAACAGTTATAACAAACATAGATAAACAATTAAAAAAATTAATTAATTAATTCGCGTTTTTCTACGAAGTGTTAATCAAAGCGGTGATTTTTCCATTATCGGGCCCACGCAAAATTAACGTATTGTAACGGAAATGTTTTTGAACAACAGGAATCGAAGTAATGAAATTAGGCGTGATTTTTCAAATAAACATTGAATGGTTATAAAATAGTGTTAAAAAATACTCTTGTTTAATGTTAAAATACTATTTTTACTTTTATACTCATATCTTATTAAAATCATTTTAAATATATGAATGTTTAAAATTTTTCTATGAATTTTTTTTTTTAAACGACAAAGCCAATCAACGAGTTGATAATTTGCTTACGAATGTGAAAAATCACTGTTTATAAATAATGACGTGTATTTTATAAGAATGGAAGTTCAACATAATCAATGAGTAGAATATGCTTTTTCTTTTTCATTCAGTCTTAGAAGAAATAAAATAACGAGTTTCGCATATATACTTATACTTATTATTATACTTCCGTGGAGAAAAGGTGGCAACAATAGAAGTTATTTAATTACAGATAATTTAGCAGTGATAGTCTTGTGACCACCACAATTGATGTTTCTGTTCTTATTTTTCGAGTTGGTGTTTTAAAGTACCTTCTCAAACAATGCAAAATAATAGTCATTATGTTAAGATAACTAACCGTTAATGAGAGAGATTTTCTATCTTGGTCGAATGAACGCATCTTCAAGGCCAATGACTCAAGAAGGAAAGCAAATAAATCTTGAAGAGAAAGGTGCACGGATTTACACAATGTTTATTCAAGAATTTAAAGTGTGGTCGGCATACATAAAGCTGCAATTTTAAACAGAATAATGCGAACGACGATTTCTTCCATCATCAAGATTTTAGAGTGCATCATTTATGGTTGAAAGAAGGGATTAGTTTAGGAAAAAGATGGGAAATAAGAGACGATCTCCTCCAAAAAATACCTAAATGCACATTGCAAAATGTAAAAAATATGCTAAAACGTAGTTTTACCTTTATATTATTGTTACTTATCCAACAAAAAATTGACATGCTTTTTATACGTACTTTTTGTTTTTCGAAAATTACCTTTACTTTGAACTACTCATAATAATTCAAGACTTTTTTTACAATATAATTTGATAGCGTAAAGTGGGTTAAATTTTAGATACACTGCAAAAAAAAAAAAAAAAAAAAAAAAAAAAAAAAAAAATGTTGATTTTACAGTATTGGCATCTCAGCTGCCAGTATTATACCGTAAAATTAACAGTAATAAACAGTAAAATAAGCAGTAATACACTGCCGCGCAATACTGTAAAATCAGCAATTTTTTTTTGCAGTGTAATAATTCATATGTCAGTTTTTGACTAATAAGGTGTTAAAATTCATTTCACTTTGTAAATTATCAAAAGATTTTTTTAGGTACGTATTTTCAGCAATATCTCTTAAAATTATTACTCCATTCGTCCTTATTGCCTGCATAATAAGAGACAAGAATGTCTTATTGTCTCTCTATATGTCTCTGTGGAACGTTTCAGATTTAGTTCATTATTTCACTCTATGCTTTATGTGTGTACACATATTTTTCATCAATCATAAATCTAGAAATGTATATGGTCGGACAAATTGTAGGACAAATGAAAAAAACTCTGTTGTGTAATTCGAGAAATATATTTTTTACCCTTCTGTAACACAAAAATGCAATTTAAAATTTTTTTAATGTGACAAGTTGTGTTGAAAGAGAAGTTTTCTATAACCTTATTCAGTTTAACACACTCTTTATATAAATGATGGAAGACCAGTCCCCTATTACCTCCACAGGTGTTAATAAAAATACATGATTTCGATAAAATTAAAAAAAAAAAAAAAGAAATTAATAATCATCAAACATTCGCTTTAAAATTTTAACAGTTTCATCAAAGTTGTGGGAAGTAATATATTTTTTGCAAGATCCTTTTCTGATAACAAGAAAAATTATTATGTTTTTTGTTTCTTATTACCCCGTTTGCCTCTTGTTACCCCCCCCCCCCTCTTCCTCTATATACATTAAAATGTTAATACCAGTGATTTTCACGCCAGACTTTTCTATTTTAAATGCAACATTTTCACGAAAAAATTCAAATTATTATTATTTTTTTTTTATTACTTGAAAAATAAATTTATTTTCTCCTTTTTTTTTCCTTCAAAAAATTATTTTTATATATTTACATTTTTTAATATGAAAAGAGAATAATAATAATGATAATATTAATAATAATAATAATAAACAGAATACTGAGGATATATGATGAATTAAAAAATAAACTTTTAGGTCAAGGCATGTTTTCAGATCTGGAAAAGATTTTAATTTTACATAATGTAGGGTGGTATAAACTAAAATAAATGAAATCCCCACATTTAAATCTGTAAGATTTTATAGTTCAATTCATCTTCTTAAAATGGTAATTATTCGGTATAAGAGAAAAAAAAGTTAGGGTGATTTTTGACATTCAATTTTAGAGTTAAGTCTGCAATACTACTTGTTGAAATTTTTGCAGTAACTGCGAAAAAAGTTAAACAGATATTTTAATTTGTGTAAGATTTTGTTGATGTAGTTTATTTATTTCTGACACTTAATTGCAAAAATCTTAAAATGATTTGTTTAAAAAAGTACGACTTTCCAAATGATTTATTCCTCCTTCACGGCTTTGATTTGACTAAGAGATAGACAATGAAGATGGATCATGACGCCAATGTCTTCATCCAAGTTTCCATCTCTATTTCTTTTTCTTTTCCTCTTTCTTCTTGGGCTCAGCCAGTTCAGACCATCATTATCATGATGGTCACAAAATGAAGAGTTTGGCCGATGTTCGTACGTTTGTTCATGCGTTCGATACCAGTTCGGACTGTGCAAGCTTTTCAAAGATTTTCTTGTAAGAGAACAATAATTCGGCTCACTTTCCCTTCAATAGTCTTTTCTGGAGGCATCCCTTCAGGGGCGTAGCGAGCGGGGGGGCAGGGGGGGCAGCTGCCCCCCCAATGTTTGGTAAAAGGATTCAGTCGGCTTATCAGCAGATTTAATTAGTGTCTGTAGTATGTCAGTAGGCCGATTAAAAAAAAACAATTCGGAAAAATTCTGGTTGGTAGGACTTTAAGTCTTCAGAATGCATTTCACTGCAACCTTACAATCATATGGCAAAAGGTAGTCGGTCTATCAATAGATAGGTTATGAATAAAAAAAGTATTGGTTTCAATAGATCTATCTGTTCAGCCTGTATGAAAGTCACGTTTTCACATTTTTGAATCACATAAATAGCTAGTCGGCCTACCCACTGAAAAAAATTATCATGTATAAATCTTGTCTGCAGAGCCGGAAATGTTGGACATATACTATACATTACCCACACATGGAAAAGCTAAGTCGGCCGTAGATACAGAGGCCAATAGGGGAAAAAATGAATATTATCTATTGATTTGAAAATATCATAAATTTGTCCTACAGCAACACTCGCAACTTATATAGATAAAAACTATCAATATATAAACTAGGTCGACCGAATGCGAAAGTCGCTTAAGAAAATTCAAGAAATTTTATACTTGATACATAGTAGGTTCTAGCAACGATATGATGTTTACGCCCTTTGGAACTGTTTTAGGAACGTTTGGAAAATAAAAACGAAGAATTTTTAAAACTATTTAAAAAAAGAAAATGAATAAATTATAAATTTAAAAAATATTCGTGCATTTAACATTTAATACCTAAAAAACTTCTTACTTTTTTTAAAAAAAATATTTTAATCAGCAACAGAAAATATCTTCTTTATAAGCCAAATCTTCACACGTATTTTCTTTGACATGTAAAGCAAAATTCTTTCCAGTCCCAGACCACTAGGAATAGATACAGAAAAGGTGTCAGGTCTGGTGTAGATAAAAGTCTTTTGTTATGATCTCCAGATAATCCTGCAAATCCAGTTTTGCACTAATTTTCTGAACTATACATTGTCGGAATTCTACAACTTCCGACTTTCACAATAATATATTTCTGAAACTTATAGAATAGTCCAGTAGAATAGCATTTTACCTTGCAAAAATTCGGGTAACTCTGATTTTTGGGTATGTTGTAAAGGTTGACCCTCTAATAAAAAAACCAAATTTTCGTCCTTCTAGACCTTGTGCGTTTTTCACAATATCAGAAAACCAAAAATTTTCGGCACTTTTTTCGATTTTTCTGAAATAATTCGGTTTCAGTGCATTTTACAGAAAAGGCACGTACACCATTTTGTAGAGGATAAAATTATCTACACCATGCATTATTCATGTTTGTAAATTGTCCAAATAGAAGGAGAGATACGGAATGCGGAGCCGGAAAATAGGGTTAAATTTGGAAAAAATGCAAAAATCCGCAAATGACGTTAGTTTTTGCTCAATAACCCACTTATAGTGCATTTAAAAACAAAACTGTCGTAATAAACTTTTTAGAGCAGGAGATAGTCTACAGTTTCATTTATTAGATAATTAAATATTGGTAATAGACCTTAAAAATCACAGCAAAAAGATTTTGGGTGAAAACAGAATAATACCGCCTGACAAGTTATTAATTTAAAAAACGAGCTTTTATTTTTGATATTGAAAACACGATGTGGTTAATTAATTATAGAATGCACAATAAATTAATCAACAAATACATAGTAAGTATTATATAGTCGCTTTGTCATATATGTTTCCTTTTCCTGCTGCTTGGCCCTGGTAATGATGCCATTGTCTCAGATACTTCATCATCCGTCTCTGTACTTGACTCGATTGGTTATTCTAGGTCATCAAAGTCCTCAAGGTCCAGTATAATATCAGGACCGTTACCACATAGTTGGTTGTGGCATTTCACACCGATAACTGAGCACTTCAAGCCGGATTTTCTACAACTTCACTTCGTACTGCAATCTTTTTTGCATTGGCAAGATATGAAATCGAGTAGAGTTTGAGGGGCGGGTTCGTTCATCATAGTTACTGAAATGAGCCCATGACCACCCCTCTTCCTGCCACATTCGAGAGGATCCTTTTCGTTTCCCAGCCGTGTCTGAACTTGTAGGTATGTTCGGAATGCATGATATTCAGTAGCATTTCGAGTAGGTGGCAGTCTCGCTAAATTTAATTTAAAATTGTTAGCTGCTCTAGCGAAGCTGACATACCGCAATACATTCAAGTTTTGGCCGGGATCACCTCCATACAGGGCAAGAAGTACAGCTTCTGTGGCTTCAACAAGTTTGTGCCTCACTCCATTTGAATCTTTAAAGATTTGAACTTTTTGGTTCAGGGATGGGTTCTGAAGAATTCTGCAATATTTCATTTTCCCATGGGTGTAGAGCGCAGAAGTGGTCTCGCAACCACTTACTGCATGAATTAAAAGAATATTTTGTGCAACTTCCTTAAACTTGAAACACTTGTTGGAGTAGATAACATCAGGCAGTTTCCCTCTCCCGGTCCTTCGGAAATAAACATTGTCTGGAACTAGAGAAGCAACAAGAACAAGAAGGTCAATGTCTACACCATTGACAATGACAGCATCGTAATCACGGGCTAAGGATATAGCTGTGTTCTCTGTTAGCACATCTGCATCTTCAGTGGCCTGCTTAGTGATCATTTGTGCTTTTTCAAATTCATTTCGAAGCATAGAAATGAAAAGTTTTTTGTTTTTTTAATTTCTTAACAATTTTTCTTGTGGCATCTGTGGAAACATGGTCTCATTGAACTTAACACCTCAGCAGAAGCATGAATCTTCAAGCGACGAGCTCTTTCTGCACATTTATACTTTTTTGATTATGTTCAGGATAAGTTTCTGATATTTTCTTTATTTTAAAATTTAAAATTGAATTCAAAACCCCAGAAAACAATTCCTCTTTATACAGGTTTCTGTCTTATCAAGTATAATTTTTGGTATTCTTTCTATTTGGACTAACATTTGCAACCTGAGATACATTTACCATTGACGAACTAACAAAAATATGTGGGTCAAATTAATATAAACACAACAAACCAAATCTTCATTGTGTGCACTCTTCTCTTTCAATTCTAGCACCCGGGCCACTTGCTCCTTTTGCTCCCACCTCCCTTAGTTTTTGCCTTAGATACTCCTTTTCCCTTTTAAAATTTCTAAATTATGTCTTATTTATCTTTCAAGTATTCTTTTACATTATTCCCAGCTATTAATTTTACTTTCGACTTTGAATTCTTGGCCCAATCTCTTTGCCGCGCTTATATCTACCGACTAGGTTTTTTGGTTAACTTCGCTCCCCCCCACCCCCTCAACTATTCAACAGTTACCTTTTATTGTACATGCTATAATTAATTAATTGCATCGTTTAATCAATATCAAAAATAAAAGCTCGTTTTTAAATTAGTGACTTGTCAGGCGGTATTTTCCTGTTTTAACCATAAATCGTGTGTTCTGATTTTTAGAGTATTATAGATATTTAATGATCTAATAAATGAAACTTATAGACTACTTCATGCTTTACAAACTTTATTATGACACTTTTGTCTCTAAAACGCATTAAAAGTTGGTTATTAAGCAAAAACTAACGTCATTTGTGGATTTTTGCACTTTTTGCAAATTTTACCCTATTTTCCTGGCTCCGTATTTCACCCCCTATTTGGACAATTTACAAACATGAATAGTGAATGTTGTAGAGAATTTTATCTTCTACAAAATAGTGAAAGTGCTTTTACTGTACAACACACTGAAATCGAGTTATTTAATAAAAATCGAAAAAAGTGCCGAAAAATATTGCTTTTTTCGATATTGTAAAAAACGCACAAGGTCTAGAAGGTCGAAAACTTGTTTTTTTTTTATTAGAGGGTCAACCAATGCAACAAATCCAAAAATCAGAGTTACCCAAATTTTTGCAAGGCAATACCCTTTTTTGCGCTATTTCTACTGGACTAAGAAAGGGAGGAGACGGATTTGTCCTGTCGGCGCCGAAACGTCTGTGCCTCTACTGAAATTTTTTTAAACTCGGCTCTTTTGGTTAGATGTTTACCGATACAAACTAAAAAAGACTAAGAGTGTGTTACTATCCTCGCGACAGCATAACATACAGGTTCACTTCTCTCTATCATTCTAAACACATGTGTTTTTCACAAATATAACTGTACGATTTTCTCTTATCAATACATATTTTCTTTCTTTTTCTCCAGTAAAGTTCTTGGTAAATCTTTTAAATAATTACTGAGTTATATCTATAAGAAACATTTTAGGAATACAAAATCATATATTTTATTTTTAATTATCAATTATAATTAATCAGTTAAAATTAATTGCAAAAACTATTAATTAAGAAATAATGCGACAGATTAAAATTTTACATTACTCGGATTTGAAACATTTTTGAGTCGGCCAATCTTGCCTTTTGCCCCCCCAAAAATTTTCTTTCGCTACGGCACTGCATCCCTTCTATAGCAATGCGGTCAAAAATGGCCAATGCTTAAAAAAAGACCAGCTCTCCTTATTTTTAATAATGTTCATTCCGATATTTTAACTTTTTCCCAATTTACCTAGAAAGTAGCTCATATGTAGCAAGAAGCGTGCATTTTCTCATTCCTAAAACAAAAATTATTATGATTAAATTATGCAACATTCACTTTCATTGACTTTTCATTCTGTGTGTATTAGGATCAAGACGCCAAGGTTCCTTTGGCAATATGTTTGGAGAAGGGGTCGGAAAAGTATTTAATTAAATGTAGCGGAATACAAAATGTAGTTAACTACAACTACAACTATTTGTTTTAAAAAGTAGCGACTATAAACTACTTTTAAAAAGTAGTCACTACTCGCTACTTTCAGATTTTGTCAAAGGATACAAGTTACACTCGAAACTGAAGACACGGATTAAAAAATACACTGACCCCTCGTTATATCGCGTCTGACGGGATACAGTTAAATAAGTGCAATGCAACCAAGGGCAATAAAAATTAAGAAAGATAACATACAAGAAAATGTTTTGTGTTTGTCTCCAAAATGTTAGTTTATACAAATACTAGCTTACCCGCCCGGCGTTGCCCGTGCCAACAACCTTAAATGTACCTGAAATCAGTGTTGAACATTTTTTTTTTTTAAACAAATCTAATGTTGGGGGCCCCACTACCTTAGACAGCAAACACTGGGCGTGCCATACACACTCCCATATATTACCGTAAGTCGAGTCGAAAGAGCCATACCCCTTCATAATCCAGCCCATAGAACCAGAGATAGAAAAGCACCCCTGGTGGTGAAAATCGAAAAGCTCTATCTATGTAGAGTCGAATGAGCCATACCCCGTCGTGATCCAGCCTATAGAACCAGATATAGGAAAGCACCCCTTGTGGTGAAAATCCGAACTAAAATCAGTCAGCTCTATCGATGTCAAGTGGAAAGAGCCATACCCCATTGTGATCCAGCCCATAGAAACAGAGATAGGAAAGCACCCCTTGGTGGTGAAATTCAGAACTAAAATAGGTAAGCTCTATTGATGTTGTGTCGAATGAGCCAAACCGTGTCGTGATGTGACCCATAGAACCCGAGTTAGCTGCAAAATCCTTTAGTTACACCTTCCACCACCAGGGGGCATAATATGTTCTATACGAACATAACTGAATTCATTAAGGTTATCGATGTCGAGTCGAATGAGGCATGCCCCGTCATGATCCAGCCCATAGAACCAAAGATACGAAAACGCCCCCTGTTGTGAAAATCCGAACTAAAATCAGTAAGCTCTATTGATGTCGGGTGGAAAGAGCCATACTGTAATGACTTAACGAACTCCAGTGATCCAAGGTGATGATTAACATCCAGCACTTTTTATTAGGCATCGTTGATACACAAGTTAAAATAAGATGAACAATTAAAAAACATTACACTCTGCCATCAAAACCCCAGCGTACACAACCATCATATACTGTTCACGCGCACACATCATTTTCCGCTCACCATCGTCTGTTCAACTCTCTCTGCATCTCTCTTAGCTTAGCTCGGTTCACTTCATTTTGACCTGCCAACTAACATCTCTTGCAGTCTCTTTGCATATCGAAAACTGTCCTTTCGATTCGATTACACGGCAGTCAACCTCCGAAGCTAGGCGACAAAACCGTGGACAAAAACTGTACAACTCTAGGCCAGCAACTCACGAGTCAGGCTAGGCCATAGATTTCTTCGGTCGTTACACTGCTCTCATTGGCTGGCTGCTTCGTTGCCGAGGCTATTTCATGGGAGGAGCTTGAAATAGCCTCGAACCCAAAATTCCATATACACGTTTTAATTTTTTTTTTTAAATCTAAATTAAAATTTAAAAATCCGGCCGCGAGGTATACTATCCGGTGACAACATCTACACATGACAAAAATTTCTGAGTCCTAGGTGTTATAATTACGGAGAAATCCGCGGGCAGGCAGACAGACACTTACTCTTTTATAGAGATAGAGATTACAAATTTCTTAGCAAAATTAAGAGATATAGATAGTACAATCAATATTTAAAAACAATTATTTAAAAAAAATCTTTAGTGATTCCACTCAAATTTCCGAACAGTTTAGAGACTTCTGGGTGTTCAAATAAATAGTAATATAACTATAAATAAAAACTTAGATCCTAATTGTACAAAGGTGGGCTCTTGGGGGACCTGCAAACTTGAGACAATTTTAATATACATGCAGACATCCACAAATACATGTTAGTGTTAAGCCTGGATTAATACAAGTTATTTAAAATTAAGGGAATTATAATGTTATACGACTTTGGACTTAGGGCCCATCACCGGACCAGTTGCCCGTAGAATGCGATGCGTCCAGGACAGGACTTGGAAGAGAATGCGAATGCTTTACACAATACTCGTACATCGCGATTTATAAGGTAACAGTTGCTAACTCGACTCTATTTATAGACAAAGAAACTATTGTCGTGTCAGCTCCGTTTTATGTTATATAAGCTCTGTTTTCACACAAAGCAAGTTATGTCGAATAATGACTTATTCCATAGAAAGGAGTTAATAACTTTCGCTCAGCTGGCTCCATTTACTGTCGAGCTCTGCTTGTTACTATGGGCTCTGATTTTATCGCTGTTGCTATGCGCTGTTGTGTCCCATTCTGTCATACTCACATAGATATGACATAGATATCAAATCATTTTAAAAATAGTTAAAATCGATTCAGGGCATTTCACAATGTAGAAATATACCAATATTTCCGTAATCGGATTTTTATCATGAATATAATACTTTCCTTACACTGTATGTGTGCGGAAAATAAAAATGCTATTGAACTACAGCTTATTTTTCCGCAAAGCACGAAAATAGAGCTATCTACTAGTATATATGAATGAGCGACATAACGAAGGACTACTCTTGTATATGAAATATTTATGCACAGTTATACCACTGCATAAATTTTATTTACATTCTTACAGTAATTATTGCATTGGGATGTAAAATTACCATTTGCATGTATGTACCAATAGATTTGTTTACTTAACTCGCCAATATACTCTTAATATATTAATTGTATTGATTTCTGTTGAGTTAATTATATTGAGTTGTCTAATTTTATAATCTAGAAAATTGCAGAAAAACAACTCTAAATGCAAACATTAAAAAGAAAATGCAAATAAAGCAATTCCAAATACTAAGAAACGCGGCATTAAAACATGAAGACCTAATAACGAGTTCATACACAAGTGCTACCAGCAAGAAAATTAATTACTTTGGTGGGTTTGTAATTGATTTTATCAGTAAGTGTTTGCGATGCTTTGCTATACACTGCAGCTGAGATTCGAAAATTGTTGAGCAGAACAAATTTTGCATAAAAGAAGCAAATTACGACCACATGATTTGTAGAATGGCACATTCCCCTGCCCTCCCCTGAAGAAGCGTTAAAAGTAGCGTCGGTTCTCGCTACAAACTACTGAACAAACTACGCGCTACTACTCGCTACAAACTACGCGCTACTTTCTACACTAACATTGTTCAAAATATAGAGTGCAACACTACAAACCGTTGTAAAAAGTAGCGACTACTGTAGTTTCTCTACTTATAGCGCGCTATTTTCGACCCCTGGTTTGGAGTGAGATGACAAGTTAACCAATGTAAGTTTTCCGAAATTCTCTTACATGTAACGAAAATTCATATCGCGTTCTTGTATAATTCCTCTCTGAAGACATTTGCTCCATAATTTCATGTCTTATTATAGTCTTTGTTTTATGGACTTGTTCATGTTTCACCTTCCTTGCACGGCTTCTTAAACTAGGTCCATGGATAGATTTCAGAGGTTCCGTGGCTTTGAAAGATAAAGTTTAGCTCATTGCGCTGATTTTAAGTGAGATTTAGTTAAACTGTGCATTTTTTTTTGTTTTGTTTTGTTAAATGTACTACTCAACGTGT
This sequence comes from Maratus michaelseni, assembly GCA_963931845.1. Lineage (NCBI taxonomy): Eukaryota > Metazoa > Arthropoda > Arachnida > Araneae > Salticidae > Maratus > Maratus michaelseni. Next base: position 202,675,025 of record OZ007590.1, on the reverse strand, counting down.
AGTACAAATAAGAGTAGTATAGTCTACAGGGTGCCTCATTATCCCGTTTACATTTCAACAATTCATGAATATTTATGAAATTGTCAAATTGTGAAATCATGAAATTGTCGTATCGGAATGGGATGTACACATTAAGGCATGTCAAACTGTCGGAGTTTTCTGGTAAAAGAAAAAATAGTTCAAATTTATTTTGAACTTTTTTTTTAACAACAATTCTGACTGTTTGCCATGTTTTATGGTACAAACCGTATTACGGGACTCTTTGAATAATTTTTTTTTTCCTTTGCCACGAAAAATTCCACTCTTTCTAAAGGTCGTATTGTGTATCCTATACAACAATTTATTACATTTTTATAAATTTTCGAAATCTGAAATGATTTCTGGTTGTCTTCTTTTGCTCTCCTCCCCATCCCAGCCCAAAAAAACACCATTGACTTTTTGACTTTTTTTTTTTTGGTGCAAATTGCATTCTGATACGACAATTTGTTAATTTTTGATAAATTTCTGAAATGCGTTCAGACTTATGGGACATCATGTATTTCTTATTAAGAATAGACTTTTCTATTCTTAATAAAAAAATACAGGGTGTATTTCGTCATATAATGATATATTATGTTTTAACTCATTACAGCTGTTGCATACCTAAAAAAAGCGCTTGTGTTTATTTGTGTTTGTTAGGATTATGACCATTTTCAGAATCTCTAATAGAATGAACATGGACGTGTTGGGAATGCCTACTTTCGAGCACATTTCAATTACAGATCTTGTCACAAGCAAATATTGTTTAAAACTGTGGATGAAATAAAGCCTAAAATTACTTACAGGCAGGTTTATATTCAAACAAAGTTTATTAATTCATGTAGGGGCTCCATTATCGTTTTCTGAAAGGCAAAAGAAGCCATTGAGCGTAAAAAAAAATTGAAGAAGCGCTGTGTTCAAATATTTTTTAGGAAAAAAAACGATAGAATAGATATTATGTCTTTGGTCTGCCAGAGTTTTGTTTAACATGTGTGTTATAGCTCTATAAAGAATCAGCTAGATAATATTTACACCGAATTTCATACTTCGTAATGTGGTTTATTTAAAAATTTCAGGCTTTTTCATTAGATCTATAACATATTGTTGATTCGTTGAATGAAAATGTTTTAAAAACAAATGACGGGCATAAATTGTTCCGATTATTCATTGCATATGTAGAGCTACATGCTACAAGGTTGAGGAATGAGAATTAAATGATTAACCATCCGGAGCAGTAGAAATGTTATAAATACCATTACATTGCATCCGTGAATTCTTGAATTGAAACATGATTGATAGCACATAGCAAGACGAACACTATTTGTTTAGAACAGCGTTTCGCAACCTGGGATACATGTACATCTAGGGGTACATGGAAATTACACCGGTGATGGCAAAAAATGCAAAAAATAAATGGTTAGAATGAACAGAGCAATTTTTCTTTTTTGGAATTTTCGTTTACAAATTGAGAGATATGTAAACTCCAATAGGGTACTCACAAAAGTCTAAACCTAATAACTGATTAATAATTCGTTGTCAGTAGCCCCGCCTACATTGTGAGATTATGTATGTGCCCCCCCCCCCCCCTCTTCGTCAAAATTGTCACTTTTTGTATTGAACTTTTATTTCCTCCCCACTTTTCTTTGAATGCTCGTTTCTATCTACTGATTCTATAAATATGAAAAACAACAACAACAACCGCAAAACAAAAAATCTCATTTTAATGTTCAACTGGCCAGCATCAGGTCAATAACATGTATTAATCTGCTTCATTCCTTTTTTATTATGTGTGCTTATTTAGAAGTCTTTAATTATAATATTTATTGTTTTGAACGATTCTCTGTTAATATCTTTTTGTGTATCAAAATGAATAAATGGTTGAAAATTGGAATACTTAAAAGAGTTGCAACTGACATTAATTAACTATCATAAGAAAATTACTAAAGAACAAAAACAAATATTTTTAGGACCGGGTTTATTCGAGAAAGAGTACGCGTACATGAAATGCCTAAGAAAAGGGTACGCGAGGGAGAAAAGGTTGGGAACCGCTAGTTTAGAACATAGATTGCTGTTAACTTATTCAGTGAAAAATTCAAGGTGTCTTACTTCAACACAAACCCAAATTTTTCTCATAATTTTAATAATAATGTAAAATGTGATGATATAACAAGAAATGCCGGAAATGAACAGCAATTCGGTCAGTGACAATACCAACTACACTCCAAAATATGAAGAGTTAGCTCAATGTACTGTTTGGATGCGGATGATGGCAACTTCCAGTAATGAGAGATGTGTCAAGAGGGATTAATTAAAGTTACCAGAGAAAGTGTTTGTTTTGAAAAGAATATGATTAGTTTTGTACGTATTAAATCTGGAATGTTCTAGGTTGAGAAAGCATGGTTAAAAATGATTACATTGAGTTAAGGAACTTATATTGCTTTTAAAATGGTTAGCAACACTAAAGATACAAATAAAGAGAGAGAGAGAGAACATATTAAGTATATCGACATATATGCTTAAAACAATTATGTAAATGAAATAGAAATACATAATACACTCATATATCTATGCTAATATTATAAAGGAGTAAAGATTGTTTTTTTGTTTGTTTGTTTGTTTGTAGGGGGTAATCTCTGGAACTACCGAACCGATTTCAAATGTGATGGTGGCAAATTGATGGTTACAACCCCTGCTCCAACGTAGGCTATATTTTATGTCGGTGTCACTAACACCGGGGGGGGGTGCAGGAGCGAAAAACGTTCTAAAATTGCGATTTTTTTATACTGAAGGAGCTAGAAATTTGAAATTTGGCATTGTAGTTACTTAAAAGATGTAAATGCTCTGTAAAAACAAAATAAAAAGAAATCGAAATTTAAAAGGGTGAAATGAGCGAAAAGCGTTCTAGAAACATTCTAAATTACAATTTCTATGGAATCTCTAGAACTACCGAACCGATTTCAAAAGTGATGGTGGCAAATTGATGGTGGTCCCTGCTTCAACATAGGCTATATTTTATGTCGGTGTCACTAACCCCAGGGGAGGTGCAAGAGCGAAAAACGTTCTAAAATTGCGATTTTTTTTATACTGAAGGAGCTAGAAATTTGAAATTTGGCATTGTAGTTACTTATAAGATGTAAATGCTCTCTAAAAAAAAAAAAAAAATTCGAAATTTAAAAGGGTGAAATGAGCGAAAAGCGTTCTAAAAACATTCTAAATTACAATTTCTATGGAATCTGTAGAACTACCGAAGCAATTTCAAAAGTGATGGTGGCAAATTTATGGTGACAACCCCTGCTCCAACATAAGGTATATTTTATGTCGGTGTCACTAACCAAAGGGGGGGGGGGGGGTGCAGGAGCGAAAAACGTTCTAAAATTGCGATCTTTTTTTATACTGAAGGAGCTAGAAATTTGAAATTTGGCATTGTAGTTACTTATAAGATGTAAATGCTCTCTAAGAATAAAAAAAAAAAAAAAAAAAAAAATCGAAATTTAAAAAGGTGAAATGAGAGAAAAGCGTTCTAAAAACATTCTAAATTACAATTTCTATGGACTCTCTAGAACTACCGAACCGATTTCAAAAGTGATGGTGGCAAATTTATGGTGACCACCCCTGCTCCAACATAGCCTATATTTATGTCGGTGTCACTAACCCCAGGGGGGTGCAGGAGCGAAAAACGTTCTAAAATTGCGATCTTTTTTATACTGAAGGAGCTAAAAATTTGAAATTTGGCATTGTAGTTACTTATAAGATGTAAATGCTCTCTAAGAATAAAAAAAAAAAAAAAATCGAAATTTAAAAAGGTGAAATGAGAGAAAAGCGTTCTAAAAACATTCTAAATTACAATTTCTATGGACTCTCTAGAACTACCGAACCGATTTCAAAAGTGATGGTGGCAAATTTATGGTGACAACCCCTGCTCCAACATAGGCTATATTTATGTCGGTGTCACTAACCCCAGGGGGGTGCAGGAGCGAAAAACGTTCTAAAATTGCGATCTTTTTTATACTGAAGGTGCTAGAAATTTGAAGTTTGGCATTGTAGTTACTTATAAGATGTAAATGCTCTGTAAAAACAAAATAAAAAAAAATCGAAATTTAAAAGGGTGAAATGAGCGAAAAGCGTTCTAAAAACATTCTAAATTACAATTTCTATGGAATCTCTAGAACTACCGAACCGATTTCAAAAGTGATGGTGGCAAATTGATGGTGCCCCGTGCTCCAACATAGGCTATATTTTATGTCAGTGTCACTAACCCCAGGGGGGTTGCAAAAGCGAAAAACGTTCTAAAATTGCGATTTTTTTTTATACTGAAGGAGCTAGAAATTGAAATTTGGCATTGTAGTTACTTATAAGATGTAAATGCTCTCTTAAAAAAAAAAAAAAAAAAAAAAAAAAAAAAAAAAAAAATCGAAATTTGAAAGGGTGAAATGAGCGAAAAGCTTTCTAAAAACATTCTAAATTACAATTTCTATGGAATATCTAGAACTACCGGACCGATTTCAAAAGTGATGGTGGCAAATTGGTGGTGATAATCCCTGCTCCAACAGCCTCTTTAATAAAAAACTGTGTGTTTCTGACGACTGGGTTTTTTGCTAATTGTTGCCACAGATTAATCTCGGAAAATGAAAGATTTGAAGTTACTGAAAATAAATAGTAGCTCGAAAAGTATTTGTCAGAAAATTGTGAGGCAAACTGCGTTTGAAAGGTAAACTAGTCGTTGGGAGCCACCGTAATACTTACCCATCATGGATATGCATAATGTAAAATATTAAAATAAAAATGTGTAAACTACTTATAAAATGCATTGCAATTCAAATAAAATCGTGGCTTGATGACGTCATAAACTTTAAAGGCTCGATTACTGAATTGCTTGAAAGAGGTTTTTCCTTATAACTCCAAAAATAATAATCCTATTAACTAGCGGTTTATTGCATCTGATTAAGCGTCAAATTTCCAATTAAAATATATCTTTAAAGTGAAATTTGGATGAAATACAGGGTCATGAAAAATCGAAGAGTGTAGAAATTGGATTCCAAATATCTCGGCAACTAATTATCCGATCGACTTCATGCTTTATGTAAAATTTATGTTTTTTTATTGTCTTTTATATTCATTTCTTAAAATAAACAATTTCGAAAATTTTTATATACATTTTATCAGAACGAATATTTCGAGAGTCCGAAAAAAATAGTTCCGGTTAATCGAGGTTTTGAAATGAAATAGGCTTCTTTCCATTATTACATGCTAAGTACATACCAAATTGCAAGTCTCTATCTCAATTTTTTCGGGAGATAGAGCGTTTACAGACACACAGACACACAGACGGACGGCAAAATTTTTTTTCTAAAAATATGTTTTTCGGAATCTCCAGTGTCTGAAACGTGTAAATACGTCAAAATTTTTTTTTTTCGATTTTCAAAACGATTACAAGACTTACCCTATACTACGTATGATGGGTAAGTAAAAATTGTATTTTTCTTGATATAAATTTTAAATCTAATGATTATGCCATTTTTTAAATATTGAATTTGAAATTTTCCAAATTTCACAATGGAGTACCATAGCAAATCCTTCATGCGTAAAAAGATAATGATAAGGGCGACGTGTCCTGGCGTGTATATTGGCTATAACACGTGTCACAAATTATAGTAGCCTTATTATTCTGTTAAAATATAAAAGTGAATTATGAAATGTCAATATTTTGCCGGATTAAAAGTTCGTTATAAGAAATTGACCAACGTAGCGGGCGTAGCTTGCTAGTTATATATAATTATAAACTTAAAAACACATAAAAATTATATTAAAAATACACTAAGGATATGATTGTGAAAAGAATATGCTTTGAATTATACAAAACAACTGCACGCAAAACACGCATAATTTAAGCACATACTATTAAAAAACTTATAAAAAGAGAAGAAATATTTAAAAAAAAATACTAATAAAAATTAAAGACATGCTTAGAAAAAAAGTACACTTATAATCTATTAAATGAAATTACATCGGTATAAAAAGCACAGTAACTGGTTTTTTATGCTCATTAAAAAACATATCCAGATGCAAATAATGGTATTTATATGAATATATATATCCATTGTTATTAATGTATTGGAAGATAGATGTTAGATAATGTAATATCCAATAATATCCTTTCTTGAAGTTAATCAATAAAAACTAATGGTTGCTGTAATTTTATTTTTTAGGTTAACTGTATTGGCTTGTGGATAGCATTCACTAGTGAGGTAATATATTCCTTTAAGTTTATATTTATGTTAGTCACATTTTATTCTTTGAAGGCATTTTAATGCATTGTTTGTCTCGGGTGTAAAACATGGTAATTGACATTTCTGCCTTTTCCTTATTCTCGTGTAAAATTATTTAACTCCATCCTGACATTCTTTTAAAAGTACAAGGTTTATTTATTACTCAATAGACGCCATCATAATCAAAGATAAATTTTAGATAATTGACATGAGTGTTTTTTACTAAAATTGAGTATGTCCAATATAATAGAATCTGAAAGACAAAAAATGTCGCACATAAGTTAACCTAAGGTCCAGTCTTAACAAATCAGCTGTTTTAGAGGAAGCAATCATAATAGTTTTGTCTGTAGCTTTGTTTAGAAATAATGAATATTGAATATCTCGAAACTTTGATTTTGTTAGTTACCTTGTTTTACACGCGAGCCTTTCATCTACCATTTTTAATTTATTTACAAATTAAATAAATAATAAATAAAATGAAAAGACCGTTATAAGGACTCGGGTTTAAAACACAACTGACATCATATATATATATATATATATATATATATATATATATATACATTCTGATTTTCTTGTAAAATTGTTTAACTGCATCCTGACAACCTTTTAAAAGTACATGGTTTATTTTTTACTCAATATATGCCATCATCATCAAAGATAAATTTTAGAAATGAATTAATAATGAAGACTCTTTGCACGTAAGTCCAATAAAATCAAATCTATCAGATCAAAAAATGTTGCACATAAGTTAACCAAAGTTCAATCTTAACAAATCAACTGTTTTGCAGGAAACAATATTATAATGTTTCTGGTTGTAGTTTTCTTTAGAAAACTTGAATATCTAATATCTCGAAACTCGCATTTCATTAGTTATCTTGTTTTACACCTAAGTCCTTCATATATAATAGGTTTCTTGTATACCGTATTATAAAATGTTTTCTTTTTACTGATAGCAAAAGTGCTATTAAAATATTGTGTAAAAACGCTCTGTTTGAAATGTCTATCGATTTTGTAAAACAGGACGTTAAAAGTGAAATGAGCAATTATTATAAAAATGGGAGAAAACGTAATAACAATTTAATAATTAAAATTGAATCATTGTTTACTATTCAATATACAAGGATCCCTTGTTATCATTATCCATAGTATTTAATACGTTAACCATTAGCTCTAGACTATAGAGATATAGTTCCAAATGCAAGAATGTTTCAAATGTTTACATTTGGAACTTATTCATATCAAAACCATTTACGTCAAAATAATACATATATATATATACAGTGAAACTTCCATTTAACAAAGTCTCATCGTTTCATTTAAAAAATTCGTTATGAAGAAATTTCGTTAAATAGAAATTAGATTAAATTCAGGAAATTTTTCCTTCAAGATATGACAAACAGATATTGGATTCAGAAGCATTTGATTCAATTTCCATTACGAAACAGTTTTTTACAAAACAGTTGTGTACTGTCGATGAAATCACGTCACATTCTCAAGCTTTCATCAGTTCTGATACACAGGTTCTCAAACTAATGTTTTCACTATATTCTCTTTTTTCTGTCTTTTTCGACAATGTACTTCAAGATTTTTTATTATTCCTTAGATAAATGGCTGAAGCTTTGAAGTTGTAATTTGCAGGAACAAAAATAACTTTGATGTTCGATTTGCATTTTGAAGCACATTCTTGTGGATGCACTAAGAAATTGTCTATGAGCAATGGAAGTTCAGAATGGTAACTGTCTGACTCTAATTGATATTTTTTGCTTCAATGCATCTGACGCCATTACGTCACTGCATCTTCTATATCATTGAATGTAAAAAAGGGATTTTGACTTCCCCAACTGTTAGCACTGGAGTCTCGGTTTGAGAGAGTAATGATAACAAGTGTTTTTCTTAGTGTGAAAAAAAAAATTGTTTTATTTAGAACCAAACAGAATGGAAATTATTTAAATATGTTCATTTTCGTACAATCCGCTGAAATAAATTCGCATATCCATCGCAACAGCAACCTTTTAGTTTGATTACACGTACAAAAGTATAATAAACTTCGTTATATAGAATATATTTTTCGTAATATGGAGATTAATTTACATGCTAATGGTGTTCAAAGTCAAAGTTCTGCAGAAAATTTCGTTAAGTAGAAAAATTTGTTAAATAGGGACTTCGTTAAAGGGAAGTTCTACTGTATTTAAAGTTATGAAATTAAAATTTTTATATGGTCCCTGATTCCTATTAGTTATGTTTAAAAAAAATCTTTCTCCATTCTCTAACAAGTAAAACAGCAACAAATACATTCCTTTACCATCAAAACATACTAAATTAATATTATGGATTTTCAGTGTTTTTTGGCATTATAAACGTGTTTTTTCCGTTTTTAGTGCCCTAAACTGCCAAAAATAATATGTTTATATAACTATGAGTGTAAATTTAGTGACAGTTGAATTCATTTGTATCGTTATATTGACGATATAATTTTAATTGAGATTGATTATTTTCACATATTCGGTTTTCGATCATTTATCCCATTAATTTAGAATTAGCAGAAAACTTTCTACCTAATAAAACCTTCTATCTAATAATACCATTCACTTTTTAGACTTAAAAATTATACTGAAAGATAATAAAACTGATACAGACATTTATGACAAACTCAAAGATTTTCAATTCAAAGTTAATACTTTTACACATTATAAATCGTGTCTTCATTTATCAATTTACAGAAATATACTCCTTATTATTTTTTTAGAGTCAAGAGGTTATGTTCTTCTAATCATATGAATAATAACATTAATCAACTTGTTTATGACGCATTACATCATGGTTTTCCTAAAAAAGTCATATATTTCTCTAACATACAATTACCAGGTCCATGATCTTATATTATATATGTTGGTAAGGCGGGTAGTTGTTAGAATATGGAGGATGGGAGATGATTGTACAAAATTAACTCATTGCATAATTTTATATATATATTTTTTTAAAGAAAGAAAGTTTGGAGGGTAGATAATAGAGTATGGAGGAGGGTGTTGTTGTATGGTGATTTAATGCGCGATAGTAAATTTTTACATTATAAAAAATAAGTTATTGTATCATTATGCATCAATTAATTACTTTTTAAATTCTTTACTTGATTCAGCACACTTCATTTCAGTCTAATCAATGGTTTCATCTTATTCACGTATTGCTGTTTTATTTTCACGTTTTAATTTGATTTATTAATTTTTAATTAACTTCTTAGCTTAGTGTGAGACAATATCATAATATACTTCCCTTCAATTCACCCATCATCTTATATTTATATACATAAATATATATTTTGTCTTATTTAACTGTTTAACTCTTGTCCTTTTATAATCTTTTTGTAATAATGTCTTTTTATATTATTTGAATTTTCATTATTATCTTAGAAAACAAGATTCATTGAATCTTTTTGGAAGCTCTATCAGAAAATATATAAAAAATCACGTTTTCCTCTTCGCAAAAGTACATTTTCATAACACATTTTGTACATTCTTTAGAATTCAGTTAATAAATAAATTAATACAAAATAATGACTATATTAATACAAAAGTATTTTTTGCTATTTAAATGAGCAGTGGATAATTTATTTTTTTGGTTCTCGTTAGTGTTTTATCGTAAAGTGTGGTTTTTGATATTCAATAAATTTTAGAGACAGTAAATACCAATAACAATACCTATGTATCATGTAATGGATAATAATTTTAATTAATATTGATAATTTTATTTTTTAGGTGGTTATTAAGTTTGTCTCATCATTAGAAACTCATAGTAAGTATAATTTTAATTTCCTGCTGACATCCTATATAGTTCTATTTTTATATTTGTGAAACCATTTTTTCTCCTTAATCTTACTTATAACTTACTTATAATAAAATCCAAAGGCGAGAAAGTGTCTGTAACGGTACCGGGTTGTACCACTCTGCGATTCGACCGTAGTTAAACGCCATGTTAGGCTTACTGAAAAAGAAGTTATATTATCTACTTTCGTCGTTTAAATATTTGTAAAAGCATATTCAAGCTTTTAAATCTTTTAATTTTGTTTAAAACCTTAAAACACTATTTCATAAAAAAAATGTATATTAACATTTCTGTAAAAAAAAAAATTCTGTAAGCACTTTTTTTTTCAGAATGCGCGTGATTTATTTCCTTGGGAGAGATTTGAGGTTGATTCAGTATAGTGTCGCCATCTACTGGCGGATTTTGAAATTTGCTTCCATCGTTCCGGATTTCGGGTCCTCCCGAAATTCACGATTATTTGACAAAATTCATGTTTTTTTTTTTCGTGATTCTTTGACAAAATTTGCATTTTTTCTACTGTTCTTTGACAAAATTTCATTTTTCGTAGTCCTTTGAAGAAATTTGAGTTTTCTTTTTGCGATCCTTTGAGGAAATTTGCGTTTTTTGCTATTCTTTGACGAAATTTGCCTTCTATTCACGATCCTTTGACAAAATTCGAGTTTTTTTTTTAGATTGACGAAATTTCACTTTTTTCGCGATCGCTTAACGAAATTAGACATTTTTTCGCAGTGCTTTGAAGAAATTTGTGTTTTTTTTAGACCCTTTGAAGAAAGAAATTTGCGTCTTCTTCGTAAGCCTTTGACGGAAATCGCGTTTTTCTGCTATTTGTTAACAAAATTAGGGTTTTTTTTTTTTTTTTTTTTTTTTGGCAATCCTGCAACGAAATTTGCGTTTTTATTTTCGGTACTTTGACGAAATTCACGTTGTTTCCACAATCCTTTGATGAAATTTTCTATTTTTTCTGTGAACGATAGACATAATTGATTTTTTTCGGCGACTATCGTTCAAAATTCGAGATATTTATGTTCGAAATTTTGGACTGAAGACTTAAATTTTCGAAATCGAATGCCTTAAATTTTTAGGAAAACTTGAACAGAATCACCCCTGATGAAATAAATACATAACTATTTTTTGTTTCTAACGAATCGTAATATAAATTAATTTTAAACTAAAATTTGAGAGAAAAATGATTCGTTTTTAATTTCGGGAAGAGAAGGGGGGGGGGGGGGACCGTGTTCACCCGCCACTGAAGTAACAATATTTTAGTGATTAAACATTGAAACACAATGGACTGAAAAAAAATTAGGAATCCGTAAAATTTTCGAAAAATTTCAGAAAATCTAAAATTTTAGTAAAAATTTACAAATTTAGAAAATTTTCGAATTTTTCTTTCCGGACTTCGGGTTTTTCCGGATTTTGGATTTTCGGATAATAGGTCATATACTGTAAAATGATTCTTTCTTATCAAACGTAATTAAAATATAAGAAATGCATAGTACAGCGTAATTTCCATTTAATTTTGCTTGTGTAATCAAACAATGAGTTATATGGTAAGTCAAAGCTGTTTAAAAACTCATTAATAACACTTTTTAACAAAAACTTTCGCACATGGATTATTTGTTAATATTTGATTTTGTCCAATCGTTGAACTATTTCAGAAATTTAATACTAAGTAAAAAAAAAAAAAAAAAAAAAAATATATATATATATATATATATATATATATATATCCTTATTATTTTTATTTGTAGAAATCATTTGTCCTTTTTAAAATGTATTTCAATAATAAATCTCCATGCTGTTTGTTAGTATGAAGTCTTATGAAAATGAAACGCAGATCAACAATCCGTCATTTTTGACGGGGTTATATACTAGTAATAATATAATCTGCAAAGGTATAAATTTCTACAGGTTAGCTACCATTTCTAATTCGCTTTCATTTTTCTCTGAAGAAGAGGCTCTTTTTATGAGATATGATAGTTGATATGATTTATATGATAGTTGTGCGTTAAATTTAATCTGTTTTTTTGTGCCTTTCATTACAGCGGTTTTTACATGTCGTATTGCAGGGCTTCTGCTCCAGGTGGTAATCGCATCATGCATGTCTTCTTTCAAGATTGTTCATTGAGCTATTCAGTGTTGAATTCAGACACTTTTCCCCGGGAGGGATTTCTGTGGCTCCAGGGGGGACATTGTAGAGTTCCGGGGGGGGGGATTTCACTTTTTAACCATTAAATTCATAAAATGTCATGTCTTCCGGGGGGGGACATTTCAATGCTCCGGGGGGAATGTCCCCCCCCCCGGGCCACCCCCTGAATTCAACACTGGAGCTATTAAAGTAGTAAGTTAAGCAATGGCGGCTGGTGGTAAAAATAATGATGACTCAACAAACTAACCTATAGTTTTGAAATGACTAAATTCTACTACGAAATGGATTCTATATTGTATTGCCAATGGAATTAATTTCATTTTTGAAGTCTGGCGTTAAAAGGTGGAATAGCAACCACGGACCCGACAGCCGAAAATCAAGAAAATCGCAAATAGCCGTCACGAACGAGTAAAGTAACATGAATTGATATTTTGTGCTATCTTGGAGAATAGCGCATTGACTTTTGTTTATGGAAAGAGAGACAGCCGTATTCGAACGGCCCTCAGAACACGTGACCCGTATGCTGAGACTACATACAGGCATTCCTTACATTTATCAGTCGCTCTGCTCTTATCTGGAAGCAGAGCAGTTAAAGCCCACTTATTTATTCTTAGTGCATGATGAAAACTTACGTACTGGTACCGCATAAAGGGCATATGAATTTACAACACAAAATGGAGAAATATATATACACAAACTGTAATAATCTTACAAATTTATGAGGGCCGCTATAGCTCAGTAGCGCTTAAGGACGCCCACCTCAGGTAGTAAGCTGCATCGTTAGTTTTATTGTGAATGTTGCAATGCTGCAATAGTTCTTATATTCTTCTCCTTATTTGATTTAATTTTTTTGTGTGTGTGTGCTGTCTTTGCACCATTTCTTTTCTTCTTCGACCTTACCTCGTCCCTTTTACTTACCCATCATACGTAGTATAGGGTAAGTCTTGTAATCGTTTTGAAAATCGAAAAATTTTTTTTGACGGATTTACACGTTTCAGACACTGGAGATTCCAAAAAACATATTTTTAGAAAAAAAAATTTGCCGTCTGTCTGTGTGTCTGTGTGTGTGTCTGTGTGTCTGTAAACGCTCTATCTCCCGAACAAATTGAGATAGAGACTTGCAATTTGGTATGTACTTAGTATGTAATAATGGGAAGAAGCCTATTTCATTTCAATAACCTCGATTAACCGGAACATTTTTTTTCGGACTCTCGAAATATTCGTTCTGATGAAAGGTATATAAAAATTTTCGAAATTGTTTATTTTAAGTAGTAAATATAAAAAACAATAAAAAAACATAAATTTTGCATAAAACATGAAGTCGATCGGATAATGAGTTGCCGAGATATTTGTAATCCTATTTTCCACACTCTTCGATTTTTCATGACCCTGTATTTCATCCAAATTTCACTTCAAAGATATATTTTAATTGGAAATTTGACGCTTAATCAGATGCAATAAACCGCTAGTTAATAGGGTATTATTTTTGGAGTTATAAGGAAAAACCTCTTTCAGGCAATTCAGTAATCGAGCCTTTTTATGACGTCATCAAGCCACGATTTTATTTGAATTGCAATGCATTTTATAAGTAGTTTACACATTTTTATTTTAATATTTTACATTATACATATACATGATGGGTAAGTATTACGGTGGCCCCCAACGACTAGTTTACTTACCCATCATACGTAGTATAGGGTAAGTCTTGTAATCGTTTTGAAAATCGAAAAATTTTTTTTGACGGATTTACATGTTTCAGACACTGGAGATTCCGAAAAACATATTTTTAGAAAAAAAATTTTGCCGTCCGTCTGTGTGTCTGTGTGTGTGTTTGTGTGTGTGTCTGTGTGTCTGTAAACGCTCTATCTCCCGAAAAAATTGAGATAGAGACTTGCAATTTGGTATGTACTTAGTATGTAATAATGGGAAGAAGCCTATTTCATTTCAATAACCTCGATTAACCGGAACTATTTTTTTCGGACTCTCGAAATATTCGTTCTGATAAAAGGTATATAAAAATTTTCGAAATTGGTTATTTTAAGAAATGAATATAAAAGACAATAAAAAAACATAAATTTTGCATAAAGCATGAAGTCGATCGGATAATTAGTTGCCGAGATATTTGGAATCCTATTTTCCACACTCTTCGATTTTTCATGACCCTGTATTTCATCCAAATTTCACTTCAAAGATATATTTTAATTGGAAATTTGACGCTTAATCAGATGCAATAAACCGCTAGTTAATAGGATTATTATTTTTGAGTTATAAGGAGGTTTCTTTCAAGCAATTCAGTAATCGAGCCTTTAAAGTTTTTGACGTCATCAAGCCACGATTTTATTTGAATTGCAATGCATTTTATAAGTAGTTTACACATTTTTATTTTAATATTTTACATTATACATATCCATGATGGGTAAGTATTACGGTGGCCCCCAACGACTAGTTTGTATAGGGAGAATTTCTCTTGTTTATTAAGCTACTGAGGTAATGAGCTGTAGCGATAATTTTTTCCTAAATATTGCGGTCCTTAAGACGGTCTTTTAACACAGGGCCTTCCAATTTATACTTGTTCGAGTGCTGCAAATGACCATGCGAATTGAGCGGATGGATGTATTATAAAATTTATATGGATATGTGGCTCCATGAATAAAAAAAATACACTATTTAAGAAATGATAATAATTGAATTTATAAGATTTTTTTTTCAATAGAATACTTTTTATTTATAAGATAAAATTTTACTTAGAATAAATGAATTATTGCAAATAACTCCGCGCGTCGCCATTTAGAGACTCTTGTTATAGCATATTTGCTAAAATACCAAAATATTCATTGTACAACAAATAATTTTTAATTATCGTACTTTTTAATGAATAATCATGGTCCAAAACACACGATCCTGCATACAAAAAATGCTATCTGTGTCATACTGCTAGAATCTGTGTCATACTGCATACGAAAAGTCCACTAGAAATATTCACTGTATTTTCTTTAATAACTGACTGTACCGATTACCGTTTTGCATAACTACACAATATACGTAGCTTCGTTTCGGGGTCTTTGCGTGAGGAAATCAACAATCAACGAAGCCCGTACATCCCTTTTGTTCGTTCTTTCGTTTGAAGTTTGAACTGTCCCTCGCAATGGAAAGCAGTGGCGTGGCAAAAAGCCAATAAAGAGAAGGCTTCCTCTTCCTGAAGCATGCAAAAGAACAAATAAGCGTTTCGCTTCGAGAGTCCATCTCGCACCGATGGGAGATAGGTTTCTGCATCCGAGTGGCCTCTCACCTCTTCTAATTATAGAAATGTCTGATCACTGAGTTATGTGATCCTCATCACTCGTTGCATTCAATCAAAAACGCAAATCGGGGCCTGAAGATGTTTATTGGAAGGTACACATCCACACGCATGCAAGCGTTTCGTGAAATAATAATAAAAAAAGGATTTGATTCTAAGAATGAAATACTTTTCTGAATGAAATTGTAAAACAGTCTTACAAATATTTTTTTTTTCTTTAAAGGGAAGGGTGTTTTTGATGCATTTTATTATGCTGGTTTCCAGATAAATTGCTCTGAAAATTCTATCACGTAATGTTTCGCCAAAAATTGAGAATTTCTAACTGGTTGACAAATTAAAAATTTATTCATAAAGACGCCATAATATGTCATAACTAGACATATTATAAATTTAATCACAAAAATACCTGATACCATTATAAACATCACAACTGATTACTGCTGGTTGCTGCATACGTAGTTTCCGCAAGTACACAAGACAAAAAGTTCTAAAAGTGAGGAGGGGGAAATACTCACTTCGAGGTGATGAAAAAGCCAATTTTCCAATTTGTATCATTTTTGGCAAATGTAATAGATATTAAAATGTAAGATGCAGTTTATTTGTAAAAAATTTTACAATAAAGTTTTCTGAATCTACCAAGAATTTCTGTGTGATTTTCCCAGATCTTCATTTTCACTTTGTGAAAAAACCTTACGTGATAGACAGAAAAACTCGGCATTTTTTAACTCAGCGTATCAAATAAACATTAAAATCAGCCAAATGCGATGCAGAAAAAAATAAACAATTGCTATTTTGTAGGCCTCCAAATTACGTAGGTTCGGTTTCACATTCGTTTTCGGTAACTTTCGTGAAAGGTTTGTTTACGGCAGTGTTGAATTCAGACATTTCTCTCTGGGAAAGATTACTGATGCAGTTCCACGGATGAGGGGAGAATTCGCACTTCTTGGTCAGTAAAAAACACAAATTCCGAAATCCTCCAGGAAGGGATATTTTGATGCTTCTCGAATGGGAAGTTGTCTCCCTGGTCACCTGCTCAATTCATCACGGGTTTACGGAAAGAAAATAGTCTACTTTAGATATCTACCAAAACTTTGTTCGTAATGCCACATTTTCTCGCCACGGACTTGAGTGTATTTGATGCATTTTTTCTTTATTTGACGTCTGCAGTTAAAGAGAATAACATCCATTCTTATAGATGCCTTTCTGAAGTAATCATTTCTGAGGAATTACTGCAATCTTAGTACTGCAGCTTTTCTATTAAATGAGGAATAAATGGTTTTAAAACGGTAAATTCGAAAAGCTCTGGATTCAGCGTCAGAAATGAAGACGGATTTGACTATCTTAAAGATGAAAAAATTCCTAAATGAGTCTTATTTTAAATTACTTCAATACCATTTGGACCCACACTGTTTTAATCATGTTTTTCTTCATTTTAAAATGAAGACAATCATTCTTGTTTAATTGATATTTATTGTATAATATTTTGCATTATAGAAGAGACTAATAAGTACATTGTTGTAATTAGTACACACTTAAAGTACACTGTAAAAAATGATCAATGTTTCTTATTTTATGAAAATATACTATAACCACGAATGAAAATATAATATAATCTTCTGAGTTATCCGACATTCCGAAAAGCGTGTTCCATTGTCTTTTGAATCCCCAGAAAGCAATACATTTCCAAAATTTATAGAATTATTTATAAAAACAAAATTTCTGTAGCTGCCCGGATTTTTCAGAAACGTTTCCGAATAGTTTTTTAGTGTATTAATCAGTTTCTTCAGCCTGGAATACCTATTTATCGAATGTCATCCATTCTCAAGAAAACGTTTTCAGCTGCATAAGTTAATTTATACATGAAAGAGTAAAGAAATAATCTTAATTTTAATGTTAATATTAATGCTGTTAATTTTGCATGTTTGTTTGCTAAAGATATTTGTTGAACATGAAAATGTTTACTTGAGAATGGATAGCATCGGAAAAAACTATATTCCGGGCTTAGAAAACTGATTAATACACTTTAAAAGCTACTCGTAAACGTTTCCGAAATTTTCGGGCAGCTAGAAAAATTTTGTTTTTTTAAATGATTCTTTATATAAATCTCGAAATGCCATTGATGTCTGAGGTTTCCAAAGATAAAGAAACACTGTTCAGAATCATGGTTAAGAAGGATGAGATTATATTATAAATCTATTCGTCATTATATTATATTTTCGTACATATTCGTCATTATATTATATTTCAGAAACATTCGTCATTTCTTACAGTGTAATGAAAAAAAATTAAATGTGAATTTTTTCTGTAAAATGATAAAAAAAGAAAAATTATTATTATTTACATTTTAATTTACGTTAAAAATAATTAATTTTAAGTACTACATCATAAGTAATGCATATTATGTATTTTTTTTAAATTTTTTAATGAAAATAACTTTTCCTCCAAGAAAAAGTTCAAATTAATTTCCGGTCGAAACTGAGAAAGTCACTGAAATTAAGTTTCGTTTCGGTTTCGGCTATTATATTTGTTACGTTCGGCTTATTACCTGCATTTTATAGGTAAATGTAAACATTTTTCCTTTCAAAAATTTGTCTTGTTATGAAATACAAAATCAGTGCAAATTTTAAGATGTAGAATTTTCTAAAATAGAACAATTTATTTTATAAATTATTGACAAAATATAAGGATTTTTTTAAAATTTATATCAATGGCTTTGTTAAATAACATATTTTCTTCTCTGTTTAATTATTGCAGGAATGTAGACTAAATTTATTCTTCTTACAAGAAACAATAGTAAGCAAAATTTATTAGATTTAAATAGAAAAATTGCTTGAATATGTTTCTGATGTAATATATTTTTCGAAGATCACTGTTTGTATAATCATTCTGTACGCAAGCTTCACGATCACATTTATGAGCCATACTTTATTAAGAATAGAAAACAAAAGTAAATTTATTATCCTTTTGGAATAGCAATCCAGCATTGTTGCATAGAAAAAACTATCATTTGTCTTTACATAACATGTCAAGGACAGATCGTATCTTGACCTGCCATTGTTTTGTTTACTTTTTATTCTACCTTTCTGCACTGGCTTTTTTCATTTTTAAAAATGCAATTATGGGCTTATTAAAAGATAAAATATGTTAGAATGACTTAGAACTATATTTTTATAAGAAAGTTGTAAATGTGATATATTTTATGTATTATTTAAGTAAAAACACGTGTATCAATGTTTGTCATTATTGGCGATGAAATTATTAGTTCCATCTCATCAAAAAACAACTCGTTTTAAATGGTCTCGTCAAGCCATAAACTTAAAACGTCCGCCATAAGAAGAAGTGATATCTAATGTGAGTACCGTATGAACATTTATCACTATTTTAGTCCCAATTATTGCAAATGCGTCGCAGTGCAGTACAGTATATGAAAACGGCGTAGGGACCTGCAAGTAATGCGTAGTGTCCTGTTGTGGCCGTAGTTTATGAACTTTTCAGTTATCTACACTAATATTATAAAGCAGTAAAGATTGTTTGTTTGTTAGTTTGTAGCGGGTAATCTCTGGAACTACTGAAGCGATTTCAAAAGTGATGGTTGCAAATTGATGGTGACAATCCCTGCTCCAACATAGGCTATATTTTATGTCAGTGCCACTACCCCCAGTGGGGTGCAGGAGCGAAAAACGTTCTAAATTTTCGATTTTTTTATACTTAAGGCGCTAGAAACATGAAATTTGGCATGGTAGTTACTTATAAGATGTAAATGCTCTCTAAGAACAAATTCTAAAAAAATTCGAAATTTAAAAGGGTGAGATGAGCAAAAAGCGTTCTAAAAACATTCTAAATTACAATTTCTATGTAATCTCTGGAACTACCGAACCCTTATCAAAAGTTATGGTAACAAATTGATGGTGACAGTGTCTGCTCCAACGTAGGCTATATTTTATGTCGGTGCCACTACCCCCACGGGGGTGCAAGAGCGAAAAACATTCTAAAATTTTGATTTTTTTTATACTGAAGGTGTTAGAAACATAAAATTTAGCATGGTGGTTAGTTATAAGATGTAAATGCTCTCTAAGAACAAATTCTAAAAAAATGCGAAATTTAAAAGGGTGAGATGAGTGAAAAGCGTTCTAAAAACATTCTAAATTACAATTTCTATGGAATCTCTGGAACTACAGAACCGTTTTCAAAAGTCATGGTGACAAATTGATGGTGACAGTCCCTGCTCCAACATAGGCTATATTTTATGTCGGTGCCACTACGCCCAGGGGAGTGCAGGAGCGAAAAACGTTCTAAAATTTCGATTTTTTTAATACTTAAGGCGCCAGAAACATGAAATTTGACATGGTAGTTACTTATAAGATGTAAATGCTCTCTAAGAACAAATTCTAAAAAAATTCGAAATTTAAAAGGGTGAGATGAGCAAAAAGCGTTCTAAAAACATTCTAAATTGCAATTTCTGTGTAATCTCTGGAACTACCGAACCCTTTTCAAAAGTTATGGTAACAAATTGATGGTGATAGTCTCTGCTCCAACATAGGCTATATTTTATGCCGGTGCCACTACCCCCACGGGGGTGCAGGAGTGAAAAACATTCTAAAATTTTGATTTTTTTTATACTGAAGGTGTTAGAAACATAAAATTTGGCATGGTAGTTACTTATGAGATGCAAATCCTCTCTAAGAACAAATTCTAAAAAAAATCGAAATTTAAAAGGGTGAGATGAGTGAAAAGCGTTCTAAAAACATTCTAAATTACAATTTTTATAGAATCTCTGGAACTACAGAACCATTTTCAAAAGTCATGGTGGCAAATTGATGGTGATAGTCCCTGCTCCAACATACGCTGTATTTGATGTCGGTGCCACTTACCCGAATGGGGTGCAGGAGCGAAAAATGTTCGAAAATGGCGACTTTTTTTATACTGAAGGAGCTAGAAATTTGAAATTTTGTATTGTAGTTACTACTTATAAGATGTAAATGCTCTCTAAGAATCAATAAAAGAAAATTCGAAATTTAAAAGGGTGAAATGAGCGAAAAGCATTCTAAAATCATTCTAAATTACAATTTCTATGGAATCTCTGGAAGTACAGAACCAATTTCAAAAGTGATGGTGACAATCCGTGCTCTAACATCCTGTTTAATAAAAAGCTATGCGTTACTGATGACTGGGTTTTTCGCTAATCGTTGCCACAGATTAATCTCGGAAAATGAAACATTTGAAGTTACTGGAAAAAATAATATCTCGAAAAGAATTTGTCAGAAAATTGTTAGACAAACTGCATTTGAAAGGTATTGTATTGTAATTGTATTTTTCTTGATATAAATTTCAAATCTAATGATTATATCGTTTTTCAAATATTGAATTCCAAAAATTACCCAATTTCACAATGGAGTACCATAGCGAAACTTTCACGCGTAAAAAGATAATGATAAGGGCGACGTATCCTGACGTGTATATTGGCTATAGCACGAGTCACAAATTACAGTAGCCTTATTATTCTGTTAAAATATGAAAGTAAATTATGAAATGTCAATATTTTGTTTGATGAAAGGTTCGTTAAGAGAAATTGACCAGCGTAGCGGGCGTAGCTTGCTAATAAATAATAAAGTCCAAGATCGCACATCTTTTAAGTTCCTAAAGTTCTTTATTAAAGCAGTAATCATTTAATTTAATTAATAAAATAAGTTACAAATCTGTATGTGTCATCTCACACATTCAAATCATATTTCACATTGAACTACTTCGCATAACTAATAAGATAATAATCAGTGTTCACAAGACGGTTTTCAATCCATCTCCACACTGCTCCAAGACTCCACTGTCTGTGTCTCTCTCATTCCAGCGAACTCCCTTCGCCGTTTTCGTCCTCTCAAGAGAAAAATCCATTTTCTGGTTGGCTATTCATGACATCATTGAGTTTTGAAGGAAAGTTCAACACTTTTCCGCAGATCTTACCTATTTCCACAAGACATAGAAATTCACCATTCCCAAAAAACATGATACTTTGTAAGGTAAACATAGCTATTGTTATTAGCTCCCTGATTTTAAAGTCTACTATATGGTACCCGTCAGGATTTGACGGTAAATAACTTGAAAGTTCCTTTAGAAATATACTTTTATTTTTAATTAGTTGCTTTTAAATTAATTAGGTATTGAAAATTTGATGAAATGTTATATTGTGTAAGCGCTTCCTATGGATATAAAACGATAGATGGTGTTGTCTGTCCAGCCTATTCAACTAATGAAGTGAAATAATTTTAAGCTTATAATTTACATCCTATTTGCTTGAATTAATTTGGGAAGAATTTGGCAAAAAATATTAATTGAATGATTTATTTTTACTTACTACAGTCTCAATTAATATAAATATTCAGTGGTGGCCAAAAGTGTGGACATTTTTTGAAAGTTTAATGTTTTTCAACTTTGTGTGCTTGTAGATTATATTAATTTTCACTTAAATACAAACGTTTATATATCAAATTGAAGGTAATTTAATGTAAAATTTAATAA
Source organism: Maratus michaelseni (assembly GCA_963931845.1). Taxonomy (NCBI): domain Eukaryota; kingdom Metazoa; phylum Arthropoda; class Arachnida; order Araneae; family Salticidae; genus Maratus; species Maratus michaelseni. The sequence continues at coordinate 202,652,959 of OZ007590.1, read as the reverse complement.
TAAAAACAGTATTACAATATCTGTATTACAAAAAAAGTTATGCAACTAATAGTAAGATCTATCTTAGATTTGCATTTTTTAAAGTGATACTTACACAATCAATACTTAGTAGGATAACCCTTATTTTTTAAGACAGCTTCACAGCGTCTTTTCATCGAGTGAACGGAGTTCATCTTTCGTAATCACATGGTACCAAGAATCAATTATAGCTTCAATAAGTTGTCTTTTATTGGATAGACGTTTTTTTCGTACAAGAATTTTCAAACGTCGCCACAAATTTTCAATTGGATTGAGATCAGGGCTGTTTCCTGTCCATGGTAATATATCTATGCCTTTATTTTGAAACCGTGCTTTGCATACTTTTGCTGTGTGGCATAGAGCTGAATCCTGCTGAAAAATAAATGGTGCGTTGTTGGGGAAGAGATCCCTGATGGAAGGTACCAATTTTGGTTCCAGGACAGTTTCGATGTATTTTTTGGCATTAAGGATGCCATCAATCACTTGAATTCGGCCTACACCATATGCAGACATACATACCCAAATCATGACATTTGTTGGGTTTTTTATTGTTGCTTCAATGCAATTAGGATGAAGTGCTTCTCCTACTCTACGTCTCACGTATTTTCTACCATCACTACCAAACAGCGATATTTTACTCTCATCCTCCATATTACTTGCTTCCATTGATTTTATGACCATTTAATGTGTTCTTTTGCCCACTTAACTCGTTTTTCGCGTTGCTTTTGATTTAAATATGGTTTTTTCCTTGGAATTCTAGCTTGTAGTCCAAATCCTGATAACCTTCTTCTCATTGTTTTTGAACTTACTGCAATACCCGCTGCATTTATTTCACATCTAATAGCATCTGATGAAATTTTTCTATCTTGAAGGCATAGCCGTTTAATTTTTCTACCGGTAGTAGCACTTGTGCATTTTTTTCGGCCTGATTTGGCCTTATTTTCCACTGATTTCGTTTTTTTCATAACGTAAACAGAACTTTCGTACACCAGAACAAGTCACTGAACCACCAACTTGTCTTGCAATTTCAGCATAAGAGAGGCCATTTTCTCTCAATATGACAATTCGGCTTCTTTTTGTAGATGTCCTATTAGTTCTTCTTGTTGATGACATTGTTTAAAATTAGTTTAATTAAAAAAAGGACTTTAAATATTCAAAAACAGCAATACTCTATTTAATTGTACTAGTATGCATCATTCCGCAAAATATTTCCACAACAATAACTCTTTTACCATCCAAATAACCTAAACTATAGTTACAGACATTTGATTGGTTCTCAGAACAATGTTTGTGATTGGCTAGTATGCTTTTATTATAAAACACGTCCTTATTCAAAACGATTTGCGCTTTTTTGTTCTACTAAAATGAGCATAACTTATTTTGTAATAGTGATATTGTAATACTGTTTTTATTATTAAATTCTACATTAAATTACCTTCAATTTGATATATATAAACGTTTGTATTTAAGTGAAAATTAATATATTCTACAAGCACACAAAGTTGAAAAACATGAAACTTTCAAAAATGTCCAAACTTTTGGCCACCACTGTATATATATATATATATATATCAATATTTAGTATTTTCTATTTTTTTTTTTAATTATGCGACCTTTAAATTTTTTATTAATTTTATTTTTATCAGCCTGACTCTAAAACCCAGAACTTAAAATTTGCTGTTCACAACTAACGATTTAAAAAATATATATTTTTAAATTACTTTAATTCAATTTTACATTTTCATACATTATATATTAAACGATGGATATCAAGGGGATTTTTTATATATATATAATTCTAATATGAATATTTTTGCTTCTTTCTTTTTTCTCTTTTTTAGTTTTTCTTTTTTAAGAAGAATAATCATATACTTTTCTTAGTTATGCAAATATATCTTCTTGATAATGGTCATAAAAAATATAGATAAAAGTTTAGATGACTTTATTTAATCGATAACTACATGCAAAATCTTTTAATTTAAATATTTATAATATAAAATATGTAATTAAAAAAATACTGTCGGTTGTTAAATTTTATTTACCACAGTTCCAATATTTTGAAAAAAAAAAATAACAATATTTAGTATTTCTGTTTTTTTTTTTTTTTTTTTTTTTTTTAATTACGCGACCTTTAAAAATTTTCATTATATCAGTCTGCCTAAATTTAAACTTTGCTGTTTGCAGCCAACGATTTATAATGAATATTTTTTAATTACTTGAATTTTATTTTACATTTTCATACATTGTTTGATTATTAAATCATGGATATCAAGATAATTTAGAGTTCCTGTATGAATATTTTTCCTTCTTTTTGTTTCTCTCCTTTTATTTTTCTTTTTTTACGAAAAATAATAACATGCTTATCTTAGTATATATATGACACCTTGATAAAAGTCGTACCAAATATAACAAAAGTTGAAGACCAGTTAAATTTATTTAATCGATAATTACATGCATAATCTTTTAATATAAATTTAGTAATTAAAACAAAATTTTCTTGGGTGTTAAATTTAATTTAATTATAAAGTATTTGAATAATAAAAAAAAAATAAAAATTATATAACTTTTCCTTTTGAATTAAATATGAAATTAATCAAATGAATCATTGTCAATAAAATAAGAAAAATCATTCTGTCCGGAATGGGTATCGAACCGACGACGAACGGAACAGCGAAACACCGTGACTTAAACCACTCGGTCATCCTTTTCTCGCTCGAGTGCACTCTAAAGTTGGATAGGTTCTAGATTTAATTTTACGCATGTGCAAATGGGTTATTTTCTTGTGAATGTGAAATTTGACAAAATGCTCTTTTAGCTTTAAATATATAGATTCAACTCAGGATCTAAATAGAATTCTTTTCTCGATTTCATACCGAGTTTTGTACTCTTTTAACAAAAGGCCATTGCACTGTTCAGAAAGTATTTGTGGATTGCCTCCAAGGACGAATACTGAAATAACAATGTCACAGTAGAGTATGTGAGTCCAATGACTGCATGTATAGTCAGTTATACCTTGTATGCCTGTATATTTGTATAATTGCTCTAATTTAATTGCCTTTTAAACGTCTAAATGAATATTCTAAAGTGGATTAATGCCCATTCTTAAATATATCTGCTTCAAACTATCGATTAGTTTATTTTATTATGATCCTCATATGAGAGGCAGACGTCAATGAATACGGAAGAATACTTTTTGTCTGCGTTTTGTGCTTGCAAAAATGAAAACAAAAGTATTAAAAATAACATGTAGCTTAATAGTCAGTGTACCATACAATGAGCATTTAAAATGAACGAATAAACTAGTGATGAAGTAACACATATATTATTTAATGTTATATTTAGAAATAATTAAGAATGCAATTTTTACAATAGTCTTACCACGGTTACATTCGATTTCGTGAATCAGTTTACAGCGTTTATAGTTTATTTATTGATTTTTCTCGTACATTTAATTTCAATAGTTTCGTAGAGGGGCGGGGGGGGGGGTTCTGGCAAAAAATTACAATTATGTTTAAAATTTTTAAAGTAACTATCCAAATTACAAAAGTTAAGGTTTATTAAAATTTTAACGAATATGCCATTTACTGAAATCTAACGAATATAGCTTAAATAACGAATCAGCTTATTGAAGCTGATTGGTCAAGTGTTCTATTGGTCAAATGTTCTTGGAGTTGCCAACGACAGTACAGTCAGATACTTGTGATTGACTTTTATACTGATGATGGCCTCAGACGTAGGTCGAAACTTGTAGATATATGTTTTTAATGTAGTTTTTATATCTTTTAAACTGATACATCAGTTTAGCAATGTGTATATATTTTACTATTATTTCATTTATTAAAGAATATATTTATTTTCCGTACTATTAACATTAATATGACAACTAGGCTAAGGAAGAATTTTTGAAGACTTTTTCAAAATATCGTATTACAACAGGATTAAACAGACATAATAACTTTCTAGTATTTTTATATTTTTATCATACATTTTTCGTTTAGAAATGTAGCCTCTATTTTGAATTTAAAGCGTGGAAAATTTATAAACTAGACATAGTACCAATAATTCTTATAAAATCACTTGGCATCAATTGGCGGAAATTACTTTCGTTTGCTGTTCATTGTAATTGCTTTTTTCTTTCTTTTTTTTCGTTGTTGTTTTGTTTAGCGAGAAACTCTGTCAAGTTTCTATGATCGTTTTTTTTTTACTTTTTTTTTTTCGAAAATCGATTGGAAGTTAATTTTATTATGCTGTTTATATGAATGGCAATATCAATTGACAAAGTTCAGGACTCTTTCAGCTTTGATTGCCCGATTCGCTTTTAAAAATCCTCTGAAATTAGTTTACATCAAATTACAAGGTAAAAAATTTCTGTTGAATCGTAATCGAAATATTTATATAGAAATAAATCGTATTTCTTTACAAACTGAAAGCCTTTTCGTCACCAAATTATTTTTTTCTGCTTTCGTTGAGGACATAGCGCCAATGAGCGTAAAAAAATAATTTTGGTATTTTTGTTCTTATTATTATTATTATTATTATTTCTTACATTGAAAGCATATATATAGGTAAGAAAAGATTGTTGGTAAGAAAAAATTGTTTTTTGGAGTATTTTATTCGAAAGTAAATGCTCTGACAACAAAAGATTACACTTAAGAAAATTGCTAAGATATTTGTCTTTCTTTTTGCAGTTACTGTAGATTGTCACAGCGACCCACAGAATATCATGGTGAATGTACACACGGACATACCGTTTGAAGGAATGGTGTATGCATCGGGAAAATATGGAGACCTTGATTGCACAGCCTACGGAAGAAAAAACACCACAACCACATTAAGAATACCTCTCCGTGGATGTAATACACATGAAGTATGTTCAAATAATGTTTCAATCATAATGGTACACTTTATCTCATTTAACACATTGTCTTCAATGAACATACTCAAATATCTATTTAAAAAAATATATATAAAGATTTTTACTAATCATTTAACCCAGTAATTCCCAAAATATAGTATTGCTATGTGATGCCGTTGAAAGTTTGAATTTTTTTTCTAGAGCCACCTATTATGTAGATAAATATATACTTTTGTATAATGTACCTCATAAAAAAGGCGAATTTTACTACAAAGCGAAAACACATACGAAAATATTAGTAGATATTTCGAATGTAATTAATCACAATCATAATAATGCGGTATAATAATAAAAATAACCTTCTTTTACTAAGCTTAAAAAAACACGTTTATTAATAACTAGCGGAGATTCACCCGCTTCGAAGGTGTATTTTTTCAAACGAACTTGGGGTTGGGAATGACTTCGGCAGTGTACGCCTGAGAGGGGGGGGGGGGGTCGCTTTTTCCAAACAAACCTTGAAATTTTAGGAATTTATCTTTTTAAATAAAAATCTATTCAAATGAACCTAGAGTTGTGGGCATCCTTCCCCTTCGACTTCGACAGCGTAGGCATCGAAGCTTCCTTCCTTTATCCTTTAGTATTTAACGATCGACCTAAGCGCTGGGACGAAGAAAAAAATATGAGAAAGGTCTCTAGAAAAACATCTTTTTGAAATAGTACACACTAATATTTCTTTTTAATGAAATGTATCACCATAATCACGAAGGTAACGTCTTTCCACAGGTGTCTTTATTTTTTTATGTCCAGCGGACAACCGCGATCGCATTTTTAAACTGTAGTAAAAACGGAACATTTTCTTCCTCTGTGCTTGAGGTTCCACGTTTTTGCCAGCACGTGGAACAATTTGCCAGGGTTATTGGGGATGATTAATTAGCGTTCGACGAAGGGTTTATAATTAATATCTCGGCCAATTAAGGTCGGATTACTTAATGAAGGGGCGGGATGTCTTTTCTAGAAACTTCTGTGTCGAATAGTACCGGTCTGGCTAAAAGATTGATTCCAGTTTTCTTTTACGAATGTCACAAACATCGCCGCGAAATGCGAAACAAAAAAAAAACCCTGCTAAAAAGCACATAAAAAATTAAATAAAAAAATTCTAGAAATCAAACATTCAGAAATTTCCTTTGAGCTGCATAATTTTAGATATATAGGTACAATTCTGCCAAATTGGGTAGTTCTGCGCTCAGCAGTCTCTTCAGAGAACTGCATACAGACATACAAACACACCAACATCTGTCCTTATTATTATAGATTGCATAATACAAAAATACATTTTACAAATCAGAGCGATTTACAAGACTGTTTTGTGCCAATGAGTGTCCATATCAGAATTGAAACATGTTAATTTTAACCTGAATTCTTTCTTTGCACAAAGTTTAACAAAACATTGCCATCATTTCACCAAGTTGTTTACCTCTATTCCTTTTTCCATTAAAGATGTAATATATTGTAATCGTTATATGTTCCATTATATATTCCAATAATTGTTATCGTTATTTTATAGCGGATAAAAATAATGATGTAAATTTTACAGAACTGATCAATCATTCTACGACGCATCAAAACAGCGCTTGCGACCTTATTGGTGGATCCTGATCTATAGTTTGGGAACCGCTGATTTAACTGAGAAGAAAAATTATTATATTACGTATTTAGGCTTTGATGTATTGAAAGAATGCTTTAAGTTTAATTATTTGCATTAAAAAAATTCAAAATTTTCCTTAAGTCAGCCTGAAAAAAGTTTGCTTTATTAAAAACTATGCAGAGCTTGTGTGACAAAAGTCTAATTTTTCATTGCAAAGGAAAAATTTAAAAGAAAGGTAAGAGAAACTGAAAAGAAACATAACATTTAAAGATATCTTTATGATCTTAAAAGAAAAGAAAAAGCATCATTTTTTTCTCCAACAGATATAGAAAAACACCTTTTAAAGTTTTTATTATTTTAAGCAGTATTATTAATTGAGAAATTTAAGTAAAAATAAATTCTATTTTAAGACCGAATTTCATAAAATCTGAAATACAGAATTTCATAACAAGAAAATTTTTATCATGATAGGTTATATAGCGGTTCAGTTGTGAGTTTGCTGAATCAATCGAGATAGGCACAAAACAGAAAAGTTAAATGAAAATATAGTTTTTGTTGTTGTTGTTTAGTATGTAACGAATTATTTACTACATGCACTTATTCACCTACTTTTATATATCGTGTAACATACCACTGATTGCTAATTACATATTACTAAGATGATTTAGTGTTATTTATTTATTTATTTTTCTTTATAATTTAAAAAACGAAAAAAAAAACACGCTCTAGCAATTTAATATGAAAAGAAAATCAGTTAAAAATCAACAGATTTTACTTAAACTTTGATAAGACTAATTAATTTCTTAAAAAAATATGTCTATAAAATGAAAACTATTTCTAAACTGTTAATTTTTTATGCACAATTTTAGATAGTTTGGTATCTAGATAGTTTCCCCCTTGTCCTAGCATGTTAGGGCTTGATTTTTCCAAATGTAAAAAAAAAAAATAATAATAATAACAATAAAGCGAATTAGTTAAAAAAAAAAGGGGGGGGGGGGGACGTTTATACTTAAACAGAAATTTACTACTCAATAGCTCCTCTAAATAGATAGAGATGTTAAAGTTTAAAAACAAGTGTAAGATTTACGTAAATGGGGAATTATCACTATTGTGATTCAGAATAAAGCTTAATTTTTTTGAATATTGCTTCCGTTATATGTCTGTTAGTTTAAATTTATTAATAATATGTTTTATTTCTCAAGAATATTGACACATACATGTTATTATAGACTTTCATAAAATAACACTAGTAACTATCTTGGAAGAATATGGTTTAAATAAATTTTCATCGACCGTATGACACTACTCTCTCATAAAGGTACTCTAGACATTACTATAGTAAAAAATATAACATTGTGTTTTAAAATGGACATGTTATAACAGACATGTTAAAAGTATTCTTTATAACAAAATTTATGCAAGAATAATTAGGGTTCGCACAGAGTTACCAACAAATTTTAATAGAATTTTTTACACTATTTAACCGCAGAAAAATGTTACAAATTCTGTGAAAAAACGTTGCGATTATGAATTCTGCAATTTAAATGTTAAATATAAAATTTCTTATCTTAAATAACGGTTGGAGACTCCCTGAAAATTTTAAGGAGTGTACGAACCTTGTATTATAAAAACGATAATACTAATAATAATAAAAACTATTCTCAAACGTTATTTGTTTTGTTATAACGAATTAAATAATTAAGAATGTTAATGCAAACATTGTATTAAATATTCAATGATATTTTTAATCATAAGAAATCTTGGAATATAAAAATTTTGCATTCAAAATGTTTTTCTGGACACATGGTATCTCTTCTTCCTTCTTTTTTCGCATTTCGATTTATATTCAAGATACTGCTAGATATTTATATTATAATTTTGTTTATGTATATATATATATACTAGCTGTTACCCGTGACTTCGTTCACGTATCACTAAAATAAGAATAGATTCATTAATTAAACAAAATATTTCATTCCCGATAATTAGAAACGTAAATAATTAACTAACTCTTGATCACATTCCATAGGAGACAATACACTATTTCTATGTTATAGAGGCCTTGACATAACTAAGTTTTAAGAAAGTGAAATTTTGTGACAAATAATCACGAAAAGGAAACTGCAACCAACAAAAAAGGCGGGCCAAATAAAATCGTGGAAATCGGCGAATTGTGTAAAAACATATGTCAAGTTTACCTGGTAAACCATTTTACTTTTAACGCCTTTGTGCGTGTTTTATTAGCCATCCTTCAAAGATAATGGAAATAGTATATTCTTTTTCATTAAATTAAATTCTTGTGAATAGGGAGCAATAATTGTAGACCTAAATGCAAGGAGCTTAAATTTGCCTCCTTGATTTAATCTATAACTACAGCGCGTATATTCTAGGCGCTGTACTATAACTGAAAAAAAAAATCTTTATTTCTAAATGAAAATATGTTGACAGACGATATTTGTTCTCAAGAATAAATTGACTCATGAAGTTTGAATATGTGAAAATACGTTTTTATTTTAAAAAAAATTTTACTGTAATCAAGATTTTTTTTTCTTTCAACATCTATTCAAATTGAAAATAAATTCTTTTTTTCAATTTTAATGAGAAAAAATATATTATTCCGTTTCATTTCTTCTTTTTTATACACAAAATTGGAATAATTTAGTTGCCATTTTCAGAGCAACTTCGTTAAATTTATAATAATAATAATAATCATATCTCGGAGTTTAAATCATTTTTTTAAATTCTGAGAGTTTATGACATCCTCTGCGAAATACAAACAGGCGGTTAGATTTTAATATAATAGATTCGTAATCATCCTTATATATGTTATTTCTCCTGTCAACATCCCTTTTACTCAGAAAATATGAAACGCAGAACAACGAATGAGATACCATATGAAAGGTTTTAGAACAGGCTTCTGACATAGCCCACTTAACAATTCGTTAAAACATGTTTTTGATTCAAATTTGCTGAAATTAAAAAATTAAATCGGCATTGTTTTCATGAAAGAAATGAAAGTTTTTCCTGAAATTATTGTTGCCAAAAAAATAAAATACCACATTATATGATGCTCATAGCAATTATTATAAAAAACACCACTCTCGTTTATTTTATACTTATGATTAAAAAGCGAAATTGAAATTGAAATGTTTAGATTTATATTTCTAAGTCCCATGGTTTTCCCGAAGCGGATGACGTCATCCTCTAATGCTGTCAAAATACGATTGTTAATTTTTTTTATCGCGCGTGCCTTTAGCAATCTTGGATCAGTTTTTAGTCTAACTTTGATGGAAAAAAATAGATGATATTCTGACTTGACTAACAACTAAATTTTGTTTGCAGATATTTTTTATCCTTGCTTTTTCTTTAGAAGCTTAAACCTGCATCTAATAAATATTACATATTGATAAAAAATGATACTTCTCTAATTATCCCGTCGACCACTTTTCATAACAAAAAACTATCGCCAAATAAACGGGAGAACGTTTGTTACGTCATCTAGTGGTATTACATTCGACATTTGCGTGTATTTTTCATTGTGTTTTTCTGATTTAGTAGCTTTGATGGCATTGTTTTCATGTAATATCAAAATAAATAAATAAAATATAAGAATTTAAGGACACAATTGTTATTTTAATTAATAAAATAACTACTAAATCAGTAAAACACAATGAAAAATACACGCAAATGTCGAATGTAATACCACTAGATGACGTAACAAACATGCATAATGATTCTGACATCAAGTAAATGGGACTGCTTTTTGGGCGTTTAATGTTACAGTTTGGCGGTAGTTTTTTGTTATGAAAAGTGGTGGACGGGATAATAGAGAAGTACCTAAAAAATATTAGATTTCAGTGCGAAATCCTCGCACGGGCCCTCTGGTTATTTTTATTTTCCTAATAATCATGGTGTAGTTTTTGGCAAAAAACTCTCATCTGTATGTAACTGATATTCATGCATAATAATAGCTAGCTAAAAAAAAAGCTAAAAAAATATATTTAAATTTTTCGTTTTAAATATGACGTGAAACTCATCTACTTTCTAAACTTACCGATTCTTGTATTATTAATGTAATGAATTGATTCACGCTCCTTCTAAAACACATTTGAAAATTCCCATTTTATTTCAAATATGACGTCACATTTTCCTCAGAGAAATCTCTTTTAAATGGCACAATTCTTGTTAATTTTCTTTTTCTGGCAATCAGGACGTAAATTTTAGCGGAAAACTCGCATTTGTGTGTAACTGGTATTCAAGCTAATTATTAATCAGTATCGATAAAAAATATTTCAGTTTTTCATCTTAAATATTACGTCCATTATCTATTTACTTTCATTATACATTGATATTCATGCTCCTTGTATTATTACGAATATTTGAAAATACCTGTTTTATTTATGACGTCATATTTGTCCAAGCCGAGGAGGATCCTTTTCATAGTTCCATGGTCCAAGCGAAATCTATTTTTTAATAATATAATTATTGTTGCACTTTTCCTTCTAATTATAACGCAGTTTTTGACAGAAAAATATCTTTTTATTTTAACCGATATTCATACTTCATGTATAATAACAAATACTCCATATTTTTGTTTCAAATATCACGGAAATTCACCTTCTTTTGAATTTTTTTAATTTTCAGTTTTCACGCGAAAATCGTTCAATTGAAAATTAGTTGTTGGGGAAAAATTATTTTTCCGTGTTTTTATTTTTGTGGCAACGATCAAAGCCCTAGCAACGATAAAGTAAAATGGTTAAATTGTATGGAAAAATGTCCATTTATTCTCTATGAAAATAATGATATTTTTAATTATTAAAGAAAATATTTGAATAAAATAAACAAAAACCAGCCTATGTTAATTTGAGGATTATAATCAACCTATATGCAAAAATACAGGATCATTAAATGCTCCATTTTTACGCTGGCTTCAGCCTAACATTTGCACACAATGAGATTTATAATATTATTAGGATATATATGTAATGAATTATTGAGGGGGAAGATTGGCATCATCCTTTTACGTTACGTATGTGAAGTAGTTTCCGGGACCGGGGCGACGTGGTGTCGCGGCCGTTGAAAAAATAAAAGAGTTCATTCCTGGAGTCTGACTTTTTATTTCTTTATAAATACACTCTTTTTTAGCAAGCCAGACCCAGGTGTTTGTAGAGCCGACAGTTACGTGGACATCATGGACGTGTTACATCATGGACTTAAAAGCCGCATTAGAGATGGCAGTTTCGGGCCGGTGTCGACGTGGCTTCTACGTTCAAACAGGTCCCGAGAACGATATTTTCAGGAATTGGCCGAGCGTGGGTCCTCATAGCAGTCAGGAGCGGCCGAAAAGCCACGAAAAATGCGTGCTCCTTCTTTTTGTTGTAGCCTAACTCCCATATTTTTTGCTAGAGTGCGCTCCTAAGAGTAAGGTGGTGACAGACATTTAAAACGAAGATATCAAGGGCAAATTAGATTTATGAAATTAGAAGAAAATGTTTTGGTTTTTTAAATTTTAAATTTTAAATTTGCATTTAAAAAAAGGTTTTACTTTTTATCCTTTCATATATAAATAAAGAAAATTAAAAGAAAAATAAAGCTTTAAAAACTAATAATATTACGAATGAATTTTAATTGTGTTATCATTTAATGAAAAAATAAATCACTAGAAAAATGTAAGCGCACTAAGTAAGCTCTTAAAACACTATTAACCTGCTTAAATTAACTTTAAAAAACAACCTGTAGCTTTGATAACGCTACTCTCCCCACCCCACCCCCTTTTTTTTTTACAATAATGTTGATTTGCTGCTTAAGGTTTTTTGCCCCTTTTTGAAACCACGTCATGCCTTATAATGATAAAGGGAAAAGAATGATGTTGCGATCAAGCAATGTCCATTAACGAAATGAGGCATCTCCATTACTTGAACTTGAACCATTGGAAGTAGTGTGAATATCTTCAACAAAACGTGTAGGCGTTTTAAGTGAATCAGATTTTTATTTTCGTCAGCTACGTCACTTCACTTACCACGAATCTTTGAGGGAAAAGGAGACAATCAAAATTGCCATCGTTTGATTCATTGCGTTTCATTCAACCCTTATTTTTTCACGGATTTATCGGAGAATCCGACGCCTACTGATACTCCTATTTTTAGTAAAAGCGTACACTTAATGGTATTCACCCATCATTTTTTTTATCACACAAATAACATTTTGTGCAGAAAATGCCAATTCTTCTATTGTGATTGTAGTACTTCAATTACCTTGAACATTATCAATTTATCCATCGTTACTCTTTGTTCCCTTACTTTTCATGGAATGATAATGTGATTATTTTTTAAGAAAATAAAATTAGCCATTTGCTTGAGAACTGCACTTCAAGTGGTAGAAAATGGTATTTCATGCCATAGGCGCCGGCAAAGGGCAGGAGGGGCATATAAAGGTTGTTGCCTCTCCATGGATTTTGAAATTTTATTAAATAAATGCTCTTTTGTCTGATAAATGACATTTTGTGAAAACAAATTATCATTTATTAATTCCTAAGTAACTTAAAATAAATAAGCAGTAAGTGAAAGAGTATTTCCTTGGGAGGAGGGAAGGGTCTGCCCTCTTTTTTACCCGAGAAAGGGCACCTTTTTAGCTATGTTTTTCTTTTTATGCTGATGTGTTTAAAATATATATTAAACGGTAGTTCAAAGGGCAGAGCCTCACCCCCGCCCTTCCTTCTTAATGAAAAATAAGAGTTGGTTTAAAACACCAACAGAAATTACCTTATTTTATGTTTATATTTCCCATTTAAAAAATCGCGGCCAAGGATGCAGACCACAAGCATATGTGTCTCAAAATCTTGCCCCGCCCTGTATTTCATTTAATCGGCGATCATGTTTCTTGCAACAACGCACTACTATTTTCAGATTTAAAAAATAATAATATTAAAAATATATATACTGTTTCTAACAACAATGACGAAGAATAAATTCCTATCTTACATTATCAAGCACAACCCTAAAATAAATGACATGGAGGAAAATTTTTCTTGTTATATAATCACCAGTCTTTTATGCTAAAACATAGTTCATGATTTTATTATTTGAAATAAATGAATCAAGAATGAATTAACAAATATATTTAAATTACCAGTTAAAATTAGCATTTATTAGTATATAGCAGTAAATAAATAAATATATATATATAAAAATCTGAAGAACTTAGTTTTCTTATGCAATTTTTACATGCTATTTTTTTCGAGTTGGAGATAATTTATTGCATTTTAATTAAAAAAAATCTTTTTCATGTAATTTATTAAAGCAAGATGAAATTTAACATATAATAAGCAGCGTTGTCAGTATCGCAATAAAAGTATATACTGAAACAGTATAATTTGAAGTAATGTAACAACTTATTTCAGCAAACTGCTGCACTGTGGTACTGAATGGGAGTGAAAATTCGGTTTTTAACACTTTCCAACACATTTGAAAAGTGCAAATGATTTCGGTTGGCTTCCGTCTGTTCGCGCTCCAATAAATGTAATATATATACTTTGATTTTCACATAATTGGTATATGTTATTGAAGTTTACCACCACGCATACGCGGCAGTGTATTACTGCTTATTTTACTGTTTATTACTGTTAATTTTACGGTATAATACTGGCAGCTGGTATGCCAGTATTATACCAAAATCAACATTTTTTTTTCAATCTATTCTCTACTGAAAAGGAAGTGTATAGCTTTAATAATTCGTTTACAGAGACACTCACAAAAAATCCGATCATGGTTTATAAACGAAAATTGTTAAAATGTACATTTTAATTACGTTAAATTACTTCTTACATTACGAAATCGATGTACTACAACACGTTTCCTAATACAAAATATTTCCTACAGAAAACTATGTGCGTAGCACGTATTGTTCATTTCACACAAAAGAATTCGATTGCATTATTCTCAGTAAACAGTGATTGTTTGAAGCGCCCTTTGTGAAATTGATACACGTTATTGAGTGGTACGATAGCATCTTCCACAAGTTAACTCTCAGCAAATCTAAATAGGGCACGTAATATTTAATGTTCCTTTACAATTTACAATGCTGCACAATAAAAAATAAATAAATAAATAAAAAAATCGTATATGTAATTGCTTATGAAGCTCTTCTTGCAACTATTTCTCATAGATGTTTTCAATTGTGTTACGCGTTTTCAAGTTTAACTGAATCTTAGTATGTTAAACGATATGTCTAAATTTTATGGAACATATACAGGGGTACACAAAAGAATTCTAATTAAATAGCTTACATGAAGAAAATTTCTTGAAAGTGCGTTTTCACATGTGTTACAAATTTTCCAAGTGAACTTAATCTTACTGTATTATATGGTGGGAGTATAATATAAATTCATACACAGGGTTGCACAAAATGATATGGAAACATTGCCGTCTATGAATGGTAATTGCCAGAAAGTTTTTTTATTGAGTTCTCCAGCTGAATTATAAAAAATCGATAGAGCATATACAGACCTATACAAAATAATTTGCATGCATTACCGCCCACGAACAGTAACTGCCGTAAATAGGTTTTTAATTGCGGTATGTATTTTATGAATTGTTTATTTCGATTATGTTTATTCTTTCATTGTATGAAAAAAATGTAAATTTTCTCACAATATTCTGATAGTGTTGGAAAATATTTCATAATCTATGCGTGATGCATAATTTTTCGTTCTTGTTATATCTTCAGAAAGAAACTGGGCTCTTTATGAGTCACGTGACTGTCCAACAACATCCGATGATTGTGAGCGCCGGAGATGGAGAATACGAAGTTGGTTGTAAACTATTTCACGGAGATCTTCGGATAGACACTGGAAATAGAGTAGAAATCGGGTATGACAATAAATTTCAATATTTATGATTTTAATGATAAATTAATAATAAAACTATTAGTGCTTATCATTTTACTTAAAAAAATACTTCATATCGTATTTACTTATGAAATTTGTTGTAATAAATACTTTATTTTATGGGAATGTAATATGGATGCGTATAGAAATTAATCTTCTGCCATGGAAGAACGAGTTTAAAAATCTAGCTTTATAGTCCAGGCATCAGGGGCTAAAAAAGGGCAAATAAAGGAAAGTTTTGATATTTGGTTTCTTTATGTTTTTGGGGTCGCTGAACACGAATCTGAGGTTTTCCAACAAAAAAATTTCCGGGAAATATCTTTTTTTTTTTTTTTACAAAAAACGTGTAAAAAACGGATTTTTCTCAGTTTTTTCAAATTAACTCCAAAACTATGCATTTTGAGTGAAAGTCGACAGGATATGAATTAAAGAGAATAAAATTTCCTACATTTTATGCACTGAAAGTTTTTTTCTCTGACCAGTGGTTTAGCCTTGAGAGTGCCGCAGAATGGATGTTAAAAACAAAAAACTTAAACGAACGGAAATTACGGCACAGTACGTCGATGTAACATGGAAACTAGCCATTTTACTCAAACATTAACCATTAATGATAAGATTATATGATTGACTATATATTTTATGCATTTGAGGAAGAGGAAAAGTGCGGATCCGGTGCCAGGGGATAGTGGGGGTAGTGGAGCAGCTCCACCGCCTCTCATGAATCGAGGATGCTCCTCCTCCGGACAACTCGTACTCTAAGAGGAGGTAAAATTGGAAAGGAGTAAAAGACAAAAAAAACTGTAAAAAAAGGGAATTACTGCACTGTACGTCGATGCAACAGGAAAATTAACCATTTTAAACAAACGTTGACTATTTACGATACTAAAAGCTATGTGATTGACTACATTTTACAATGAAGTTGCCTGATAGTAAATATGACGACTCATTATGAATCATTATTTAATTATAAACAATTATGTACATTAGTAACAAACATTAGTAAGTATATTTACGTAAAGTAAAAAAGCAAAAATCTTATTTCCGCATTATTTTATTTGAAAGCCCCTGCTGTTCACCGGCATCTACAACATAGAAAATAGACGTATGGAATTAGTGTTTTTTTTTATATTTTTCTAGCAGTATTATAGAATAAATGTTTTCTTAATGGTAAATATTTCATACCTTGTGGCATGGCTTGTTCCTCTTACATTGGGTCCACGGATTCAATGGGAGGGCAATCCATCTCCAGCTCGGTTTCAAGGTATAACTCGTCTTCCTCGTCTTGATTTACCACTGAGCTATTGTTGCAGTTCCCTTCGCAGTTGAGGCACATGTTGGAATAACAAAGACCTGCCTTCTTACATTCACAATTTTGTTGTCAGTTCTTTTTGCACTTACATGATACAAGCTTCAACAAAGCAGGGGGAGCAGGGTGTAGAACAGTAAATACAGACTCAAAGACCAATATTTGTTTTCTTCCATTCCCACTCTTCCACTCTTTTTTTTTCAAGTCCCATCCATTGCCGCCCCCTGGTGATATGCTCTTAAAAAGTGCTGTCGTGCTGCAGCTGCAGATGGTGGTAAAGTAGCAATATTAGAACTGTATTTAAAAGCTGACTTCTTGTACGAAATGTACCTTAGTTCAGCGAAGGCACATTCATCCCACTATAGCCATACAGCGTGGCAAGGAAACTTTCCTCAGCAGCTGCAATCATCTCTTGAGTAGCGTTCGAGTCTTTGAATACTTTAACAAACACCATATGGATTCACTGGATTCATTTAGTCAGCCACATATGGATTCTTCACAAGAGTTTTGAGGAACTTTATTTTTCTTTGCATAAACGGTACTGACGTTGTATCGCACTCGCTCGTAGCACGTAGGAAGATGATGTTTTCCGCAACCGTTGAACTCACAGCATTAGTTGGAGAAAATGTTGCTGGAGAAACGGTGTCCTTTCCACGTCCCAGGTTTTAAAAAGAAAACGTTTTCAGTTTGCAAAGACCTATCAAAATGACCAAGAGGTCTATATCCTCCCCAACTATAATCACCGTCTCATTTGATGTGGAGCCAAGGACAAAGCAGTGTTTACAATCAAAGTGTCTGCGTCTTCTTTTGCTTGCATGTAATATCTGCTGATGAGAACTTGTCAATCATCATAGATATTAAACGACCCTTATTTTTAGGGTTAGCAAGAAAATTTTCTTTGGGAAAGGTAGGTACCATTGTACCGTAGAATGTAACTTTTTTTCCATTGATTCGTTTAGGCTAAAAATGAAACTTTTAGGAACTGAAATATGTGTCAGATCTTATTAGCGAAAGTGCGTTTTAGTTATTTTATTTTTGTGTTATTTAAAAGGCAAATTAAAAAGTGTTTTTTTTTATTATTATTTAATGCGCAAATGTAGATTTTGATCACAGGCATGCTCATTTTTATTTATTTTTTAGTTATGAAGGAAACAATGAACCTCAGATGCATGAAATATAATGAATCATATAATATTTAGTATCATTAATAGTCTACGTTTGCGTAAAATGGTTAGTTTCCATTTTACATCGGTGTACAGTGCGGTAATTCCCGTTTTTTGTTTTTAACACAGCTTTTTGCGGCACTTACTAATATTTGTTGCTAATGTACATAATTATCTATATATTTAAAACGCTAAGCGTTTTGTTTCGACAATCCGTGAGAACAAACTACTACATCAAATTACATCATTCTTTTTTTAAATGAAAGATATTTGGTCACAGATTTGTTATCGTACATTCGTTTGTTCAAAAATTTAATTAATTAGCCGTAATCTTAAATTCAAATTTTACTTCTGCTTATGACGTCATAAAGTCGACAATCGGATTAACGCCCACTGTTGCGACGTACAGAGTTTATTTTGTGAACTCAATGATCGCGAGCATAAAAAATAAATATTAAAAGCACGTGACTTCCAGGCCAAATTTTTTAATTTGTAAGTTAAAATATAGTTAAAATGTTTAAGTATTTCGGTAAAAATATTTATCCGTGTGTTTTATAAGCAAATAAAAATTCATATTTACTGTGACGTCACGGAAATATTGTCCATTGGGTTCATTTTATCATTAAGAATTATAACTTTGTTGATGCCATTTTTTTCATTACAATTAAATGCAAAATATATTTTTATTTGTATGCATGGTGCTTAAGCATAAACGTACGTGTGAAAAGTTTGTACCGGTGAAAATGACGTTATGCTTAGCTTGAAATGCATTTTAACATTGATAAAACTAAAAAGAAAAATTTATATGATTGTGTCAACATGGCGTAATATTAACTGATATTTCAATTTTTAATTTTAAAGATTAGAACTGGAGCCTTTATTGGTTGCTTCATCTTGATTGCATACCTTGATTACATGTTACCAATTACTTTTTTTAAATTATAGGATTAAGATTACATGTTACCAATTACTTTTTTTTTAATTATAGGATTAAGTTATAGGAATTATAGGATTTAAATTATTAAGATTTCCTTTTTTAATAAAAAAATTCACAAAAGTAAAGAATTTCAGGGGAAAAAAAACTTGAAATAATGATTGTATTTTTAGCTAGAATAAACAATGTAAGGCTAATATTTTATAGGAATTATTTTGGTAGGTTTGTTATAAGTTCATTTAACAGTTCCTTATTAGCGGCAAAGTCTTATTTCTTTCACTGTGAATTTTTCTTTCGATGTCAAAAAATGGTAGTCTACTTTTGGACACCAACCAAAACACAGTGGCAATATTTAGAAATGTATAACGGTTGTGACAACAAACGGCACTATCGCTTTAGCTTTCATCGCGCTTACATCACTTCTAAATACTAAAAATTTAATTTTTTTACTACATTTTACAATTTTAATTTTTACATCCTCAATTAGAAAAAAAAATTAGCTTTCGATTGAAATTTATTTGAAATCTGCCACTTAATTTAACGACTTTTTAAATAATTTTCAAGCATGAAATATTTTTCAATTCTATCTCAACAATGACCATCCGTTTGTTTTAATAATGTAAAATAGCTTCTTGGAAAGTTTCAACAATTGAAAATAGGTATCCCTAACCTTCATGAAAAGTGAAAAAAAAAAATAATAAAAACCTGATAAATCATAAGATCAGATTATCCAAAAGATAGAGTATTTTGGCGCTAATATAAAATCTGTCAAAAGAAAAAAAAAACTATTTTTAGTTTATGATTAACATAAAATTGATATGTTGAATTCGTTGATGTATATGTTGAATCAGAATATGCTAGGAACTGTTATTTATTATTTTTTTTAAGATCCATTGGATATTTAACTGTATAAGAGACCGACTGTGATGGAAAAGGAATAATCATCCTGATTATGTAAAGGGATATAGAAGAAACCATACAAATAAATTACAATTGAAAACATTAAAATTTTCCTTCATCTGCATATTAATTTATTATTTTTAACAAAAATTCTTCATTTTTACAAAAAAATTGATTAGCTTAAAACAATGGATACGTTTTAGAAGATATGGATTTGAAATGAACAATGATTAAAGAGGACATTTTAAAACTTTTAATTTAAACATTTTAAAACTTTTTTTAACGTCGAATTTCAACGGTGCCTTTGGGCAGATGCAATACATATGCGCATAGGAGCTCATTCAATTGCATTATCACGGGGGGAGGGGTACTTATACTATGTTCTTTTATTTACTGAATATGAGATGAAAGTAGGAAATTTGTATGATACTTTATAGGTCTATGACCTTTTTTTTTTTCTGTCGTGGGGAATATCGTGGTAATGTCAAACTGATTTGCATTACACATTTGTTTACGGAGTGTTCATTTGGAGTTTGCATCGGAAATAGCATTTCACTGGGGGGGGGATTTTTTAAAATAAAATATTTGAAAGACTGTTTCATACGAAGCCCTACTTAAATAATAAAGAAGCTTATTTTACTGATAATGTTATAGTATTTTTTTCCGTCACGTTTTGACGGGTTCCATCTAGTTTATAATTAAATAATGATTTATAATGAGTCGTCGTATTTATTATCAGGCAACTTCATTGCAAAATTTAGTTAATCCCATAGTTTTTAGTATCATTAATAGTCAACGTTTGCTTAAAATGGTTAATTTTCATGTTACATAAACGTACAGGGCCGCAATTCCCGTTTTGTACAGTTTTTTGTCTTTTACCCCCTCATAGAGTACAAGCTCTTCGGAGGAGAAACACCCTCGACGTATGTGAGGAGGTGGAGCTGCTCTACTGCTCCCACCTTCCTCTGGCGCCAGATCCGCACTTTCTCTCTACCTTAAATGCATAAAATAAAGTCAATCATATAATCTTTAGTATCATTAACGTCAGAGAAATAAACTTTCAGTGCATAAAATGTAGGAAATTTAATTTTCTTTAATTCATTCACTGTCGACTTTCACACAAATGTATAGTTTCGGAGCTATTTTGAAAAAATAGAGAAATGTCCGGTTTTTTTTTTTTTTTGTAAAGAAACATATTTCCCCGGAAAAATTTTTGTTGGAAAACTTCAGATTCGTGTTCAGCGACCCAAAAAACATAAAGGAACCAAATATCAAAACTGCACCAAAACTTTCCTTTATTTTCGGCCAAATGACTGAACTATTAGACCCCTTCTTAAAAACTGCTTCAACTCAAAAATTAACCTGAAGTTACGAAGACACAAGAATAGAACGACTTTTTGTTCAAGTATATATATATACACTAGCCTCCAAAAGTTAAGGTACAACCGGTTTTTTGCGTCTAATTTGCAAATGAATGAATATAGAAACAACAAATTTAGAGGAAATGTGTGCTAAACTGTTATTTATTAAATACGACATAGAAATTTACTTAAGTTAAACGTATAAATGAAATTACAACAAAAAGCACTCATGGTGGAAAATTCCATTCTTGGAGAAATCAGTACATCGCAATATTATGCAGTAAAATGTGACAAAAACATTAAAAAACTGGTTCTAATACGGCATATGTCCACCCCGGACTTGAATGCATTGGCGGCATCGACTTTCCATGCTCTCAATTAAATTGTCAGACACCGAAATATGTAACGCTGACCAGACTTGGAGTAAGCCTTGTTCCAGCTCATTTAATGACCTTGGAGGAGTTAAAGCCGCAACCTGTCTTCCAAGATAGTCCAAAAGATGTTCTATCGGATTCAAGTCTGGAGAGTGAGCTGGCCACTCCATTCTCTCCAAATCGTGATCCTCAAGATAATCCTCAACAACCACAGCTCGGTGTAGTATCGCATTATCATCCATTAGAATGAAACTATTGCCAATAGCACCTATGGGCGCACATATGAATCAAGGATCTCATCCCGATATCTCGCACCAGTCACACTTCCTCCATGGAACACATGCAGGTCAGTGTGGCCTCCGAGTGAGATCCCTGCCCAAACTATGATTCCACCGTTTCTGTACCTGTGTGTTTCGACAGTGTTTGATTGATGGTATCGAGTGCATTGTTCTCTCCAGATCAGAAGACGTCCTGAATCGATCTCCAGTGTGAATCTGGACTCGTCTGTGAAGAGTACAGAAGTCCACTGTTGTCTGGTCCAGGAAACATGTTCTCTTGCCCAACATAAGCCGGCCCTTCTCTGTCGTCTGTTGAGGGGGACACACACAACTGGTCGCCTTGCATAGAGATCTGCATTGTGAAGACGTCTTCGCACCGTAGTAGCGGAGATTCTTCTCCCTGATGCTGCAAAGTGGTCTGCAATGAGTTGCGCACAGTAGTGCGTCTTCTCCTTCGGCCCGAAAGAGCTAGAAACAGGTCTTCTGCAAGTGTTGTAACACGTGGGCGGCCTGGAACATGTCTTCTGGACACAGAATCTTCGGATTCATACTGATCCTAGAGTCGTTGAACTACACTGCGAGACACATTGAGCCGTCCAGCAGTATCGGCCTGTGTCAACCCCATTTCCATCCATCCTACCGCCCGCTACCTTAATTAATCGGGCAAACGACTTCTTCTAGACATTTCTAGGCTCTACTGGCTGTTGTGAACAAAACTGACAACAATAGTTCGAATACAACAAAACTTACACGCGAAATTACGAAAGCTTCGTAATTGCATATTTTTCTCTCAAACACAAATACCTATTCTTTTCTATAAAATAAAAGTGGTAGCTGTAATTTTTGCGAAAGTTTTTTTGAAGCTTATTATTGTCATTCATATAAACTATGACGTTTAATCTGACTGCCATTTTTTGTCTGGTGAGCTTCGAAAAACATGTTGTACCTTAACTTTTGGAGGCCAGTGTATATATATATATTATACGAAAATACGATATAAATACTTGGAAATGGGTTTTTCTTATCCGGGAAAAGAAGAAATCCGATCATCAATTGCATTGTTTGTGATGAAAAAATTTCAGATACTTCCATGATTCCATTTTTTGCCCACCATACATTCAGAACAAAAACAAGTCAATATTTTAAAAAGTGTTATATGAAAAGAAAATACGAGCAAATACCGTTATAAAATTTATTAAAATTGATGATAAGGCATAAAATGTAGGCTTTTGACTCTGCACAATTGGTAATTTATATAAATCTATATATGAAAGTATATATGGTCACAAATATACTTTAGGAGAATACATAAAATGTTACATTATATTATTTCTTTTTACAGAGGATCGCAAATAAAAATCCCTACAATGACATCTCCAGCGCCTGGACCTGAGGTTTTACTTCGGATTTATGATTTTGAGAATGATGTATTTGTTGACACCGTGCGTTTGGGCCAAGTTGTCGAACTGGAAATTACTATCAGAGACGGAAGTAATTAGTTTTGCTATTTGTGGTGATATTTTGCTTTATATTGAAAAAACCTAGTTATCAAATTATATTTTTCATGAAAATTTTTATAATAACCTTTATATACACTCAAGAGCCAAAACATTATGACCACCCCCACATTTTGTAATGAACTCGCCTGGATCACATGGAAAGTACGTGATCAAGTGGGAGTGGTATGCGGCTGGAGAGTCTGGGGAATCATTCTTGCACTTACTTTTGTGTGTGATGGGAAAGGCTGCAGATCTAAGCGACTTGGATAGAGTGCAGATTGTAATGGCTCGCAAACTCGGAACAAGTATTTCCGAAACTGCATGACTCGTGGGTTGTTCGCGATCTGCAGTTGTTATTACTTATGCAAAACGGGTGAATGACGGTGAAACCAGCAGTAGACGCCATTGTGTTGGACGTCCACACGTAATCAAAGAAAAAGGACGTCGGAGATCGTCCCACTTGGTGAAGCAAAACCGGCGTCAGACAGTGGCTCAGCTGACAACCCAATATAATGCCGGTCCAAGTAGAACTGTATCGGAGCACACTGTTCAGCGAACACTGTTGGATATGGGGCTATGCAGCTGAAGTCCCACTCATGTGCCTCTGTTGACCAAGCGTCATCGCCAACTACGCCTACGCTGAACCTGGGAACATCGCGACTGGACCATGGATCAGTGGAAGAGAGTTGCCTGGTCAGATGAATCACGGTTTGTCATTCATCACGCCAATGCCCGTGTCAGGGTACGCCGTCTTCCAAGCGAACGGTTGCTCCTTCAATGTACAGCAGGTCATACACAGGCCGGTAGTGGCGGTATTATGCTTTGGGGGACGTTCTCATGGGCGTCTCTGGGACTCATGGTTGTGGTACAGCGGACCATTAACGCTACGGAGTATCTAAACATCATTGCGGACCAGTTGCACCCTTACATGGCGTCTGTCTTCCCAAATGGGAATTGAGTCTTCCAGCAGGACAACGCTCCATGTCACAAAGACCGAATTGTGTTGGAGTGATTCCAGGAACATAATGTTGAATTACAGTTAATATCCTGGCCACCTAACTCACCTGATATCAATCCGATAGAACACATTTGGGATGTTATGGAACGGCAGCTCAGAGTTCAAATACGACCAAGTCGCAATATCTCGGATTTGCGTGACCATTGCTTAAACATTTGGTACAATCTGTCTCCGGCCATCTACCAACGACTTTTGGCGTCCATGCCAAGGCGGTTTGCAGCTGTGTTGCGGGTCAAAGATGGGCCAAGTCGTTATTGACAGGTGGTCATAATGTTTTGGCTCTTGAGTGTATATTGATAATAAAAAGACAAAATAAAAAAGCAGGGCTGGATTGAATATGACTGTTTTGAGTTACACAGGTACACAACAACACCTGACCAAAACATAGAACTTCGCACGTATTTATAAACTTAGGTGGCGGACCTGACAAAAAGCTAGCTGAAAGAACCAATCATAGTTAAACGAATAAAATTTTATAGAACTGAAAACTGAAATAATAACAATTCAATGTAATGCTATGATTACAATATTCTAACGTATATTATTATATGTATTTCAAATTTCCCATTCTTTTGAAGAATTATTGCATATTTAAAAATTTATGTATAGGAAGATAATAATTATGTAATTATGCAATTTCATACACAACTTTGCATCTAAGAAAATAAAGAAAGTAAATTTTGATTTATGTTATGTCTTTATTAGTATAAATTAATTAACTTGAAAATTAATTTAAAAAAATTACATTTTCGATAATTCTAGCATAATTAGTATTTGGCTTTTTGTTAAAACCGCATGATGGTAGGGAACATTGAGTCATTTATGAATTATGCTGTACTCGTAAATATTCAAGCTGCATTAATGTTATATCATATGTCAGCTTAAAAATTGTACTCCACAAGGGCCGCCTAAAATTATTTTAATTAAAAAATCATTTTATAAAGAATGTGCAGCATTATTATTGCAAGAAAGGATATAAAAATCACTGAAACATTATTATTGCATGTCTATGGGGAACACCATTAAAATATCAAAACCTATTAAAAAATGACTAAGCATTTAAAATTAAATATACACTTATACTTAAAAACATATCAAAAATTCAAATTTGTAACTGGTTCCCTTACAGATTTATTAAAAGTTAAAAGTCACTTCTCGTTGATTAATTCGTCGTCAACGGGGATCCACAGGGGTGTGAATCAGAAATCTGTAAATAAGATTTTCTGTCCAACACCATTGTAGAAATTCAAAACAACAAAAAATAATTATAATTAAAAGTTAAAATTAAATTTAACCCAATAGTTTGAAGCATGTGCTATTTTTTTAAACATACTTTGGTATGTACAATGGTATCCTGCATGTTTACACTCCCAGGAAGTTTCACTTTTAACCTTATTATTGTAACACACGATACACAGCACTTCATTAGGTTTTCCCTTTTTCTGAGTAACATGAATCTATTCTGAAAATTCCACAATTTTTGGCTTTCAACTTAGCTGGCGTGTCATCATGCAAGGGATGTCCATGAGTTGTAGAGTCCCCTTGTGTAACTTTAGGTAGAATGTGTTCTGTTAGTCGAAACTCGAAAGCTCTCAATCTTGTTTTTCTTCGTATTGTTGCATAAAACATATGGATTGTACAGTGCAATGTTAAAAAAATATTAGAAAAATATTTTTGTGTATTCTTTCATACAATTCATACGGGTAATTATTGCGGCAATTTATTTTCATTTAAGAACTGTACAAATAATGCAAGCATAATAAACATTTAAACAGTTACTTTAATCGCATGACTAGTGTAACGTCTCATAGCACATTTTATAATGAAAAACGCCTGACGAGTTATAGATTCATCATTTTACAGCAACGAGTTAAACGCTTAATTAAAAAAAAAATCGATAATTTTATATCCAATAACCAACCTTATCGATTGTCCTCACTTTTCGTGTCCCATATATGGTTTGGTTGCAGATTATTTTTAAATGCTTAAATGCCTTTGGCAGATGGCCTGGAATATTGTTAAATTGCTTGATAATTTAATAGGAATCGAAAATGGAAATATCTTCCACTTAAATTAATAGTGTCTTATATCAATATCTTGATTGGAATTGATTCCGAGTTGTCTGAATGTTACAAGAATCCTAAAGTATTTTAACGGATTAATTTCAAACTTCTACTATACTCCGTTCGCTGAAACGAGATAACGAAAGTAAACAAATGCGCGTGCGGATTGGCGATGCTTAAACCTGGCGTTGTGCCAGAAGCGCCAATTGTTTGAGCCTCTGCTTTTTTTCCCAAACGGCTGTTTGTTTCTTGTCTTTCACTTTTAAAATTGACGATTTTTTTCGATTGATTTGGTATTTTATATACACAAATGGAGTGTGAAAATTCTTCTTTGAGCCCGCCTAAGAAGAGAGTAAAAAGAAAAGCTTTGAGTAAGGTGGAGAAAGATATGATTTTAAATGTATATAAAACGGAACTTGAATCGAATACTGAACTTCCGATTTCTCATATAGGAGATAATGCTGCTCGTATAACAGGCGTAGGTAAAGCTTCTGTTTTTCGAGTGTTAAGAGAGTATAAAAAATGTGGTGTGTTAAACTCGCCAAAGAGAATAAAATTACGTAAACGTGTTTTAGAAAATATAGATGATTTTGATAGGAATGCTATTAGGAGAAAAATCCACGAGTTCTTTTTGAGGAATGAATTGCCCACTATAAATAAAGTTTTGGAAGTTGTAAATGATGACCCTGATTTGCCAACCTTTAAAAGGACAACATTTTATCATCTCCTGAAAGAATTAAACTTTAGATATTCACGGAGAGGACGAGACAGTACTCTCATTGATAAAAACGAAATAATTGTGTGGCGAAGAAAATATTTAAGGCAAATCAAATCTTTCAGAGAAGAAGGGCGCAAAATATATTATATGGATGAAACTTGGTTGAATGCAGGCCATACAGTTAGTAAAGTTTGGAAAGATACCTCAGTAAAATCATCAAAACAAGCATTTTTGTCTGGTCTTTCTTCCGGATTAAAATCTCCTTCCGGAAAAGAAAAACGGATGATAATTACCCATATTGGTAGCGATTCTGGTTTCGTGGATGGAGGGCTTGACTTATTCGAATCAAATAAAAATAAAAATTATCACGAAGACATGAATTCAGAACGTTTTGAAAAGTGGTTTGGTGATATCTTATTTCGACTGGAAGATAACTGTGTGATAGTAATGGATAATGCTCCTTATCATTCCCGAAAATCAGAAAAAATACCGAATACTTCGTGGAGAAAACAAAAAATTGCTGATTGGCTTTTAACAAAAAATATCCCTTTTGAGGACGGAATGTTAAAAGCGGAACTGTTGCAGTTAGTGAAGCAAAATAAAAATAAATATGACAAGTACGCTGTCGATGAAATGGCAAAAGCACAAAATAAAACTGTCTTACGATTACCCCCCTATCATTGCGAGCTTAATCCTATTGAACTGATTTGGGCACAAATAAAGAACTTCGTTGCGAAAGAAAACAAAACATTCAAAATGCCTCATGTAAAAGAAATATTCTCTCAAAGTATAAGCAAAATTGGCACTGAAGAATGGAAAAGATGCATTCAACATGTAACAAATACAGTGGAAAAACAAATGTGGGATTTAGATAATGCTATAGATAATATAGTAGATTCCATGATAATCAATCTAGATTCTAATAGTTCCGATACTTCAACTTCATCTTCTGAATGATTTATGAGGTAAGTGGGCTTCAATAATGTAAGATATAAATATTTTTGTACTATTTTGTATTTAACAAAATTAACTCCTGATGATGGTTTATAACAATGTTAAATTCAGAAAGTTTGCCCCGGGAGGAAATTCCGTTCGGGGCATTAAAATGTCCCCTCCCGGAATATTTCAGATTTTATAATTTTAATGGTCAAAAAGTATAATCCCCCCCCCCCCCCCCCCCCCCCGCCGAAACTATATAATGTCTCGCCTGGAGGCACAGAAATCCCACCAGGAAAAAATATGTCTGAATTCAACGCTGTTTAAAATAAATAGAGAATAATTTATATTTTGACGTCTTAAACTTTTACATTTTTGTTTAAAATCTCGATGTAAGTCAGTTAGCAACTTGTGTTGTTTTCATATAGTTATAAAAATAAATGTTTAAAAAATTAACAAATCGAAATAAAAAATAAAATTCGCCAACCTAGGGATTTGTGCCAAATGTGTGGCTCCTTGGCGATTTTTCTGCAACCCGTTTGTTTACTTTCGTTATCTCCTTTCCCTGAACAGACTGTAGTAATAAAGAGATGCATTAAAATTTTGCACTTTAAAATTTAACCTTTTTTTTAATGTAACACATGCTTTAAAACAAATCCTGTACAGTATATACTATATTAGGATGATATTATATGAATCTGGACAAAGTGATCAGAGTATGTTGATCAGTATGTTGACAGGCATATAGTTTTAACAATTTATGAAGTTATTAAATTTTTAGAATTTTTGTTATTGTGCAGAACAATTGTACTATTTTACACTACTTGATTTCAATAATTATTATTTTTTAATTATTCAAATCAAACAACTTAATTTACTTATAATCTGCAGTTCTTAAAATAAGTTATCTTTACAAACATATATTTTTTAATAATTGGCTGTTTTTTATTAAAAATGAAAAACAATTAATTCCAAATTGAAATTCTAATTAAGTATATTTGTTTTTTTTTCTTCTGAAATATACCCTGTGTTAAAGAGTTACAAATAATTTATGAAATAATTTGGTGTTCAATAACATATAGCATTAATAATGTAACCTATTTTCTTAGTTCTCATTTTTATTTCATTTCGCAGGGATGTACCAAGGGAGTATTTCTGACTGTGATGCGTTTAACAACAATGGAACACGATTCCCCATCGTGCGAAATTTGTGAGTACCATATCTTATGTATAAATGCAGTAAAGCATTTTTAAATACTTAAACATAATTACGTCTGATACCACATATATTAGTGAGACTGGTCGTCCACGCAGTATTCGATTATAGAAACAAAAAGGTGCTTTCAAATCAGGTGATTTACGTTCAAAACTAGTTAATCATTCTATAGAAATTGACCTCGTACTAGATATTGAGAAACTTAAATTAATTAAATCTAACCGTATTAATTAAAAATGGAGAATATTTATAGAAGGATTGTTCACATATTTACAAAGATCCGCTCTAAACGAGGTATGGGCTGATCCGTCTAATTCGGTCCTACTCTGACGGACATTCCTGAACTTTTAAAATCAACTGTTTAAACTAGATCGATAGTTGTACACTTGAGGGGCTTGTTTAAAAGTCTGAACGTCTACTCCTTGATTTTATATCTTGTTTTTAATATGCCGTTTATATGTTCTATAACAGTACATCATTTTTTATAAGTCCCTGAAGAGGACTATGTGGCAAAAGACGCACAAAAGAATATACTTATTTATAAAAGAAATAATATAGACATATCAAGTGGCAGAAGTTGGCAATGTTATTTTTTATAGTATTTAAATGAGTAAATGATCACTCTTCCATATTGTGAGCAAAAATATTTTTGAAAACATTTAATATGCTTCATTAAAATTTTGATGGGAGACACATATATGCACAATTTGGAACGAGTTCGTTAATCAAAGTTCCTGGAGCTATGGTCTCCGTATCTCTTAACAAGACCTATTCGGTTCAGATTGCACAATGGTACAAGTATATTTTTCTGGTATGAAATTTTGAATATTCTGAAACACTTCTGAAAGCGATCGCTATCTCTTAGAGGCATGGAATTATTATTTAACCCTTTCGGGTTATAGCGTCTTATCAAGAGAACGTGTCTTTTTATTGAGTGTTATTTTATCTTAACAATTAGTTTTCAAATTTTTCAAGAGTCTGGTAGATATTTTGAATTCCGAATTCCGGTAAATTCGAAACCTTGCTAGTGATGAATGCAAATATTTGCGCAATATAGCCAACATAACTGATACTGGTTTTAAGGGTAATTGTGTTTCTGGATTTTTATAATCGCTATTTCCAAATAGTAATATTAGC
Organism: Maratus michaelseni; assembly: GCA_963931845.1. Lineage (NCBI taxonomy): Eukaryota > Metazoa > Arthropoda > Arachnida > Araneae > Salticidae > Maratus > Maratus michaelseni. The sequence goes on along the minus strand of OZ007590.1, from coordinate 202,622,654 downwards.
TTTATTTAATCTCAGAATTTATAAGGTGAATATTTACTATTAGGATGAAATAGTGGTTATAAAAACCCAGAAACACAAGCACTCCTGGGTTTTTGCATCAGGTATATTTTTAGTAAGGTTAACATTTCTGTACCTATTATTACTGCAATATCAAATGCATTTTCACATTTTTTTTCTTTGAAATTCCACATTATTACAAACGCAATAGAATAATTCCATTGTTAAATTTATTAAAAGTAGGTTTTATTTTTACAACTTTTATTTTATGTAGAAATAAAATATGTAAATTTTATTAACTTAACTGAAAATTTTGCAAATTGGGGAAAAAGAAAAGAATGTATAATGAATACAATGACATTTAATCATCCGTTTTGACAATGACTTCAGTCAAACATTTTCACATTTATAATATTATTAGGATTAGAATACTCTCATTACTACATGGAGATAATAACAAACCTAAATGCTAAGACAAAATAATACTCAATGAAAATACATGTTCTCTTAATAAAACGCTAGACCCCAAACGTATTAAATAATAATTGCATGCTTCTATGAAATAGCGATCGCCTTCAGAAGTTTTTTCAGAATATTCAAAATTTATACCAGAAAAATATACTGAGAAATACCAGTGTCCAATCTGAACCGAGTAGGTATTGTGAATGTGCCACGGTCATACAAGGCATTTTCACAGCGGCCGGTAAAAAACAAAACAAAAAAGGTAATTGACAATGGTGCATAATTCAAGAAACAATTTAACATTATTATATATATGAACGCTTTGACACCATGAAAAATTGAGATATAATAGATAACGACGTATAAAAGGTAAATGTATTAACCCCCTGACTACGTATTGCCGCGATTTCAACACGAAAGACGTGAGTAGCAAAATTTTAAAAACACACAATTTTTTAAACGATTAGTGTTAAAATAAATTCGACAGTCAGAGGGTAAAAATGCATTTGATAATATACTACATATTTCAAATACATGGTGATTTGGAATATGTTATAAAAGAAATACATATTGGTCAAAGAGATTTTGATTAAACAAAAATAACGCAGTCAGATTGTTAAAGTTGCTATATGTACATATTGATATCAGGCAGGCGATTTTATATGTAAATGGCATTTAAATTTCTGCTTGAATTTTTAGTACATACACTTTCAACTCCTACCATACTTTGATATATGACCTTCGTTTCAGATGGATTCCGGTCTCCTGCAGTTCTTTTAAGTTCGTTAGTTTGGTGAAATAGGACGTTTCTAACCAAATATACAAACATATTGAGTTAGGTTACCATTCTTGGAAATGGAAATTGGCATTAATAGAAGTAATTGTCGTTAATTTATTTTCGTAATTCTCAGTACCGCGAGAGAATATAAAAATAAGGAGAAATCAGCAAGAATGTATCAAAAATCTGATGGTCTGTTGAAAATTGAAATATCGAGCCAAACCGAAGTTGACTCCACTTCTACATATTATGAATCGAATGATAGTATTTCTACTTTTTTTTTCTTTGTTATTATTATTTTGTAAAAATTATCTAAGAAAGTTTTGTGTTTTAATGCGCAATGAATTCTGTTAACACGTTGACCGCCACAAATTGCGATAAAGTGTTTTTATTATTATTATTATTATTATTATTATTATTTAATTTTATACAAAGTGTTATTTTTATACATATTTAATTCAAAAATATCAAAAATTATTTATTTTTACACGTTGAACGCCAGACTGAAATCACTAAACATGTCTGGGAGTGTGTGTGTGTGGGGGGGGGGGGGGGGGGGCACAGGGTTCTTATTTTAAATACATGGTAATAAATTATCAATAGTCCTGTTCCTCCATAGCAATAAATTGTCTTCAATGAAAATAGTGATCGCACACGTATTCGTGTTGTACGGCGTCCCGGGAATTATCGCTGGCACACATTTTTGTGTGCCATTTCAGTCAATGTATTAATAATGTGAAATAACTTACCTTATGACTGACAAATTTATTTCTTAATTAATTAATAAAAAACTCCTTAATTAAGATTAATTTGATAACTTAATATAATACTTGTAAATGTAGAGAATCTTTCATAATACTTCCTTTACTTCCTTTTCAACAGCGTTTTAATATTTTAAATGTGTATATAGTAACATATTATGACTTGGTTGATTAGTCAAGAAATGTTTGATTGCAAATATCTTTGATTTATGACCTTCGTAACTTGAACTAAAGAACATTGTTTAAAAATGAATAAATAAAGACCATTCTACTAAACGAAATAGACGAATCAAATTACACTTTCAGAACGTATATTTTTCTTTATTTTTTAGCTTCTTTTCTTTCTTTTGTTCCTCTGTCTTTTTCTTTTCGATTCTTTTTTTTTTTTTTTTTTTTTTTTTTTTTTTTGAGTTACTGCATTTGTGCAATTAACTGCATGGATTTTCATTCCTCTTAAACAGCTAAAACTTTAACCCTTTCGAGCCTGGCGTCCTAATAAAGGACATGCCTTTACATTGATTGTTATTTTGTGTTAACAATTATTTCTGTCCACAAATTTACTATTATCAATTTATTTATCTTTCAGAATTTAGTAATAAAAAAAAATGAAAAGGGAAATTAGCTTAAAACTCTGTACGTCGTTGCACTGACTTTTATTTTAAAGTAGCTGATCCACCTGGAGGCGTAGACTGGGCCCATGATAATAACCTTAAATATACCTAAATTCAATGTTGAATGATTTTATATATTTAAACGAAAATATTTCCAAACGATACTAATGCTGGGGGGCCTTACTGCCTTCGGCAGCGTACATTCACGAATTTATGTGATTTTATATTTTTAACTAAAAATCTATGTAAACAAATCTAGAGTTGAAGGCTCCACTGACTTCGGCAACGTACACCTTCATGTTTCTTCATCAGAAACACGGATAAAGATTTTTAAAAATTTCAGAAATTGCGAAACGTCCTCCAAGAACTATTTTTTTTCAAATGGTTAATATTAATATTTTTTAAAAACTGTAAACGACGTTCTAAAGAGTAAACCAACATCTTTAATTTGGAGTAATCGGTTTTCCGTATTTTGGTTAGTTCGGTGGAAGCGAGCTTCGGAAAACGGGGGCGGAAGAAAACATGAATTCGACATTTCGTAATTAATTTTTTTAAAGGGTTAATCTTAATATTTTTTTAAATGGATTACGGCATTTTAAACGTAAAAGTACAAAATTTAAGAAAATGTCTTACGTTTTTCCTTTTTTGAAAACGGTTCGTCTGACATGCGCTTAGACAAACGGTTACAGAAAAAAAAAACGATCTGGCTCTTTTCGTTTTTTTTTTTGTTTGCGGGTTTCGGAAAGCTCCGAACCCAGCATGCACGGGCTAGCTCGCCGAAAAAAAAAGGTGGAGGTGGAATAGGGGATGCTTTACAGATGAAATTTTAATTACTATCTCGGCTAATTCTCAAAAAATGAAAAATCTGAGCTCAAATGCATCAGGACCTACCTTGGACTATCCTCATCTAATTTTTCAGACCTTTACTTGCGGTAGATTTCGCCAGCTATCGGACACACACAGAAAAATTCTTTTATTAGTATAAACATGTGTTTCATTCTTTAATTAAAAAAAAGGGCTTCTTGTTCAAACCAATAATTTATGATGAAAAAATAAAAAAATACTGGAATTTTGTTATGTCTGTTTAATCCTGTTGTAATAAGATATTTTCCAAACGCCTTAAAAATGCTTCTTTAGCCTATTGTAATGTTAATAGTACGCAAAACAACTCTATTCGTTAAATTTTAATAAATGACATATTCGTAAATTTTCGGAAAACCTCAATTTTTCTCATTTGGATAGCTATTTTTTATTTTCAAATCTAAAAATAATTACCTCCCTTCTCTCTTCTACCCCCCCCCCCCCCCACAAAAAAAAAATCGGACCTGAAGGGAGTAAATTTGAAAGAGGATTTTGATTCATTATATTTATTATATTATTATAATTATTACTATTTATTATTATATTATGCATCGGTATTTTCTATAAATTTATTTATTTATTTATTTATTTATTTTTACTTTTGCGTGTAGAGAAAGAATATCTTGATAAATGGATAATTACGATTCTATTTTTCATGTTCTTATTTTAGTTTCCGCAATGTTTCATTGTACCATTCACATATTATTTTAGTTTGTAGATAATTATTTCTGAAGCAATGGCCCATCTTTTTTGTGTTAATGAATGGCCCATTTAGCACAAAACGACGTTTCCCTCATTTAATAGTACATTTCATTTTGACAAAACATTGCAAAATGCACTGCAGCGAATCTTATTAAGTTCTTATAGCTCTTAGCTCTTTTTTAACACTTTCCAGCATAGTTGAAAAGAGTTTATGACTTCGGTTTGTTTGGCCGGCTGTCTGCGCTCTAGCTCTTGTAAATATACTAGGATTGTCATGTAATTTATCTCTGTTATTAAGTCTTCACTAAAGAAAAAAAAAAGAAAAAAAAAGAAAAAAAAAAAAGAAAAAAAGTTGATTTTACAGTATAATACTGGTACCCAAGCTATCAGTATTATACCGTAAAATTAACAGTAATAAACTGTAAAATAAGCAGTAATACGTTGCCACGTTGCAGTGTATGTAACATGTTTTCAAACTAAACTAAACTTTAGAATTTTATGTAGTATATATACAAATCTATAGTTCATATACAGGGCTGCAGAAAAAATAAATCAAAGGCCTTTCGATCTGTGAAAGATAATTGCTGAAATTGGATTTTCAAATGAGTTGTGCGTTTACTAAATTGTTTACTAATATATCTTCTTTCACCTTATTAAACGGTTAAATTTTGTTACAGTATTTTGGAAGTGTTGAAAAGTGTTTCATAATCTATGCTTGAGCTGTTGTTTTCTTTCTTGTTGATTTATAAAATTATTTTTCTTCTTTACATTTAGATTTTAAATATGGATGACAACAGTAATTTTTTTTTACTCAATTGAAATAAATATTTTTTATAGAGATTAATTCAATTAAAATTTATCATCTTCTTTTCGGAAATAACTTTAAAGTTACAAGCTGAAATGGGTTTCTGAGTTTTGACTTTCTCCATTGCCAAATTTCCATCATTTTTTTTTTTTTTTTTTTTTTTTTGAGCTAAGTTTGATATTTGCAGTCTTCTATTTTACATCCCACACATAAAAAACCTACACGTTTAAGCTACTGGAAGGATTTATTAATTAAAAATAAATAAATAAACGATGAAAACAGCTGAAAGACTTATTTTGGAATTCCAAGGGCACTTTTGATGTTTCTTCAGAATCTTAATTTCGGTTCATTGGTAAACGTGTAACGAATGTTTAATAAATATTTAGTTTCTTTCTCGACAGGATACGTAATCGATTTAACAAATTAAATAATGGCTTGTAATTTTGTTATTAGTTCTTAATTTTTAGGTGTAAACATTTTCTTAAATAGTTCTGTTATTATGTTAAAACATTAAGAAAAATGTATATATATATATAACTGTACGTGTGTGTGTGCGCACGCGCGTGAGCATATGTGTCATATATGAAATCCTAAGGGCCTTTTTAATAACCCTTTTTCTTTTGTATAGATGTTTGTACAGAAAAAAAAAAAAAAAAAAGCAGATCGAAATAAAATTTTATGGGTAATTTATCCCAGCATCCGAAATGAACTGTACTATTTTACATTATTATCTTATATAGTCAGAATTATATATATTCTAAAAAGTGTAGGCTATTTTGCTATGGTGTCTTTTTTTAAAGTTGATTAAAAAAAAATTTTAAAGAGAAAAGAGCGAAGAAATTAAGACGAGTAAGGGTTTATCAATATTTTCTACGGGGGAGGGGGGAGGGGGGTAAAGAATAATATGAAGAGAAAAAGAAGTTATAAGAAGAAATATAATACGAAAGAAAAGGAACGCTTTATATTACGGCGGTGACTTTTTCAAAATGAAATTTGAAGAAACTGAAGGGGAAGGAAAAAAAAAAAAAGAATTCGGAGAAGCTTTTCACAAAATTATCCTCAAAAAGCATTTAATAGGTAAGTATGCAAGTGCACCGGAGTTTAGAAATTCAAAATTTGTGTTACCAAAAAATGTATTTCAAAAAGGAAAAAAAAAAAAAAAAAAAAAAAAAAAAACTGCAATTGGCAATAGATAAATAAGTTTTCGTTTAAATAAGTTAAAATGTATATGAGTTTGAAGTAATCAAATTGTATTACAATAAGTTTTAAATCAAATTATGTATTTAAAAAAATAACCTAATGATAAGTAATCTAACATAAATAACCTAAAGAATTGTAGTCATGAGAATAAAAATAAAAATTGCCTTTTTAATGTTTCTTGATTGCTACTTACTAAATTTGCTCACACGTTCAATGTATGTTTCTATTAATGTGGTAATGTCGCGGGATTAATTAACCAGATTAATCGAGGGAAAACTTGAATAGATTTAAATCTGATACAGGGATTTAAAAAACATATGCACAATTCGCTGTGGGTCGTTATTTAATAAACCTCATATGAGGTTGCTATGCATGTTAGAGTTCATATTTACCAATGCGTTACGTTGTTTTATGTTATTGTTTTCCCTTCTAAAACAGAATTACTATTTTTCCTTGACAGGAGTAAAATATCCAGTCACACTAATATTAAAAAATTTTATAACAATGATGATAAATAATTATTTATTGTCATTCATATAAAATTTTTATTTGAGACCATAAATTAAAAAAAAATGTTTACAATAAGTTTTGAAAAATATACGTATATGATGGTAACTTAAAAAAAAATCCCAATAATAAAGAAAAAAAAAAAAAAAAAAGATCCAGTTAATTATTTTACTAACTTTAGCTTAAAAAGTTTTCTTTCGTATTCACTTTTAAATAAAGAAAGATAATAAAATATGAAATAAAAGTTTAATGATAATAATTGAATTTGCTTGAAAAAAAAAAGTAAATATCTGGAAAACATGGGCGCTGGCAGAACGAAATTCTGGGAGGGGCAAGTTTTTTTTAACAAAAATGCCTAAAGCGGTTTTTTTTTTTTTTTTTTTTTTTTTTTTTTTTTAATGAAAAATATAAACTTGAAATTATCTAAACTAAGAATTTTTATCAAAACTCCCGTAAACATTTTTTAAAAATATCAATATAAAAAGAAACCCAGAAATGTAACAAATAAAAAATAACTAAAAATACAAAAGTAAACATCTACCGATTCTTTTTTTTTTTTTTTTTTTTTTTTTTTTTTAAATTGAGAATTAAAACAGTGTTTTTTTTTTTCAGGGAATTCCTGACTCTCAGAGCCCCCCCCCCCCCCCCCTGTTTAAGATATATATTTTTTAATTTATGAACGTAAAAAGAAAACAGAACTAAATTTTCTCTTTCTTGCGGGTTCAAGGAGGCAGATCTCCCCACCCCTTCCCCTGGAGAAACATCTTTAGTTAAATAACTAAAAATAATTAAATTAAATGTTCGTTAAATTGTTTTTTTCTCTTGGTGCTGAATTATGCTAAATCACTTGGGAAGAATAAATTTTACAAGGTTTTCTTTTTTCTTTTTTCTTTCTTTCTTTTTTTTTTAAATAAATGCAGGAAAAGAAAATTTAATTAATTAAATTACAAAAGTTGTCCATACATGGACTTTTATGAATGAAGAAATGCAAATGAATCAACAATGTAATTGTTTCTTAAATGTAATACCAAAACACCCTATACATATCTTGCTTTTGTAAAAAAGAATATCTAAGACTTCCGTAATGTATGATTCAGAATATATCTGTCCGAACAGTGCAGGAGCATTCCTTTCAGTTCCACCTGGCCGGCTGCGAACAGCACGAAACTCTCGGATATTGCTTTAGGTCACTTCAGGAGATGCGTGACTGTTTTTCTTTTATACCCATTATTGTTTTGTGTTTTTATTTGATGGAATATTAGAGGGGCCCGTTCCGTTTTTGTTTTGTGCGACCTTGTGATGACGCCCGACGAATACCCACATAGAATGGGGCCGAATGCTGATTGGTCTCAACTCTGTGGTTCAGAATGAATGGAACACGTTCCGTACTACAGGTGAAGTAATCGCTGAGGCATTTTGATGACCGACTCATACGTAGGCGGGTATCCGTTTTGAAGCTCGCCGAAGTGTTTTTTTCTCACACATTATGAACTGTGAAAGCGGTGTGCAAGTCGTGTACGTTGCTAAATCTCAAGTAATTGATGAATTGATGTCGGTTTGATTTGTGTCGTACGTGCTTCGATGATATCTGTGACCATCTGCATTTTTCGGAACAACAATATCGATACGGAGCAGAACTAAAATGTGCTCTATTAGTTTTAAACGAAAACCAAATGAACGTTTGACGAGTGTGTATGCGGTTTGAAATAAGAGTATGCGATGATGTAGCTGCATATGACTTAAAAAATAATTAATTAATCAGTAATGTCCTTCTGAAAAAAAAAAAAAATACTGCGCAAGTTTGCAGATTGGAGATTAAGTGGATCATTTCTACCTTAAAAGTGATTATCAGTATCTTAATCAGTGCTTTCATCATCAGTACTAATCAATCTTTATCTGTACTTTCATCATTAGCACTGATAACAGCTTAAAAGTTTTATCAGTAGTTTACTTAGACTAGATAGTGTCAACGTGCTTCTTATTCAAGTATTCATTTCGACTAAGATTTGCATTTCATCATGATGGACAAACTGTTTTTATCGGGCGCTCTTAAGAATTTCATAAAACCTCGAATATTTGTTATTGATGGAACCACTTTTCGCTTGCACTATCGGTTGACAGGATTATTGCTGACAGTATGTAGCATTCTTGTGTCTGCCACCCAATTTTATGGTGATCCTATCCAGTGCATACAGAGTGATGATGTTCCAAAGAAAGTTTTAGATACTTACTGTTGGGTAGAGGGTACCTTTACCTTACCTAAAGCGTTTGATAAAGAAGTTGGGAGGGAAGTAGTTTATCCTGGAATTGACCAAAAAGATCCCGGAGACGATGTTGTTTACCATGCCTATTACCAATGGGTTTGTTTTGTCCTCCTCTTTCAAGGAATATTATTCTATGTGCCTCGCCTTGTGTGGCGAAGTTGGGAGAGAGGTAGACTCAAGAATATTCTTCAAGAACTCAACTCTCCAGTACTAGCTTGTTGTGAAAGGAGGAAACGCTGTGATCATCTTGTGCGGTACTTTAGAAATAACATGCGTCACCATTCCATGTATGCATTTAAGTATTTAATATGTGAATCCATGAATTTTGTGAACGTTGTTGGTCAAATATATTTTGTTGATTATTTCCTGGGAGGCGAATTTACTACATACGGTTGGAGAGTTTTACATTTTGCAACTGGTGTTCAAGAGAAAAGGATAGATCCCATGATCACTGTCTTTCCGAGACTTACAAAATGTACGTTCCACAGATATGGTCCTTCTGGAGACGTACAGAAGTATGATGCTCTATGCTTGCTGCCTTTGAATATTGTCAATGAGAAAATTTACATAATGTTGTGGTTTTGGTTTATAATTCTGTCTATTTGCACGGCAATATCGATTTTGTATAAGTTTTTATTGTTGTCTTCACGGAGTGTGCGTTATCTAGCTCTGCATTCACTATCAAGGTTGACTCCTAAAGATCAGCTGCGTACTATCATCAGGAAAACTGCTTACGGTGATTGGTTTGTTTTATTTTTGTTAGCAAAAAACATGGAAGTGATTAATTTTAAAGACTTTCTTAGTGATCTCGTTAAAGAATTTAAAGAACCTATTATTAACCATGAAAACACTGAAACTTCGACAGCTTAAAAATAAATAAGACTTAAAAAAAATAGACTAACTTCATTCTTCAAGCACAATTTACAGAGCTTATTTTCTCAGTTTACTGAGATCGTTTTTAGCAAAGAAACAATACATTAACTTTTTTTACATGTTACGAAAATAATTGAATAATAACGTATATAAAATTATACTCACTGTGTAAATCATCGTATACTTACTTTTACAGTAGTTTGTATTTACTTGAATTGAATATTTCCTCTTTGAACTAGCTTGCAAATTTGATGTCTGAAACAGCCTTCATATTATATTATTTCAAGTACCTTTCAAATAGTTGTCTTTGAAAAGCTAATAATAATGAAGGTAAGGAAGTAGAATGACTAAAAAAGGAAAATATCCTTCAATTAACTCTACTTTGAAAGATAATTCCACGAATATTCTACTAATTTTGTGTGATAACTCCTACTCTACTGTGATAAAATTTCATCTATATGTTGCACTATCATCCGTGTGTATTGCTAGATTTCAAATCTTCCGACTGTTAAAATGAAAGTTTTATCTTATGCTATTATATAATTACTCAGTATTTTAAGCATTGCTTTTCTTGTTAGCAAATCAGAAACGTGGAATTATAGATGTCCACTGAACCTAATACAGGTAATTTATTAGTGTTTATGGTTTTTAAATTTGTTAAGATGTAACTGCGAGATCATTTGTAGCTTAGAATTTATTTAAAGATATTTTAATTTTTTATTTGTTAATATTGGTTGCGTAGAACAATAACATAATACCATGATTTAATTTATGGATGTTATAAATAATATTAAGTTGTCAAATTTCTGTATTAAGAATATTAAAAAATACATAAGTAAATAAATAAATATAAATCATCTTAATAGAATTATATTTAAAACAGAAACATGAAGGCGTGAGAGTAAACATTTTATTAATGTAAAAATGGTTAAATACATATGACTGTTTTTTCAGGCAATATGATCTTATAAAAAGGTTTTAAAGTAATTTTTTTTGTTATTGTTACAATAAATATTATTTTGTAATTAAATCTAGTTTAAATTTTGTAGTTTTTATTTATTTATTTTTATTTTGCTTTAATTTACGCTGTTTAAGAATATAACATTTGTTCAAAAAATTAATCATGTTCGTTTAGAAAAAAATTTTAGTTTTAGTTCAAATTTGTGTTTTAATCCAAAACTCCTAAGATTTGTAAAAATAAAATTGAATTGGATAAAGTGAAATAAAATGCATTTCATTATGTTGAAACTAGGCTTTTTTTTTAATAGAATAATATTGGTAGTTTTTGTTGCATTCATTTGATTTTAGTCATCATTTCTGATAAGGTGAAGTAAAATGATTTTATTCCCTTATTTTTAATTTTTTAATTTCTTTTTGTTTTTAAATTTTATTTTGATTAAATATAAAATTTTATTGTAATTTTTTCTTACTTAGTACTATATTTTATTTCCCAAAATTTTCAGTGCTTACATAACCAATTTAATATATTGGGATGAAATATTTTGAAGATATTTAAAATGTAAAAGTTGTATGCAATATGCATCTATATACAATTGAAGTTACAGAACAATCTCTGTACAAAGTATAAAGTGTACTTTTGCTCTAATTTTCAATTTAAAAAGCTTTGGTACTTGTGTTACTTATATTCCATTATATATATTTTTTTTCAACTTCGAAAAAGAAATAAAGAAAATTAAGTCAATTTAATACTATTTTTAAATATGAACTATTGGTACAAATGCGATAAGAATTTGTCCTGCGTGCTTACTTTAAAGTACAAAATCATATTGCACTTAAAATTATAATATTGGTATGACAATGTAAGAAACAATATTTAAAAATCATACTTTATTTTGAGAGTTCAGTTTTGAAAAGTTATTATATAAATTAAGAAACTAAATTATTTATATTATAAATTTTCCTTATTCATTGAGCATGCATAATACAATTTTCGGAGTAATAAAAGCAGCGTGAATCGACATTTAACATGTTAATGTAATACTGCACTGCACTGCAAAAAAAATAAATAAATAAATAAATAAAATAAAATAATAATAACAAAAAAATGTTGATTTTACGGTAATGCCCGGTTACATATTACTGTTTATTTTAATGTTTATTACTATTAATTTTACGATATAATACTTGCAGTTGGGATGCTAGTATTATACCGTAAAATCAACATTTTTTTTTCAATGTATATATAATGCAGTTATTTGTTATTACTGATATTTATTAGCAATTTGCAATTGAAAATATTAAAACTGATTACATGTTCAACTGAGTCAGTTTTCTTAGTTTTTTGAAATTTAATTTAATTTTTGTCTTCATGTTAACGCTATTAGTATTTGATATAATAATGTAAAGGGAAATGTGTTATAATAAACACCTAACTGCCTGATTAAGGGGACGACAACAAATGGGAAATCACATGCAAAACAGATGACGTTGATGTACCACAGAAACTAATGAAGGGATTTCAAATATTTTTTTTTCTTTTTTTATTTAAATAGATTTGTCAATTGCTAGACTATAAATTGATCTTTCGGCAAAAATAAATATAAAAAATGCTATATTTATGTTAATTAAAAAAATAATAGAAAATTCAGATTTCTTAATTGTTTGCGAAATCGAGTAACTAGTGTAATTTTAACTACCAAATGATCCAATTATAGTTTAGTTACTGACAAATACTTAGATCAAAATTGTCGCCGAGATTAAAATACATCAAAATCGGCTATTTTTACATGCGATTTTGTTGTTGTTGTTGTTATTTGCGAAATCACGTAACTATAATATATATATATTTTTTTTCTCTTGTTAAACAATCAATTCTTAGGTGGGCGGTCTTAAGGTGGTTCTTAGGTGGGCGGTCCGAAATTGCAATTTAGAGGAAAGTGAAAAAATTGGGTACGGGCTGTCTTTGTTAATATCAATGTATTTAACGGTGAAATTTGTGTGTAAAGTAATAATTGTTACTGTTTGGTTTTGTTGCAGTGCAGTAAGTATTATAATCCTATAATTATTAAAGTCCGTGACCCGGGTCGGAGGTTCGTCCGGTTCGAGATTTTCTACAATTCGAGGCACCGATGTAAATTAGTGGCCCGCTGGCGGGCGAAGCCAGCTAGTATATATAATAGGGAACATTTCTTTCTTGCACTAGCTATAAACAGTTCGTTATTTTCCACCTTGACTTATACTTTTTTAACCGCTCATATATATCATACTTTCACTGTGAAATATGCAAGTACACTGATTTGACAAAAAACTGACCTGTACTGTTAAGACCGCCCACCCTAGGAATTTATAGTTTAGCTTGCTACTGCAAAAACTGGAAAAAGAAAAAAAAAAAGGTTTACTGAAAGAAAGTACTTTTTGAGAAAAATATTTTCTTTCACATGTGACTTCTCAACTGATTTCGCCCCCTTAAAATATATGTTGCAAATTTTAAACGATTTCAAATTAAGACTATTTTTGAACCCTGTTTTTATTTCGATTGGAAAATATTTTATGTGCTATTCTTTTTCGTTAATTTGGTTTCGGTTAAAGGCTGTTCAAACTGACAACAAAAACCATAAAAACAAACAACAAATAAAAAACTCTTCTTTTATCAATACGGTTTATTTTACATGTTTATTATTCACTTCAAATTTGCAATTGTGCTTTGAAAGAAAATATTTGGTGTGTGTGTGTGATTTTGTATCGCTACTCCTAAGAAGAAATAAATCAAAGCGGATAGCAGAAAATTAATCTAAGGACTATGAAATATATTTTTGTAATTACCGATTTTGTTTCATATTTTTAATTTATATCAAACGAAAATGGTGAAGCGTTTATTTTATTGCTTAGTAAAATACTCTATTAAGCCTGTTTTTACAAGAAAATAAAATTTATTATTGTTAGTTCATTTTTAACTCAGCAACTTATTATTTGTCGTATTGTGTTGTATATCTGTACAATGTGACGTCGATATTCTAAAATATACTGGGGAATGAAAAGCTTTATTAGATCCATTAGTTTTCTGGTATGAAATCTGGTATGAAGATCTTCTGGTATAAAGGTCAAAGATACAATATTTTTCATTTGATTAAAATTTATCCATAATATTTTTTAAAAATTTTATTGGAACAAAGTTTTTCGAACAATAACAATTTTTTTATATTATAGTTACTATAGGATTTTCTTTAAAATCATCACATAAAATCCAAACCCTGTTTCACAGAAGACCTGCACAGTTCAATGGTTAGCATGCCGGCCGCGAAATGAGGAGAGCCTTGGACCGATATTCGCGGGTTTGTCCCAGCATGATCCGAGTGGGGTGACTGTGCAAGATTTTGAGAATTTTCCTTGTACGTACGACAATGATAATTCGGATTATCTTCACTTCAAAAGTCTGCCTGAAGGCTTCTCTCCTATAGCAAAATGGCTAAAAGTGATCGATGTTTAACAAACCCCCCCCCCCCCCCCTGTTTTATAACATAAATTAGATTTGACAGATGCGTTTAATGTCGGCGACGGCGCCCCAAGCAGAATATCTCGGCAGCGCCGATTCAGTGTGATGCAATATGGGGCGGATTTTAATTTTAATTATTATTATTATTATTATTATTATTATTATTATTATTATTGGTCTATTATTCCAGTTTATCAATATTTATAACTTAATGTTTACTTATTTTGACGTCCAGAAAAATGCATTAACACAAAGTAAGAGAATATTTTAAATATAATAATAATAATAATGATGATAATAATAATAATAATAATAATAATAATAAAATTTCGCTGTTGGTTTTAAATGTCAATGTTAGAAATAATTGTGTAATAAAATGCATTTTCTGCTGAAAAAGTACACATACGAAAAAACGCTCGCTCTTATAAATAACATAATAAAATAACATGATAATAACATAATAAAAATAAATAGCATAAATAAATAATATAATTTAAAATAACATTATAATAATAATAATGAATATTATTGTTTTTGTGGGGGTTTTTCTTAGGATATGAAAGAAAAAAGAAATAACATTAAAAACCTTATTAATTAAAGAATAAAAACAAGATGAAGATGAAAAGAAAATAGAGCTGTGAATCGATTATAAAATTTTATCTGCACTGCGCTGAAAAAAAAAAAAAAAAGTAATAATTATAATATTCGTAATAATAACAATAATAATGATAACAGTAACAGTAAATATGCAATGTTTAAAGAAATCACCTCACTTCTTAAAGCACGTTTAACAAGAACGAAAAATCATGCGATAAAGCATAGATTATGTAACACTTTCCAACGCTTCCAAAATAATTTTACAAATCATACCGTTTAATAAGCTAAAAGATAACATCTGAGTAATCCGAATACCTTTATTCAGCCCTGTATAGGATCTATAGATTTGTATATATACTACATAGGATGCTAAATTTTAGTTCAGTTAGGAAACGCGTAGCACAGTTTAGAATTCTCCGTCTGGAGTTAAATAATACGGAAATGTGTTCGCGAACTTTTGTGCTTCCCTGTATAGGATCTACAGAATTTATACACACCACGTAATAGACAAAAAGCGAGTTAAAATTAAAATCGCGTTCAGTAACTTAAAACGCACTTTCAGGAATTATTGTTAACATACAGTAGAGAATTATTTTGTGTGTCCCTGTCAATGAACGATGACTGCTATACACACGCTATTCTGTAGTAAGCCTCTTGTAATGCACCTTAGTGATATATATAAATTTCAATGCGTTTAAAATAGGGAAACATTATTTAAATAAACCGCAGACGATTTTTCTCCATAGGCGTAATGCAACGGAATTCTTTTGACTGTCCCTGTAAAGTAACTATAAGTGCTATGCACACCCTATTCCATATTAAGCTTCTTCTAATGCACCTTAGTGATATATATAAATTTCAATGCGTTTAAAATAGTGAAACATTATTTAAATAAACCGCAAATGATTTTTCCCCATAGACCACAATGTAACGGAATTCTTTTGAGTGTCCCTGTAAAAAAACTATAAGTGCTACACACTTCCGTTGAAATAGGGAACATGCTATAGATAACGACTATAACATATAAAAATTGCAGAGCAATCCGAGCATATTTACGGGAGTTAGAGCACCGGCAGACGGCAGACAAACCGAAGTCATAAACACTTTTCAACTAAAACCTTTTTAGGTTGGAAAGTGTTAAAAAGGATTAGAGAAAGAAAAGTGAAACAACCCTTACAACTAATTAACACTTTCCAACCTAGTTGAAAAGTCTTTATGACTTCGGTTTGTCTGGCCGTCTGCCGTCTGTCCGTGCTCTAACTCCCGTAAATATGCTCGGATTACGCTGAAATTTTTATATGTTATTGTCGTTATCTATAGCATGTTCCCTATTTCAACTGAAGTGTATAGCACTTATAGTTTTTTTTACAGGGACACTCAAAAGAATTCCGTTACATTACGGTCTATGGGGAAAAATCATTTGCGGTTTATTTTAATGATGTTACACAATTTCAAATACATTGTAATTGATATATATCACTAAGGTGCATTACAAGAAGCTTAATATGGAATAGGGTGTGCATAGCACTTATAGTTACTTTACAAGGACAGTCAAATAATTACGTTACATTACGTCTATGAAGAAAAATCGTTTGCGGTTTAATTAAATAATGTTTCAATATTTTAAACGGATTGAAATTTATATGTATCATTAAGGTGCATTACAAGAAGCTTACTACAGAATATTGTGTGTATAGCAGTCATCGTTCATTGACAGGGACACACAAAAGAATTCTCTACTGTCTGTTAACAATAATTCCTGGAAGTGCGTTTTAAGTTACTGAACGCGATTTTAAATTTAACTCATTTTTTGTCTATTACTTGGTGTGTATAAATTTTGTATTTCCTATACAGGGCAGCACAAGAGTTCGCGAACACATTTCCGTTTATTGACAGAAACTCCAGAAGGAGAATTTTAAACTGTGCTACGCGTTTCCTAACTAAACTAAAATTTAGCATCCTATGTAGTATATATACAAATCTATAGATCATATACAGGGCTGAATAAAAGTATTCGGATATTTTTCCGAATATTGTATATGTTGGAAATATATGTTGGAAATTCCTGAAATTAAGTGTTTAAATATGTTATGCGTTTTCCAAATTGTTTACTTAGATGTTATCTTTCAGTTTATTAAACGGTAATGATTTGTAAAATTATTTTGGAAGCGTTGGAAAGTGTTACATAATCAATGCTTGACGCACGATTTTTCTTTCTTGTTTTACTAATACAATGAATATTAACTTGTTTAAGGAAGTACAGTGAACTATATACTTAAAATATTTTTAAATGACTAGAAAAAAGTAGGCATGATGATTTTATTTATAATGAAGAAACAAATCTTTAAGTAATTAAAAAAAAAAATGGAAATAAATGTATGTCTAAAATATTTTCACAACAAAAAAGTTTATAAAAGAAAGTAAAATTTTCTAATACAATGAAAGCTTCTTGAAATTTCAAATATATACTTAAAAACGACTAGTTTCGAGGTTGACTATTTTATGGCTCTCTTCATCAGGTAAAATATATATGAAGACCCTAGAAGCTAAGGGATACAAGTGACAAAATTTCGATTTGGAGTAAATTGAATTCTTTGTATTGAGTCAATAGTAATTGACTGAAATAATTATGAAACTGTTGCTTATTTCGTAGTGGTTTTTGAACTCCTATTTCAATAACTATGTAAAGAAGGTGGAGTACATTTTTTTTAAAATTTATAATTAATCAATATTGATAACAAAGGGTACAAGTTTCGAATGCTTAAGTAGTTGACCTTCAGAACACAGTACATAATTAAAAAATCAATTATATGTTTTTTTACGTACAAACAGCCTTATTTCCAGATCGTCTGTGCACTTAGCTCATTTTTTTCATTTTTGTCACTTATACCCCATGGCTTCTGGGGTCCTCATATGTGATCGTTAAAAGACATAAATATGTACAAAAATATTAGGAACTGTTTTAAATAAATAATAATAACAACAATAATAATAATGATAACAACAAATAAACGAAACTATAAGAAAAGAATAGCCAAAATAAAGAATAGTAAAATAAATAAATAAATTAGTCTCAAATTACGAAAAGTTATTGTTTTCATTTATTGGTACACCGAGGTAAGATATGCCGACGGCTCATATGCCTAATTGAGTCGGTTATATTAAAATGTCGCAATAAAGTAATTAGCTGAGCTTAAAATCTCCGAATTAAATTCTCTTACATACTAAAGAATAGCGACTTTGTTGGACCATTGGTGTTAGCAACAAAGAATTCTAAGTCCAAGATAAAGGGGGAAAAAAAAAAACCTTCGACAATTAATTAAGTTCAAGGACTGTGTATGTGTGTATATACAATTCTTAATAAGCACTGCCATTATTTTGCCCTGAGTGTCATTTCTTCTTAACCAGTTGATTGAAATGGGGGAAGATAAAGTTTATTATATAATTTATTATACAGTGATTGTTGTTAGATTTTATGTTGCTAACCTTCAAGCGAAGCGTGCACAATTTTAAGCATTATGATTCTTGAATTGAAATGCAACTAATAAAGGAGAAATAATGCTAAATTTGTATCAGGGTTATGCTTATAGACCTATACTTAAATGAGTAAGAACTTAGATAATTGGTAAGAATAACGCTAAAGTAAAATATGTCAGGATATTCAATTATCAGTATTAAGGACAATGTGAATCTGAGAAGTCTGGTGTTAGTTGGCTTACGATATAAGTTATTTTTATTTGAACAAATTAAAAATATATTAATTGGAAACAATAAGACATTTTATGGTTGATTTTCATTTAAAAAAAGGCTTTTTATTTATTTACTTATTATTATTATTATTATTATTTTGAGTTGAAGTAGAAAATGCATAGCTAATTGTATAACTTAATTAATATTGCAATAATTTTCAAAATTAAAACGACAAATTAAGATATGAATAAAGTACATAACTGATAAAATCTGGATTCTTTGCTAATTATCTTATGGCGCAAGTGATTTACTATATTTCCAGAATTTTTTAAGTTAAGTTATTAGATATAAGTGAATTTTCCTTTGAAATCGTGAAATTAACATTTGATAAAACATTAACATTGATAACATTTGATAATATTTTACGATTTAATAAAGTTTTCTTATCTTTTATGCAAAACAATTCGCATTCATGTGAGATAGTTGCGTACATGTGCGTTTATAATTTAAAGAACTTCGCTTGGCTTCAAATCTGTTCTGATTTTTGCATGTATTAAGCATAACGGACTTCATTTAAATTTGCATAAATGGGAAACTGCAAGTTCTTTGAAAGAAATGTAACTTTAAAAAAAGTAATTTTGAAAACGAAGTTAAATAATATTTTATTACGAAAGACGCGACATTAAATTATTTAGACTTGTCATGATCAGATATCACATTATTATGCCTTCCGCGTTTTCTTTACAGCTGATTACTATGTTCTTATTTAATGATTCTTCTGAGAGAGTATTGATTGTATTCATAATTTTTAATGTGTTGAAAAGAATAGCTTAATTTTGCAATGTTTTACTATTGTTTCAATCAGCGCCCGAGAACCAGGATACAGCGGTTCGAATCACTTCCGTTTCCCACAGTGATTCGCTGCTTATTCAAATGATCACTGCGGGCGAAAACAATGGACAGTTATGCCGACTAATGGACAGTGACAAGCTATAGGATGACCTTGTTGGCTCTAACCGTAACAAATAGTAAAGAGATGATAATAATAAAAATAAAGCTGCTGAAACGGGATCGTGCAGGATGCCGCTTTTTGTTTTACTACGACCTCTTTATTGATGTTGGAGGGTGAGCCGAAGGTGCAGTCAAAGTAAAATAATTGCTCGATAAATATATTAACCAAATCTATGTATGTCTGAAATCTTTTCTTGGAAATCAAAATATATCTAGTAATTTTAGACGATCACTTTGCACACCAGTGTATTTTTTTTTTTTTTTTTTTTTTTTTTTTCATAACATAATAAAAATTGGTGTTCAAATTAAATCATTTTATTTAACGGGACAGCGACAGTTGTAAAATCACAGGGACAGGGATATCCGAACCGTGGCCCCAAGCTAAAGTCCTGCATGAATCTGGTTGTGCCCGACCTGAACCCGACAAAAATAAATTCGTCAACCCGAAACCCAATACACTTCAACCCGAACCCGAAGTGAATGACCGTTAATGCAAGATTTAATACAATTATGGAAAACTAGTATACAATTATATCTCTAATTTCGATTTTATCCTTTTTATATAAAAATGAACACATTTACAATCTTAAATAACTAAGCATACTATGTACGAATCAGATTATTAAAATTAAAAAGACATTTTAAAATCAGACATTTAATAAAACAATAACAACAAATCACATAATAAAAACAATCACAGTAGACGTTTCAAGCTTTATACGAGCTCCTCATCAGTACGAAATATACATGTGCACTCATTAATTACAGGGGTCGGCAACCTTTTTTGGCTGCGGGTCACAATCAACCAAAATATGTGTATTAAGAAGATGTTTCGGGGTCACTGTTATTTTCATTTTAAAACAGTCTTGTTGGGTGAATAATAAGATCATTTTTATTGATCAAATAACTACAATATGCATTTTTAAACTTTAAATATAAAATTTATAATTGTAATTATAATTATAATTATTATAAAAAGAAAAATAACTAAATGAACTTTACTTTCCCCTTCGATATCAATGGCTCCCCTGATGCTGAACTTATGACGTCAATTCAACCAAGTCTGGCTTATAGTTAGTCGTCTTAAGACGAATACAAGCCTCTGAATTTTTCGTATTCAAGCTGCTCCTGTTCTTATTTAAATACATTTCATATGTGAAAATATTTGTTCACATTTATAAGTTGAACCTAAAACACGCAGAATGGCAAAGCATTCATTATTCATATTCATTACTGCAACTTTGTAATCAAACAAAAATGTTATTGATAATGTTAATGTTTTGTTATTATTTATTATCAGTTTATCTTTTTATACGTATTCTGCAAGTGCTCGTTTCATATTTATGGTTTGTAATTTCTTTTTATCTATTACATATTTTTCCGAAACTCAATTGGGTCACTTGAAATAATGAAATGGGTCACTCGTTGACCCGCGGGTCATAGATTGCAGACCCCTGCATTAATATTCAAATATATAGTTTTTACATTTGAAAAATATTCAGGACTTTCTTTTGGAAAAATTGGCTGAATCCGAAAACTATCCGAAAGAGTAAAACCTAACCCAAAATATTTAAAGACAATTCGAACGTTCTGGTAAAATCCAGTCACCTGACTGGATGCAGGACTCTACCCCAAGCATTAAGACTAGAGCTACTATAATATATAATAGCCTTAATTAAGACTGTTGGAGGGAACTTCCTTCGGTCGGCCATTACGAAATAACATATAAAACAGCTGATATGAATTTCTTTTTTTCACCTGAACTACTGAAACGATGGCAATACTTCTTTTTGAAATAATTTTGGCAGAAGCTAGCCAATAAACTGATCATTCAGCAAGAGATAAAAAAAATACAATAACTATGCGATTTCGCAATATATATATGTAGCTATTTCCATGTGATTTCGTAACTTTTGTTGTTAAATGAACTAAATATTGATTTGGTCAGATTTTGATGATAAAATTTGTTTGATGTGTTTTGATTTCAAAGGTATTATATATATATATATATATGGCTATTAGTATATATAAAGGTTTTATTATATACATAATTTTTTTTTTAATTAACGTAACTTTTTCATTTTCCCTTTTTATTTCTTGCCGAGCATTCACTTTATAATGACTACTGTCAAAACTATTTGTAAAATCACAAAATCTCTTCAGTATTTCCCGAGTAAAAGGGTGCATCAATATCAGCTAACTTTTGTTGTCCGCTTAAATGAACTAAATATTGACATTGTTTAAGCACATGTGTCTATACCTAAGGTATGATTTAGAAACTATACAAGTTAATGTGCATAATGTGTTACTTAAAATAAATAAATAAATATATTAGTTCACATTTTTATATTTTCTTGTCGTAGTTAATTAAACAATTATCGTACCTGATTTAACAAAAACTCTATACAAGAGTGCATACTTTTTGGAAAGAAGCGCTTCAGACAATATTAGCCAATATAGCATATAAATATGCATGTGCGAATGCAAAAAACTTAGCACATAATCAAAATGTTTCCTTTTATTGAAGAAACCCTTTTAATGAAATGTTTCCTTAAAAATATCACATTTTTTTAAAAAGATCTCACGCTGAATCGGAAAAGTTATGTTTCATGAAATGAAAAATTGCCGCTGCAAATGAGAAACATGCGAATGGAACGGAGACACGAAAAAAAAAAAAAAAAAAAAAAAAAAAGAAACGTTATTCTCTAAAAATGTGACTTGGTGTCTTATCCTAAAATTTAGTTTTGCCTCCATTTTTCTGCCTACTTGTTCTGCCTACTTGTACAGTAGATGGCACTGACAGGCAGGCAACCACCTACTTATACAGTTGGTATGGCACACCTCCCTTTAGGTTAGAGTCCTCCACGGATTGGCCACGGACTGTCCCGATTGGCCGAACCCGAAAATTCCATTCAAAGTCACCCGTAACCCGCCCTGAACCCGACAAAAAGGTTTCATCGATCCGCAGCCCGAAATGAAAGGAAATTAATTCATGTTTTAATGAAATTATGAAAAGTGCAATTATATCTCTAAGAACTGCAATTATATCTCTAATACAAATTTTATCTTTTATACCGAGAAATGGACAAATCATTTTTTAATAAGTAAAATCTTTGAATAATGGATACTTCGAGATCGTTGAATAGGGTTCTGCATCAGGTCGGGTTGACCCTAATTTTATTTTTTCGGGTCGGGGTGACTCTAATTTTCTTTAGTGTGTCGGGTTCACTCTAGAATGTTTCTTGCGGGTCAGATTTTGGTTTTTGAAAATCGAGTTGTTGAAATTTTCACAAAAAGTTTGAGTAGACCTATACTTTAATGAAAAAAAAATCACATTTCAATATGAATGAGTATATTCCGTTTACTGCATGGTGATAAATAAGATGTATATAAGAAATGGGATCATAGATTATTCTTTCTTTAAGGTACAGTTAAAAATCCTTTTTTCTTCTATCGGAATATGGAAAATATTACCAACATTTAATTTTTGATACATACAAAACATATGTATCGTATTTGTGATGGTTTATGCTTATACACGCATGACATGATAGTTTGTGTACATTCGGAGGTGTCAACTGTTCAGAGCTAAAAAGTGTACAAATAAGTGTTAGGAATTGAAAAAGTGTTCGCTAACTAGAGGTGTCCACTATTTAGGAGTGTCCGTTATAGAGGTTTTATTGTATATACATTTTTTATCTGAAAAAATATTTTGAACATTCTTTTGAAAAATCAGGTTAACTCAAACCCGACCTACTATATTAAAAATCCAACTTGAAACCGATCCGAACCCGAAACAACGAAAGTCAACTCGACCCGCAGCATAAAAGTAGAAGTCAACCCGACTAGCAACGAAAAAATATAGCGCTAACCCGAATTAATCCAAATCGCGATCGGGTTCGCGTAAAAGCGGGTAACTCGACCTGCTGCAGGACTCCACTAGGGCACTGGTTGGAAGTATCAGGTTCGCATCTCGATTCAAGCATGGATGTTTGTTCAGACAATGTAGTGCGTCAGATTTCACTTTAAATAATAGACCGGCCAATTTAGTGTTTCATGTGCATAAGATGACCGTAGCATTTCAAGCCCAACAACTAACTCTCCCATTCTATATTTAAGGCTGTTTTCAAGTCCAAATTGATTTTTTTCTGACACATTCATAGAATCAAATGCACGAAATCTGCAAGTGTTTTTTTATTCATAAACCAAGAAATCAATTAGCGATTTTTAATTTTCCGATAAAGCAAAGGATCGTTCAGAAATCTCTGTCAAAGTTGGTGTTTTGAGCCGATTTTAGCCATGGAAAGGTTGTCACGAGACCACATTTAATTATATTGTAACCCAAGATGTAACACATTTATCGAAAAATTAGAAGCGCTATTCAATTCCAAATCACCTTAATAATCGTGCCCAGGGCTTTACAAATTTGATAAAATCTGCTATCCAGCAAAAAATTCTAGTCGTCAGTAATAATTATCCCCCTCCTTCTTCCTTCATTGAATTTTTAAAAGGCACAAAAGTTTTTTATGAATAAATTGAGAAAAAATAATAGCAAGCATAGTTTAGAATTATTAGTTGCATAATTTATAAATGTAATATGAACTAAGTTTTCTAACGAAACTTATAAAAATTATATATCTCTAATAAAAAAAGAAAAAAAATACTCTAAATGCTGAATTAAACGGCATGTTCGGGGAATGTTGACTGACGAATGCTTCAAATGTCCGGATAATTACTAAAAAAATCTGAATACCGTGCTACAAAATCTATATCTGATAAGGACACATCAAAGAAATAGCGAAACAAAAAAAAATATTTTTTGCCTATTTTCCATTCGAAGTCAATCAAATAATTCCGATTTTATTATTTAAGGCGACAGTGGACGTTCAAACTCATTTATTATTATTTTTTTTATTTCACTTTAAATACTATTCAAGGACACACTATATGCATTATGGCATGTATTTATCACACCAGAATTTAAAAAGAAAATTTTTTTGGAGAAAAATAAGGAATTTTTCTGAATTTTTTAACCGTTACGCAGAATTTTTCAAAATGTCCCATGCGCATTCCATATCAATTAAAATCATCAATATTTTTTATGCAGGTTTGGTTTATATATACAAATAAAACTTGGTATCATATTTTATATATTTGAATATAAAAAAAAAAAAAAAAAAAAAAAAAAATCAAAATTTTTTGAAATTTTCCGCATTTTTGCATCATATTTTTTCAATTAACTACCTTTAAATTTTTTAAATTATACCTCATTTCAAAAAACCATACCAAGTTTTATGACAAATATAATGATAAATAGCTACAAAAAATTTCAAACTATTCAGATGAAATAGTATGCGCATGGAGCATTTTGAAAAAATGGAAACCGACAAAATTTTCGAAATGAGAAAAACAATTTTAAAGTTTTAGTATTGGTAAACTTAAGAAAATATACCCTGAAAGGGACTAAAATCATATATATGCAAAACCTTTACATGTTTAATGAATGATTCCACCAAAATAATTATTTATAACCTCCCCCCTCCCCCCCCCCCCTGTTGAGTGACAGAAAAAAATCATTTTTTACTGCGATTGACTAATAAATTTTGAGATTTTTCTTCGCAACCAATTATTGAATTTCCCACTTTCATCTTTTTACAGATTACTAAAATTCTGTATTCTCGCCCCCCCTGCCCCCTTCCCCACCCCTTGAAAAATAATTTTTTTATGCGATTGACTAATAAAGTTTCAGATTTTTCTTCGCAACCAATTGATGAATTTTTCGGTTTAATCTTGATACAGATTACCAAAATTCTTGATTCCCCCCCCGCCCCCCCTCCCTGTTGAGCGACTGAAAAAATTAATTTTTTAATATGATTTACTAATAATTTTTTAATTTTTTTTCGCAACCAATTATTGAATTTCTCAGTTTCATCTTTTTACAGATTACTAAAATTCTGTATTCTCGCCCCCCCCCCCTGCTCCCCCCCCTTGAAAAAATTCATTTTTTCTGCGATTGACTAATAAAGTTTGAGATTTTTCTTCACAACCAATTGATGAATTTTTCGGTTTTATCTTGTGACAGATTACCAAAATTCTCGATTCTCCCCCCCCGCCCCCCCCCTGTTGAGCGACTAAAAAATTCATTTTTTACTGCGATTGACTAATAAATTTTGAGATTTTTCTTCGCAACCAATTATTGAATTTCCCACTTTCATCTTTTTACAGATTGCTAAAATTCTGTATTCTCACCCCCCCTGCCCCCTTGCCCCCCCTTGAAAAAAATAATTTTTTCTGCGATTGACTAATAAAGTTTGAGATTTTTCTTCGCAACCAATTATAGAATTTCTCAGTTTCATCTTTTTACAGATTACTAAAATTCTGTATTCTCGCCCCCCCCCCCCCCCCTTGAAAAAATTATTTTTTTCTGCGATTGACTAATAAAGTTTGAAATTTTTCTTCGCAACCAATTGATGAATTTTTCGGTTTAATCTTGATACAGATTACCAAAATTCTCGATTCTCCCCGCCCCGCCCCCCTCCCCTGTTGAGCGACTGAAAAAATTAATTTTTTAGTATGATTGACCAATAAATTTTTAGATTTTTTTTCGCAACCAATTATTGAATTTCTCAGTTTCATCTTTTTACAGATTACTAAAATTCTGTATTCTCGCCCCCCCCCCTGCTCCCCCCCTTGAAAAAATTCATTTTTTCTGCGATTGACTAATAAAGTTTGAGATTTTTCTTCACAACCAATTGATGAATTTTTCGGTTTCATCTTGAGACAGATTACCAAAATTCTCGATTCTCCCCCCCCCTCCCCCCCCGTGTTGAGCGACTAAAAAATTCATTTTTTAGTGCGATTGACTAATAAGTTTTGAGATTTATCTTCGAAACCAGTTACTGAATTTATTGGTTTCATCTTGCGACAGATTACCAAAATTCTGGATTCTCCCCCCCCACTCCGCCCCCCCTTGATAAAATTAAATTTTTACTGCAATTGATTAATAAATTTTTATATTTTTCTTCGCAACCATCTGATGAATTTCTTGGTTTTATCTAGCGGCATATTAGCAAAACTTTGGAATTCTTAATTTTTTCAGTCGTTCAACAGGTGGGGTGGGGGGGGTGGCTAGGGGGGGAGATTTAAGAATTTTCGTTATCTGTCGCAAGATGAAACCAACAAATTTATCAAGTCGTTGCGATGAAAAAATTTTAATTTTTTCAGTTACTCGCAGTAAAAAATGACTTTTTTTTGGTCACTCAACAAGGGGGCGGGGGGGGGGGAATCAAGAATTTTGGTAATCTGTCGCAAGATGAAACCGAGAAATTCATCAATTTGTTGCAATTGAATGAAAATTAAAAATAAACAGTTAATTAGAAGAAAAAATGCATTTGCAAATATTTGTAAACAAACATCAGCTGATCACGACGGCCGTTTAATTAATTATAAAAATGTAAATAAAATCCGAAAAAATCATCCGATTGTAATTATTTAAGTTGGAGATGAAAGCTTACATGGAGCTTTATTTTTTGGGGACAAGACATTTTTTTCGAAAATTTGAGCGATTTTGCTGATTTTGAAGGTCCACTGTCGCCTTAAAAATTTGCATTTGATGAACTTATTTTTGCCAAATCTATACTTATTATACAAAGACTGACTGACTGACTGAGTGACTCATCAACGTTCAGCTGGAACGACTAAAGTCAGGATCACGAAATTTGAAGAGTAGATTGCTGTTATGACCTAGGCAAGCAATAAGAAAAGATTTTTGAAATCCCCCCCCCCCCTTGCATGTAAGAAAAGGGGTTGCTAAAAGTTTTAGGGGATTTCGCCATATTTCAGCAGCAGTTTTCGGTAGGAGTGCGAAATTCAGGAAAACAAAGCTACTAAAAAATGGTTTTACACGTATTTCAGCGATTTTAGAAATTCACCCACTAAGGCGGTTAAACGGGAGTCGAACGTTATAGGCCATTTCGTCATATTTCAGCAGCAGTCTTAGGTAGGAGCGCGAAATTCAGGATAAGAAAAAAAAAGTGTGTGTGTGTGTGGGGGGGGGGGGGTTAAACACGTATTTCAGCGATTTTCGAAATTCACCCACTAAAGGGGATGAATGGGGGTAGAACGTTTTAGGTCATTTTGCAATATCACAGTAGCAGTTTTAGGTAGGAATATGAAATTTTGGATAAAATATCTACTAAAAAATTTGTTAAACACATGTTTCAGCGATTTTAGAAATTCACCCACTAAGGGGGTTTCAAAGTTTTAGGTCATTTTGCCATATCTCAGCAGCAATTTTAGTTAGGAACATGAAATTCAGGATAACAAATCTACTAAAAATTTGTTAAACACGTATTTCAGCTATTTTAGAAATTCATCCACCAAGGGGGTTAAACGAGCAGAAAAAAAAATATTTATCACATTTTTACAAACTTTTATTTAAAGTTTAAAATTTGTAAATACTGCAATTTTCTCTCACTCCTTTTATCCGATTATTATTATTATTATTTTTAATTACCTACTCATCTGTACCCTACATTGTAGTCGACACATTGTCCACCTACGCGAAGGCGCGACGGTGCACTAGAAATCATTTATAAAGCTGACAGATTTAGTATGATTGCGTCAAAATAACATAAGTTTTTTCTGATTGTCATTTTGACGGTTTTCGGACGCGTGTGCGTTATTGTGATCGTCGTATTTTTAGGGTATTGCATTTTCACTTATATTACCTGGAAGGCCAAGGTTAACTCGGGCGAAGCCGGGTGGTTTTGCTATATTAAAATAAATTTATTAGCTTCAGTATGTGCATAAACAGAAAAAAAATATTTATTTAAAAAGGTAAAAATATTTCACATTTTATATAAATATTTCACAATATTACATTCAAATATTTCACATGTTTGTAAAAATATTTCACAATATTACATTCAAATATTTCACATGTTTGTAAAAATATTTCACATTTTTACAAACTTTTATTTAAAGTTTAAAATTCGTAAGTACTGCAATTTTCTTTCACTCCCGCTTTTATCCGATTTAGAACAATTTTTTTTAATTATCTACCCATTCATACCTACATTGTAGTCGACACATTGTCCATCCGCGCGAAGCCGGGAGGGGCCGCTGCTGTGCTTATAAAATAAATTCCAATATGAGAAATATCAAAACTAATTACGTTTCTAAATAACTGAAGAGTTGTTATGTAATACACATTTTTAAAATAAACCATTCTCCCGCGCTCGTATTACGTAATTGGAATCAGCAGCAAGCTGGAGGGGGCGAGGGGAGTTTATTTTGTTCCAACAATCTGTAATAAGAATTTAAGAATAGATAAAAACCAAGAAAAACAATATTACCTTTCTGAAGTGCAATAAATGGGTTTTTTTTAAATTTCAATTCTATGCAGATGATAATCCAGACACATATAATTATAAAATATTCTTCAGTAAATAATTATGACCTTTTTCAATTATGTTTCCTTTTTTAAAAGAAGCCATCTATACTAATAAAAGAAAGTTTCGCTCTGTGTGTGTGTGTGTTGGCGATGGCTAGCAAAATCTAGCCCACCTAGAAGCCTGCATATTTAGATTTAGGTAGTCCAAACCCTCTCCTGATGCACCCGAACCTCAGATTTTTAATATTTTGAAAATTAGAGTAGATATTAATTAAAAACTGATCAAAGATCGCAAATGAAAAATCTGTCTTCCGAAAAAAACTTGCGCATGCCCAGAAGCCATTTATTCGTTCCTCCGTTAAAAGATGAAACAAAGCGTGGGCCATTCCATTTCTTTCTAAGTTTTTCTAAATTCGTTATGGGCGAACGGCTAGAAATACGGAAAAACCGTCTACATAGGGCGCGTCCAGTACTGTCACCGGTACGTAACCGGTAAGTTCGGTTAGTTACCGAAGCGTTCAGTGCTGCTAACCGGTACGCAACCAGCGTCGTTCAGTGGAAGTAACCGAAGTGACCGGTAAGGGACCGAACTAACCGAAGAAAAATCTCGGTTAGTTGGGTCACGTGATTGGTTACATTGAAAATTTAGGATGATGTGATACAGATGTAGTTACGATGATGTAATACAGATGGCGCTACAAGTAAATAATACCATTTTCGTTCAGTAGGTCTGTCGACCGGTTAGGAACCGGTCACTTACCGCCCCGGTAAGTAACCGGTCACATTGGTCACTTTGGTTAGGTCTACTGGACGCGCTCATATTCTCAAAGATTGTACTGTTACGTCTCGAACGATCCGGTTGGTTCGAAAAAATTTCACATTTAACCGTTTAAAAAAAAAATACTCAATAAGCATCGAATTCATGTTTTTTATTTTCTCCCGTTTTCCGAGCCTTGCATCCACTGGAATACAAAAAATACGGAAAAACGAAGGTCACCAAATTAAAGAACTGACTTTGCCCTTTTAAAGCCACTTTTGGTTTTAAAAAATACGAGAATTAACTCTTCGAAAAAGTATATTTTCTGTATATCGCGATTTTTGCGATTCTGGCAATTTTTAAAAATTCGCATCGGCCGTTTAGAGAAAGGTACGAAAAACTAAAAATACCAGACAATATTTATATTTATTCCTTTTTTGATATCTGTATTTGTTTTAGAAAAATATGAATATTAACCCTTCGAAAAAAATTCGCGTGCAGGACTCACTTTTGTGAATTCCGATTTTCTGCGATATATAAAATCTGGCATCGGCTCTCTAAAATAACCAACCAAAAAACAAACACACCTAAAGACATCTACGTTCTATCGGGTTTAGGCAGAAACCTTTAATTAAAAAAAAATTCCCATTAATCCCTTCGGAAACGTTTTTTACCGTAAGTCAATTTCGCTTTTTAACTATTTCTCCCATCTTTAAAAATTCGAATCGGCATTTATAAACAAGATATGAAAAACTAAAAATACCGCTCCTAATCTATATCCCTTTGCTTTTTACAATCTGGTATCCGTTTTGAAAAATTTTAATTTTAACCCTCCAAAAAAAAAAAAAAAAGAAAAAAAAAAATCCTTTTCAAAACTCACTCACGCAATTTTCGTTTTTTGGCCAAGGTTTAAAAATCGGCATCGACTCGGGAAATGCGAATACGGAAAAACAGTAGACTCCACATCATAGACATATTCATTTTCTTCAAAACGCACTGTTGAGTTTTAAAAAATATCTACATTAACTGTTTCGAAACCGATCGTTTACGTAACCCACTTTCGCGATTTCCGCTATTTTGTTAATGTTTACCCGTGGTTAAATTTCAATTCTACTAGGAAATTTGGTTGGGTCGAGTGTTCTGAAAAGGCCTGTTTCAGAACAGATTGCGCCTCCTGGCGGTGGAAGGTGGAAATTTAGGAGTATCTTTGGTTCTATGGGCCCGATTACTACGGGGTTTGGCTCATTCGACTTGATATCTATAGCCTTAAATATTTTAGTTTCACTTTCGACCGCCAGGGTACGCTTTTCGATCGTGGGTTTTATGAACCTGATTACGACGGGGTTTGCCTCATTCGACTTGATTTCGATAGCCTTACATATTTCAGTCATATTCGTATAGAACAGATTATTATTATCTCGGGCCCCGGCAACGCCTGGCGGATTAGCTAGTTCTCCATAAAGAAGAAGTGTCACCAGTCTTTCAAGTCATATCGGCTAAATTTCTTGTGGTCACGTAATTAAAAATTCTCTCTCACACATCCCTCCCACCAAAATTCTCAGAAAAACTGGAAACTGAACCCTCTCACGAAAAACATTTGTCAACAATCCAAATCCAGACACTTATCTCCAAACCAGGGTGGCGCCGACCTATTGTGCTATGTGTGCCTTGTTAATAAAGGCGCCAAGCATTTTAAGCGAGGACGAAATATTCAAAAATACGTATTATTCTTTAATATTATTAAAATTAATTATTCTTGAAATTTCAATTAAATTTTAAAGAGTTTAAAGAGTTTAAATTGCAAATGAATTACTTATAATCACTTATATGTTATTATTCTTTAAAATGAATGTTATAGAATAACCAGTCTTAATTCTGAACAAAAAAGTCTGATTATTAACTTACAAAGAGCATTTCTTGAGCATTTTTTAGCATTGTATTCAATTTTGGATACCCCAGAGGTTGGATTGTCACTATTTCTTACTGATTTATTGAAACTTCCTCTCACATTCTATCACGTGATATGCTAACTGGCTAGAGCGAAAAAGAGTGGCGTTTTCTGTGCATGAGATGGAAAGTGCCTTTCAAATTTGGTTCTTCCATTAAAAGTGTGACAGAAGGGGAAGATCACTGCTTGCCGCGCATGAGTAAAAGTGGGGGAGAGAAAAAAACTCCGTTTGGGTTCATTTCTTAAGTCAATTTTTGTAAAAAAAAAAAAAAGAAAAAAAAAAAGGCCAGTTAAAAAAGTTTGGTTGCAAGCCGTGATAAGCCGATGGTATTCTATGCCATATGATATTCTATACCAATTTCATGCTTTTATCTATAAAAAAATCCCTGACGGCTCGACCTACAGGCACAGGTAGATTTCGAAGACGCAGAACGTGGGGTGCCCGTTTGTCGGGAATTGCGGGAGAAATGACCTTTTTGCGGATGATGCTGCAGTTGCAACCGCCTACTTCGAAACGAAACTTGTTTGCAGGCGGAGCCAGCAAGGATTTTTTTTTTTTTTTTTTTTTTTTTTTGCTATAAGAGTTGGTTCTATAAAAAACATGTCAATATAAAAGTTTTAGATAATATTAAGAGGATTTATAATCTATTTAAGCGGATTTGAAATATTGGGAATTGACGAAGTTATGAATTTTTTTCTTCTAAAACCCTCCTTCCCTCCCCCCTTTAAGGCATTTTTTAATTATATCAAAAATCTGTCATACATAAGTTTTTGGCCCTGTTCCTAGAAGTAATAATAACTTTAAACGGATTCGATACGTATCATAATTAAGAAATTATGGTTTTTTTTTCTGTTTTCACAAAAAGCCCCCCCCCCCCCCCCCTTGGTTTGATTTTGTCCATTAACGAACTTGACCGAGATTTTATGTCCCTTGATTTTATGTATCAGTTTCGAAAAGATGCTGGAGTTAGAACAGCCTACTTCGAAAAATAACTTGTTTGCAGGCGGAGCCGGCAGGGATTTTTTTTGTTTTTAATTTTTTTTGCTATAACGGTTGGTCCTATAAAAAACTTGTCAATATAAAAGTTTTAGATAATACTAAGAGGATTAATAATAAATTTACGCGGATTTGATATCTTGTGAATTGACGAAGCTATGATTTTTTTTCTCCTAAAACCCCCCTTTCCCCCCCCCCCCCCCTTGGGGCCATTTTTAATTATATCAAAAATCTGTCATACATACATTTTCGGCCCTTTTCCTAGAAGTAATAATAACTTTAAACGGATTCGATACGTATAATAATAAAGAAATTATGAGGATTTTTCTGTTTTCACAAAAAGCCCCCCCCCCATTTCCCCCCCCCTTGGTTCGATTTTGCCCATTAACGAACTTGACCGAGATTTTATGATCCTTGATTTTATGTATCAGTTTCGAAAAGATGCGGGAGTTGGAACCACCTACTTCGAAAAATAACTTGTTTGCAGGCGGGGGCCATCAGGGATTTGTTTTGTTTTTAATTTTTTTTTGCTATAACGGTTGGTCCTATAAAAAACTTCTCAATATAAAAGTTTTAGATAATACTAAGAGGATTAATAATAAATTTACGCGGATTTGATATCTTGTGAATTGACGAAGCTATGATTTTTTTCTCCTAAAACCCCCCTTCCCCCCCCCCTTGGGGCCATTTTTAATTACATCAAAAATCTGTCATACATACATTTTCTGCCCTTTTCCTAGAAGTAATAATAACTTTAAACGGATTCGATACGTATAATAATAAAGAAATTATGAGGATTTTTCTGTTTTCACAAAAAGCCCCCCCCCATTTCCCCTCCCCCTGGTTCGATTTTGCCCATTAACGAACTTGACCGAGATTTTATGACCCTTGATTTTATGTATCAGTTTCGAAAAGATGCGGGAGTTAGAACCGCCTACTTCGAAAAATAACTTGTTTGCAGGCGGAGCCGGCAGGGATTTGTTTTGTTTTTAATTTTTTTTTGCTATAACGGTTGGTCCTATAAAAAACTTGTCAATATAAAAGTTTTAGATAATACTAAGAGGATTAATAATAAATTTACGCGGATTTGATATCTTGTGAATTGACGAAGCTATGATTTTTTTTCTCCTAAAACCCCCCTTTTTTCCCCCCCTTGGGGCCATTTTTAATTATATCAAAAATCTGCCATACATACATTTTCGGCCCTTTTCCTAGAAGTAATAATAACTTTAAACGGATTCGATACGTATAATAATAAAGAAATTATGAGGATTTTTCTGTTTTCACAAAAAGCCTCCCCATTTCCCCCCCCTTGGTTCGATTTTGCCCATTAACGAACTTCACCGAGATTTTATGACCCTTGATTTTATGTATCAGTTTGGAAGAGATTTATGGAGAATTTTTCCAGTTATCGTGGTCAGAAAAAAGTGACATAGATAGATAGATAGATAGATATATAGATAGATAGATAGATAGATAGATATATAAACTTTTGAACTGGGGGTGGTTTTGGGTTCTGGGAGTCATGATCGGCGTAGATCTGCAAAAATTTTTCAAAATTTCCAACTTAGGTGAGAATGTAATAGGTAGTATTTCTTACGAAATCTACCTAAAATGACTCCGTGAAGTGACTGTGTCAGAAAATTTCGGATTGTTGAGCGGGATTTTTTTCTTTCTTTCTTTTACGAGGACCGCCTTAAGTATAATAAAAACGCACAGGTCAGACCTCAAATTACACTTAAAAATCTCATTAAAAATGAATAATTATAAAAGGTGAATAAATAAATTAATTATTGAAATTGTAACCATTTTATCAAAATTTTCTTTGGAATCAATAATGAAGGGAAAGCTACGCACTTTCTTCTGCAATGTAAAAAAAAAAGAAAGAAAGAAAGAAAGAAACTAAAAATACTCAATTAACATAAAATTATCAGTCAATAGATGGCGGATAATAAGATTATAATGATATTAATCTAAGTATCATACCTGATTTGTAATAATCGTATTTAAGAAAGTGATAATCGATCGTATTTAAGCAATAATCGAGATTAGCGTATTAACAAGAGATCATTGAGCTGTATATATAACAGGAGTTCAGAATCAGCGGTCAGAAGCATGAAAGGCAAATGAAGCTTGCAAGGCAAAAGTAAAAAATAGTCCGCGTTGTCAATGTCAGATATTAGTATTCTCATTTACTATTATCCTAATTTATGCTTTTATAATTAAGCTATGCTTATCTAATTCATAAATAATTTACTAATCATCTAAGGGAATGCAATATACAGCATGTTTTGCCATGAATGCGAGCTAAAATTAACGTCACTGTATCCTACCGCGCTGACCGTTGGAAATCATGTTGGGCATTATAGGAAGACAGATCTCCTGTTATATTTGGAGCTCAGTTCAAGAGATAAATTCTAAGGGTGGGACACTTCTCTTTTTAAAATTGCTTTTTTTTTTCCTTGTGTAGAAATGAAGAATGAATTTTATCAGATTTTTTTCATAAAATATATTAAATAATTAATCCATATATATTTAAGTATATATTTCTCACATTTAGTGCTTTATCTTCTATTCGCCTGATAGAATATTCCTTAAAAGGAATACATATCTTTTATTTTATTGCTTCAACCAATGAGTATAAATCGTAAGCATTTAAATAGATTAACTTATCTTTATTTGAGTATATGTCAACTGCCTTGGTATTTGCAGAAAATGGTCAAAAACTGCCCTGGAACTTCGTAGACAGAAATGGTCCAGCTGCCCTGATGGAACTACCACTGTCCAGTATGAATGGTATTTTGGAGTGGGAAGAGAAAAAGCTATTTTCATTACTATAAATCAGGACTATATAAATTGAAAGTTAGTGATATTTAACGCTGTAGGGATCGCACCATTCGTGCATCTTTCAGATTCCTGTACAGCGACGTTGCTGCATCCAGTGAGGTTTCTTTTGTTTGTTTATTTGTTTTCGTGGGTGCGAAGTCCACATAGTTGAGTTATAGAGATCACGGTATTATGGAATTTCATGTACTTATTAAAATCCTATACAACGAGTTTGCTGCATCCATCCAGTGTTTTTTTTTTTTTTTTTTTTTTTTTTTTTTTTAATGACGCGAAACACACACATATCGTTATAGCGATCGCGGCATTACTGGATTTCATGTGTTTTTTATATTCCTGTATAAGAGGTTGCTACATCCGATGACTGTTTTGTTTTGTTTTCATGTGTGTGAAGCGCACATACGTTCATTATATTGATCGTGGTATTACCTAATATCATGTAGTCTTGAGATTTTTGTATAAGAGATTTTTACAACATTTTTAATTTCACCTCTAGAGACTCTAGTTTAAATTCATAACTTCTTGTGCCAGAAAAATTGATCTATTTCGAACTCAAGGCAAATTGGCGATTTTTTTTAACAAAAGAAAATTAATGCCAGAGCAGTTGAGCTTTGCCCCTTTAATTTGTAGAGGAATATTACCTGTTAGGTAGTTTCCATTATAAAAAGTAAGAAGCTACTTGTTGTAGCTGTAGCCATCAGGAAGAAAACAGAACTGGAAAATTTACACGTATTTTCACCGATCAGTTGACCAAATAGTCAGCTTATTCTAATTTCAATTTTCTTTATTTCAATAATTTTCTTAATTTAAAACTTCTGAAAATGGATTCATTAAATTGCTCGTTAATTTTAAATTTTGTGAAGACTTAAACCAATAATTACTGCAGATGCAGAATATCGAATGTTAATGCCGGGAAAAACCTGTCTGAATTTTCTGTCTTTCTTTCCCAAAATATTTTGCATAAAATAAATATTTATAGTAAAATAAATTAAAGAAATAACATCAGAAATGTGATTTTTTTTCAATAAAAAATTTTTACAAGCTGATTTATTTATATTATAGATTGATTTTAAATTTAAGAATATCTAAATAAGCGATTTAGATATCCTTAAAAAACATTATAATTCAATAATTATAATGCATTCTCAAAAAGAAAAAAGTTTAGAAGGTATACATCAATTATAAATCGCGAATTTTATAAAAAGCGCGCCACAACAATTTATAAATCTAAGAAGCGTAGTCTAAGAAGCGTAAAAAAGAACGATAACAGTTGCTGAAAATGCGATAAATATGTTTCTAGATGTTAGCTCCTAGTCGCGCAAAAACATTTAGTGATCGACAGTTGCAGTGGCGTTAATGAGTTTCACTTACTGATGATCACGCTTCGCATAATCAACTTTCATTGTTCTGTCTTCCTTTGCCAGTGGATAAACTGAAGCGCTTATCTCTCTTCCTTGGCATATGAATCCGCACAAACCGTACTCGACGCCATAAAAGTAGAAAAATGATTTAAGGCCTATACCGCTGTTGCAAAAGAAAGGGAAATAAAACGTTGTGGAAAAATATTTTCCCTTACTTCGCTTCTTTCGTAGGCATTGTCTTTTCAGTATGTCGCGTCTCACTGCCGATGCCATAATGTCGATCTGATGAAATTAATAATTGATAACGAGTGATTTTTGTCGTTAGAAGATCCCGAAGTGAGAAGTGGTCAAGATGTTCGACATATTCGGATCTTTGAAAGAAATAGTCAAAATCGATGGTATTTGCATCGACAATAATGTGTTCAGACTTCATTACAAATTCACCGTAGTGGTACTAGTGGCTTTCAGTATTCTAGTCACCTGTCGGCAATATTTCGGGGATCCTATCGACTGCATCCAAAACGACGACATACCCGAAAATGTTATCGAAACATACTGTTGGATACATACTACGTTTACACTGCCAAGTGCTTGGGATAAAAAAGTTGGAATAGAGGTTCCTCATCCAGGTATTGATAAATACACTCCTGGAGAGCCTAAGAAGTATCATTCTTACTATCAGTGGGTTTGTTTCGTTCTCTTCTTGCAATCGATTTTTTTTTACGTCCCCCGGTATCTTTGGAAAGCATGGGAAGGCGGAAAAATCAAAACTCTCGTCTTAGGACTCAATTGCCCCGTGATTAAAGAAGAGGACAAAGTGCAAAGTAAGCAACTTTTGATCGAATATCTTACGTCACACATGTACAATCATTCTACCTATGTGGCATGCTTCACATTTTGTGAAATTCTGAATTTCGTCAACGTCATCGGACAAATCTATTTGATAGATACATTTTTAGACGGAGAGTTCAGTAGATACGGATCGGATGTTTTAAAATTCACAAATCTTGATCAAGAATTTAGAAATGATCCTATGGTGAAAGTGTTTCCGAGAATGACGAAGTGTACTTTTCACAGATATGGTTCTTCTGGTGATGTGACGAAACATGATGCCTTGTGCATTCTTCCACTAAATATCCTGAACGAAAAGATCTATATTTTCCTCTGGTTCTGGTTCATTATTTTGGCAGTTCTCTCGGGAATAATTTTGGTCTACAGAATGTTAATCATTTTGTGGCCGGCTGCTCGTTTTTTGGTTCTACGGTCTAGGTCAAGAATTACTGATAAAAAAGATTTGCACCTCATCATGTCGAGAGTTCACTTAGGAGATTGGTTCCTACTTTATCTCTTGTGCAAAAATCTTGATCCTCTCAATTTTAGAGATGTGATCAAAGAATTCGCCACTGAGCTGAAAGAAGGAGAGAAATTACTTGATAAGCGAGCTTTGGAAAATTTTAAATCTTTCTGAGCTTTCATTAATGTGTTCAAACTATTACTTATTTATTTTTCAAATATTCAACTGCTTCAAATGACGTCTTGTTTTACGTTGTAGACATGACAAGCTTTTATAAATCATTTTTCGAAGAAGTTACAAATTTTCTTCTAATAGCCAATATATTAAAAATACGTATATAAATATTTTGTATGTGTTTTAGAACAAAATTCTTCATCCATTCTGGACTGTTTGAACGGTAATATGTATTTATATATTTTTTGAAAAAGAGGATGTAACTGGTATATATTTTTTTATTTATGTTAAATTAATTCTTTTTTTATTTTCTTTAAATAACTTTAAATAAATAATGTTGTTTGTTTGAAAAATTAAAAATATATATTGGTTAGTTTGATTAAAATTAATAGTTATGACATTTTTCCTCTTTAGGTAACGAACTATGCACAGTTATTAAATAACTAATACAGATACTATTTATTTGTGAATAATGGTGCTTAAATCTGTCAGATATACGTAATATTCATTTATATTTTGTTGTGTTCATATCATCAATACTAAATGCTGCATTATGACAGTATGCTTATTTCTAGTGCTTATTTAATTGTAGTTAACTTAATTTAATTTAATGCTGTTCAAGTAAGAAAATGCTTTATTTTCATTTCACGTATATTTTTAGGTTCAAGTATATTTACAAGATTTAATTTAAAGTATTGAATATATTTTTTGATGTGGAATACTGCATATCTAGCGAACATAAAATGATTCCAGTTATATTTGTAATGCATTAGTTTCAGGCATAAAAACTGAACTGTTTTTTTCTTTAACATTTTGCGTATTTTTCTATTAAAAATATACTTATATTTTTAAAGTGAATTCATTTTTCCTTGGTTTTTCTTTCTTCTTCTTTTTTTTTTTTTTTCATTTTATGTCATAATATGAAAAAAGTGATGGCGATTGAAATTAACTATACAAGTGATACTAAAAGCGCTAAATATTACAGTGGCCCCAGCTTTTATTACATTGATAATGAAAATTGTTTATCACACGAATAACTGCGGTTATCCATAGAGAAAACCGCATATGATATAGATCAAACATTTGCATTAATTATATATCTTAACATTTTGCTATGGTTGGAAATAAAAAAAGGAGAAAGAGAAATAAATATTTTTTCACAAAAAGAGTTTATTTGCATTTTACAAAGTTTTAATGAGATTTCCATTGTATTTGTATTTAATTTAATTATTCATTGTTGATTCTGTGGATTTTTAAGCAGGGACGTAGAGAGGCGGATGCAGCCTGTACAAAATTTCCGGTATCCGGCATTCTTAAAGGATCAGTCTCGGCTCCTATTTTTCAAATAAAATGAGAAAGAAAAAGATTCTTGACACTTTTTACAAGAAATTTAAAAATAACCAAATAATAAACTAGTCGTTGGGGGCCACCGTAATACTTACCCATCATGGATATGCATAATGTAAAATATTAAAATAAAAATGTGTAAACTACTTATAAAATGCATTGCAATTCAAATAAAATCGTGGCTTGATGACGTCATAAACTTTAAAGGCTCGATTACTGAATTGCTTGAAAGAGGGTTTTCCTTATAACTCCAAAAATAATAATCCTATTAACTAGCGGTTTATTGCATCTGATTAAGCGTCAAATTTCCAATTAAAATATATCTTTCAAGTGCAATTTGGATGAAATACAGGGTCATGAAAAATCGAAGAGTGTGGAAAATAGGATTCCAAATATCTCGGCAACTAATTATCCGATCGACTTCATGCTTTATGTAAAATTTATGTTTCTTTATTGTCTTTTATATTCATTTCTTAAAATAAACAATTTCGAAAATTTTTATATACCTTTTATCAGAACGAATATTTCGAGGGTCCGAATAAAATAGTTTCGGTTAATCGAGGTTATTGAAATGAAATAGGCTTCTTCCCATTATTACATACTAAGTACATACCAAATTGCAAGTCTCTATCTCAATTTTTTCGGGAGATAGAGCGTTTACAGACACACACACACACAGACACACAGACGGACGGCAAAATTTTTTTTCTAAAAATATGTTTTTCGGAATCTCCAGTGTCTGAAACGTGTAAATCCGTCAAAAAAAAATTTTCGATTTTCAAAACGATTACAAGACTTACCCTATACTACGTATGATGGGTAAGTAATAAATAAATAAATAAAATATTAAACCTTGGGTCGTTTGGATTGCGCTTGTTATTTATACAGTTGGTAAAATAAAGGAATTAAGGCTGTTGGTCTGTTAACTCCCCATTTCCTCTCGCCAATGTTAAACCTATGGGGAGGAATGCATCCGTATATTTAAAATATCTCCTGTGTAGTCTTCTTAAAGGATGTCTCTTATTTTCTTAGTTATCAAAATATTTCTAAAATATAAACTTAGTTTTATCTGAACTGCTAAAATCCTACTCACAGCTCGTCAACTTTTAACACATAAAATATTAAATTAAGCATATATTCCGCAAAATATACACTGAAAAAAAAATGTTGATTTTATGGCATAATACTGACATCCCAGCTACCAGTATTATACCGTAAAATTAACAGTAATAAACAGTAAAATAAGCAGTAATAAACTGGGCAGCGCATTACTGCTTATTTTACTGTTTATTACTGTTAATTTCACTGTATAATACTGGCAGATCGGGTGGCAGTATTATACCGTAAAATCAACTTTTTTTTTTTTTTTTTTTTCAGTGTTGAAATTTTTTGGCAAGCAAGAAAAAAAAGAGACATTCTTTAAGAAGAGTGCAAAGAAAATAGAAGTTAAAATTATTAAATTTCCTGAGGGGATATTTTAAATATACAATGCATTCTACGCCCATAGGTTTAACATTAGCGAGGGGAAATGGGGAGTTGACTCACCAACAGCCTTAAACTAAAAATTTCTATCTACTGGATAAATCATTAGCAATAATGCAACTGTATATTTGTTTAGCTTCAGTAAAATGCAAAGGGTCCCTAAAGGTTTCTAAAAATTTATATATGACCGCGAGGCTATTTTTTCCCCCTGTATTTTGTTAATACAGTCATGTATACATTTCGGGCATAAGTTGAATTTTTACCGCATTTGAATCACTACCAGAACAAGCAGACTGTCTCTCTGCGAACCTGTTTCTAAGTATTTTTGTTTTCACCAAATATTTTATTTTACACGTTTTCAAAAGGTATGGACAAAGCATTTTATAAAGTTTATGTTAATATAAATAAACAATAAACTATAGCAGTTTCATAATTTATCATAGAAATGTTTTTTTTTTCTTTTTTTTTTTTTCCAGAGGTATGTTGCTATGGGCTATAATTCATAAATAGCTTTAAAATAAGTTTTCATATCACTTACTTTTAAGGTAGTCCGAGACACGAAATTTTATTTCTCTTTATTTATATAATTTTATTTACCAGTTTTTAAATGTTAACAATTATAAATTTAGCCATGTTTAAAATTTGACACATTTTCTGGAAGAAAAAAAAAACCCATACTTTTTTAATTATTGAGTACAGAAAAGAAAAGATGTAAATTTGTCTTCGTGATTTACAAAAATATTTATCTTAAAAAAGTTAATATATTTTTTTTGTTTTGTTTTTTATATGAATACATTTTATTACTAGAATCATATTTTCAAATTTTTCTCTTAAAACGAAAATTTACAAAGACAATAAAAAAAAAATGACTGACAACACTGATGTAACTGAAAACATTGTGCAAATTGTCGTAACTTTATATATCATACAAATCTGGAAACATCAAATTATATATCATAAATTTCGAAAACAGGCATTCTGAGAGAAATGCATTAAAATCCTGGAAGCTGGAAGATGGCACGGCTATCATAGACAATATAACATAAAATGCTGTATATTTTTTTATATATAATAACCGTATTTACATGCGGTCGGCGTTATTTTATTTTAAAACGCTAAGAATATATATTTTTTAAAGTTAAAAAAAGAAAGAAAAATGACGTGGCAAACATAGATTATGAAACATTTTCCATCACTTCCAGAATACTGCAACAGAACTTTAGCATGTAAAAAGGTCACATCAGATTTCAGCAATTACCGTCGAAAGCCAGAAAGGTGCTCGAATTCTTTTGTACATCCCTGTATGTGATCTAAAGCTATGTATATACACTACATAGTATGCTAAAATTTAGCTTAATTACAAAACGCATAACACAGTCGAAAATTCACCTTCAGCAATTTCCACCAATAGACGGAAATGCACTCGAATAATTTTGTACAATACCATGTATATTATCTACAGATTTTTATACACTAATGATATTAAACTAAAATTTTATGCAGGAATAAAACGCACAACACAACTGAAAACGTACTTTAAGAAATTACCATCCATAGGCGGCAATGTATCTGTCTCTTTGCGTAGCCCTGTATATGAATTTATTTATATTCTACAAAAATCTTTTAGTAATGCTAAATAAAGTTCATCTGGTAAATGCATAACTCAATTATAAAACATTCTTTAGCAATTTACGATCATACACAGTATAATGCTTACGAATAATTTTGTGTAGCCCTGTATATGATCCATAAAATTTATACACACCAGGTAGTAATAGGCAAAAATTTAGTTAAACATAAAACGTATATTACATCTGAAAACACACCTCCAGCTTTTATAGCTGATAGACAGTAC
The DNA here is from genome assembly GCA_963931845.1 of Maratus michaelseni. NCBI lineage: Eukaryota > Metazoa > Arthropoda > Arachnida > Araneae > Salticidae > Maratus > Maratus michaelseni. The sequence continues at coordinate 202,579,629 of OZ007590.1, read as the reverse complement.
TGTAAGCGAAATCTTTTGAGTGGCCCTGTAAATGAACGATAACTGTTATACACGTCATAATCTACAGTAAGCATATTATAGTGCGCCTCAATAATGTACATAAATTTCATTATGTTTGAAATGGTGTAACATTATTAAAACACGCAGCAAATAATTTTTCCCTGTCGACCATTATGTAAGCAAATTATTTTGAGTGACCTTGAAATAAATTATAAATGCTTTGTACACCATATTCTACAGAAAGCATGTTTTAGTGCACTTCATAAATTCATATCAATTTCATTATGTTTGAAATAGTGTAACATCATTGAAATATACCGCAAACGATTTTTCCTCATTGATCTATGTGGTGTGTCATGGGGTTCTTTTGAATGTCCATATAAATGCTACACACGCCATTTTTAATAGGGAGCATGTCATAGTAAACTTCAATAATATAGATCAATTACAAAGAAATCCGAGTATATTTACGAGAGTCAGAGTATGGCCAGACGGCAGACACACGCCTGACAGACGAAACGAAGTCATAAACACTTTTCAATTATTACGTTAAAAATTGTTAAAAAGAAAATACTAGTTTTTTTTTTTTTTTTTTTTTTTTTTTTTTAAGATTCTTGTATTCCGGACTACCTAATAGTGACTAATTAATAACTGTTTCCTTTAACTTGGATCCACACTTCATCAATTCGAAGAAAACTGGTTCCAGCTCAACATTTTAAACACTTTCCAAAATAGTTGAAAAGTATTTAAGAATTCGGTTTGTCTGTCCGTCCTCTAACTCTCGTAAATATACTTGTATTGTCATGTACATTTCATATGTTACTAAAGTTTACTATAGAATGTTCCGCATTGAAAATGAAGTGTGTAGAATTTATAGCTAGTTTACAGGGTCATGCAAAATATTTCCGTTACATTGTGGTCTATGGAAAAAAATCGTTTGTGGTGAATTTTATTGATGTCACGATATTTCAAACATAATGAGATTGATATGCATCACTAAGGTGGACAACAACATTCTTTCTCAGGAGTATAGGATAAGTAACATTTATAGATCGTATACAGGGATGCACAAAGGAATTCCATAACATTATGGTATATGAGGAAAATTTGTTTGCGGTGCTTTTTAATATTATGATAGTTCAAACATAATGAATTAATAATAATAATAATAAAAAGAACACTAAGATGCACTTCAACATGTTTTTTTTATAGAGTGTGTACACTGAAAAAAAAATGTTGATTTTACAGTAATTTTATAGTAAGTAAATAAGTAGTAATACACTACCGCGCATGTGCGGCAGTGTATTACTACTTATTTTACTGTTTATTACTGTTAACTTTACGGTATAATACTGGCAGCTGGGATACCAGTATTATACTGTAAAATCAAATATTTTTATATATTTTTATATTTTTTATTTTTTGCAGTGTAGCATTTGTCTTTCATTTTCTGAGGATCTGCATAAAATAATTTGGTTACAGGACTAAGTATAATCGATAATTGCTGGAAGTGGGTTTTCCACTGTGGTGTGTATATCATATAGGTAAGGTCATATACAGGGCTGCACGAAAGAATTCGTAGACATTTCCGGATATGAGCAACAAGTGCTGAAAGCGGATTTTTACTGAGTGATGTGTTTTTTAAATTGCTTCTTTAGATATCTCATTTCGTTTTACGAAAAAATGAAATTTCTTAATAATAATTTGTTAGTGTTAGAAAAATCTATGCCCAATGCAAGATTTTTCTTTCTTGTTTAAAACTTGAAGATAATAAATGTATGAAGGCTTTTTGATTTATAAATCGATGTAATCATGTTTTTTATGAAGAAGTGTTTTCCGATGTGTATTCAAATTTTTATTAGCTATAGTCTGGCGTAAAAGCTTTCAATTACTAGTGCCCGAGTGTCATTTACACCTCAGCACAAAGGAACTAATTGATAGAAAAGAAGAATTTTTATGTATTTTTTAAACGTACTGACCTAAGATACACGGAGATTTTTCGTTTTCGCTGACATGAAAACTTTCGAATACTGCGATGATGAATAAACTTATACCAGTAACTTTAATTTTAATATTGTTAATAATATTTAATGATACTTAATATTTATTATTATTATCGAAATTTATTATTATTATTACCGGTTTCGAAAGTAAAAGTATCTTCGTAAAAAAATCCGGAATGAAAATCGAAAAAGTAATCAGCGGAGGAAATAGAGATTGATCCCAGGCTATGCAATGCAAAATAAAATATATATTGAAATGCAAACGAGATATTACAAAAACAATGTGCCGGAGGATTAACATTAGCGAGCGGGTCTGTTCACGTGTGGGGGAATAGGGCCCTTAAGTAATGTTGCCTTCATACAATCTGTTTTTAAATCAAATTTCATTTTTTATAAGTAGCAAATTCTGTATGAACGAAAACGTATAGAGGCCTTTTCAAATTAGTATAGGATAAGTCCGTTTACATTTCAAAATTCCTTAAAAAAATAAACAAGAAGAAAAATGCGTAAAGCATAGATTATGAAACACTCGCCAACACTTCCAGAATGTTTTACCAAAACTTCGATGTTTAATAAGGTAAAGAAGCTACTTAAATAAGCATTTTAGAAAGCACATAACACATTTGAAAACTGGATTTCAGCAATTATCACACTGAGAAAAATGTTACTTTCAAATCTGAGTAAATCGATGTCTTCATTTTGTTATGAAACTTTTTGTTTCAAATAGGACGACCCAATACTTTCAATTCTGAAATACTAGAAATGCTCAGAATACTGAAACATGGACATACTCAAAACTGAGCCCATAGAGGTCAGTTCATACTCATTTTTGAAACATGGACACACTAAAAAATGATTAGAATCAGTTCAAGCTCATTTTTGAAACATGGAAATACTCAAAAAGGAGCACATAGAAGTCAGTTCATACTTATTTTTTGAAACATGGACGTACTCAAATATGAGCACATGATGTTTTATTTTTGAGTGTGTGCAAAAATTTAGGTTTAAGAAAGTTTTAGGAAAACTAGAAAGTAAACTAAGAAATTTTTTGTCAAAATTCCTTATGGAAGAAAAATTTTAAACATATCAACTTAAAAACCAGATAAGAAATTTAACAATTAAGAAATATTAATTATATTATACACATTTTCTTCACCTGGAGGATTCTGCTCCCTTCAATGCCTCGTTTAAGATTTATTTTTATTTAAAAGAAAAAAAGTGGAGGTTAATAAAATAAAAAAATAAATAAAACTTGTTTTGCTCTTGGGATTCGGGGAGATAGAGATCCCCATTACCACCTTCCGTCGAAAAATTCTTAGTTTATTTTTCTCTTAGTGTTTATAATTATTTAAGTTCACTTGAGAAGGATAAATTTTACTTTTTAATTAAACTTTTTTTTTTCAAAACCCTCCGAAAGAAATAAAAGTTAGTTAATTAGATTTCAAAATTCAGGACCACCCTGCCTCTTGCCTCTTCTTGCTGATGTGTCCCTGTCCATGTATGTAATACATAGTATGTATTACTTCTAAATTGTAGATAACATTATCATTATTGTAAATCGGACGCAGTCGCAGATTCCATAGTTACTATTCAAGTTTAGTGCTGCCATCTCTTAACTGAGCATGAAAACATTTGAACTTGTATGAAATGTATTTTACTTTATTTCCTTCTTCCAGGGCCGAAACTAAGGGGGGGCAGAGGGGGCACGTGCTCCGGGCGCCAGCAGAACTGAAAGTGGAGGGGGCGCCAAATGCAGGTTTTGTTTGATATAGAAATGTATATATATATGAAATTTGTATAAAAAGTCTCGCAGCCGGAAAATCCAAAAGAAAAATGAACCAAATGCATTAAAATAGACAAATAGATAAAAAGATTCGTCTACAATACAAGATAGCAAATGAATAAAATACGAACTGTTCTCTTAGGCTATTTTCTTTCTCCCATTCCAAATGTATCATGTCTATACCGTCTATCATTTAAATCTCTTCCTGTGGTTTAGGAGAATCACTAACATTTTTCAAGGTCAGTCCCTACTCGTGTCTGTATATGACACTGTTCAACGTCGTCTGGATACGGTACTGCACTGTCCAGCATGGATAATTGACAAATGATTCCCTCACTCTGACTTTTCTATTAGATAAAAATATTCCATGAAGGCTGTTCTATTTTTTCCCTTTTCTCCCAGCGTGGAGCTTTCTTCTCTTTCCATTTTGTCATGGGCGAGGGGTGACTGCTCTGGAGAATAAACACAAATTGGAGGATGAATGCCCAAAGTAAAATTCTCAGTAAAATCTTTTTCTTTTAACTATAGCCTTTGTAGAGGTAAAGTAAAAAATCTCGTACAGTGCGCCATGGCTAGTAAAGCCGGAGCCGCCCCTGGCTTTATCTTCCAAAAAGATTTTTACTCGTCTTTTTGCGAAAGTTTTCTAAGCGTTTTGCCGCCCTTGGCGCCAACTGGAATATGCCGGCCTGTTAATTTTGCTGAAATTACTTTTTTATACAGATCCAATCTAGTATTATTAGAGGGGACGATGTTGGGCGACTGCCTTGGATACTAAAAACAAATAATATTTGAAAGAATAATTGGAAAAATACGCAAAATAAAACTCTTTGTTAAAACTTTTTTTGAAAAAAAAAAATGTCATTTGTAGGGGTGCAGGGAGAAAACCATACCCAAGTTGCTGTGACTAATAAAATTCGATTATAATCAGTAACAAAGTCAAATGCATTCTAAATATCAGCTTTATGTAAACAGCATACCAAGTATGGGGCACCCCTAAATCAGGGGCCCCAGTGTCATGATCCAGATTTACATTTATCAGATCTGATTTAATTAGACTCTGAATCTGTGTAATTAAATCGTCATAAAAGTCTCTAACAGTAACAGGGTTCTTTTCAGCTCAGATCGAAGTTTGAGTCTCACCCCAACCCTCCACAACCGTTCACAGTTCTGATAATTGCTAATAGAAAAGAAGACAAAGAAAAATATTTAAACTTAACTAAAACATTTCTGGGAATAGCAAATGGTATAAAAAATATTCTATTTAAATTACATGAAAATTATGTAGTAATACTAATTTAAAAAAAGTGCTAAGAAAATCCTTTGATCAAAAAATAATTTTTCTCGTTGAACTCAAAAGAGGATTTGGGGGGCCCTTTGGATGCGGGGCCCCTCGCGATTGAGACCATCGTGACCCCTTAAATTCTGCTCCTGCGAATATCAATAATTATACTTCCTAAGATGAAAACTTGTATAAAGCGGAATATTTTTCGGTTCCTTTCGATTCCATTTTCAAGGTTTTAATGAATCAGTATTTGACAAAGCTGATTACTTAGTTCAGTATTACAGATTATCTGATTATATACTTTAAATTTTAGAAACTTAGAAAAAATTAGCTTTGGAAATTTTCTTTTCGGAGGGGGGGGGGGGGGGGGGGCGCCAAAATCCATGTTTGCCCCGGGCGCCAAAAAGGCTAGTTTCGGCACTGCCTTCTTCAGAAATGCAAACGGAATATTGCTTTGAGGATACATTTTTTGACGCAGTGTAACTCAATAACTTAGTTATAAGTAATTAAGAATTCGTTTTGGATTCATAGAGTACAATTTAACTCCTAATTTCCTTCCTCCAAAGTTCAATATTTGATTTCTGTAATTATTTAATCTAGTGCTTCTTGATATAATTCTTTTACGGTAAAAGTATTCATTATTCCTATTTATTTGAAAATAAATATATATTTTAAATTTTGAAAGATAGAATATCATTAGGATTTACTAATAGGTTATATGCATAAAATTTGATAAAAGAAATTATCTACTCTCTCAACAAGAAGCGTGATCGACATATTGTCTCATATAATTTACAAAAGATGGCGCCACTAAAATTAGTCGAATTTCCCCACTCTTACTCTTTCGTATTGTAATTACTTTAAACTTCTTTAGTTTTAACACTTCTTTTATTATTATTTTTTAATATGCGCTTATTTTATGCAAGAAAATATAACATTGTTATAAAAGTACAACATCATTAGCTTCGCATCAATGCTTTTGTTAAACTGAGTATTTTATATAAGATGCGATTATGGATATGGACTAGTACTAGTGCTTCTATTGCAAAAAGAAAAATCGTAAGGACTTTTATGCTACATGTACATAACAATTAAACTTTGAAATTATATCTATCTATATATATATATATATATATATTCATTCATTGTGATTTTGAAAAAAACTGTTATTTTGTTTTCTTTTATCAGATATTCATACATTCCAATATAAGAAGATGAGATTCACATTTTTTTCGCATTGGATTAAATTATTTTATAATATATTATGTTTTCACATTCAGGTATATTGAAAATACATAAGTATTAAAAGAAATACAGGAACTCTATATTTATACATAGATTTCTTTTTAAGTAGAGATGAATAAACATCTAGTCTTATTCTTAAAATGTTCAAAGAATGTCTACGGTTGGGATATATATAGAATAGTATATATCTGTATGTCTGTATATATATTCTTTTACTGCAGTGTTTTTCAACTAGCGGCACACTTAAACGCACATTTTCGTGAACGTATAGTTCAGAACAAAGTTTCACGGTGCACTTGCATTATGCTAAAAAATGAGTAAAATTAACGCTGTTATGATTTGCTAAATATCAACAGAATGAATATCACGGTAGGATATCTTTAGAAAAATGGTAATTTGTTATAAAAAAGATATCAATGAAATTTTTATAAACGAGAGTCTACATTAATCTGTTTTCTTTTTTTAAATCAATTTCGTAATTAATGAAATAGATGAGTTTGATATTTTTAACTTTAGCTTAACTTTTGAAATCTTTTTTTTTTTTTTTTTACTATATATATAAATTTGGGTTTTCGAACATTATATTCCCTTAATCCCTCGGTATTTTAATCTAAAATTTCTATACAGGATTGATTTTTATTTTTGATAGTTTCATTGCTGAAAATTTCACATCACACAAACACGATGTTGGAACAAGTGCTTCCCCGCCCCACCAGTGGCTGAGAGGTTGTGCTCTCGAAGCTGGTAGACGGGAGGTGCTGGGTTCGATCCCAATCGCGCCCGTCGGCCTAATCGTTCGGAGTTTTCGTAGTTTTCTTCGAGCCGTGGATTTATCCATGCGTAAATACGGGTTAGGTTCCCTTAGAAAAACCCCCACGAAGGGCACTCTCCCCGGGCCTATATCCCAAGTGTAGATAATTGGCCGTCAATAATCAACCCAACCCAACCCAAGTGCTTCCCCCCACTTTCAAGTAAATAATTATTTTGTAGTAAATTTATTTTTGTGAAATAACAAAAGTTAATAATCTATTCTTTAAAAATTTTCGCAGCACATCTGTGTGCTGCGGTTTTGAAAACTTCTGCATTATTAGATGAAATTTAAACAGTTTTAGTTTCATTCGTACAATTACAGACGAACATTTCATCTATATTCTGAAAGGTATTTATCTCTTTTTAATGTTACAAAATTGTTGTTTGTTATTTTACAGTAGAACTATCAGTTGTCCGAAAATTTCAGGAACTAACAATTTATTATTATTATTATTAATATCTTTAATGCAATGATTTCCAACTAACATTCCTGAGATTGAATTTTATCATTTCGCTGTGCAGACTTCTGAACTGTTTTCAATTCATTGCTTTGCAGTAGGCCGCACTGTAGATTGGGCAGGACAGGGCCAATTGCCCTTCCCTAAATTTTCAAATCTAACTAGCTATTTTTTTTTTTTTTTTTCTAAAACTATCTTGAAAAAAAAAATGTTCTTCCCAACTGACTTAAATTAATTAAACACTAAAAGAAAAATAAATTAGTTTTTTTTAATTTTATTTTTTAATTATTATTACGGGGACCCTATCGAATCCCCGAAAAAAATCATTAGTTCAGTTTTTCTTTTTTTGGTAACATGTTTAAAAATTTATTTTAACGGGGAAAAGGAAGTCGGAACCCCCTAACGAAAAAAAAAAAAAAAGAATTTCTTTCTTTCATTCTACATTTAAAAAAAAGCCGGTAGAAACTTACATTTGGATTTTTAATATTGCTTATTTTTTTACTTTTTTGCATTATTTTTAAAGTGGATATGTTTGAAAATATCCTTCCATGGGGGTGTTCTGACAACAAATTCTTAGTTTAACATTTCATGTTCATATTATCCATTTTAAAAATTGCGGCCTTGGCTGCGGATCACATGCACGTCTGTTCCAAAATTTTGCCCTTAATTTCCCTAATAAATAAAATTTCCTTAATAATGCTCCTGGATTTCGTTTTGAAATGCCCATGGTAGACTGATTGATTGCCGGATAGCAATGAACCTAAATAATGATGGAAAACCCACAAATATCTGTTATATTAAACAACGTTGATTACGAGAGAAAGTAGACGTCATTACAAAAACATAGATAGCGTTTTTCCGAGATTTTTTTTCAGTGGCTGAGAGGTTCTACCCTCAAAGCTGGTAGACGGGAGATGCTGGGTTCAAACCCCTGTCGCGCTCGTCGACCTAACCGTTCGGAGTTTTCCGTGGGTTTTCTTCGAACCTTGCCGTAAATACGGATTAGGATCCCTTAGAAAGACCCCAGGCTACTCTCCCCTAGAGCCTATATCCCAAGAGTAGATAATCGGCCGTCATAAATCAATCAACCAACCAACCGAGATTTTTTCCCCCTTTTACCAACAAAATGTAGAACGATTTTCTATCTTATGTCTGAAAGATTTTCTTTTGTATTTTTGAATATAAGTAATATGGAATTTCTTTTGAATCAAAATTAAGGTGACGCGAACACGGTCAAGGCTTTATTACGCATTGGAGATTGGTTAATGTTGATTTACGTGTTTAGTAAATCGACATGTCTTGTTTCAGAAATGCTCATTTACGTATTATATAACCTTCATAGTAACTTTTTTTTTTTTTCTGGTGTGTGTCTGGGTGTTTTTAGATTTATTCCTCCTGAATATACCGGAAGAAACTAAAACTGAAAAAGCTTGGTCTGCATTTTAAAAAAATAATAAAATGATACTTATTTTCGACATGATATACTATTTTTATTTTTATTTGTTTTAAATAAAAAGTGAAAAAAATGTAATTCTTTACGACACATAAACCGTACTTAAGATGCATGATAAGTTCAACTTTTAAAACGTGTAATTTAACTCTTTTTTTATTTTTCAATAGAAATTGTGTTGTTGATCGCAATTGTTACTTTGGAATTTCATTTCACAATTGTTCCGATGAAGTATGCATTCATCGTTTCAATTCAGCGTCCAGAACCCTTATTTCAGTAGCTAAAAAATATTTTTAAAACGCCTGTTCCCGCATTTATTTTTTTTTATTAACGAACTTTTCTGTCAGTTAAAAATGGCAGTATTATATGGTGACATTATGATATGCAATGGTTTTGTGGGCAATCTATTTTTAAAGGGCATTTAAACTTAATAATAATAGATATTGTTTTCTGTTTTTAAAGTTTCATCAAATATTTTACATTTAAGAAATTGAGTTATGATATTCAGTTACGTAACTTTAGAATACTTTTCACTTACAAAAAAATATATACTAAACCATATTTCCGAAAAGATTTTGTATTATAGAAACATCCCTGACGGCTCGGCCTACAGGCACAGGTAGATTTCGAAGACGCAGACCGTGGGGCGCCTGTTTATTGGGAATTACAGAAGGAGTGACTTTTTACCATGATGCGGCATTTGGACCACCCACTTCGAAATCAACCTGTGTCTGTAGGCGGAGCCGGCAGGGATTTTTTTTTTTTTTTTTTTTTTTTTTGCTATAAGGGTTGGTCCTATAAAAAACTTGTCAATATAAAAGTTGTAGATAATATTAAGAGGATTTATAATAAATTTAAGCGGATTTGATATCTTGTGAATTGACAAAGTTATGAACCTTTTTCTTCTTAAACCCCTATCCCCCCCCCTATTTTCGGCCCTTTTCCTAGAAGTAATAATAACTTTAAACGGATTCGATACGTATCCTAATTACGAAGTTATGGTCTTTTTTCTGTTTTCACAAAAGCCCCCCTCCCCCCCCCCCCCCCCCCGTGGTTCGATTTTGCCCATTAACGAACTTGGCCGAGATTTTATGCCTCTTGATTTTATGTATCAGTTTGGAAGAGATTTGTGCAGAATTATTGAAGTTATCGTGTCCATAAAAAAGTGATATAAGATAGATAGATGGATAGATAAAGTTTTGAACTGGGGGTGGTTTTGGGTTTTGGGAGTCATGATCGGCGTAGATCTGCAAAAGTTTTCCAGAAATTCCAACATAAGGGAGAATGTAGTAGGTAATATTAGGTAGATTTCGTAAAAAAACAAGAACAAAAAAATATTCTGGCTTACGACAAAAGCACCCTGATCATGGAAAACAAACAAAGAAACAAACCAACATTTTATTTCAATTGTGTTTATTTATTTATTTATGCTGTGGACGGAAGGCCCACATCGTGGCACAAAGATACTCACTCTAAACGAGAATGGAGAATTTTTTTCGAAAATCGATTTAGATTTTTAAAATTTAAGCTTGATGGAATTTGGTACTTATCCGTTATCCCAGTAATCTGCGACCGGTAACAGTTAAATACCAGGATATTGTACATATTATTATTTTTAACCGACACCGTTGCTTATTACTATCAATCGCCGGCACAACATTGTGTAAGTTATGATAACAACACCTAGATCATGGACAGAAACCATTGATGTGGGAATTATTATTGTGTTATGGATAAGGATTATGTAAGGTTTCTCATTAGGTATTATATTTTCCATTTGTTGGGAAAAGGGTTGTTATATCTGTTGTATGTATTGGAAATTGTTGTATATAAATATGTAATAAAATGTGTTTAAGTATAGAAGATGGATGTAAGCAGGTAAGATGTGAATATATAAACAAGGAAAGATGTCTGCGAGTATGGAGATAATATATTATTAAGTTTAGAACACTAGGTAAAAAGATAATTTAAAAATTAAAGGAATTATAATAAATAACAGATAATAGATAATTATATTTTGATCTCAACCACTCTGGTGACCAAATAAAATCTGTCATTAAAGGGCCATTTCGCTAATCCTTCCCGATCGCGAAATCCCATGTTAACCTATGAGAAAATTTAACTTCTTGCCTGTGGAATATTTTTGAGAAATATATATTAAAAATTGAAAAAAAAATTATCTCTTTAATTTTGTGCATTACACCAATAAAAATGTTAGAAATAGGTTATTTTATATTAAAAAAATAATTAATTAAATTAAATAGTTACTATATTTAATATTTTCACATACATGAGAAAAATTAATGGTTTATAGTCAAATTTTACTCAACTGTTATCTATTGTAAGAATATTGAATTAAATTACATTACACATTTGAAAAAGGAAATAGAACTAATGGAATAGAACCACTGATTTTTCACCTCCCCAAAAGCAGTTCGGGTATTCCAAATATGGCATGTTTGGGCCTCTCGAACTGGATTCGGGTGACACAGGCAAGGGTAAAATACGTTATTATTAATCACCTAACATAATTACCGGAATACACCAAAAAGTAGACGAAGACGTCCGATGTTGACGAAATGCGATTTTTAAAAATGTCTGAAATTTTAAGCATTTGTAAGAAAGATATAAAATTTGAAAATTCCCCCAAGAAGAAATTGCAAAGTATATATATATACAATATATATATAATATTTAAAATTTAAGGAGTCTTTTTTTTTTTTTTTTTTCTAAAACGCATTCTATCGGCATCGACGTTTACATCGGCGATGGTGAAAACCATATTTTGATTAAATAATAAAATATTACCTAATTAAATTTTTCCATGAGTTATCACAGGATTTCGTGATATCGAGAAGGATCAGTGTAGATATACAACCATAATCAAGGCGACTCAAATGTGGAAATTAAAATAATAAAAAATGAAACATAAAAGTCTCATATCTGTTATAAAAAATATCCAAAAATTAAAATTGAAAAAAAAAGTGAAACCATAGTAGAATTTTCATGCCCAAAGTACCATAGATTCTATAAAACATGTACGATTTCACCCATGCACGAGCTATAATAAGCTAATAATAATATAATAATATATATGTGAATATAATTCCGAACCGCATGTATGGAACACTACAAGCATTCATGAATTGCAAGATTACAATATGTTTCCAGTCCATTTCAAGATGATCTGAAAATGACTGAGGAATGACTCATGACGATTGATTTATTTCCTCACAGGCAATGAATCCCATACAAAAGGTGCAAAGAAGAAAGGTAAAGTCAGAAATATCTGAATGAGATATATTATAGTGCTGCCATATAGTAAGTTAAATTACAAATATAAATGTAAAGAATTGCATTATTGATAACAAAAGTAGATGAAATTTACAGATTATATAATGGTGATTAATTTAAAATAAAATGAGATAAGAAAATGAAAGTAAAAATAAATAAAGTGAGGGAGCAGGTAGGAGGAAAAAATACATGTATAAATTAATATTAAAAAGATGTTTAAATAGAATTTCTTTTAAAAAATAAAACAAAAAAAGGAGGGGGATGATTATAAGAAGACAAGTATTAAACAGTTAAAGAGAACAAAATATGTTTATGTATATAAATGAAAGATGATGGATGAATTGACGTAAAGAATACTTTAACAATGTCCCACACAAAGCGAAGAAGTTAATTAATAATTAATAAATGAAAATAATACAGCGATAAAAAAGGAGATGAAACTATGGGCGTTAGTCTGAAATGAAGTCAGTTTATGCATAACGATACAATAACCCTCTATTTTTTATAAATAAATTCACTATTTCCCATTAAATTATCATGCAACAGCACCCATTCTCTGAGACAACAATCGTTTATAACTTAAGGTGTAATTCATTTATCGGAAAACGAAAAAAAAAAAAAAAAAAAAAAAACGTTCGATTACAAATAATTTTAATAATCATGCCTGGAAGTATCATGCTTTTATGTTAAAAAATGAGTCAGAAAGTTTCGCGTTGTTGAGCGGGGGAATATATATATATATATATATATATATATATATATATATAACCATAAATGAAACATTACCATAACACCAACTTAAACTATGAAATAATGATTAAGTATGTAATAATTAGCTGACAATGAAAGTATTCCCCAACACACTGAATATAGATACCTAAAACTTATTTAAAAGAAGAAGAAATTAAATTAAAAATTGAATAAATGAAATTGAATGAATGAAATGAAATTCGTGGAATTTAGATAGAATTATCAAGTCCCAAATGCCTAAATACCGTAAATAAAATGAGTGGTTTCATCATCATATTAGCCATAACATTGCTAAAGAATATGATTTTGGGACTACCACTCATAAACAATGAATCAAACCTGTGAAAAAATAAAAAATAAATACAATATTAAAAAGGAAAGAAACCATACCTATAATATAAAGATAAAACTTGAAATAGAGTTATAAAGTACATAATCCATTTGGGTTAAAAAATATACCTGTGCACCACATGAACCACACATGAACACAACCAAACAAAGGGAATGAATTGCAAAAAATCATTACATGTTGCCAAATTTAGTTTTAGAAAATGATTTACCATGTTGCCAGAATAGATGTTAGAATAATATGAATATTATTGTAAAGCAACAGAAACCATGGTGCTGCCATCTATTAGAGTAAAATGTGAATATACGCTGAATAAAAATATTATTGGATGAAAATTAATATTTAAAAATTAAACCATATACTATCTAAAGATGATAGCAATTAGTTAAATAATAAATAAATGAAATTAATTAATAAATAATAAATAGAATATCGAATTACATTAAAGTAATGGATGTATTAATGAATAATTCTATGTAAAAATAAGATGGAAGATGGAAAAATTAATAATTAAAGCAACATAAAAATATATGTACCATGAAATGACATAGCAACTATTAAATAGCTGTGCCAAAAATGCAACATCACAGAAATTAAATTAAATTAAAATACTAAATATTTGAATTAAGATACAAAGGATTTAAAATTAATAATAATTAAATATTGAAATTAATTATTAACATATAATGTTTCTTCTTACATAGTTAAAAATTAAATACTCTTGATATAAGTGGTATATATATATATATCCACCTTAAGCACAAAAAGAGAATAAAAGTATTGTAATTTCCATTAGTGTGATGCAATTTATAGCGAATTTTTCCAACAATGATTTAAGATTCAATTGATCAAATCAATTCAAGGCAAAGCTGATAAAATGCTAACTTAAAAGTTACTGCGAATTAACTCTGATTTATCCAGGATGATGAAAAATATTTCAAAAGCACAAGGATGTGTCGCAAATTTTTTTTCTCATGGCTGTTCAATCTATATTTCTACACGTATCGAAGGAATGAAGCAAAATGTAAAGCTTCAACATGCAAGATACTTTTTTAATTATCAGGACGATAAAAACATAAACGCTTCGCGTCGAAGTAAATTCAGAGTTCTTAAACGTTTCATGTTTAAGAATTGAATAGGTAAATTTTCTCTTCTATGAATTATAAAAAAAGTTCAGGACTTAGAGAAAAAAATATTCTGGATAATAATAAAATCAAAAGATTTTAAAACACTTAAGAATTGGCCAAATATAAATAATTAAATAAATAAATGCTTTGCAAATTTTTAATCCGATGCACAGTGGAGCGTTTTGACGATCTAGGTGGACAAAATTATTGCCTTGGATTTTAATTAGGTTTAGCTGGTTTTTCGAATGTATCACTAATAAAATGCCCAAACAGTGTTAAATATTTGTTTTATTTAATTATTTATATTATTATTATTATTATTATTTATATTATTATTATTTATACTATTATCATTATTATTTATATTATTATTATTATTATTTATATTATTATCATTATTATTTATTTTATTATTATTATTATTATTATTATTATTTATATTATTATCATTATTATTTATTTTATTATTATTATTATTATTATTATTATTATTATTATTATTATTATTATTAATATTATTATCATTATTATTTATTAATTATATTATTATTATTATTTATATGTTATCATTATTATTTATATTATTATTATTTATTTTATTATTTATTTATATTATAATATTGTATTGTCATGGAAGCTACATATGTATTCAAAGTTTCAGCTTAATCGGATAATTAAAAGTGGTTTAAAATTGACTTGCAAGATTTGAACTAAACATCATACTGACACTCTAAGTTAATATAACTTAATGATTAAATAATAATTAAAATAATAATAATAAGGTTTCACTGGTCTACCAGGGTGGCTTTTATTTAAGACTTTTTTTTTATTTAAGGCGTTTTCTATTGCTTGAATAACGCAATCCGGTAGGTGTAACGTTCCCTAAAATCAGGCGGAATTGTATTGATAAAAACATTGTCTATTTCTTTCCGATTTAGACCATTTTTGTTGAATTTGAAAACAAAATCTCCGGACACGTGATTTGAGGCTCTTAAAAATGTCTTCAGGATTCCCCAGTTTTTCCAACAAAAATGAAAGGGTAGCTTCGAATTTGCTTTCCTTTGGGTTGGCAACCCATAAGTCAACAACAGATTTTCGAGAAATTTGTGTAGTCATCTGAAAAATAAAAGTTTTAAAATAAAAACATATTTTTAAAAATAAGCTTTTATGTTTTGTGTGACTCTGTAAAAAAAATAAATGCTACCCAAATTATTTTCAGTTGAAAAAATGCTGTTGCGTAAATCAATAACCCATATAAATTTTATTGAATTTGAAATAAAATTTTTGTTTATAGACGGTGATGTATCCGAATTATTTGTATGGCCCTTAAAAGAAATATAATTGCTGCGCACTTTGTTTTCACTTTATAAGATGGTATTGTGCACCTCGATAATCTAGATTAATTTTGTTGAAATTTAATTAAAATTTGTGTTTATAAATAACTATCTTTCCGCAGTCCTTTGTGTGGCTCTGTAAAAAATGCATAATTGCTACATTCCTCAAATTAGAATATAATTAAATTACCATATGAAATACACATGTAAACAAAGTTTCAGCTCAATCCGATAATTATAAGTGGATTAAAATTGATTTGCAAGATTTCAACTAAACTTTTGTGTAGCTCTGTAGATGCAGTATAACTTCTACTTTCCTCAAATTACAATAATATTGTATTGTCATTGAAACTGCACATGCATTGAAAGTTTTCGATTAATCGAATAATTGAAAGTGGTTTAAAATTAACTTGCAAGATTTGAACTAAACTTATGTGTATCCCTGTAGAAACACTATAATTTCTACGCTCATCAAACTATAATAATATTATATTATCATTAAAACTACACATGAATTCAAAGTTTCAGATCAGTCGGATAATTAAAAGTGGTTTAAAATTGATTTGCAAGATTTTAACTAAATATAATACATACACTGAAAATTAATATCAAGCTGGTTTATTAATAAAAACTTTACGATTCGCAATCTTTCGCAGGAGTTTTCTTAAATTTCCAATACTTTAGGAATGGCACTTTTATTTTTAAAAAATCTTATTGCTTAATAATGCTTAATACTGTATTAAAAGCCAAGATAAAATTTGTAAACAACAACATGGATCATCCAAAAACACAATTTCTGAAAAAAGCACTTAAAC
The DNA here is from genome assembly GCA_963931845.1 of Maratus michaelseni. Lineage (NCBI taxonomy): Eukaryota > Metazoa > Arthropoda > Arachnida > Araneae > Salticidae > Maratus > Maratus michaelseni. The sequence goes on along the minus strand of OZ007590.1, from coordinate 202,562,929 downwards.
TGGTTTAATGGCGCTTATTTTCAAACAATAATAGGTTAAATATTACCTTGATATGTATTAAATATGTAATATATTTTCAGTAAACTCGTGCTTTCACATTAAACAAAATAGTTAAGACATGCTTCAAACTTAGGGAAATAAATGCAACACCGTTGATATACCCTCAAACCAATTGCGCAAATGTCTTCTTTACGGTCGTAGTTAATCGACACCACGAATTTTTTCGACAAAAATCGTACGGATCTTGACAAAAGAGACATTCAGCTATCAGAATATGCGGTCTTGTTAATTTCCGAGAATATCGGAAAAATAAATTTTGTCCACCTAGATCATCAAAACGGCCCACTGTGCGATGCCAGTACATTTTTTTTTTTTTCAATGCATTCGATGTAAAATGTTCTGTTTCGGCGTCATGATATTTTCTTTTTCAAAGCATTCTATTCGATCTTTAAGCACATAATACGCAATACGTCTGATCACTTTAGTTATAATAACATTTTTAATTCAGACATTTTTTTAAAAATATACAAACCCAACATGAGTGAAATTGACCTGGGCCAGGACTCGAACCTTGGACCTTCAGCGTAATATGTACTTACGCTGTAAGTTACGCTTCAGCACGTTACGCTGAAGGTTCAAATTTCGAGTCCTGGCCACGGTCAAATTTTCACTCATGTTGGGTTTGTGTATTTTAAAAAAAATTGTCTGAATTAAAAATGTTATTATATTCTATTCGATCGTTTGATTTGGCCCAGATTTTTCGAGATTGTTCTAGAAGTTTTTCTCACTCGTTTTTTGGTAACCGAATTACTTCGTTTTGTTAAATCCGCAGGACGGTCTGATAATAGAGGCATTGGATTGGTTGATTCCTCCACCTGCAATGCGATATTGTAACTTTGCGCCGTTTTCTTTTAAAAATGTGTGTAGCGCCTCAGATTAGAACTTTTTTCTGTCAGTTCAAACTATAGAAATTACATGTAAACACCATGGAAGCTTGTTTTGAATTTTTACTTGGAATTGGAGCCAAATGTGTAACATCTTAAAGTATGAACTATCCGTTATCATCTCGAATGCAGCGTTTAGTGGAATAATTTTGCTGAAGATAGATAATTTTTTTCGTCATCAAAATAAATTAATAAAAATATCTTTTTTTTTTTTTTTTTTTTTTTCAAAAATTGATTAATTTTTTTTTTTTGTTTCGCTGATATTTTTTTATAATTCTGTAAGCTTGTTACATTATAACTTCTGCATTATTTATATATATATATATATATATATATATATATATATATATATATATATAACCATTAATGAAACATTACCGAAACACCAACAGAAATTATGAAATTATGATTTAGTAAGTAATAATTTATTGACAACGAAAGTGTTCCCCATCACTCTGAATATAGATATCAAATACATATTTGAAAGAAGAAGAAATTAAATTAAAAATTGAATGAATGGAATTTGGGGAATTTAGACAGAATTATCAAGTCCCAAATGCCTAAATACCACAAATAAAATGAGTGGTTTCATCATCATATTAGCCATAACATTGCTAAAGAATATGATATATATATATATTACTGAAAACTTTTTCAACAAGCTTTTAAAAAAACTTTAGCATATTCCCAAACCATAACCTGCCGTGTAAACCATCTTTAAACAAGATATTTGTACACAATACTTCTTTAGACTGATCATGATGTGAAATTTTTTAGTTATGAAAAGAACCTTTTGGCTCTTGATCCAGAAATTGAAAGAAATATTTCTAAATGGTAATTTTTCAATAAAAAATAGATTTAAAAAAAGCTCTCGATGCCCTATTTTATGAATTAAGAGCAATCTAACTCATTACGCCCTCCACCCTACTTAGTATTTTAACACATTTACATCGGACAATTTTCCCTTAAACTTTCCTTTAAAACGGGTATTTTAATGGTATTAAAACAATGGTAGCTCCTCCCTCTTCTGAAAGTCTTTCGTAAATTGCTTCCTAGATAGTTTTCTCAAGTTTATGCATCAGTAAATATCATTCAGTATACGTATTTATTATAAAATGTATTTTACAATCTATAAAAATATGTACAACATGATATAAATGCATATTCTGTAAGGTAGAAACCACGCCCTTAGTCAATGATGTCTTTTGAATAAAAACGAGATTTCTCGTTTTCCGATGACAACGCTTTTTTTTTTAAAAAAAAACGAGAATTATTATTTCCCGATGCGAAAGTGTTAAGATAGGTTAGAAAGTTTATATAAAAATAATATGAAAATTTGAAAGAATTCGCTTATTCAAACATAATTTCTAAATCGACCATTATAGGCCTTTTCGTAAAATATTTACAAAAATACTGTAGTTACAACAATACTTAGATTAACTAACAAATGACACTTTTTTCGAAATATCTTAAAACTTATAATAAAAGTTATTATATTGAAGTTTGAACTGTAAATAAGAAGGTTTTTTTTTTTCTTTTTTCTTTGTGTAATATTTTCTACTGCCCATCTTTCAACAGTATAAAAGTTTTCCATGTGTAAATGATTAAGAAAGCATCCATTAATAAAAGTATTTAGCTATTAAAATTTACTGCGCTTTCTAAACAAGGTAAAGCAAAGTAAGGAGTAGTCGCGCTTGGTATAGCATACCCAGGGTGCGTACTGTTTTTACAACTGTCACCACTAATTCTCCAAAAGTAATCTTCAACTTACTTATAGCAGAATTTGTAACAATTGTCTCCAACTAAATAAGGTGTTTGGTGACAAAGTAAAAAACATTCATACTCTGGGTATGCGCGATTTCTCCCGTGTTAAACGACGTTTTAAATAAATTGTATATCGATTTTTCTTAATGGGGCTTTTTATTTGGACATAAATGGTAAAACTTCTTTTTTACATTAATTGTTGTGTTATGTTATATTATAAAAAAAATACCATTACATTTTGAAAAAAAATTAAAAAACTATAAATATTTTTCGTTATTGACAAAGACAGGAGCAAAATGGCAGTTTTTCTACTTCTCTCAAAGGGGTTGCACATCTTTTTGTGCTTGATGAAGAAAGATTTTTTCGAAAGACGTTGGACGTTTTTATATTTTTTTTATGCTGGTTTTTAAGAAGTTCTTGCCTTTGTACTTTTAAAACCGTCCTTTAAAGAGAAAATTTATGTTAAAAAAGTATGGAGTTTGTCTTCGACTTGATAACTAAAACGGAAATAAGGATCATGCTTGATTGATGAAGAAAACATACCTGTTATCATGAATGATTTCAAGATTTTTTTACTGTGGATTTGAACTTTGATATTTACCTGATTCTAAGGAAGAGAAAATACATCTTATCGAAAATTTCGACACTTGAACTACCAAAACGCTTGATATCAAACATTTTATCTGTTTTGTGAACAAGTTTTATGAATTACTATCACAGTTCTTCAAAGTACTTCAAATGAGGAAGTTCTATTTGAAATAGTTTTGTTACTCAATCACAAATATATATTTTTAAACGTAATCGCCTTATTTTACCGAACGGATTATTCTTGTGTGCAAAAAAAAAAAAAAAAAAAATTAATTTTAATGACTGTCTAATTTTTCGGCACAAAACACAAAGCTGAAAGCATGGATAAATTATTTGGTGATTTGAAGAACTTCTTTAAGACAAAAAAGTGTTCTGTTGATAATTTTGTTTTTCGACTGCATTACAAATTCACTCTGGTTGTTTTAATCGCCTTCAGTATTGCCGTCACGGGTCGTCAGTTCCTCGGTGACCCAATCGACTGCATTTCCAAGGATGATATTCCTGAAGCCTTGCTAAAGACTTATTGCTGGATTTCAACCACTTTTAGCATAAAAAGTGCATGGCGCAAAGAAGTGGGCAAGGAAGTTCCCTATCCTGGAATTGACAAATATACTCCAGGCGAAGATAAAGTCTACCATGCTTACTATCAATGGGTTTGTTTTGTTTTATTTCTTCAAGGTATGATGTTCTACGTACCTCGTTATCTCTGGAAAAATGCAGAAAGCCATAAGATGCAAAATTTAGTGATGGATTTTAACTCCCCTATTGTATCAGCGGAAGGTAACCCGAAAACTAAATTGCTGGTCGATTATCTCGAAGAAAGTATAGGAAACCACACCTTTTACGGCACAATGTTTATTTTTTGCGAAATATTGAACTTCGTCAATGTAGTTGGACAGATATATCTGATAGATGTTTTCCTTGGAGGCGAATTCACCACTTATGGAACCGACGTATTGGGCTTTACGGAATGGGATTATACCTTGAGATATGATCCCATGATTAAAGTATTTCCGAGAATGTCGAAATGTACATTCTACAGGTACGGTTCTTCCGGAGACGTTCAGAAGCACGACGCCATGTGCCTCATTCCCATCAACATCATGAATGAGAAAATATACATATTTTTATGGTTTTGGTTTTTGATCCTCGCTATTCTTTCCGGATTAGAAATTCTCTATCGTGTTTTAATATTTGCCGTACCCCAGTTTCGCTATTATATTCTATATTCGAAATGCCGCAGAGTGGATTCTGAAGACCTGAGAAGAGTTCTTAAAAAGTGCGATCGTGATGATTGGTTGATTCTCAGCCTTCTTTGTAAAAACATGCGTTCTGGAAATTTTAAAGTTGTTATTCGAGATTTAGCTCGCCGGGGGCCATTTGGAGGCAAGGATTTGTAACAGAAACAGATTCATTGGAAAATCTTTAAAACTGCAGCTTCCTTTAAAACTTGTTATAGGGAATCCCTGTGCAAATGCAAGATGCAGCGATCAAAGTAAAAGGCCGAAACTAACATCAGATATGTTAAATTATTTTGTCGCAACTTTCTTTCTTTTTTTTTCTTGTATGTCTTTTAAAATGAAAAATAACTATCTAGTTCTCAGTCTGTTCTTAACATAAAGTGAAAGAGAGTATTGCAGAAAGATTGAGAACAAAAGAAAAAAAAAGGATGAAGGACATAGGCGCCGGCAAGAGGAGGCAGGGGAGAGCTATTGCCCCAACCTTGATTTTGAAATTTAATTAACTAAATTTTCTTTATCTCTGATGTTTCTGGAAAAAAAAAGTAAAATTTATTCTTTGCAAGTAACATAGAATAATTAAGCTCTAAGAGAAATGAAAACTAATAAGTTTTCGAACAACCTGTGGAAGACAATTTTAAATTCTGTTTTTCTTGTTAGGTTCCTGTGTTTAAAATTTATCTCTAATACGGGGGTTCAGAGAGCATAGCCCCTTGACAAAAAAAGGAAATGGTTGGTTTCAATTTTCTACTTTGAAAAATGTTAGTACACATTTTTTTCAGTGTAGAACTTTATTTTTGAATACATGTTTCCTTCGATTAGTGTGGTTAATTAATCCCGCGATATTACTGCACTAATCGAAACATACGCTGATTGTGAAAAACTGCAATAGATTCGCTGCCAACTTTGACAGAAACCTAATATTCATAAATAGACAATGTAATAATGTACTGTGATATTTCTTTTGATATATTATTTTTAGAAAGTATACATATTACAGCTTGATTTGAAACTTAAAAAAAATATCTAATTTTCATGAACTTCCTATATAATATAAACATGTGAGCTAATTTAATAAGTAACAATCGCAAAGCATTGAAAAGTCAATTTTTATTTTTATTTTGCATTTCTACGATTCCTTAGGTTGTTGATGTTAGCTTACTTACCATTAGGGTAATTAAAAAAAAATACGTAACTTGATTTAAAACGTATTGTTATAAATTGATTATTTCAAATTTACATACATTTTAATATATTTTAGCGAAAACTTATCAATTGCAATTTTTGGAATACATCTTGTGATAGCACAAAATTTTATTTTCTAATCCTCGGTGCACTTGCATACTTACACTGATGTCTGGGTCTCAAATGCTGTCTGAGTAATTATAATTCTCGAAAAGTTTATTAGAATTATTTTAATGTTATTTCTTTTTTCGGCATGTTCTGCAAATTTTAATTTTTTTAAATTCGAACCCATCTTACTGGCAGAAAAAAAATGATAACTCATTTCATGTTTTGCTCACTAATCTAGGAATCATCCAGAAAAAGTTTACTTCACTACCTGAAAATCGCACTTAATGAAACTGCACTAAACGAGGGATACCTGTATTTAATACTTCTTAATTGTTCAGTATTGGATTTTATGTTAATATGTTTAAAAATTATTTTGCACGTTGAGTTCTGACAAAAAATTCATAGTTTAGCTTATTTCATGTTTAAATTCTCCATTTAAAAAAAAAAAAAAAAAAAAACGCGGTTTGAGTTGCGGACTACAAGCACATCTGTTCTTCCAAAGTCTTGCCCCTCCACAATCTTCTTTCTGCCGGCGCCCATGACGAACTTTTTTTTTTAAAAGTCTTATACATTATTTAATTTTTTTTTTAAATATTGAAATTAATGTAGTTGAAAAAGTTTTTTGTTACGAGCATCAAATAAATAAAATGTAAAGAAGAGAGAAATTAAAGCTGTTTTGCTCTCTAAAAGTTTCTTGTTATGTAATGACTTTCATAAGAAACACTTGTTAAACTTGGAGAGAAAATGATTTCGCTTAAAATATACATTTATATTAAAATTGAATAATGCACATTTTAGGAAATAATTAAAATCTTAATAGAAAACAAAGGTAAAAAAGTTACCGAAGAAATAGAACGTCATATGTCCAAAGTTCCCATTAAATACTTTCTAGATTATGTTTCTTATTTCGATTTGAAATATTTGATTTTTTATTTATTTTTTATTAAAAAAAAAAACACTATACCCGATGTTTTTTTAGATTCTTTCAATATTAGAACACCACGTCCATAGTTCCCATTAGACTGTATTATGTTAAGAATTTCGATTTGCAATATCTGCTTTTTTTAAAAAAAGAAATAATTAAAATCATAATAGAAATAATAATAATAAAAAAAAAACGCCATGTCCAAAGTTTCCATTAGATTCTTTATGTATTACATTCCTAATTTCAGTTGAAATATTTATTTATTTATTTATTTATTTAGTTTTGATACTAATAACAAATATTATCAGAGTGTTTTCGCTATATAATATTTTTTCTGTTCTTTGATAATAACAATTGACTGTAGAAACTTTTTTTATTTATCAATACATTTAGTTGCATTTAAACTCATCTATGTATTCATAGAAATGTGATTTCATTTTTCCATCTGTTATTACTTATTGAAATAATAATTTATACATTCAAGTAATACATGAATATTGATTGCTGTCATTTTTAGATATTTATTTAAATTAGTTAAAATTTAATCAACAACTCAGTACTTAAATTTTGATATTACATTACACCAAATCTTACATAAGAATATTTTATTAATTATAATCATTAAACAACAATTTTTGAAAATTTATTTTATAATTGTAGAACTATTAATTAACTTCATCACGTAAAAGCTTTCCTTATCGATGTGGAATTCAAATTTATGAAAATGAAAATATTTCATATAAAGAGGGAGAAAAAATTTGGGGGGGGGGGGGGAATTTATCTTTAATGAAAATATTTCATTTAAAGAGGGAGAAAAAATTGGAGGTAAATAAATTATCTTTGTAGGAGAAGAAACAAATTCTTAAAATTGTAAATATATATATGTAAACCGAATATTTATTGTAATCCCGTGAAAATATTTCTTAAGCAACAATTTGAATTATTTCTTAGATCATATGACAAAAATGTAAACATTGCTTAATATATTGCCAAAAACGTAAAAAACAAAAATATTATTAAAATGTTTAGTGCTGGTGGAAAATAGATAATTTTTATTTGTTATTCTTTACCGCTTTCATGCTAGCATGTGGCTAAAAATACAGTAAAACCTCTGAATAGCGGACATCTCAGGAGAATGGAATTTGACTGCTATTCAGAGGTGCCCGCTTTTCAAAGGAAAAAAAATATACAAATACAAAGGTACCGTGGAATGATAAAGTATCCTCTGAATAGAGGTGCCCGTTATGGAGGTTTCACTATGTATGTTGTTATTAAATGATTATGAAAAGTTATTTCAAAAAGTTTTTACTTAGTCTTGTAGTGAAATTCGCGGTTTTGTTAAGAAATATAATAAAATGTCCTTGGAATTAGTCTGTTTTTCTTAATATTGAAGGACAGGGCAATAATACTAATTATTATTATTATTATTATTATTATTATTATTATTATTATTATTATTATTATTGCGTGGTGAGTCAATTTCTGTTATTAAGACCGTTTAATGTTAAAGTTATTTCAAATGTAGTAGTACTTTAGAAATTAATTCTTTCTATAAAATTATTCCAAAGTTCTCAAATATATATATATATATATTTCTCTTACGTGGCGCGGAAATAAGGCTGAATTTCTAGCTTACAGTTTGGCAACAAACTTAGTTTCCAGAGCTCAGACCAATGAACAGACGTATTGGGTAAGATCAGCTATGCCTCAAAATCACATATGGCGGGCAGTGTGAGAGCAGTCAAACTCAAAATGTGGATTTAAAAATAAAATAACATGTATGTAATCCAAAGCGTTTGAGATGATTCCTCATTTTAATTATGAGTAATATCGTTAATTTCAAATGAATTCTCAACTCTTATATATAATTTATTCACGAATTTCACGCACACGAAAATTGGAGAGAATAAAAATATCAACTGTCTAGATTGCACCTGCTGTCGTCTGACGTATCTTTATGAAGTAAAAAATAATTTCTGTTCAAAAAAATCTATAATACAATGATTGATGATATATATAAACTACCTTCCTATCACGTAGTGTTTTTTAAAAATGAATTTAAGCCGTGCTATACAATATTATAGGTGCAATGAGTTTTAAACTAATTGTGTTTCCAAGATCATTTTTTCATAGTATTTAAATGATTTATGCCACCAACTAAATGCCATTTTAATTATATTTCAACGAAGTTTTCGTTTAATTTTTTTAGATTAAAAAAATTTTTCAATTTCATATGTTAAAATGATTTATGATAGCAATCATGCTGGCTAGAGTTGCTGAAAAAGGTGACGAGCGAACGAAGCGACCTGGTACCGCGTAGCGTTCCCAATGTGAATTGCGTCGCAATTAATGGGAGTTGGGGAGCGTTAGCAAGCAGGGGGTAGAACCCCCTAGTTATTTCCTAACTCTTTTGTTATTCAGAATCACAATGCATTTTGAAATCATGAATAATTTCAAAGCTCTGAAAGTATAGGTATATGTAAGTCTCATCTATAGCTTACCGCATAACATGTGATTAGTAAGTTATATTATTAATTTGCCCGATTGTCATTAATCAATTAAACTAAATTTAAAATTTGATTGGCACTGCAAACTTTTCTTCAGACTTTCAGTATTCATGTGATATAGGCATTTTTATGGAAGCATTTATATTAAAATGCAAATTATTCGATTTTTTGTAGATATTTTGAATATCTGAATCAATTATAGATGTTCAACTATCCAAATATGACGCCCAATATTATACTGTAAAATCAAAAAAAAAATTTTCAGTGTATATATATATATATAGCAACACTTTAAAGGCCCTATGTTCAATAAGTTATACTTTTTTTCATATAATGTCGTGTGCTTCAAGGACTCATATTGTTTATTTAGAAGTGAACATCGTAGGCCTAGTTTATGGGTCACTGAAGAGTGGCCTTTTTAACACTTTCCAACCTAGTTGAAAAGTGTTTATGACTTCGGTTTGTCTGGCCGTCTGCCGTCTGGCCGTCTGGCCGTCTGCCGTCTGGCCGTCTGGCCGTCTGCCGTCTGCCGTCTGCCGTCTGTCCGTGCTCTAACTCCCGTAAATATGCTCGGATTGCCCTGCAAATTTTATATGTTATAATCGTTATCTATAGCATGTTCCCTATTTCAACGGAAGTGTGTAGCACTTATAGTTTTTTTACAGGGACACTCAAAAGAATTCCGTTACATTGCGGTCTATGGGGAAAAATCATTTGCGGTTTATTTAAATAATGTTTCAATACTTTAAACGCATTGAAATTTATATATATCACTAAGGTGCATTAGAAGAATCTTAATATGGAATAGGGTGTGCATAGCACTTATACTTACTTTACAGGGACAGTCAAAAGAATTCCGTTACATGACGTCTATGGAGAAAAATCGTCTGCGGTTTATTTAAATAATGTTTCACTATTTTAAACGCATTGAAATTTATATAAGGTTCATTACAAGAGACTTACTACAGAATATTGTGTGTATAGCAGTCATCGTTCATTTACAGGGACACACAAAAGAATTCTCTACTGTATGTTAACAATAATTCCTGGAAGTGCGTTTTAAGTTACTGAATGCGATTTTAATTTTAAATCGCTTTTTGTATATTACGTGGTGTGTATAAATTCTGTAGATCCTATACAGGGAAGTACAAAAGTTCGGGAACACATTTCCGTATTATTTAACTCCAGACGGAGAATTTTAAACTGAGCTACGTGTTTTCTAACTGAACTAAAATTTAGCATCCTATGTAGTATATATACAAATCTATAGATCCTATACAGGGCTGAATAAAGTATTCGGATTACTTAGATGTTATCTTTTAGCTTATAAAAGAGTATGATTCGTAAAATTATTTTGGAAGCGTTGGAAAGTGTTACATAATCTATGCTTGACGCATGATTTTTCGTTCTTGTTTTTTAACTGAAAATAAAATTTACAACCTTACTTACTCTAATTAAAAATATTTTAAGTTTTGTAAAACGTATTTTATTGCATTAGATTAGTGTTATTTTATTGTATAGTACATATATAAGTGGATTGAGGTCATTGCCTGATATATTAAAATTATGAGGAAATGATTGTGAGAGGGAATAATGAAATACTCGTGAAAATAACTTTGTAAAAAATGATTAGGCTTACGTATATTTTCAATTGCACACACATGTCCAATAATATGTTAACAGAAAAATACATTGCATTTGATTTTATTAAATTTATAATAGACGAGGAATTGGTAAATAATAAAAATACTTACTTTGATTTATTACTTGAAAGCCATGTGCTAGATATTGAAGAATGTTGTTGAGCAAAAAACAAGACGGTTTTATTACTTTACTCCTATACAAACTATCCTAGACCTTTATAATGCATGTTCTGCAATTTACTGAGTAAATGTGGCAAATTTGTAGTAATGTGAGGGAATGATGTCAATTACTAGGGACAACAATAAAAAGTGTCCTAATTTCTTACATTGCATAAAATATTGATATAATTAAGTGGCTAAATATTTATTTATAAGTATGTTTAATGTGTTTTATATATATAAAAAAATTATAAACACACATGCCATAAAGGCAGAGAAACTATTTTATCCCCAAATGTGTCAATGGAGACATAGTAAGGGAATGATATTTGCATTTAAAAAATATTTTTAATATTATGTTTCAATTTCAATGAGCAAATAATCATAGTTTATATGTATAATTGGTTAATATTGATAGTTTAAATCACCTTTTGCTGTTGTAATTTTAAAAATACGTCCACAAGACCTCTGAGACACGAAATTACCACTTTTCTGAGAATTTAATTTGACATAAATTATCAAACAATTTGGTTTATTTATGTTAATAAATACGAGTGAATTTAACTGGCGATTTGATTAATTTTTTAGTTTTAACTGTGTTGTTTTAATGAATGCAGATTGTCAACTTAAACAAGATTTTTTTCCTTGACCATTTTTTATAAATTTACATATTTATAACATCCAGCATTTCATATTATACGATTTACTTTGAAATCAAATTTAGTTTCATAAATTGTCATTGTTTTTAGCTTTCTTTATGTAGCTTTAACTATGTTGTTTTAATGAATGGAGATTGTTAACTTAAAAAAAGATTATTTTCCTTGACCAATTTTTATAAGTTTATTTTTCTGTTTATGTACTCTTTATAGGACTATGTGAGAAAATCCTGAAAATAGTCTCACATCTTCAGATGAGCTTAATTATTTCAGAGAAAAATTAATTATGAGTCTTGACGAAAAAAGACTACAATTTAAAAATCCAGATCGTTCAAAAATTATTTAAGGGCTTAATTTAATGTTTATTCGAAAATTTTATTTTACTAAGAAAATATTCTAATTTAAAAAAGTCAAGCTCAGATACCTCTTTAAATGTTAATGGATTACATATTATAATAAATTAGTTAATATAAGTTTCAATATAATATTAGTTTATATACATTTCGAGATATTTAGTTAATATAAGTTTCGAGTTTTCCAAAGAAAAGTACAAGCAAAACTATTGTGATTGCTTCCTCTAAAACAGCTGATGTGTTAAGACTGGACCTGATGTTAATTTATGTGCAACCTTTTTTGTCTGATAGTTTTCATTTTATTGGATTGGCAAAGAGTCTTCATTATTAAAATTCTTGCCTAAAATTTATCTTTGATTATAAAGGCATATAATGAGTAAAGGATAAACCTTGTACTCTTAAAGATTGTCAGGATACAATCCGACAATTTTACAAAAAAATCAGAAAAAAATGTCCACAGTGTCTTTCCATTTGAATAAAACTCATTTTCATTTCATTATAATTAACAATGTACTAGTAAACTCAAATAAGTTTAGATGTCGATCGTCACACATTTTTTTTCCAAAATAAGTTTTTAATTTAAGAAAAAATTTTCTCTTATTTCAATACGCTTTAACGGAAAGGGTATTTAATATTTCACGTACCCCCCCCCCCCCCCCCCACACACACACACCAAGAAAAAGCGCGTCATATGACAACAGCACATCTGATATCTAATGAATTGATGGGCTTTCTAATTCTTCTTTTCTACATTTTTTTCACCGCAATGTATATTTAGCTTCTATATATATATATATTTTTTTTAAAAATTTGAAATAATAAAAAATACTTTGGATTATTAAATCTTTAAATGTTTGCTTTATTTCATTTGTTAGACTGTTGAATTTCCAAACTTCATGTGATAGCAGAATTTTGTAATAATGGTGATAAATAATGTCATACTTAAGACTAAAAAGGAAAAAAAATCTTTTTAACATCTAAAACGTAGCAGTGCGGATTTTTCCTTTTAAAATTTTGATGTATAAACACATGGATTATGATTGAAGATTTCAAAATTCTAAAACACGAAGTGATGACCATATGAATATGATGACTATATAAAGTAATGACTATATGAATGACAGTCGGCCATTGAGATAGTTGTTTATAATTGCCTAAAAAAAAGAAAGAAAAATGTGATTTTTTAAAATATATTTATCGGACGTTTCTTTCTAAATTCTTTCTTTTACCAGAAATAAAAACATATTAAAATAACACATATCTAACGCTTTTATTTATATGTCATAACCTAACAATGTCTAACTTAAAAATACATTTAAAATAAGAATTTAATAAAACTGAAAAACATATTGATATCACATAATAAAATCAACTACAGTCGACGTTTGAAGTTTTACAGAAGCTCCTCGTCAGTACAAATATCAAACGAAAACCAAAGCTGTCGTTTACACATGTTAACGTTTAAAATTATGCATTTAAAATATTAAATCACCAGGCAGTAATATGTCATAATAGGACCACATATTCTGGTGTGGAATTGTACATGCTTCATTTAGGGGAGATTTCTGTAATCTTGTAAACTAACCTTCTAGAATAAGGTCTACTTTTGAAATTATTGCAGTTAGATTTAATTATTTTAATATTTTCGAAATATGGGATGTGGTCGGTTAGATTTCGAAAATAATAAAATAATTGAATCTAACTGCAATGATTTCAAAAGTAGACCTTATTCTAGAAGGTTAGTTTACAAGATTACAGAAATCTCCCCTAAATGAAGCATGTACAATTCCACACCAGAATAGGTGGTCCTATTATGACATATTATTGACTGGTGATTTAATATTTTAAATGCATAATTATAAACGTTAACATGTGTAAACGACAGCTTTGGTTTTCGTTTGATATTTTGTACTGATTAGGAGTTTGTATAAAGCTTGAAAGCTTTACTATAATTAATTTTATTATGTGAGATTAATGTGTTTTCATTTTTAGTTTTATTAAATGTCTTTGTAATTTTAAAATTTTGATGCAGTCGTAATATTTTTAGTTATTTGAAAATGTATAAACTCTTTTGGGAAAGTATTTCTAAAGTAGAACCAAAATAAGAGAAATACATGAAACAAAGTCACTATTTTTACCTTGTGAAAATGATGTTCTTGATTATTACATGTCTTCAATTAGAAAATCATCTCGAAGAATACCTTTTTTATTATGAAAACAATAATTCTTTAATAATTGGATATGATTAAAAATGAAAATCAAGTAAAAGACAGATGTAACACATTTCATTAAAGGTGTTTTCAATGTTTTCGTTTCCCTAGCTAGACTGAATGAATCTCTCTGACCAATCATTAAGCTTTTCATTCCTACAAGTGTAAAATTTCAGGAATTATCACTCAAATGCCACATAATCGAACATTATTTATCCATTTCATATAAATATAATAAATCTTTGAATATAATTTTTAATTCCAAAGGATCATCTTATTAACAACTTCTATTTTCTGAAAATTGGATTTAAACACCAAAGCGTTGACAGACTTTTCTAAGAAATGCTGTACTTTTAGTGAAAAATGAAAAGCGACATTGGATTATGTTTAACTTTAATAAGAACTTCTGAAATTTTTGAGAGTAATCTCGTATTAGTGTCAGAAAACTGCAAGTTGGATTTGAGAACAGCTTTGACACTATTTCCATCGGTGTTAAATAAAACCTTTTAAAATATTCCGATTTATGGTTATTTTATTTGTAATTTTTAGATTAAAACAATCACAAATATTTTTTTATATATTGAAGACCTATATTTATACTTATTCGCTTTAAAAAAAAATACACATAAAATAAACGCAAATTAAAACTTTATAAAGAATCATTTGACACCGATAGAAATTGTGTTAAAAGAGATATTGGGATTTACCTCATATAATTCATTATTTATCTCTTTTGTAAATAGAAGTTATAATTTTACATATGTACAGTCGACAAAAACCGAAGCAAAAAAGAAAATGTATTTTTAAAAATTAATTTTTGAAAAATAAAATATGAATAAATAAATCTTTTATATATTAATCTCATATATATATATATATATATATATATATATATATATATATATAATTCTTTTAAAATAAATCAATTTCTATAAGCACCAAACATGCAAATCCAAAATTACAGCTCATTCCGCCAAGTAAGTTTTGAGTTATGCTTAAAAAAATACACACACATCGCAATCTGTTTTACAATCATTAACCCTCCTAGCACCAAGTTTTATTTATTTATTTTTTTTGTATAAGAGTTCTTAGTTTGGGATGATTTGAACCAGAAACTAATTAAATTAATTTTATTAAATTTCTTCCATGGTATTTGTTTGATTTTATTTTTTATACGTTTACGTTACTATTTTTTTCTGGTTTGAAACATGAAAAATTTCAAAACAAAAATAAATGTGGTCAAAAGAGACACCAATGGTACTATATGATGGTTAAAAATTATTTTAAAAATAGAAGTTCTAAACTTTAAACCTTCGCATTTCCTAAACTACTTGGCCGACTGACTTCCCGCTTGGTAACTTAACGTAAGATATACCGGAAAATCCAAAAATTATATGTTCGCATTGGAAACTTCAGCGTATGATGCAATTTCAGCATGAAGACAAGCAAAATTTAAGTATAGCATTAATTTGTTGATGTTATAACGATTGGTACAACCAGTCACATTTTTACACGATAATTTGCGACAAAGTTAGTAGGGGGGGGGTAACTTTTTTTTTTACGACTGTATATCTTTTAAAGGTTATTAAATTCAATAGATGAATAGTTTGTGTTCTCAAATACATAATAAGAACTTAAACTTTAAGGCAGCAGTAGCCTCTTTGTGATTGTAAAGAAATCGACATTTGTTTGATTATATAGTGTACACGATTGTTTTTTTTGTTTTTTTTTCATAATGTTGTTGGTGAAGCAAATTGTAATAGAGAAAAATAAACTACAGGAGAAGTTGATTACAAAATAAACTTTATTTAGGATTAGTTGATTGCAAGGCAATGGACAATAAAGTGATCGAAAAAAAAATTTATACTTAAGATGTTTTAAAATTAAGCATATCTTTAAGTACTTCTGGATGTTAAGAAGTTATTACAAGAGTACTTTTTAGAACGTCATTATACGTGAAGTTATTATAAGTTATTATAAGTTATTTACTACAGCGAATTACAAGAACCATCCAAATAAATCAGAAGAATGCAATCATTCGCGTGAATTGATTTGCAAATAGTTTTAAATAAAATATATTTTGCAATTTTCTGACTCCTTCTGGTGGTTTCTTTTAAAATGAACGTTTTTTTTGCTCAAACAACGTTGCATCGAAAAAAAAACGTTTCCTTGCACCGTTTATACATCGCAAAAAAAATTGTTGCGCGGTAGCGTATTACTGCTTATTTTACTGTTTATTACTGTTAATTTTACGGTATAATACTGGCAGCTGGGGTGCTAGTATTATACTGTAAAATCAACAATTTTTTTTGCAGTGTATATATATATATATATATTTAAAAGAAAGCAACAACAATTCTCTTTAATGCAATATTGCTTCTGTACCGATCACGCATTGTTGAGTAAAAGTGTTTATACTGCTTCTTTTAAACAATGTTTCATTATATCCGAAACATTTTGATCATATACAAATACATTACAGATAAAATGTACAAAGGATGTGAATTATCACTTTACTACACAACGTATAACCAACAGAGTGAAAAAATGTCTAGACAGGGGATATTTTAATTAGATAAAATATATTTATGAGATATGAAATCATGAAGATAATTGCACAGTGCATGTCATAATATGAAATTATTCTTTAATCTCTTTACGACGAACATCCCGAATACAATTTTTAATTTTTGAGTACCACTATTTTCTAATAATAATCCTTGGCTTATTTAATAGCAGAAGTTCTGTGATTAAATAAGGCAAAAATTACTTTTCAGAAATAGTGGTTGTCAAAATTAAGGATGGTTTGCACACTATACGGTACGCATATGTTTCGCTAGTCGCGAAGGGATTAATCACCAAACATGCGTACAGTCGACAAAAAGAATTTTATTTCATTTGTCTGAATAAGAGTCTATATTTTCATAAAACAAGCCGTAGCTAGTTTCTTTGTACATTTGATGTCATAAGTCAATAAGTTTTGGATTCTTTTTTGTGATTGAATTGAC
Source organism: Maratus michaelseni (assembly GCA_963931845.1). NCBI lineage: Eukaryota > Metazoa > Arthropoda > Arachnida > Araneae > Salticidae > Maratus > Maratus michaelseni. Next base: position 202,545,641 of record OZ007590.1, on the reverse strand, counting down.
ATAATTTTCTCATGATACTTTGGGGATATAGTGAATCTTTTAAATTCACCATTTTCAGAATGGAAAATAAAACTTATTATAAAACTTATTAACAATATTATTTTCATTGTTAAAATGAATTGCTCTCATGCAGATAAGGCACTTTATTATGACTGCCCCTGTTCTTATCGCTACAATATTTCAACACCCTGCCTCTTGACTTTCTGCAGAACGTGAAGAAAGTTTGCTCGGGTGATAACCTAAAATGTATAAAAAAGAAAATGACTAAATAGAACAGTATACAGTCGACTGCTGCTATGCGCATTTTTTGAGATAAAATGAGATAAGCTTGCATTTTATGACTTTAGGCGTTGGCATATTGATAAGACGTGAACAAAATTTGTCAGAGACGTTATACAAAGCAGACAAATTGCAATGATTATGAGACTATTGTTTTCTCATGCAGTATTTTAAATCTTTTTTACATTGTACAACATAAGTAGTCATTTCTATGGAGGAAAGTAATTCAAAAATTTCAAATTAAAGTATAAATTAATTAAACAAATCATATTTAAACATATATACACACACACACCAAAAAAATGTTGATTTTACAGTATAATACTGGCACCCCAGCTGCCAGTATTATACTGTAAAATCAACAATTCTTTTTGCAGTGTACATACACATCTAGACCTACCTACAATATATACATACATGTTATTTCAGATGCCCAAACAGTGATAAATCCTAGAATTTATCAGTTAATAAATGTCTGTACACAATCATTTCGGACATTTTCCAACCATACCAGAAAATGTTGACGTCTGCAGATGAAAGTCCGTTTGGATTATCTGTACTGTAAGAAACAGTTTGGCGAAATAGTGGAATTTATGATGGAAATGATGAATAAAAATTGTTATTCAACATCAACAGATCATAATTAAATACTCCATTAATTTCCATTCACTTCCTATTATGGTGAGCTCTCCTGGCTCTTTAGTAATTTGTGTTGAAAGAAAACATGACAGAAATTTACAATTTAAGAAATATACGGTATTTATTTGAAAATCAAAGGGAAATTTCAGTAGACATGATTTCAGTAGACCACACTTTATTAGTAGACATTTTATTGCTGGAACTCAGGTTCAGCAAGGAAAAACTCTAATAGCTCAGCAACTTGACAGGATTCGGTAATATAACTTAACTTCACAATTCAATTAATTAAACTTGATTGGAGAAAAGTTACTTTTAAATAGATAACCAGAATTACTCCAGAAAGACCTTTCAATACAATAACCATTCTCAAACAATCTCAATGCAAAGTCTCTGTTCAAAAATTTTTAGGTGGCTAGACAAAATACTAAATTCTACTTCTTGCACTATCTTTAAACACAAACACAACAGAATAATTAACGAGACTTCGTGAGCCTCACTCACAACTTTATTTGAAGCAAATAAACTTCCTGTCCTACCTCTGGTGAATGCTCAAATTAGTACTACACACCACACTTTCTACAAAATGACATTTTATTGCTGGAACTCAGGTTCAGCAAGGAACAACTCTAATAGCTCAGCAACTTGACAGGATTCGGTAAAATAACTTAAATTCACAATTCAATTAATGAAACTTGATTGGAGAAAAGTTACTTTTAAATAGATAACCAGAATTACTTCAGAAAGACCTTTCAATACAATAACCATTCTCAAACAATCTCAATGTAAAATCTCTGTTCAAAAATTTTTAGGCGGCTAGACAAAATACTAAATTCTACTTCTTGCACTAGCTTTAAACACAAACACAACAGAATAATTAACGAGACTTTGTGAGCCTCACTCACACTTTTATTTGAAGCAAATAAACTTCCTGCCCTACCTCTGGTGAATGCTCAAATTAGTACTAGACACCACACTTTCTACAAAATGACATTTTATTGCTGGAACTCAGGTTCAGCAAGGAAAAACTCTAATAGCGCAGCAACTTGACAGGATTCGGTAATATAACTTAACTTCACAATTCAATTAACTAAACTTGATTGGAGAAAAGTTACTTTTAAATAGATAACCAGAATTACTTCAGAAAGACCTTTCAATACAATAACCATTCTCAAACAATCTCAATGCAAAGTCTCTGTTCAAAAAATTTTAGGTGGCTAGACAAAATACTAAATTCTACTTCCTGCACTAGCTTTCACACAAACACAACAGAATAATTAACGAGACTTTGTGAGCTTCACTCATCTTTATTTGAAGCAAATAAACTTCCTGCCCTACCTCTGGTGAATGCTCAAATTAGTACTAGACACCACACTTCTACAAAACGACATTTTATTGCTGGAACTCAGGTTCAGCAAGGAAAAACTATATTAGCAAAGAAACTTGACTTCCAAAACTTGGCGAAGTTAGTTGCAATTGCAATACCCGAGATTTGTACTTTGGGTGAATGCGGCATGACAAATAGCCATTTGTATTGAATGTTTCAAAGTTCGAAAAAAATATGTCAACTGTACCCAAAGAAAAGTAAACACAAATAGAATAAACAAGAGACATAAACAGAGTATAGAAAATTATAAACAAGAAACTTTGATGCAAATAGAGTTTAGGGATATACTCCAAAGGGTACTCGAGAACCCTTCGAAGAGATTTATTTCAAAATTCTTTTTTTTTTTTAAATTAAGTTTTAATGGATTTTTTCCTGGATTTTTGCACTGGGCATTTTCTTTCACCAATCGCATTTTTGGTTCTAAATATCGCATAATTTCAGAACAAAAAATGCGTTTTCAGATAAAGTTTATCTGAAAACTGTAACAAAATTTATGGATTTTTAATGATTTATTTAAAAAATAAAGCATGCATTTTTTTTTTTTTTTTTTTTTTTTTTTGCTTTAAATTTGATAAATGTCAATCTGCAAACGATTTTCTTATAATGCCTCTTTTCGCGAAGATGGAATATTGATAAAGTTTTTTTCTTCTTTAATCTCTCGAAAATATCCCTTACTAAACCCTATATGCAAAAATTTGGTTCTTTTTATCACGATAGGATGATTTTTTATAAAGAGGGAAAGTTACAGAAAGTGAAGATTAGAAATTAGTTGATATCCATTGTGTTTTTTTTGTAAAACGGTGAAACAATAATGATAATAATGTTATTTTTTTCCCTTCTAAATCTCGGGAAAACAAAAAAAAATTGTAAAACCATTATAATGTGCGAATTTGATTATTTTTCTTATTACTATAGGATAAATTTAACTGTTTAACAAAAATTATAATTACAAATTACTTGCTTAAAAAAATAAATAAAAATAAATAATACACATAAATATAGTGTAACTCAAAGCAAAAAATTGAAAATGTACTTAATTATTTCCTATATGAGATGTTTCATCGATTACACATCAGCGGCGTAAGCAATGTTGTTTAGGTGTGTACATTTATGAACAAACCTTTATTACATAAATGGCAGAAAGCAGTGGCGCAGCCAGAATTTGGTTCTGGGGGGGGGGGGGGGGGGGTTTGAGTTTCTGATAAAGGTGGTCGCCGGTTATCTGAATCACCGGTTAATGGAATCAGTCTTTTTAAATGAATGAAATCATAATGCTTTTCTCCGCAATTACGTTGATTATGATTCATTTAAACAGCGTTTACAATATTAGAGTTACAAACTATAAAATGCACCAACGAAATAACACAAAACTAGGTTAGATTTATAAAGTGTTTAAAAATGATGAGGGGCAAACTTTAAGATGGATGGAAGAGCACAGTACAGAAAATAATTTTTATATAGAAAATAATTTTTATATAGAAAATAACAGAGTTGCAATCCATTTGTTCAATCAAAAATACATAAGGTTTCATTACAAGAGAGTACGAATTCTTATTCCTAACTTTAATAATAATGAAGCAAATTTAACAAAATTTTCAATACACTTACTTACTTTGCTTTTTGCCAAATTTAACAACTTAATTAGGTAATCAATGTTTTGGAATGTAATTGATATTAAACACGGTATTATAGACTAAATTACTGTTCCCTTCCAATACTTTACATGACATCGAATTTTGCATTAAATAATGTAAATCTGATGAAAATTTCGTTAAAATATATTTATTATTGTTAAAGTTCTATAAAATATCCAAGTCTGAACTGAAGTCGTATCTATACTAATATTATAAAACAGCAACGTTTGTTATTTTTGTAGGGGTTAATTCTGGAACTACAGAACGGATTTAAAAAAGTAATTAGTCATATGCGAATTTTATTCGCGCACAAAGGTTCCACACAAAATATCACAACTGTTCAAAGACAATATATTCACATACCTAAAACAATACCACATGCCATAATTTAATTTTATTGGTATTGGAATGAAACACAATGAATATATCTCCATTTAAAACAAAGACCTTGTACAACGTTTAAACTTGGCAGAGAATGCATCACGCTTCGGAAGACGTCGCTGAGTTTCAAGCGAAAAGTTACTTGTCAATCATATTTGACATAATAGTAGACAATTTTAAAGCATTTAAAAAAAAAATATGCTGAACAACGCGAAACTTTCTGAGTCATTTACAAAAATGAAAGCCTACGCAAGCATGATAATTCAAGTGATTTGTTATCGAAAATTTTTTTCATTATAAATGAAATATATATTGAATTATAAGCGATTGTTGTCTCAAAATTACTGACTTTTAATGTCTTGGAATTATTCTATGAATTATTTTTCCATATTTGCCTTCAATAATTGAATTCATTTGGAATGAAAAATGCTGACTAACACCATGATTCGTCTTACCTAAAGCAAATATCTTGTACAAAGTTTAATCTTAGCATTGTGCCAAGCACGCTTCAAAAGGAGGTCGCAAAGTAGCAACATCCATGCCGTTGGTTTCTAGATGGGTTTTTAATTAATATCTCAACTAATTACAGACACATTTTTTTTAAATCATTACCAACAATCCTTAGATGATTCTGCGTTGGTAACCCCCAACTTCCCTGCTGAGCGCCAGAAAAATAAGACACATGAGTGATCTAATAATAGTTCTGTTTTTACTTTTTAAGTATGCAACCTTAATAATAGTTTTGATGAAATTCGCTGTCAAAATCGGAGATGAAAGTGATCGTAAATTTTCGGTACATTTACGTTCATTGAAATAACCCTAGGTTCCCCTCCTGATAGGAAACTGCCCACAGCAAACAAAAAACCAGTACAATCAAAGACGCATAATCACGTGAAAACTTTTCTTTATTTCCGGACACATCGACACATCTGGAAAGGGCGAGGGTGGTCCTCTTTACGCCTCTAAATAATCGACCTTCTTGTTCAACAGTTAGAGAAGATCTGATATAATTTTTCAGATATATTTTCACCAACACATAAATGAAAATATGCCAAACTCTACATTTTCTCACCAGGCACTCGAGTTTTTTTTTTTTTTTTTTTTTTTTTTTTGAGAAAGCCAGCCATGTGTTAGCAACGAACAGAAAAATGTTGATATTGCATATTTCATGCAGGAATCAATTTATGAAAACGGCGCCTGCATTTAACACAAGATACGAAGAAAGACAAAACAGCATACGTTAAGGTCATCTGCAGTACATTAAAATAACGAATTGAAACCACAGCGAAGTAACGTACTTTTACTGTTACAATGAAAAAATCTGGGAAACATTTTAGCTAGGAAGAAATGATTACTTTCGAGATTAAAGAAATAAAAAGATTTTGAATACAGATATTAATTCACATAGAGAAATTTTAAGATAGAAAAATTAAATTTTAGAATAAAACATAAAATATGTATGATTCTATATCATATATGAGATTAAGGAAATAAAAAGATTTTGAATACAGACATTAATTCACATAGAGAAACTTTAAGATAGAAAAATTAAATTTTAGAATAAAACATAAAATATATATGATTCTATATCATAATGGTGTCAAAAAATTTTGGTAACCATCTCCTCTCTAACATAGGCTATATTTTATACAACAATTTCCAAACACTTTTTTCGGTACATCAATTTCCAAAAGGGGTGCAAGAACAAAAAATGTTCTAAAATTGCGGTTTCTACGATATTGTTGGTTCTAGAAATTTAAAATTTTTTCTAGCGGTTACTTTAAAAAGATGTAAATGCTCACTAAAAATGGTTTCTAAAAAGTTCGAAATTTAAAAAGCGGAAAAGAGCAGGAAACGTTTTATTTACGTCTAAATTACAATTTATTTGTACAGTTAGGGCTAGAAACATGAAATTTGGCATGGTTGTTTCTTTAGAGAATTAAATGCTAGAATGCCCAGAACAGTTTGCAAAAGAAAAAAAAAAAAAAAAAATCTAAAATTGCGGTTTGTGTGATACAGTAGGTATAGAAGCTTGGAATTTGGCATGGTGGTAACTTTTGGGATGAAAAAATGCTCTCTAAGAACGATTTGTAAAGAAATTTTAAATTTTAAATTTAAAAGGATGAAATGAGCGTAAAACGGTCTGAAAATGATCTAAAATCAATTAATTAGGAATTGTTTGGCTAGATATGTGAAATTTGGCACAGCTGTTACTCTAGAAATGTAAATGATCATCCAGAACAATCTTCTAAAAATTCGAAATGTAAAAGGATGCAAGAGCAAAAAAGTTTTAAAATTGCGATTTCTGTGATACAGTTGGTAAAAATGCTTGGTTTTTGACATAGTGGTTACTTTTAAGATATAAATACTCGTTCAAAACGGTTTTTAAAAAATTCGAAATTTAAAAAAAGGGAAATGAGCAAAAAACGTTCTAAAATGTTCTAATATATTTAGAACTTTTAGGGCTAAAGTCTTGAAATTTTATATGGATGTTACTTAAGAGACATAAATGCTCGCCCACAGTTTTTTTTATTCAATTCGAAATTTAAAAGAATGCAAGAGTAAGAAGCATTATAAAATTGCGATTTATGTGATACAATTGGTATGGAAATTTGGAATTTGGCATGATGTTTACTTGTATGTAATAAATGCTTCCTTAGAACATTTAAAAAAAAATCAAAATTTAAAAAGGATGAAATTAGCGGAAAACTTTCTAAAAGCATTCTAAATTATGATTTAGTTGAAACTGTTAGTGTTAGAAACTTGAAATTTAGTATATAGAGATTACTTTTAAGAAGCAAATGCTCGGCATAAAGAGTTCATTATAAATGGGAAATTTAAAGGTGTGAAACAGCTGAAAGCATTCTAAATTACGATTTTTTTAGAACCTCATGTCATATCGCGCCTTTCGAAGACGATCTTTTTTCTATGCTAAAAGTAACTAAACGTCTGTATTTCGACACAATCTTTAAAAAGCATCTCGGAAGATCTAATTTACAGCACCTTACAAACGTTTTTAAACGCTCTGATCAATAAAAGTATTTAAAAAAAATCAGAGAATTTTTCGATGAAAATGCTAAAAGAAAGTTAGGTGTTTCGGTGTGGGTTCGCTCGGCTTCGGCTCATGTTTTCACTATTAAATATGACTAAGTGTGTGACTTATTAGTCTTTTACTATGTGACTCTGTTTCTGTGACTCTGTTCTCTTCGACTTTAGTCTAAGACTTAGACTTTTTTTCACGCATTTTTAAAGAGTGGTTGGATACAGTTATATTTACAAGCGAATAAAATTTCAGAGAGTCGGGACAATAACTTTTTTTAATGTTGTTATTTTGAAAAACCCGTTGCAAAAAAAAAAAAAAAAAAAAAAAAAAAAGAAAGAAAAAAAGAAACGAGAAGGAAACATTTCTTTTATAGCAAGATATCAATATATTTCCTCGGTCTGTAAAATCTTATGTTTATAACTGATGAAAAATTTATAGAATTCATACAACAGGGGTTATTGGGATGTCTTTATATGAACTAGCAAAACATAAAACTGGAGCTGTGCGGCTGTGAGCTTCATCGCAAATTTACAATGTTTTACAAACACGAGCAAATTACAGCGTCTAAACATAACAATACCACGAGTAAAAATAGCAGATACGGTGCGGGTAATTCTGGCATTTCGCATCGCTGTTCGAAAACCATTGAGACAAAAAACAATTGAGTCTACATCTGCGATCGCTAGATAGATACTTGCTCCAACGTGTGTGACATGCTAACGTCACGTATGTAATCGCTTTGGTAGGAAAGGACACAAAGTATTGGTGATGGGAGAAAAGGGAACACATAATTTAAGCTTCGATTTTTCAGAAATGCTCTTCCGCTAAGCACCGGAACGCAATGTTTATGAGTTCCGGTGAAGTCTGAGCAATATTTAAACATTGACTAAAAACAAAGAAGTATCGGAGCCGAGCTCCGGTAAGCTCTAGCGCAAATTAAGCGCTGCTCACAGGCGTGGATCTATAAGTCAATTAAATTACAATCAGTGCTTCTTTCCTCTGAGGGATAGGATGAAGTGCCTCCCCGAGAGCAAGACGTCGTTGCTACACTACCAACAAATGAAATATAGTCTTTACATTTGTGTACAGATCCCCTACGAAACAAATGATTCGAAAGAAACATTGATTGCGAAAATCTGTTCAATCACAATAAAAAAATAGCTTTTTATAACTTTAAAGTACTTTTTTCTTTAATTCTTACTTTTGCAAAGATTTTTTCCTGGGTACGCACATAGCTTGGTCTTAGATATAACTGAGAGCAAAAAACGTAAAAAAAGAGCCGTTTGAAACTGAGAGATACTTATACAAAGTGTATGTTTTATTTTTCCCCTGGAATTCGATGGTGTTTCGAACATGGCACAAAGACAGAAATGCAATTAAGAAACGGCCCACTGTATACTATGTAACTCAAAGCGTATGTGTGGCAGTACATGACTCTTATTTTACAATAAAGACGTCTCGACAAAGTGACGCAGTCCAAATAACCAGTTTTGACTTAACCGACGCATGTAATATGCGCTTTCACAGTTTTAAGTAGAATTTTCGCCGTTTAATTGAATCACATTGTTGAATAGAATTTGATTTAACAAAGCAGCAGATTCTGCCAAGGCGGAAAGGCCAAAAAATTTAATTTTAACTTTAGTTTTGATTCATATAAGCGGCAATTATAGTAATTTTTTTTTGCTCTGGGGGGGGGGTTTAAGCCCCCCCCCCCTTGGCTGCGCCACTGGCAGAAAGAGATAATGCTTCAGTTATGAGAACAAACTTGTAAAACGAATAAAAAAGACCACTTGAAATTTAAAAATTGGAATCTACGTTATTCTATGTATACTTACTTAAAACTGTTATGTAAATTCAATTTTAAAGTGTTAGAACTGTAAAAACGCTCAAAAATCACGATTTGGAAAATTCCCATTTGCCTTAGAATAAAGTTTTAAGATGCAGAGGCTCGCTAAAAATGTTCTCTCTCTCTCTTTTTTTTTTCCGAACTTTTAAACATCGAAAAAAAAAAAAAGAAAAATCAATTTTTTCCCTCTTCAATGTGAGGCACAAATTTACCACTGAGCAAAGGAATAAGACATAAGTAACTAATATATCACAACGAAAACAATAATAATGAAGGAATATTATTGGAAACAATGTAAAAAATTTACTCATACATCGCAGTTTTCCGGGGGAAAAAAGGCATAGTTAAATATGCTCTGTATTTTCAAAAATTTTAATTTTTAACATTCCATTTTTAGAGATTTTACTGTGACACAAGTCTGTGCTTTATAATATAGATGTTTATTTCAAATCTCTAACGTAATTTATAGATTATTGGAGATTTTCGTTTTCATATTTCATAAGAAACATTTTGGCTTTCAATTGACTTAAAATTTAGGTTTTGTTGCAGCTTCCAAGTGTTTTAGCAAAATTTGGAAAGAATCTGGCCAAAATTTTAAACAACTAATTTCTGTTATCATGACAGAATAACTGCAATTTAAATTTTAATGTTCTGTCAACTTTACAGATCTAAATTTAAAATAAAAAATGAGCCTATACACATTATGTATGGTAGATAAAAATGCACATTTTCTGCCAAACGCAACACCACTTTCACCACGGAAGCCTTTCATCTTTTTCAGATTAGGGCGATATGTTAATATTTGAAAACATTTCTATTTGACGATGAAAATTTACAGGGTTAGGAAATGAATAAATATTGAACATTTTAACGGATGTAAATGACATGATCTTAAAATAATAATAATAATAATGATAATTTCTGTTATAGCTTTTGATTTTTATAAAATGTAGTGAAATGGTTTCGCCAAAATTTGAAGAAAAAATAGCTAAAAAAATTATTTTACGGGGGAAAGTCATTAAGTAAGTCACAAAAGATAATTAAATAATAACTTACAATGATATTCACTTCAAAACTATTTTTATTTCCCAACATATTCTCCACCAATATTTATGCACTTATATCACCGTTTTATCAGTGCCCCAACACCAGCTGCATACAATTCTTTGGGTTGCTGTCTCAGCTACGTTAGGACTTCAAGTTGAACCTTTTCATCATCTGTGAACATCATCTTGCTTCCAAGATGGTTTTCTAGTGGACTAAACAGATGAAAATCGCTTGGGGCTAAAGTCGAAGCTGTATGGTGGATGTTGAAAAAGTTGCAAGATGATGTTCACAGATGATGAAAAGGTTCAACTTGAAGTCCTAATGTGACTCAGACAGCAACCCAAAGAATTGTATGCAGCTGGTGTTGGGGCACTCTGATAAAACGGTGATATAAGTGCATTGTTAGAGTACCGTCGGTAGCATAATTAATTTTCTATCTTTTGTTAATTCTTATATCAGTCTTCTATATTTTAATATACATTTTCATCTCTTGATAATGATAAAAAAGATTGGTTCAGCTTACCTGAAATTTTCCTTTTTGCGCAGAGAATAATCCACAGTAATCCAAATATTTATTCCTTTGAATATTCATCGTGTCACTGTATTTGAATAAGAAATAATAGTGGAAGTAATGAATTTTCGTGAAGTAAGTAAGTATCCATTTTTCCTTTGAATATAATATTATTATTGAAAATTCTTGGCTTTATATACACATTTAAATCGCGATTGGAGGCTGCTTAAAAGTGCTCCAATTTTACATTATATTTGGGATATTTACAAGGGCGTCTTAACTGTTCGGTAACATTTTAGATTCTGAGAGATTGTCATTGAGTTCTCGCGCGGGGCATCACGTTGTAGGTTGAAGAGGGAGAGTCTGGAAAATTTCTCAGCTGATTAGTTTCGACAGTCTCTGGTTTTATTCACTATGGTTTGCAGCTGCGTTTATCACTTGAGGTACTTACAGTTAATTGGGGTCTGGTTTTTAACATGTTCTAAGTGTTCTTTCGATCGTTCACAACACGTGGAGATTATTAACGGCATAAAAAGGTTTCTCCGTCACTCCCCCGTAATCTCCTGTGTGGGGAATGGTTGAAGGTTCAGTTTCTTACGGTGTTTTTCGTACACAGGTTTGGGAGTGGGTTTGGTGAGGATGTCGGCTATCATTTCTTCACTGGGGCAGTATTGTAAATCAATTTTTCCTTCTTCTTTCATAAGTTTGATGTTGTGGAAACGTATGTCGATGTGTTTGGATCGCTTAGTATCTTTATCATTTTCAGTCATTAAAATACAGGACATATTATCCTCAAATATCGTGATGGGTAGTTTTTGTGGAATGTTGAGATCGTTAAGCAAGTTTCTTATCCAACTTAATTCTTGTGCTGCGTTGCTAGCTGAAACGTATTCGGCTTCGGCTGACGAAAGTGCAATGCAATTCTGCCTTTTTGTGATCCAGTAAATAGGCGATTTTCCTAGCATGAATAGATTTCCTGACGTTGATTTACGTGTTTTAAGTCACCAGCCCAGTCTGCATCGGCGTATGCTGTTAGGATGGGCTTGCTGTTTGCGTTAAGAGTTAAATTCAAATTTTCTGTAGTTTTAAGGTATGAAATGATTCTTTTCACTGCGGACCAGTCCTTTTGGCGTGGTGTTTCGTTTCTACGACATAATATGTTGACTGCTGCAGATATGTCAGGGCGCGTGATTGTTGATATGTAAAGTAATATGTGCCTGTGGCTTGTCGATATTTCGTGTTATTAGGTAAAAGATTATCATCGTCCTCAAGTCTGTTGAATCCAGCAATCATGGGTGTGTAATGAGGTTTCATGTCGTTTAAATTCAGTTTTTTCACTAGTTCGTGTATTTTATTGTTTTGATTTAGGTAATATGTATCGTTGATTTTATTAATGTTTATGCCTAGGTAATTATTCACTTCTCCTAAGCTTTTTAGTTCATATTCTTTCTTAAGTTGGTTTATTGTTTCTTCGATATCACTGTCCTTTCCTGCTATCAGGATATCATCTACGTAAATGATGGTATATCGGATTTTCTTGATTTGATTTAAAGTACAGACATGGATCATTTTTGCTCTGTTATTGTTTGTGAGTGTTTCCGATATTTTGGTGTACCAGGCCTTTGCGGCTTGCTTAAGACCGTAGATGGCTTTTTGAAGTTTACAAACTTTTCTTTCATCGCCGGGTTTAATATACCCGCCTGGTTGACTCATATAAACAGTTTCAGTTAATTCACCATACAAGAATGCTGTGGTGATGTCAACATGTTTCACGTTCAAATTTTTGTGTAATGCGGAGATGAGAAATGCACGTATTGTAGCGTGCGAAACTACAGGTGCGAAGGTTTGATCATAGTCAATCCCGAATCTTTGACTATATCATTGTGCTACTAAACGCGCTTTATAGCTTTGAACATTTCCTAAATTGTCCTTTTTTTAGTTTAAAAATCCATTTGGAACCGATAATTTTTGTTCCGGGTGGTGGATCTGTTAAAGTCCAAGTGTTATTTTTTCTTAGGCATTGGATTTCATTTTGTGTTGCTTTTATCCAGTTTTGTTTATCATTAATATTTTCCATTTTTTCGATATCTTCCCAATTTTCGGGAATGTTTTCAGATGAACTATTTATGAGACAAACATATCTGTCAGGAGGAACGCCTCTATTTGTCCTATTAGACCTTCTTGGTTCAATTGGTTGCTGTTTGGGCTCGGATGGTGTCTCCTCGCTGTCAAGTTTTATTTCTGAGTGATTTTCATGTCTGTCCTGTAATTGTGTATTGTCATCTGATGTTTTTGTGGTGTTTTGTATCTCCTCAATGTTATCTGAGTTTACATTTTCATTTTCAAGGAATTTCACCGTTCTCGCTATTATAATTAGATTTCCTTGTGTATGAATTCTATAACCAGTCGATCGTGTGTCATAACCTACGAACGTTCCGGTTTGAGCCCTGTTATCAAGTTTTCCTCTATTTACTTTATCGACGTAAAATAGCGCTTTACAACCGAATGTTCTTAAGTGTTTTAAATTCGGTTTAACTCCTTTCCATAATTCGTAAGGTGTTCTATTGTTATTTGCTTTGGTTGGGAGTCGGTTTTGTAAGTATGTTGCGGTGTTTATTGCTTCACCCCAAAAATGTTTGCTTAATTTTGCTTGTGATAGCATACTTCTAGTCATATCTAATAAACTTTTATTTTTGCTCTCCGCAACTCCATTCTGGCTCGGATTATGCTGGACAGTCAATTGGTGTAAAATTCCGTTCTGTTTTAAGTATTCATCTATCTCTTGATTTACATATTCACGACCGTTATCCGATCTAATTTCCTTAGGTTTTTTACCGAACTGATTGTATATCATCGTTATATACTCTTTTATCTTTTCATCAACTTCGCTCTTTTTAGATAATAAATATATCGTATAGTATATCGGGAATAATAATCAATAAGAATCATAAAATAAATTTTTCCGCCTAAAGTCGGTGTATCTAAAGGACCACATACGTCACTGTGGATCAAATCCACAATATTATAGTAGCTCGGTTTCTTGCTGATTTGGGATACGGCATGTTAGTTAATTTAGTTTCGACACAAGTTACGAATATTTTATTTTGATGTTTACAATTTCCTATCTTTATTCCGTCCGCAAGTTGATTTGTTATTATTGATTTAATCGCGTCATAATCTCTGTGACCGAGTCTGCGATGCCAGAGATCTATGCATTGTTTGCTGTCACAGTTATACGTTATGTTTGCATAATTTTGTGGTTCTTCCACATCGTCCATTTCCTCAATAATGTATAAATTTTTCTTATTTTTCGCCCTGATATATATTTCTTCATCAAAGATCAAATCGCATTTATTATCGTCGAAGATTAGTTTACACCCGTTTTTAGCGGCTTTACTAACCGAAATTAGGTTCGACTCTAAGTCTGGGACATAAAGCACTTCGCGTAATTTCGTTAGTTTTTCTTTTCCTTCGGGGGTTATTGTTTTTATAAGAATTTCTCCTGAACCTAACGCTGTCAGTTTATTACCATTCGCGATCGTTACTGAAGTTTTATTATAATCAATAAATTTGCTAAATAGGCTTTTATCGTTACAAATGTGCGAAGTAGATCCTGAATCGAGAATCCAGTTATTTTTGCCTACTTTTTCGGTGATTAATGCTTTATTTCGCGTCTGATCATTTGCGTATTTTCTTTCGTTTGGAATTTTATTTTCCATATGAGTTTCGGTTTTTTCATAACATAATGAAGATGAGAAATTCTTTTTATTTTTGAATTGATTGTTACAAGGATTTCCGGATTGTACCGTGTTTTGCTCTTGTAGTGCCAGCATTCGTAAGTGGAATGATTTTTCATTTTACAGTTGTTGCAATATTTTTGTTCTCTTCTATTTTCAGTGTGTGTATATCTCCTATTTGTTTTAAATGCTCTCTCATTGTTGTTATATCCACTATGTGATTGTTCTGACATTTCATGTATACGATTATATTCGTCCGTTAATTTGTTTTTGATAAAATCAGGGGTGAGCTCATTTTCCGGTCTCGCCTCCAACGCAGTTATCAAAGTATCGTAACTGGGAGGGGGGGGGGGGATGATAACACAGAAATAGCGCGGAAATATGTGAATCGCTAATATTTTCTCCAATGGCATTAAGTTTATCTATAATTTGCAAGATATTAGTGATATGCGTGATCATGTTTACACCCTCCACTAATTTAGTACTGTATAGTTTCCGTAACAGGTAAAGCTTACTAGATAAATTGCTTCTCTCATGTATATTTTTCAGAGCTTCCCACGTTAATTTGGCGGTATCTAAGTTTTTTACATTTACGATTTGAGAATCATCGATGCTTAAGTTTATTAGAGCTCTAGTCTTGCGGTCTTTTTTGTGCCATGCGGGGTCGGGTGGAGCCGGTGGATCTTGTACTATAATATCATCGAGTTCCTTTTTAATCAGGAACATCTGCATCTTGAACTTCCATGTACTATAATTTGTAGAATTGAGTTTTTCAATAAATTGAGTATTTTCTTTTATCGCATTCATTATTTCTTTTTTAGTGTTCTTTTATTTATTATTATATTTTTAGAAATTTGGTTAAATTATCGTTTTTAATACTGGGATATTCTTTATTTCAGTCTTTCATAATCTTTGTTAGAGTACCGTCGGTAGCATAATTAATTTTCTATCTTTTGTTAATTCTTATATCAGTCTTCTATATTTTAATATACATTTTCATCTCTTGATAATAATAAAAAAGATTGGTTCAGCTTACCTGAAATTTTCCTTTTTGCGCAGAGAATAATCCACAGTAATCCAAATATTTATTCCTTTGAATATTCATCGTGTCACTGTATTTGAATAAGAAATAATAGTGGAAGTAATGAATTTTCGTGAAGTAAGTAAGTATCCATTTTTCCTTTGAATATAATATTATTATAGAAAATTCTTGTCTTTATATACACATTTAAATCGCGATTGGAGGCTGCTTAAAAGTGCTCCAATTATACTTTATATTTGGAATATTTTACAAGGGCGTCTTAACTGTTCGGTAACATTTTAGATTCTGAGAGATTGTCATTGAGTTCTCGCGCGGGGCATCACGTTGTAGGTTGAAGAGGGAGAGTCTGGAAAATTTCTCAGCTGATTAGTTTCGACAGTCTCTGGTTTTATTCACTATGGTTTGCAGCTGCGTTTATCACTTGAGGTACTTACAGTTAATTGGGGTCTGGTTTTTAACATGTTCTAAGTGTTCTTTCGATCGTTCACAACACGTGGAGATTATTAACGGCATAAAAAGGTTTCTCCGTCATGCATAAATATTGGTGGAGAATATGTTGAGAAATAAAAATAGTTTTGAAGTGAATATCGTTGTAAGTTATTATTTAATTATCTTTCGTGACTTACTTAATGACTTACCCTCGTAATTTCCACATTATAGTAAGGATTTTGAGATTTCAAAGAGTAAAACTCTTTTTTAGCGTAGTAAAATGTTTCATAAGCAAAATGCTTCAAATTCATGTATATGAAAATACCTGTTTTCTTTAAAAAATGACTCAATTTCAGCGACGGATTTTGGCATTTAGACCCTTTAATTGTTTTACAGTTTGGTTTATACATGGAAATTAATTAAATCACTTTACCTGTGCTACTTTAATCTTTAGTCTAAATTGAAAATAAAAGTACAAAGTGCATCACCTTTTAACCTTCGATTGCTATCCTCAAAAAATTTCGTTATTGCCGTTGTTGTATAGCTGTGAAATCACATGACATAATTTCCATATTTAAACACTTTATACAGCGATATTTCGGGGAAATGTAGTAATTAAGTATGGAAGTGTGTGTTCTTTTGCCTTAATCACAAAAGCTAAAAAAATGTATATACCAAATTGGCGTTTCCAAATATGCCTTCGCAACCAGGGAAAAAGTCACTGTATCTTACAGATACAAAGGATAGTAAACCAGTGTTACGCAATCATTGCAATATGTTCCCCGTTTATAAATGGAAATTTGCCTATATACTTTCACACATCATTATCATTTTCATCGATATAAGCGCTACGTCTTTCTATGTTCAGAATTCATGTGTATATTATATATTTTTTCCCCTCGACCTTCACACGGTCGAGTATACTTTTATCGGGTATATTGTTAGTTTTAGAATCTATATTAATAAAATAAAGTTTCGCCCTCTGTGTGTGTGTGTATGTGTGTGTCTGTTTGTTTGTTGGTGATGGCTAGGAAAATCTACCGCGCGCAGAGGTCTGAAAATTTGTATGAGGATAGTCCAAAGCAGGTCCTGGTGCACCTGACGCTCATATTTTTAATTTTTTGATAATTAGCCAAGATATTAATTAAAAACTCATAAAAAAGCTATCTTTCTTTTCAAATAGGTTAAGGCACGCCCACGCACGCTCAGTCCATGCTTTTCCGAACGCATAGAAGGGCAGAACCATATATTTTTTTATTTTGGTCACATGCCTTAACGTCCATCGGCCGAACCATTCATAATATATATAAAAAGGAAGCTATATTCTTAAATTTCGCAGTTTTACGTCTTAAACGTCGCAATCAGTTTGAAAAAATATTGTTGTTAACACTTGGATTTTTTTTCTCAAAAATTTTTGTTTTTGCGATTCACTTTTTCTTTAGGTCGGGGAGACTCTCCTAAGGCTCAATTTCAGAGGTACAATTCACAAAACATACCTATTTAAAGCTGAGACCGTCTGCTTTTCGATGGTGCAATCGGTTTTCAAAAATACGGATTTTAACCCTTTCAAAAACTTCCTGACAGCAGGTCACTTCGTGCATCTCGTAGATTGATATTTTTTCTATGCTAAAAGTAACTAAACTTCCGTATTTCGACACAATCTTTTTACAGCGTTACGGCGGTCCAGATTTACACCACATACAAAAATTTAGGAACATTCGGACGGGTAGAAATATTAAAAAAAATAAATTAAATCTGACTAATTTTCGATGAAAACGGCAAATTTCGATGTTTCGGCGCGGCTCATGTTTTCAAAATATAACATATTTGCATAACATGAATATTTAAAGACAAATAGTTATTTACAAAATTGCTGAGATATGTATGAGTTGATATCAAAACGACTGCTGGTTTTCGCTTTTACCTTTCTATACCCCTTTCCTTTCAAGACATACAGACAGCTCTAGTGATGCTCCTTTCCTTAACTTTGATATAAATAAGTTTTATAAATTGAGTTAATATTTAGTTACTGCATTACAAGCTGCCAGTATCTCATAAATATAGAACAAAATCGTAAACTAAAATACCAAACATAGACCTTACTTTACTCAACCTACATAAAGAACAACAGAAAGACAAGTCCTTTAACAGATCAGAAGATCAAAATAGTTCTTCAATTTTATCCAGCCCATCTTCAGACTTAATTTTAAATATGGAACAGCTTAATCCAAACACCTCAAAATCGCAGTCAACATCACAGAGGTTGTCCTGATTTCAACTAAAAAAGCTTAGTACAATCCGATAAACACACAACACCTTACACCAAAGTCTGGAACAAAGAAATTTGAATTAAAAACAGCGATAACTATTCCTTTATTTGAATTATTACTTAATTATAATACATACAAAAAGCATAAAGAAAAGGGAAGCATGGAAGAGGCGAAAAAATATATGAACTACCTAACAAGTAGACTAACCCAATATGAGAAAGTAGTAAGTGATAAACTAAAAGATTTCAGTAAAAAAAAAAAAGAGTTCAGACAACAAGAACTATTAAAAAGAAAAAAAAACTATGAAACGACCCTACGGGTAAAAACAAGAGCAACAACTTGTGCCTCTAAATGTCAATATTTTTTCGCGAATTTTTCGTTTATAAATATAAATTCATACAAAATCGGATAAAATATATAAAATCGTTCAAATTTGAGGTTTATTTAAGGTTATTATCACGGGCCCGGGCAACGCTGGGCGGTTCAGCTATTAATTTAATAAAATTAGTAGAGGTCACATGATCCTTTTATGAATATGCAGCAACTCGATAACGCTTCGTGTTACGTAATATGTCTACTTCTATTAAACTTTTCTTTATTACTGTGCTTGTCCAGACCACTTTCCAAGGAACTGCATCAGAATAATAATAATAATAAAGCGACTTCAGAACTCGTTTTGCATTTTTCAGCGAAGTAAACGGGGATAAGTTCGGCGAACAAATGAAATGAAATAATCGCATTCTAAAGTGTTTCCTGAAAAATTGCTGTTTAGAATTTCTATTTCACAGATTCCGTTCCAGGAACAACGTGGTTGAATTACGGAAGTTAAATAAATAAATTTTCCACAAGGAAAAAAATATGTCTTGATATAACTATGCAAGCTTTTTAAATTTAACAAAAGATATTGTGAATTTTTTTAAATAATTATTTATTGTAATTTTTGATCGATTTTTTCCGAGATTATTAATTAATAATAATAAAAAAAAAAAAATAGTGTTCATACAGTTAAATAGTTTTACAATTTTCGTAAGTATTCGGATGCCGGTTTAAAAATAATAGTAATAATATAGTGATTATAAATGCTAAGCTTGTTTGTAAAATAATAATGTATGACACGAAATCGCATTTTTTTAATGAACTTAATGAACTAAAACTTACTTTTAATGAACGAAACAAAAACTACGAGATCTAGTAGGATTTTGTTAAATCGATCAAAATTGGACTATAGGAAGAATGCCTTCAGCGAGCACTTTAACTTAATATTGCTAAAAGTTTTGATTAAACTGAAAAATTAGTAATATAAAATATTTGAAAAATTAAAAATAAAAAATGTTTTTGTATAATTTTCAAATGCAATTATTTTTTGTTTCAAAATTCAATTATACTTTTGTTTTAGCACGTAGATTTTCGAAAAATGCAGTCACTGTTAACATTACTTTTGTTTTAGTATTTATAGCAAAGTATAATATGTACAGTGTAAGCCACACAGATTTTGTCAATGGCTCTGACTTTGACAAAAAGTGTGGCCTTATAATATTTAAATCACTACATTTTTTTCATGCTATTATAATATATATATATATATATATATATGGTCAGTTTCTGTTTCAATGGTTAACTTTTCACAATAAGTTTATATATATATATATGTATATATATATATATATATATATATATATATATATAACGTGCATTTATCTAGGTTTTCAAATGGCCTAAAGATATACGGTACATTTAAGCATTATAAACAAACATTTCTTTCAATGTTGCTATGTAACTTCAGTCGGATGAGAATGTTCATAACCAAATAACGCGCGTCTTTAGTAAGTCTGCAAAAATGCATACACTGTTACAATTTTATGAACTGTGTTAAACGGTTTTAGAGTAACAGAGCGCGCAAATTCAAGATTCATCATTTTAAAAAACATCACTTTAAAATTTGGTATAGCAATGCGATTCAATGGTAGAGTTTTGTTTAAGTTTAAACAGACTAACTCGAGCAACAATGCAAGTTTCCAAATGCGGTTTTTACCATGGTGTTCTGAAATTGAGGGACCCTCTGCAATAACAAAGCAAGTTCAGTTACCTTGATTCTCAATTTTCATGTTTATGAATGTATTATTCATTTACACATAAGGAAATGTAAATTTTATGATCATAAGCAAAGAAAAGATGCTAGAAAAACTCTTCTCAACAGGAATATATATGTAAAGAAGTTATATTTTTAATTAAAATGTTGAAAGTGAATTAAAAAGAAAACTCCATTTTTCACTTGCCTTGTTATTGCAGAGAGCACCTCAATCATTAAGGAATAAGAATAAGTTAAAAACAGAACATTGATTTCGGGCATGCTTAAAGATAATGTGCCTCCTTAAATATTGAAATGTGAAAATAAACTAATAACGTTTAAGATATTAAAATTTAACACAACTTTCTCGATACCTCTTCTATAACAAACGTCTTTTAAAAGAATAATATTTTATTTTACTTTTTATATATTACGTAAAGTTAGCATTGGCATAAAAAAAAAATTAAATACAAATTAAAAGGATCATTCAGTTTGTCTGTTCTTTTAAAAGTCTCTGTTAAAAGAAGTCTTGACTCTTCAGCCATGTCAGAAAGGGGCAATGTGAAACTACAGTGAAAAAAAAAATGTTGATTTGCGCGGAAGCGTATTCTTGTTTATTTTCTTGTTTATTACTGTTAAGTTTACGGTATAATACTGGCAGATGGGATGCCAGTATTATATTGAACTATATGATACTATTATAAAATAAATTAAAAAAAATAAGCTGCATTTACCTACCTTTTCAGAAGGTCTTAAGATATACGACACTCTTAAGCAATATAAGCAAACACATTTCTTTCACTGTTTCAACATAAGTTACGTAGGTTGCGTATGTTTATAATCAAACAACGTCTTTATAATAAGTATGACAATCACCATACTGGCAGCTGGGATGTCAGTATTATACCGTAAAATCAACTTATTTTTATTTTTTTTTTATTGCAGTATGTACAGAGTAACCACACAGTTTATGTCAATGGTCTTGACTTTGACAAAACTTGTGGCCTTAAATCACTTCTTTTTTTTATATACTATTATAAAATAAATTTAAAAAAAATAAGCTGTATTTACCTACCTTTTCAGAAGGTCTTAAGATATACGACACTCTTAAGCAATATAAGCAAACACATTTCTTTCACTGTTTCAACATAAGTTAAGTAGGTTGCGTATGTTTAAAATCAAACAACGTCTTTATAATAAGTAATGACAATCACCATTGGTAGGTAATCATTTTAATATGGCCACTATGTGTACGCGCTAAACTTGTACATTGAATGCAGTTTATTGAAACGATAACGAGGAAAATATTCTCGCCTGGATTACATAAAATATCATACATCTTTCAATGGTAAATGCTAAACTACCTTACCCACTTATAATTACTAAATCCATCGGAAAATTGCATATCAGCAGTTTCTTGTCTGTTGCATTGAGCCAGTGTAAAATAATTATTATACAAGGACTTCCAAAAATATTGAAACGCGCTTTTATTTTGTACCGGATGGAGTTACGTAAGCAATGTAAACTTTAAAAGTGTTCAAAATAAGGTAGGAATTAAAATTATGTTGATGAAATTGTCCTACCTCAAAAATTTCAAACAGTTACACTTTTTAAAATTTTTATACGGACCCCGGGTCCTATAAGTAAATTATATTTAGAAAAAACTTTCTACATGCTCTGACAAGTACAACAGTAAAATTTACATTCTTCTACAATGACAATTTACCGAGTTATGATACTTTGAATTTTACGAAAATTTTGAGGCTTCCCGATACTAAAAATGTGTTTTTCTTTTTTCAGTGCCTGAAAGCTCTATTAAAAAAAAAAAAAAATCAAATTCGATGTATAATACGACGAGGTTTGGTCATAAGAGAATGGAATTTTTACTTTTGTACTTATCAGAGCATCGAAATTTCTCTTCCTAAATATAAATTATAGGACCTAGGGACCGTATAAAAATTAAAAAGTGTAACATTTTGTAAATAAATGGCAGGACTCGTTTATCAACATAACCTTAATTCCTACTTTATTTTGAACACTTTTGTAACTTTCATTGTCGACGTACATCCAAAAGGTAAAAAATTAAAACGCGTTTCAATCTTTTTGGAACACTCTGATGTCTTCTTTCTCAAAGCAAAAAACTGAAATTTTGTGAGACTAACTTTTTATTTTATTATTTAATTACCAAAATGAAAATGAATTATTTTTATTTTGGTATTCATAGTCCTATTATTGATAGGACTATATATTATTGACTGACTGATGAATGACTATAATTAATTATTTATTGACTGATTATGACTGATTATTTATTCACCCGGAATATTGTTGGAAAATGGATCGACACTAAATTATTATATTTTTTAAAATTCTATAAGGACAGTGTGGAATTAAATGTAAAGGTTTTAATAGAAATAGATTCAAGAAATAGATTCAAATTCATTCTGATTAAAGCTGAAAATAAGAAAGTTTGGCTAGTAGCCACTGGAACTGGAAGAGATTTTTTTTAGTCGCCAGTTTCTGGTCGATAGTTACTTTTTATTTAGTAGCCCATATAATGGTCAGTGTGAATACTTCCATTACTAGGCCAAACACACACAAGTACATTTGAAAACTGAGAAAATAATATGTAGAAGTTAATTGCTTTGTAATTCTTTTTAATCTAACAATAAAGGGAAATTTTAATTTAGAAAGAGAAATATAGGAACATCTTTTGGCCGATCTGGCAAAATTTTTAATGATCAACTCGCGATTGGCGAGTTGTTATTATCAGCTTTAATTCAGAACACTTTTTTTTATAGAAACTTTTCTGGTAGTTTAAACCAATTTCGCGGTAGAATTCGTATACACGTGTAAATTAAGCTCAGTAAAATTCATTTAGTGAAAAGTTAAATTGTCATTAAATCAAAACATTTTAAAAACCGTATTTCTTTTTCTGTTTAGTGTTCAGTCTTGAGAAAAATAAATAATAGAGTGATCACCTACTAATAATTCTGCTGAAAATAATCTTATGAAAAGGATATAGGTATTAATACATTGGAAATACTGTCTACTATTTAATTCTACGCATAAATTTTGCTTCGGTGCTGTGTGTACATATTAAAAAAATACACCAATTTTCATTTTTCAAATGGTAACGCAAATCTTTGAGACTTTATTTAATACATTTGGTTCAAATCAGACTGGAAAAGTATATATAGCGTAAAACATTTTCATACAGTTAGAAAGGATTGAAATTTGTGGATGCCAATGTTAATCATTTAGCGAGGATCCACGTGACATATTTTAATTAATATCTCCTCAAAAAATCATCCGATTGAAATGTTTCTTCCCTAATAGGATACGGTGAATGGATCCAAACATAATCTATGATTTTTTTTTTTTTTTAATGCAAAAACGTATTTTTATATCTGAAAATTATTAATAAATTCATATCCAGAAGCCTTATGAATTATGACCTCCATTAATTTTTGCCTAAAAAAAGAATTAGCATCGTCAAAAACATGTCTATGTAGTGCATTTACAGCTCACTCATATCATTAGTTTTTCAGATGTACAGACATTTTACCTTTCGATAGTCGAAAGAGACAGTCTTCATTTTACATTCACAGAAAAGAAGCTTTTAGACAATAATCCGGAAAAATTACATGAAATTTTCTATTTAATAATGTTAGTTTATTTTATATTGCAAGGCACCAATTTTATTTTTCCAAATTTATGGATAAAACGCTTAACACATTTTCTTTTAAAATGCAATGGAGATTTTTTTTTTTTTTTTAACTGCATAAACTATATACAGTCTCTTTCGATCCAAGAGACTCAGCTAAAGTGTCAAAAGTAGATGTTACCATTTGAAAAACTAAAGTCGGTACAAATTTTAATATTTAGACTTAGGAGGTGATATCCCTACAAGCCCCCGCCCAGAACTGTACATGTATAGTAAGCAAATTAAGTATTCATTAAAAAAAAAAAAAAAAAAAAAAAACTGGCTGCTGATTTTTTTTTTTTTTTTTAGATGCATTTTTAAAAGGGGTGGACGGAGGAGCATTAGGAGACAAAATGTTTTCAAAAATATTTCAACATTTATAATCTGAGGCGCCGATTTTTTAAACTTTCAGAGGAGGCATAGTCTTGGAGGTCGCAGAAGTCAATCAAAAATATAAAGAGACAGACTTCCGAGTAGTATAGTATATTTTCAAGGGGAGTGGCAATGCCCCCTTTGAACATTTCTAAAAGGAGAACATGCTACTTTGCCGCTTCCCCCCCCCCTCCCCTCCTCAACCTCTTCTTTAGTCAGCGCCTATATGTATCAGATTTTATTGTGAAAAATGCATAATAAAAATGATAATATAAATGAAAAATATAAATAAATCTCCAAGAATCATATACTAGAACCATACTAGAATAATATCTTATCTGAAAAGTAATAAAAAGTATTTTATATTGAGCTACATCAATGAATAAAATTCGGAAAAACTAGAAGTAATTCTATGAATCATACAACAAATAGAAGAATGATTAAATTCATGATTCATTCAATCAAATTTCATTAACGACGCTAGAGTGATAAAGGGGAAAAGATAAAAGATTTTTCCCCCTCAGATTTGCTATGATTATAGAAGGAGAACAATTTCTTCAAAATTTTAAGAGGAAAAAAAAATGTAATACATTATAACGCTTGCTGTTTATGAATTGTGAATCATATTCATAAATTGAGTTAAGTGAAGAAATTATTATCTTGATTTAATTCATGTTTTAGAGAAATATTGAACCTGTCAATATGTGAAAAGTATGTAATGCTAATATTTAACTAAGTTAGAAAGGTTTCAAATTAATTGTTCTTATACCTTTCCAACGTTCTCTTTTGTTTTTTCTAAATATATAAAAATAGTAATAATTATAATTTTATGTCGTTAGCGCATAAAATTTTACTTCAGAGAAGTATAAAAAGTAACGAGCTTTTACGGCCTTGAAGGGAGAAATATGTCTTTATAGTTCAAACGGCTAAAAAAAAAAAAAAACTAGTTTACTTATTAAAAGCTGAAAATTTCAAAAAGTTAATATGTATCACGTCAAAGCAAATGTGATAGGGTTGTCTAATCAAAGCGCACTCAGAAAAAGGAATTGATTAAAACTACAAAACATTTTTGTTGAGTTTATTTTGGTTGTTTTAGCAAAATTGAAGTAAAATTGAACCATTTTACTTCAATTAACAAAACATTTTTGCTGACGATACAAATTTTTTTTTTTGGAATTGCAAAAAAAAAAAGTGGTTTTCAAGAAAAAATTTTTTTTTGTTGATTCAAACAAAATTTCCATTGACCTATATTTAAACAAAATCACGTCAAAACGATTAACAAAAACAAAATTTTTGTTTAAATATGGGTCAATAAAAATTTTGTTTGAATCAACAAAAATTTTTTTTTTTGCAATTCCAAAAAAAAATTTTGTATCGTCAGCAAAAATGTTTTGTTAATTGAAGTAAAATGGTTCAATTTTACTCCAATTTTGCTAAAACAACAAAATGTACTTAAAAAATATGTTTTGTAGTTTTAATCAGTTTCTTTTTCTGAGTGCGGGTACAGAAAAAAAGACATAAGCTCATTTCCGGTGGGAATTTCCATCGCTTACTTAGTTCATTAATTAAAAGATAAAACCAGTGCTAAAATGAAGATCTTGCAATTAAGTATTAAAAAATATAGGGTTGTCTGCTAAAATTTCAGTACGACCAGTGACAACCCTCCAGAAATTGTCTAATTTTGGACACTTTCTTAGTTCATTAATTAAAAGATGAAACCAATGCTAAAATGTAAAGTTTACTAATCTCTATTGAAATATAAAGGATTCCCTAGTGAAATCGTAGTGCAACTAGTGGCAACTCTCTTAAATTAGAGAGTAATTTAGGTACCTAACTAGTTCATTAATTAAAATCTGAAACTAACTCTAACATGTAGGGCTTAAAAATCCCTACTAAAGTAAATTAGAGTTACCTAGTCAAACCGCGATGCAACTAGTGGCGACCCTACCAAATTCAGGGCTATTCTTGGACACATGCTTACACTCAGAAAAAGAAACTGATTAAAACTACAAAACATATTTTTTGAGTACATTTTGTTGTTTTAGCAAAATTGGAATAAAATTGAACCATTTTACTTCGATTAACAAAACATTTTTGCTGACGATACAAAATTTTTTTTTTTGGAATTGCAAAAAAAAAATTTTTTTGTTGATTCAAACAAAATTTTTATTGACCCATATTTAAACAAAAATTTTGTTTAAATATAGGTCAATGGCAATTTTGTTTGAATCAACAAAAAAAAATTTTTTTGTTGAAAACCACTTTTTTTTTGCAATTCCAAAAAAAAAAAAAAAAATTGTATCGTCAGCAAAAATGTTTTGTTAATTGAAGTAAAATGGTTCAATTTTACTCCAATTTTGCTAAAACAACCAAAATGTACCCAACAAAAATGTTTTGTAGTTTTAATCAATTCCCTTTTCTGAGTGTAGTTCAATAAAACTTATGAAACCAGTGATAAATTGAAGATATTACAATTCTGTATTAAAAAACACGGGCTGCCGGCTTAAATCTGGGTACAACCAGTGGCAACCCTCCAAAAATGTCCAAAAAAGCCTAATTTTTGGAGGGTTATAGAGACTGTTAGACGTTTTACGGAAAAGACTAGGACTTTATAAGGAAAAATAACCCAAATTCCCGTTATATGTCAGAAAAGATTGAAGGTGGTCCGGGAAACACAATTGTACTTTTTTAATTTCTTATTTTTATCCTGAAATATACGTATATTTATTATTATATAGATTACTTTTCAAATATAAATTCTTATAAAAAAAATTAATTTAATTTTTAAAAATTAAAATTTTTTAATTTTAGCCATACTTTATAATTGATATAGCTAACGAAAAAAAAAAAAAAGCTTTTTTCGTACTTTTTTTCATTTTTGAGCACAGAATAAAACTAATAATATTAATGTGCATTCAGGATTTAAAAAAATATTTATTCGAAAAAAAGGTCATTCTTTAAAGTACTTTTACAAAGAGAATCATGATTTCAAAGTCTCAAAATAAAAATTTATGAAGGCAATTTTTTGAATATATAATTGAAAATAATTATACAAAATCTCATAATTTTAACCTCTCAGTGAAATTTAGATGTATCAATTTTAATATGAAAAATCCTGATAATTTTTTAAAGAAAAGAGTCATTATTTAAGAGTACTTTTTAAAACGATAATAATAATTTAAAAATTTTCTCTCAAAACAAAAAGTATGGAGACAATTTATTCATATATATAACAGAAAATAATTGTACGAAGTCTCATAATTTTACCTTTCATAGAAATATGAAAAATTTTTTAAAGAAAAAAGTCATTCTTTAAGAGTACTTTTTAAAACAAGAATCATAATTTAAAATTTTTGTCTCAAAAACAAAAAAATATGAAGACAATTTATTTATATACATATAACAAATTGTAGGAAGTCTCATACGCACGAAATAATTGTACGAAAATAATTGTACGAAGTCTCATAATTTTACCTTTCATAGAAATTTAGATGTACGAATTTTAATAAGAAAAATTTTGATAGTTTGAAGAATTTTGATAACATTTTAAAGAAAAAAAAGTCATGAGTTTTTTTTAAAATGAGAATCATAATTTCACATTTTCGTCTCAAAACAAAAATTATGAAGACAATTTATTCAATGTATAACTGTAAATACTTGTACGAAGTCTCATAATTTTATCTTTCATAGAAATTTAGATGCATCAATTTAAATATGAAAAAAAAAATTTGAAAAAATATATTCTAACGGTATACTATACACATTTAAATCTTGGAAGAATGCACGGCAACCACAGGCAGTACAAAAAAAAAAAAAAAAAAAAAGGTTTTCTATTTTGATTTAACAACTGCATTTACATGCGGTTTGTGTCATTTTATCAAATGTTTGTCAAAGCTGTAGAGCGGGGATGGAATCTAAAAACTAAAAGGCAAGATTTAAAATATGCAGCGAGTACTTTACTTATTATTACAAATGGAAAATGCTTCATGCGGTTCGGGTTTAAAAAATAAAATTTAAATTTTTGTTTCTAAAAACGTATATTTTTAAAAGTGCTTTTTTATACAAAATATTGTGTATTGCATGCTATATTGATTTTTCATGTTTACATGCATATTATAAGGTGGTGTATTTATCAAAACGTGGTGTAATTGATTTTAAAATGTTTTTCTAAAGTATTTTTTAGTCAAAAAAATTAAAAATGTTATTATTATTTTTTTTAATCTCAGACATTTAACGATTACTTAACTTGTACGTTAGGAATTTCATGCGCAAATTTCATTTCCACATTTTTTTTTTCTTTTTTGGCAAAATTCAGGAAAACCAGCTCATTTTGAGTTAGATGTGGTTTGTGTCATTTTGAAGGTGAAATGGGCTTTAATTTCCCTTAGAATGTTTTCGATATTGTGTACAATGTCCCCCTTCCTTTTCTTTTCTTTTTTTTAAAAATGTTTATAGATTTTCCAAATTTATTTCAAATATGTTACCATTTAAGTATGATTATATTACAACGACACTGATATTCAGTACGTATTAATTTTCTTTAATTCATGCAATTTGAGAATATTTTAAAATCAGGGTTACCAGATTTTAGCCAGGCCAAAAGAGCCCGGGTGGCCTTTTTTGGTTTTAACCACTTAAAAAAAGTCGGTTTTAATTGAAAATAAGCCGTATTTTATTTTTAAAAAGTACGCAGTTTGCAGTTAATCCACATTAAATTTGCATAAATTTATTTTTAATGCACTAATAAATGTTTTCTACTAAAAAACTTATAAACTTCTATTATATATTATCAAATAAATAAGTCAACTGCTAGAAGACAACTATGAAGCCAATATGTCTAAAAGAAAAGTATATACACATTAAGAAGAATGCATTAAATTAGAGTCCTAGAGGGTGTTTTGAAACTCTATATTACATAGCTCCACATATACTATACTTTTTAAAGATTGTAATTAGTTAAACAATGACAAATCACCACACATTAAAAAGGAAACATGCGTATAGCTATCTACTTTTTAAATTGATTAAAACTAAATAATTTATATGTATTTAATACATGAAATTATCTGATATAGTATTTAATAAATAAAATTATCTGACTTGTGAACATTCATAATTATTTAGTAATTAGTGGAGTTTGGTGACTTATAAAAATTGTATATTTAAAAAAAAAGTATTTCTGCTTTTTCCATATGAAGATATTAAATCATAGAATGACCAATATTGAAACGCAAATCAGGAAAGTCATAATATTTGAAGAGATTTTAATAGATTTAAGTGTAGAAAAAGGGAGAACAATAATAATAATTTTTTTTCAAAATATGGAAATACTTGTTATTATTCAAAAGAATTATTAAACATGCATGTATCTTATTCCTAATAAATGTTTCAATAGTGCGAAATAGTGTTTTTTTATTAAATGACTTTATGCATGGCTTTAAATATATATATATATACATAAGACCATTACATATGAATAGCCCTTAAAATTAGTGAAATAATAAAATGTATAACAAAACAATTTCATTATTTAAAGCAGTAAAAATAATTTTAAAAAAGTGTTAAAGGCCAGTGTAAATCAAATAAAGCAATTGGCATGCTTTTATAAAATTTAGTTGA